>JANRMT010062808.1:10338798-10438371 GCA_026402145.1 Polypterus bichir lapradei
TAGATAGATAGATAGATAGATAGATAGATAGATAGATAGATAGATAGATAGATAGATAGATAGATAGATAGATAGATAATTTATTCATCCCCTCAGGGAAATTCTGGCCCAAGAGAGACAGAAGAGTGATCTAGAGAGATGAGCAAGGAGGAAGGGTGAGAGAGCAGCACTGGAAGAGAAGTAAAAGACAGATTCAGGCTTGTTTTTAGCCTTGGATTTATTGGATTATTTATTTGGATTTTCACCTCCACTAATGGCAATGTTTTTATGGATTATTCATTGAACTCTTTATTTATTGATTGAAAACTTACTGCACTTCATTTGTTTTGAATAATGCCTTTGTTTTTAATAAATGCACTCTTGGACTTAGCGCCTACTCTTGACTGTACTGCATATGTCCACATTTGCTCATCTCAGCTCATGTTATTGACTGTTCTGGGCTCATGGATGTTTTGGCAGCTGGGACCAACTCAGACCGTCACATCCACACTACGTGCAAAAACAATACATATTTAGCAAGCAGTTATTCATTGATGCATAATTAATGAAAAGCTAACTATAAAATACTGTTTACTGTTACATAAAATTTAGATGCATTCATGTTTTGTTAACTATGTTTTACTAATAGCACACTACATTTTAAAATGTCTATTTAGATTTCATGTACAAGTACAAATAACATGAAATGAATTTTTGCTATGAAGCATATATATAATGCAGTGTTAAAGAAACTGATTTATACAATATATTATTAGATTATGCTAAAATTATGTGCTGCTCAATTGTAATAGCTTTACTAGCTTAATACATACTATAAATTTCAAACCAGATGTCATATAATTTGTCTAACACAAAGGGTGAGTAATGTCAAAGCATTGCTGTTCATTTTTTTACACATCAAATTACTTCTAACTACTCAGTCATTGCTGGGGCAGTCATGTTATAACCTCAGCAGAACACTATAATTACATATATAATACATATAAAATATAAGTAGCAAAATAATACATTTACCTTAAGGAGCATATTTAAGATCCAACACGTTCCATCCCTGACACTACTGTCAGCCTCTATTCATATTATTATAGCTAATGATGGTGCACAGTGCTCTTTGAGCAGCAGGATCACTCCCCAGAGTTCGATCGTTAACATCTTGATCCCTAACACAATACACAAACCCTGACTTAACACTTAATCAATGGTGAGTTTTATCAGATATTATGCATATGAGAAAGTTTACTTCTCTTTGACTTTGGAATCTCTTTAGCATCTTAATGGGTGTAAAGGACTTTTAACTGTAAAATGTGCATGGCAGAATCATATAAATGTATAGCTTATGAAGATAATCACATTGTGATGCATTGGTAATTAAAGAAGGAGGCTAGTTAGCCATGACTCTGTTTCATTGATTATTATTTTACAAGTAATAGATAAAGAAATGCACTTTGTTCATGTTTCTATTTTTTTCACTTGATGCCTTCCACATCAGTATCCAACCCCCATATGTTATTGTAACTCTACAGCCCCTTTATTCCAACCTCAGAATATTGTTATCAGCAAATTATTCTTCATTGCTTCTCATTTACCGTTCCCGATTCTGAATTCTCAGTTCCTGTTGCTATCAATGTCTCAGCAAATTTACTTCTCACACTCTCCTCCTTCAGATTACAGATCTTCGGCTTCAGTACATTCTTCCACTTGATTTTACCATTGACTCTGGCCGGAAGCTCTTTTAGAACTACTGTAAGTAGTATTATAATACACCCTTTTCGAGGGATAACCTTCATATTTTTCATAATGCCTCTGTCACCAACAAATAGTTGATTGTGCATCTTAGTTCACTAGATTTAAATATGACTAACTTCTTTTCCGCCTTATTAAGCAATAAACTCCTGAATCTACTTGCTTCTAGCCATTTATCATACTTAAGCTAAACTCACCACAATAATAAATAATAATAATGCATTTTAATTATATAGCACCTTTCCCATGCTTAAGGCACTTAAAATAAAATGATATAGAACACTAAACAAATAAACACAGGATATACAAAAGCAATAAACAGAATAAAAGAAAGAATAAACCAGAGTATAATATTAAATTCAATACTAAAAGAAATGTCTGAACAAATCACGTAATTTATGATATAACACACACACAAAAATTATCCTGAGCATCTGGACAGAGAGGTAAACTTAAAGAATCGGGAAAGAAAGTTAGGTTAAAGTAAATGCCTTTCTGAAGAGATACGTTTTAAGTTGTTTTTTAAAAGAATGAATGGAGTCAGCTGATCTAATTAATTTTGGGAGGTCATTCCAAAGACTGGGCACCATACAGCTGAAGGCCCTGTCACCCATAGAGTGCAGGTTAGTGTGAGGCACAACAAGAGCATGACCTTTGTGGGCAAACAGAAACAGAGCACTGGAGTAGGTCACTGATGTAGTTCGGTGCAAGAACATTTAAAGCTTTGTAGGTTGTTAATAGAATTTTATATTTGATCCTATAAGACAAAAAGCGAAGGCGAAGTAGGATGAGTGTTATATGCGTGCCATTGCTGGTCCATGTAAGGACTCTTGCAGCAGAGTTTTGAATTAACTGGAGTTGTGATATAAGATTTGAAGGTACACCTGCCAGTAGGGAGTTACAATAATCGATGGAAGATGTGATAAAAGAATGAACAAGTTTCTCAGCATTAGAAAAGGAGAGGAAAGAGTGAACATGGGATATGTTCCAGAGGTGGAAGTAAGAAAGTTTGTTAATGTGGTTTATGTAGGTGGAGTGAGAAAGGGAGGAATAAAAAATTACACCAAGAGTACCTGCATTAGAATAAGGTCTAATGAGATCACCATGAAGAGTGACTGAAAAGGAGTTAATTTCCTTAAGTTGTAATTTAGTGCCAATATGCAGTTTAGTTTTGTTGCAATTTAATTTTAAAGAGTTCTGCTCCATCCAAGTTTTAATTTCATGGAGGCAAGTTGTGAGCAGAGAAAGCCCTGATGAAGTTTTGCTTTTAACATTGAAATAGAACTGAGTATCATCTTCATAAAAATGATAATCTAGTCCAAAGCTCTGAATAATATGGTCAAAGGGGAGCAAGCAGATACAGAAGAGCAGAGGGCTGAGTACAGAGCCCTGAGGAACTCCTTCTATGACTGGCGTTGAGCTGGACCTGCTGTCGCCAAGACTAACAAACTCTTGCCTATCAGTCAAATAGGATTTAAACCACAGGAGGGCAGGTACCCAGCATGTTCTCCATTCTGGACAGTAGAATGTCATGTTTGACAGTGTCAAAAGATGCACTGAGGTCTAACAGAATTAATATGCTGGTTTGTCCAGAGTCTGCTGCCATAAGCAAATCATTGGTTACCTGAAGCAAAACAGTTTCACAGCGGTGCTGTGCTCTGAAAGCAGACTGAAAGTGTTCCATCAAAATATTACAAGGTAATACAAGTTAATTGGTGAGTTGGGAAGCTACAACATCCTCGAGAACTTTTGACAGAAAAAGTAAGTGAGAGGGTGAAAATTGTTAAGATTGGCTTCGTCAAGATCATACTTTTTAAAGTGGCTGACACAAAGCCAGTGTCAAGGGATGTATTTATTAGACTGCCTTATAACCATTAGCACTGACTCCATCATGCTTATTCTGGTAGTACCCCAATACAATCACCTCCCCCTAAGGTGACCTCAGACATCATCTCCACCTTTCATTTTGTCATTTCTACCAGCTCTGATAAGAGAATGATTGGGTGGAAAGGTACAAAGTGATGCAGATCGAGAGAATGAGGCCAAAGGGCTAGAGAAGATGTGCTTAAAGTTTGTGGCAGATGACTTGGTAAGAATGGCTGTTACCCTTAAGGATGCTCAGGGCCATGGGAAAATGAGAAAAAAGATTTGGTTGTCAACTGGCCACATTTGCAAGCCCAGAAAATGGTTACTAAACCAGTGATGATGATGCTGATGATGCTTTACTTTCCACACCTAACGCACCTTGCTTGGAAGCTCTATTTTTTATTCAGACCATCCAGAAAACCCTCACTGATATCTAAACTGCATGACTTCAAAAGGAACTATTGACTTCACTACAAGATTTTCTGGTTATTCAGGGCCTGATACAAATATGGGCCTACTTCTGTTCAAACATAATTTATATTACAAACAATTCATGACTAGCATAAAGCTCTGATAATTTGCCAATCTTGAAAACCATCCTTCCTGACCATAAAACCTCATCTATCTTGTTTTTTGTTCCCAGTGAGATCATTAAACTCTCCCAGTAGGACAATAGAACACACACAGTCTTTAGAAAGGCCTTTTACTCTGATTATGTGTTATTATACTCATTAGAAGGGGCAAAACATCAAAACAGTTTTTCCTCAGCTGGGGATTAGCAAAACTGACAGAGAAGATTATCATGGAGTTGAAAGAAAAACCTTTAACAGGACACCATTTCCCCACAGGAGTAAAAAATTCAGGGATAGCTTGCTGGTCCGAAGAAAAATGCAGTGCACTTTAATAAGCTAAGATGTGATGCTCATGAACTCTCCAAACTTTCACTGTTCATTGGATGAAACAGTATTTCTGCCATCATCCTTATTTAATTTACAAGATGCAGCTACAATGGCACAAGTATAAAGGAAGAAAAGTCACGACCAAACAGAAGTGACAAAGAATAGTCTGAAGCTACAGTTACTGAAAATAAACCCCCTCCTATTCACAACAGAGCAGTAAGAAGCAGCAAATTGCTGTTGATTTGACATAATATTTGCTGTTAAAAGATACCTCATGCAGATGGAGAGATACAAATGATACACTTCCCATTATTTTTAAAAACTTATTATACCTGTTGTAAAAAAACACAACGGACAAGGAAAAGTTTTGGGGTTCCACCCCATATATTATTAACAATGTCTCAAAAACAAGAGGGATAAAGATAGTTTCAAATGACTGAGTCCAAGGCGGGACTGACTGGGAAAGGCAAGTGGGTTTCTTTATAGGCAATGGGAAGGAAGAGGAGGATCCAACTGGGAACAGGTAGAAATGAGGTCAGTAGAAGGTTGTGGTTTGGAGACGGAAGTGGAACCTAGTTGGGGTTTAGGTGGTCTTTCCTTCTGGTGATCTGCAGATGAGGGAGAAAAGACAGGAATGCACTTTGTCAAAAACCTGCCCCAGTGTTTTACCCTTAGTTGTTAGTTTACCCTTCCATGTGCATGAGTGTGGCACTGTGCTTCCTTTATTTGTGAAAAGACAGATTTATTTTCAAATACCACTGTGGCAAACAATCATTGTATTTAAGTTGATAATCAAAACAGTATTATTTCTGCAGTTATCTCATGCCTGTAGTACATTTCCTGTACTTGAACAATGAAGGAAGATACACATTTTCAAAGCATGCAGAACAGACATTCTCTACCTAAATCACATCCAAAAGCAAAGGCAATTTCAATCATACAATTTTATTTAAATTAATGGACAAATAAAGTTAAGAAGTTATGCAAAGAATTGTGCCCTTTTGTTAGTTTTAACAGGTCAGATATAGAAAGTAACCATCTGTACAGAAAAAAATAATTCTAGGAGTTAAACAGACTAATAGAGTGAACAAAAAAATGAGATATTGCCCTTTTTGTCCTACATATGCCTCCATAGTCTGAAGATGAATGTGTATAATATATCTAAAGGTTAAAAAGCTGTCAGTGCTTTTATTGTGTGTACTTTATACAATAATTATATATCAATCCTGATGAGTTTCCTACTGATGCTGAATATTTTAGCTAGGCAAACCTGATTTTTAGATTTTCATTTATGTTCATTTTTATTACTTGCTTTGATTTTTTTATTGTTCTTCATGTTTTTCAAAGGGTGGCACCATATTGTGGTGCACAATTTTGGTACCCATTGCTAAAAGTTTAACAGCTCCTATATTTAGGCCATTGCTTACAACACCATGAAGGCCTCTGTTTAACTTCAAAAAAGAAGTGTTGCTAATATCTGCCCCTTACTGAATATCCATTAGAATGTATGCATTTATTACACACAACAGGTGTGTTTCAACAGAAGTAGAATGTGTGACAACTGAAAGATTAAAATGGAGAGTTCTTGAATTTCTTAGGGAGAAAAGATACCACTGGCAATAGCAAAATATCTAATTGCTGGTATATATGTTTATTTGTAGTGCTAGCTAAATATTTAAAAACTTGTCAAGCTGAACAAGAGTGAAGTGTATTCTGAAAGAGTTGAAAGGCAATGCAAGACCTTAGAATGTCTTGTATAGCCAGTTTATTAGCAGCTTAGCGTAGCTTTTGATTCCTATAAGAATAGACCTTGTACTTGTCCAATAATATTCCCGTAAAAGTGTTAGCCACTTTGCTTGTCACTAGTAAACCAGATGTATGCCCGAGGGAGTGGCTGCTTTACATATTTTGTCAATAAGTCTCAGTTCAGTTTTTGGTTTAGTTTTAGGTCAGTGTTTTGTTGGTATTTGTTGCAGGAATGGAGTGTTTTGTTGCTTTACTGACACTATAAGAGGAGTTACAGACATTTAAATGGAGCTTGTTATCTGCTTAGCTGCTGGAGACTTTACAAGGAGCTCTTTCTTTGGCAAGAAGTAGTTTTTTTAACCTTTTTGATTAATGATATATAAATTATAACTAAGGAACTGGGACATCTGGGAACCACCATCTGGGTCTGAATTAAGACTGCATGGATTGGCCAAAGTTTTCAGTTCTTTGCATTGCATAAATATGCTGCTGTTGGTTTGATGCAAATAAATATAATTTTTAAATGAAAGCTTAAAAACTAGTATTTCTTTGATTGCTATTAGCACAGTTTGCTATTAGCTAGAGTGCCCATTCCTTTTCAAACTGTGGTCCCTTAACACTAGAATTTCCAGAGCCTACGAAAAAACTTGTAGATCCGTCCTGCCTTAAATAGCTTCTTAAAACCATTCTCACCTCTCAGCCAGCATCTTTTGTTCATCTAAATGTGCTGATAAACACAAGCTGCAAGCAGCCGGCTATTCCATCCCTCCACCAACTTAAAATGTGCACGAACTTCTCCCAGCTCATGCCTTGATTGATTATCTGGGAGTGAAGTGGAGTTTTACAGTGGAAATAATAGATCGTTATTTGGAACACACTCATTTCATGTGTGTTCCATTTCTACAGTAATCTGTGTAAACACATTGTTAAAACAGAAACTTTTTCATATTTTAGTAAAAAATGTTACAAAATGTAGGCATAGGCTATAAAATGTGTGAAACCTGAAGGCCAAAGATGAAATAAACACTTTCACAAAAGGTTCAAGAATGTCACAACAGCTTCCGTGGTGTACTGGTATGATTTCGTCACACAGACTTGCTGTACCTCAGAGACCTAAGTTTGATTTCCCACTGGGGAGAAAGTGTTTCTTTTTTTTTTTTTAACCTTCGCCGTTCTGCCTGCCTGAACTCCCTGTATATCTATATAGTAATAGCAGTAATTTTATTATTATATAGCAGCTTCCCTGTCTGCCTATCATATAGTGCCTTCCCTTCTTATCTATCTATATATCTATCCCCTTAGCTGTTTTTTTATATATCTATAATACAGTGCCCTTTGGGGTGCCAAACAGGCAATTACAATGTTTTTTGGAATATATAAAGTCATTACTGAATATATAAAGTCAGAGTTAGAATATATAAAGTCACTCCCAAATATGTAAAGTCAAAGACTGATTATATAAAGTCAGAGTCAGAATATATAAAGTCATTACCGAATATATAAAGTCAGCGCCGGAATATATATCTCATTCCTGAATATATAAATTTAAAGTCAGATTATATTGACTTTTTATTTTTAGTAAACTCAGTGAGTTCCTACTACAACATAATGAACTAAGTTAACAAAAACATCTTCAGAAAAATATAAAAAAAAAAAACACTGTTCAGTTAATTCATTTCAAAATGATGTATGTGCTCGGCATTTTGAACACTATATTTATTTATTCTTTTTTTATGGGCTCATTTTTGGATGAACCTCACAAGCCAGATCGACTCTGAGTGGCTTCTGTCGAGGTTTACCTTTCACTAGTACGAATGAAATGACAAGCATGGAAATTTTATATATTCGGGAATGATTTTATATATTCCAATGCTGCCTTTATATATTCAAAAATGACTTTCTATATTCTGATGCTGACTTTATATAATCAGGCTTTGACGTTATATATAATTGGGAATGATTTTATATATTCCGACGCTGACTTTATATAATCAGGTAAATAACATTAGATCTGGCTTTTATGTAAGTAACATATAAATGTTAATGTTTTGGGCGCATGCACCGTCCTTTGTATGTAACAGCCAGATCTAATGTTATTACCTTTATTTATTTACTTACTTCCTACAGCGTAAAGTCACAAGTGCAGTGCTTCCCATGTACATATACAAAGTACAGCGATGGCAAAAGTGCATTCTTGATCCGATGTAGAACTGTCATCATGATTTAAGTTTGCCTATGTTATAGCGCGTCTGAGAAAACAGCAGTGTCAAATGCGGTGGGGGGGCTTGAGTTGGGATCATGAACGCGGCTGAGAGAATAACAGAATAAAAAAAAAGCTAACCTTTACAAGTATCATAAATTACACCAGCTGTTACAGACTGGAATCAAATGTATGTTTTTATTTTAAAAAATAAGAATATTTGCAGCTCACTTTTCAAAATAGACTGATCTGGAATCAAACCCGTAAAGTTCAGACTATCAGTCAAGAGCTGATACCGTTACGCCACCACAGTGCTCTTAGCAAATGTGTGTCAATATCGCATTCTAACACGGGTTGTTTTTCTGTAGTTATATTTTTGAATAAAAGCGCACTTGTTGTGTTATATTTGTACTTTTTGTGAAACTGTTTCTTTGATATTTGGACTCCAGGCTTCACACATTATAAACTTCATGTCTACATTTTGTCAATTATGACTAAAACATGAAAAAAGTTTTTTTTTTAACGATGTGTGTACATAGATCTATGTAGACACAGAACACACATGAAATGCAAGTGTTCCAAATAACAATATAGTATTTACAAAAGGTGTTATTTTGCTTGACTTCTCACTCTATAAAATTCTAAGCAACTGACACACAGGTAAACAGACTTGAGCTGAGAAAACTGTGCCCCGGTGGGGGATGTGATAGTAGGCTGCTTGCTGTTTGCTGCTTAGCCACAAATTTAGAAGACAAAAGACGTGATGGAGTGGTATGAAGCGTTTTAAGGTGGGGCAGATCTACGAGTTTTTCGTAGGCTCTGGTAATTCTAGTGTTAAAGGCATAACAGAACAATCTTGTGAAGCCCTCTATTTGTGGTAAAACTGGGTTGAAATAAAGAAAGTCCCATTCTTCAAGTAGCTTGCCACAGAGGAAAATGTATAGCTGGTTTTCATATTTCCCATTCCCCCAACAAGGAAAGAACCTAACAGGCTAGTTGGTACCTTTTGTGTTAGGTGCACATCACAGAAAATCTGATAACGCACAAAAATGTTACGTAAGAATGTTTCCACGTTCAAATCGCAATGTATAAAACCTAAACTTGGCATAAAGCCATGCACATTTCCACGGTTGCTCATACCCTGTCGTACGCAAGTTCTGCGCTCGGTTTTGCAGACTGGCGGAAACCAGCATCAAAGCAGAGCTACTGTTCCTGTGTGGGTACCCTTTCTTTTTTTGATCAACATCCCTGACGCGGCTTTACAAATACAGTACACTGAAATTAACCGCATATTGTTTATTAGTTTAATGCATCTGATTGTAATTAACCTGTAACAATATAATGGTCCACAGAATGGTCAAACTATTCCAAATACCATAACTGCTTTAGCATTGTTACTCTCACTGCACCTTCTTCTTCATTCAGCTGCTCACGTTAGAGGTTGCCACATCAGATCATCTTTTTCCATATTACTCTCACTGCACCACTCGGAGTATTTATATCACTGTATCTGAGTGTGAATCACAGCTGTACAGCAGCTGATCAGAAAGAGAATTATCGGTATACAGCATCAAGCACACACTGCCTCAGCCTTGCTGTCTATTGAACTTGCGGTTCAGAAACAGTTTCATCCGAAGAACTCTAAACGCACTCAATCAGTCCATCAAGTGCTCCTTGTAGAACTGTTTGTACTTATAAGTACAATTACCTCACTGTAAACTTGTGATAAAGTTATAATATTGCACAACCTGAGCCACTTTATAAAGCACATATTTACATATGATGATAATATCATTTTTAAGATGAAATGCAGCAAAATATGTTTTTTATATTATACAGATAAAACTTTAACTTCATTTAAATAATCTATATTGTTAATAATTAAACATGTGAGGACACAGTGCCACAGCGCTAGCGAGCCGTTGGCGCTCCGTTCACAGATTGTTCTTGCCTCGCGCTGTATTCTTGCTGGTGCTGATGCAACACTGGATAGATAGATGTATAGGATAATTAAACACATACTACAAAGATATTTCAATGTTCCTTAAAAGTTTTGAAGAATCGGCGTTCTAAGCTTACAGATGGCTTAACGTCTATTACAGAGCTGATTGTGTGGCGATTGGGTATTTGGAGAAAGAAAAGTAAGGACAGGAATTGGAGGTTAGTACATTTGAAAGAGACAGTACTGCTACAATAAAGTATTTCATTGAAGGTCGCGCATGGTGCAGCAAGCATCTTGCGTGAGACATGAACAATCATTGTGCCACCATGTTCCCATGTTTAATAACATGGTTTAACTCCTATCATCATGAAAATGATATCATGTATACATCTCAGTATTTTAATTACTCAGAGAGTTGTAATATCATGAATGTAATGGATTCTGTGTCCTGTCGGAGGAAGAGAAAGCCCAGAAGCACGTAGTGATTCACACACATAGAGCACATAGAAGATCAAATACAAAACAAAGCATTTAGCATGCTACTTTAGTTACGATGGGATTTGAGAAACTAGTAAATTAAATGATTTTAAGATGAAGTTTATAGTGTTCTACTTTAATGACAAAATAAACTACGTGATTAAAGCGGAAATTTAGAGATTAAAGTTGACACGTCATGCTTTTTTCCCCACTGTGTGCCTTTTTTTTCTCTGTACCTTAATAAGCTTTCATATGACACTCAGATGACTCGCCTTTTCACGGCAACATTGATATGTAACAACTTCTTTTTTATTTCGGGCACTGTGCGACTTTGTGAACTTGAGCTTTCGAGTTTCTCCGACACGCTATGTCACTCAATCAACTTCCTTTTGTTGTTTATACCACTGTTTAAACCAACAAATAGTAAGTTTTTCCTTGCCTCCACTTGGGGTATTCGCTGAAATTGCTCTGTTTCCCCCATGCTTTTGCCATTGTCTTTTCATAGAAGACTGAGCTTAAGGATTATTTCTATTGATTTGCATATTCAAAGAGGTGTAATTCTGGGAGGAGTTGGGGCAGAACAGCAGACGCATGCACGTGCGTTTCATTTCACGCTGACCGTGATTTATGGAGTGGAAGAACGTGGAAGTTGGTGTTCGCACAGATTTATGCATCTGGATTTTTTTGTGCGTATGCACATTTCTGCTTTAGTCTGCATGCCACGTTATAGTGTGAATTCTACGCACGGCGTTATGCATGAGGCCCAGGGTGAGCAGTTGAGGCCATCTAGGGAATTCTGAGTTAGATTGATACTGATATCATCTCATTAACAAGTGTACATCATGATTTCATTATATCAGCAGTTTTAATTCATGCCCTTTTGATGTATATATGACCCACATAAGTATTTCTTCCTGGTTCTCCCACAAATGTGATCTAATCTTAGTGGTTTTTGAAAATCATCTGGAAAAAAATTCTTTGACTGTGATTTTACCATTTAGTCGAGTTTCTGACAGGGCAAATAAAATTTTGTTCTATAGAGAAGATTAATTTGGCCTTTTTGTATGAAAGCTGATCAGTTAGATTTGAATAATACATACTGCACATCTGGTAAATCAAGCTTGTTGGCTAGCATTTTAGAAAGTCATTGTGGCATACCTGTTTAAATGTGAGTCTTTTCTGTCTTTGTCTAGCTCACTGTACTTTTCCTTGCTTTTTTTTGTCTGTTATAGATTGCTGGTGAAGATACTAGATAACCTGCCTCTTAGAACCATTATGCATGTATTTAATATTCTCACTCCATCTAGCTACACTGATACTGCTTAGTCCAGTGTCATTTACACTAAATTTACACTAAAACATGGCATATGGACAAAAACAGAAATGCACAAAAATGCACATATGCACAAAAAAATCCAGATGCATAAATCTGTGCGTATGCCAACTTCCACATTCTTCCGCTACATAAATCACCATGAAAAGATGAGTCATAGCCCACTGTCTGAGTGTCATATGGAAGCATATTAGGGTACAGAGAAAAAAAATATAGGGACACAGTGGGAAAAAAAAGGTCGAAATGTCAATTTAATCTTGAAATTTCAACTTTAATCACATACTTTATTTTGTCATCTTAAAATTGTTTACTTGTTTCTCAAATCCCATCGTAAATAAAGTAGCACGTTAAATACTTTGTGTTATGTAATATCATCTACTGTTGAATTGTGCTCTGTACTTGTAATATTTCTATTGCACTATTATATTGTACTGAGGATTACTTGTGTTCTGTTCTGTGTATTGTATTGTATTGTATTTACCCCCTTTTTTGATGTCCACTGCACCCCAACCTACCTGGAAAGGGGCCTCCCTTTGAACTGCCGTTCCCAAAGTTTCTTCCATTTTTTTCCCCATAAGATTTTTTTTTGAGTTTTTCCTTGTCATCTTAGAGAGTCAAGGCTGGGGGGCTGTGAAAACTCAGGGCCTGTTAAAGGCCATTGTGTTACTTCTTGTGTTATTTTGGGCTATACAAAAATAAATTGTATTGTATTGTATGTGTTCTTCTACGTGCTCTATGTATTTGAATCACTACGTGCTTCTTAAACTGGCTTTCTCTTAAGCCGACAGGAAACAGAATACATACATTCATGATATTACACCTCTCTGAACAATTCAAATACTGAGTTGTATACTTATTATCATTTTCATGATGATATGATTTAAAACATGTATTAAACATGGAGGTACAGTGGTGCAGTGGTAGCGATGAACTGGCACCCTGTCCAGAGGGCTGCACCAGTCCCAGCAAGCAAACAGCACGAGGCAGGAACAACCCCTGAATAGGACGCCAGCTCATCGCTACTGCTGCGCCACCGCACCCTCATATTTTTAATTATTGACAATACACATTATTTAAATGATGTTAAAAATTTATTTGCATGATTTATCTGTATGATATATAAACTTTGTTGCATTTTATGTTAAAAATTATATTAAGAGCTCCAAGAAGATAGCGCTTGGAAATCTAAATCGATTTAGAATAGATCGTCATCATCTGTAAATATGTACTCTCTTCTATTGAATTGAATTCCTTTATTGTTATTGTATGGTACAATGAGATTCAATGCGCAAATCCTCCATAAACTTATTTTACTATAAAATGATAAAATAACTAATAATAATAATAATAATGTGATAAAAAAGCAATGAAAAATATACAATATGAAAGCACAAGGACAATATACATGTACATATAGTGCAGATACTGAAATAGTTCATAAAGTGGCTGAGGTTGTGCAATATTACATCTGTAGTGCAAGTTTACAGGGAGGTAATTGTACTTATAAGTAGAAACAGTTCTACTAGGAGCACTTGATGGAATGATTGAGTGCATTTATAGCTCTTGGGAAGAAACTGTTTCTGAACCACGAGGTCCCTACAGGAAAGGCTCTGAAGCATTTGCCATATGGGAAAGTTCAAATAGACTGTGCAAATGGCCGAGGCAGCGTTTGCTAGCTTCTGTATCCAGATAATCCTCTGTACTCTTGACACAGCCTGCTGTAGAGCTTTCGATCAGCTGCTGTACAGCTGTGATTCCACACTCAGATACAGTGGGTTAAAATACTCTGAGTGGTGCACTGAGAGTAACAATGTTAAAGTAGCTATGGTATTTGAAATAGTTTCACCATTCCGTAGACTATTATTTTGTTACAGGTTGATTACAATCAGATGCCTTAAACTAATAAACAATATGCGGTTAATTTCAGTGTATTTGATAAAGCCACATCAGGGATGTGAATCTAAAAAATAAAGGGAAACCATGCAGGAATAGTACCATTGATTTGATGCTGGGTGCTGCCAGTTTGCAAAACCAAGCCGAAAACTTGTGTATGAAATGGATTGAACTGGCGTGAGAATTTGGGTGGCTTTACACCAATTTTATTTTTTATACTTCATGATATGAGCGTGGAAACAGGTGTATGTAGCATTTCTGTGTGTACACACTGTTTATACATGAGGCCCCTGGTTGGCCGCAGTGGCTGCAGGTTATCATTCTAACCATCTCCCTAATTAGTGAACCATTTGTGCTGCTGATTAACTTGTTTTGCCTAAGTTTTAATTGATGTGACTCAGACCCCTTAGTTTTTTCTTTTCCTCAATAAGCAGCCAAACAATAATGAGACACAAAACAAGCCGCCACATGACCAGCAACCCTGAAAAAAAAAAAGGTGAAGATCTCAGTCAGGTTGGTCTGCTCATGTCAACAAAACATATTGATGGTGGTCTTAGAAAAACAGAAAATCAACAGTCTGCTGTGGCAGAATGAGAGCAGCAACAAATCATTATATATTATCAGCAAGAATTGGCTTCTCATTAAGAAACTGGTTGGAGTGAAACTGGCTGGAGTTTGACATTCCAATTTAGCTGGTCATCTGTTGGCTTATTTCACATCTCATTTCTGTTTGGCTGCCATTTAATAAAGAAATGAATCAATTCAGAGAACTGAATCCTTAAAAAACAGGGTTATGAAAATGAAGGGAAAATGACTTAATTAGCAGTGAAAACTGCTCACTGATTAGGAAAAGGATTAGAATGAAAACCTACAGCCACTGCAGCCCACCAGGACTGGAGTTGGATACCCCCTGCTCTATATAGTCCCTTTTCTAGTAAAAGCTGAATAACTTTAGTTAAGTGAACTGGACTTCTTACTGCCATCAGAGTTTACTCCAAAGCACAGAAAGTTACAAATGACAATCAATCAAAAGTCCTCTTGTTACAGCACAACAACATATGTCTTTTTTAAATGAATATGTATTGCAGCAGAGGTACTTAACTGAGGGATCAATAGGTTACATTTTTACTAGAAAAAAAACTCTGTAGAAAATTTTCAATTTCTGTACTTAATCACAAAACCCTGACTTGCATAAAAGGATGTCTGCTTAATAGTTAAAGGTTATAGCATTATATACATGCAAGGCTAAAATATTTATTTTAAATATTAATGAAGTAAATATGTAAATTATGTGCTAATATTGATAAAGATGTATAAATGTTATTGCAGGTCACTGTCAATCTGTGACTGATTATACTTGGTCTTGTTAATGGTCTTTCATGATGTAGATTTTCTCTGTCAGATACTTACTGGATTGTATACTACTGTATTTCTGACCATTTCTATGTCTTTCAATGCTAAACTTGCTTGCATAGCCGTTATTATTTATCCTAAGGAGTCCTGAAGATTAATTATTTGTTCTACAGTCTTAGCTAATGATCAATTTGTCTTACTGTAGTCTAAATCTATATGGATCTAAATGGGGCAGAACACATTTATACCTTATTAATTAGCCATGGTTATCTTCAAGACTCACAAAAAAGCAAGCTGATGCAATACAGGATTACTTGTGTTCTGTTCTGTGTATTGTATTGTATTGTATACAATGTTTTTCAATATCCAAGACAGGCAGATTGTTTTCATAAAGAAATATGCACCATCTCATCAGCCGATGCAGTTTAGGTGCAAAGAGGGAATGTTGTTGTGGAAGGATGGCTTGCTTCCCAGCCTTTCAATAGAACAGAGGTGAGGACCCGGTCATTCAAAATTGTTAAACTTCATTGGTGTAAGTCCGTCTGTCACTGATTTACTCCTGTATTTTGGGACATTGTCTCAAAATAATAACAGATAGCAGATGGAAAGGAACTGCAGTACTCACAATATTTTCCTCATTGGTAAAAAAACTTCCAGTTTGTTTCTTACATCTGTTCTGGCAGTTATTATTTAAAATGTCACCCAGCAAAGCATGTACACCTGTTATATCTGCTCACCTGCACAATGTCAAAACAGCTTTCAACCCTGGAAATATCTAGATATCAACAATCTATAGTTGTTAACCTCACCCAATCAGTAAGATGGTCACCTAAAGTATTGCTGCATCTTCGTAACACCCATGGGTGCGTGGATTGTGCAGTCTACCTTGCATTTTCAAACAGTTTACTATCACTTTAAAACAGGTTTATACTGGCTTTACAACATTATCAACTCTGCTTCTTTTAATAACCGTTTAAAAAACTGCACTGTCTTTCTTTTGTATCATTGGACTTGATTTGTTTTTTTATATATGTGTGGGTGGCATGGTTTTGGTGGTAAATACAGTTTGTTTTGTGCATTTCTTATTGTCTCTTATGGTCTCTTTGTTTGAAAGCTTGTTTCTTTTGAATACATATGTGTATATCTATTTTTTTAACATTTTATAGAATTTATTAAAATCAAACAACATTCCATACAAGCAAGTCAAATTTTACAAAACTAGGTTCAAATCAAATCAACCCCCACCCATGACAAAGAGAGCTAGGCCAACATAGTGAAACTTTAATAGTAAAAAAGATAAAAAGGGAAAGAGAATCCACTTCCTCAATTTAAATGCTTACTCTAAAATATTATTAATTAGATTCTGCCAGGTTTTAAAAGAAACTCTAAATGAGTATTTCATTTTTTCCAGTTTCAGGTATTATGTAACATTGGTTACCCAATGACTAAAAGGAGGTGAGTTAAGATTCTTCGAGTTGAGCAAAATAAATCTACGTGCCAATAGTGAAGTAAAGGTAATTACAGTTTGTTTGTCCTTCTCCACTTTAAGCCCATCTGGAGTTACACCAAACACAGCTGTTAATGGGTTAGGAGGGATTGTGACACCAAGGCTGTCTAAAAGGAATTTAAAGATTTTGGTCCAAAATGATGTTAATTTCATGCACACCCAAAACATATGACCCAAAGAGGCTGGAACTTGATTGCAACGTTCGCAGGTTGGATCTTGCCCTGGACGTGCTTGATAAATGATTTTATGTTGAATAACTGTATGCTTTGCACATTTGGAGCTAGAGTGAATTCTGTGCATTGTTACCTCCCATTCATTTTCTCAAATGTTTTCCCAATGTACTCTGAGATCTTTGAAAGGGAAGGACTTTAAGATATTTCTATATGTTACAGAAATGCTGTCTGAGTCCTGAATTCTGATCAATACTTTTTCCAGAGTAGAAGTAGGTGGTAGATGAGGAAAGTTGGGCAGGTTTTGTGTAACAAAGTTTCTGATTTGGAGGTAGTAAAACAAATGTGTTGCTGGAAGGTTAAATTTGGAGTTTAATTGTTCATAGTATGCGAAGACGTTGTCTCTGTACAGATATTTAAGTAATTTAATCCCGAATGTTTTCCAGACATTAAAAGCTGCGTACGTTTGAGAGGGAGGAAAAAGGTGGTTATTGTGCAAAGGTGCCACTGATAAAAGCTTCTCTGTCTTAAAGTGCTTCCTGCATTGGTTCCATATTCTGAGTGAATGAAGCACAATTGGGTTATTACTATATTGGCAATAACTTGTATTTACTGGGGTACAAAGCAAGGAATATAAAGAAGTGCAGCAAGATTTTATTTCTATTGCTGACCAGACCTGTGTATGTTCATCAATTTGTGTTAATGTCCAGGTTTTTATACCTTGTATAACTGCTGCCCAGTAACAAAACTGAAAGTTAGGTAGAGACATGCCACCTTCTGCCTTACGTCTTTGTGGGGTCGCCCTTTAGATACGTGGATGTTTTGAATCCCAAATAAATGAGGTTATGATTGAATCTAATGTCTTAAAAATTATTTGTTGATGTATATTGGAATACTTTGAAAAGAGAAAATAGAAAAAGAAGCTTAGGAAGGCTATTCATCTTGACAATGTTAATTCTTCCAGCTATAGTGAGATGAAGGGTGGACCATTTATGTAAGTCTTGCTTAAGTTTTTCCAAGCAGACAACAAAATTATGTTGATAAAGAGCTTTATGTTTACTTGTGATGTTTACTCCTAGGTATTTAAACTGTTCTGTGATAATAAAATGGAAGGTGTCCAATCTAATATGGTTTGCTGGAGAGTTCACTGGAAAGAGCACACTTTTATTCAAATTAATTCTGAGACCGGAAATCTTTTGAAATTCTGTTAGTGCTGTTAGGACTGCAGTCACAGTATTTTTTGGATCTGATATATATAGTACCACGTCATCTGCATATAGTGAAATTTTCTGTTGAAGTCCTTTTCTGATAAACGCCTTTATCTCATAAGCATTTCGACAGTGAACTGCCAGTGGCTCTATGGTGATTGCAAAAAGCAGTGGTGACAAGGGGCATCCTTGTCTATTACCACATTCTAAATAGATAGATAGATACTTTATTAATCCCAAGGGGAAATTCACATACTCCAGCAGCAGCATACATAAAGAACAATATTAAATTAAAGAGTGATAAAAATGCATGTGTTCATTGTAATGATGTCGTGATTTAAAAATGAGTTGTTCTGTTTCTTTTTCTGTGTAGAGGTTGAGCTCTGAATGCAAAGTCTGTTTTTTCCTATGAAGTGCTTCATTCAAACAGCTGGAATGTTCTTGATCTATACTGGTAATTTCACTGATTAGGTCTGATACCTTCCTGGTTTCCGATTTATTTTTGTGGGACAGATCAGAAATAATCTGTCCTCTTAAGGAAGCCTTCAGAGTTTCCCAGATGATTCCTGCAGAGATCTCTGAGGATGTATTTGTCTGTAAAAAAAAATTAGTTTGCTTGGATATGAACTCTGTACAGTTCTCATCTGCTAATAACAGTGAGTTAAGGTGCCATCTGTTAGATGAACATATGGGGCAAAGTGATTAAAGCTCCATGATCAAAGGGGAGTGGTCAGAGATAACAATAGCATCATACTTACAAGATTTAACACTAGAATTATCAAAGCCTACGAAAAAACTTGTAAACCGGCCCACCTTAAATCCCTTTGCACCTCTCCATCAGCGTCTTTTGTCTTGTAAATGTGCCGATCAAGACAAGCAGCAATCAGCCTACTATTCCATCCCCCCAACCCTGCAGAACAGGCACAAAGTTCTCCCAGCTCAAGCCTTGATTATCTAGGAGTCAGGTTTTCTAGAGATGTATAGGGAAATAATAGATTGTTATTTGGAACACATGCAATTCATGTGTGCTCCGTTTCTACAACAATCTATGTAAACACATCGTTAAAACAGAAACGTTTTTCATAATTTAGTAATCATCGACAAAAAGTAGACATAAACTGTATAATGTGTGAAGCCTGAACTCCAAAGATCAAATAAACACTTTCACAAAAGGTACGAGGATGATACAACAGCTTCTGTGGCACAGCGGTAAGAGTCGCTCTCTTGTGATCAAGAGTCCCCTGGTTTGATCCTGACTGCCTCGTATATTTACCGTTTTGAGTAGTGTGCTGCTCTTATTGTTAATATTAAACAATAAAAACATACATTTGATTTGAATCAAAGTATATGAGATGTTATCAGATTCAGACCCTGGGGTCCCTTTGTCAGCACCTTAACATGAAGGGTGTTGCAGTAATTTTTGCAAGATGCCCTATTCTAAGGATAGCAGTAACAGTGTAAAATTTATTTAAAATGGAAGCCAACTGCTTGAATGTGGACTGATAGAGGCCTCGGTGTTTAGAAATTCTTTTGTATCTCTTTTTCTGCTTCTGTACAACATGTTTTGATCTAAATAGGGTGCAACTTAATACATTTCTCTCTCTCACACACACACACACGCATACACACTCTGATTCTGCATATGTTGTCTTCCCCATTATAATCCTAATACACTTATCCTCCTTGACTAATCTTTTATTCTTAAATTACTGAAAGATCATTATAGGTGTTTATCCAGGGTTTCCAAAATTCTGCAGATTCATCTTGCTTCATATTCAGGCATTGATGAGTGTGATGCATGTGAAACTAATTCCATAATCCAAGTATCTTTGTTTTAAACGTTTTAATTAAAACTACAGGAAGTCAAAGTTAATTTCTTTATAAACATGTACAGTATATATGCATTTGTCACACAAAATTGAGTTCTAAAGTTTAGTGCTTTCTGTAAATTTATAAAAAGTATCTTGCCCACATTGGGCACAGAAGAAAAGCTTAAAAATGTACCACATACATTTGTTTTTCAAGCCCACAAAGTTATGAAGTATTGATCCCATGCCCCATGCCCATGCCAGTGCAGGCAACATATATTTTTTTTATTTATAGAAAGTGCTTAACTTTTGAAAACAATTTTACTTGGCAAATGCATAAACAAAATGGTTGTAAATAAATAACTTCAATTTGAATAATACCAAACTTATCTTTTAAGAAGCTGTGCCAAAGATTTGTTCCTACATATGGCATTAATACTTATCCCAGAGCTAAGTCAATACTCAGGTTTATAATAATCCACCTACTATAGATGTAGACAGCAAGAAGGTCCATTATGGAAGTTTTCTTCCTTGGTTAAACTGTGTTGTATACTGAAAAAATAGACTGCTGGTTTGTTCTACAAAGTTCTCTCTCACAATATGAGTCATAATAAGGTTCTGCATGCACATAAAAAAGGCAATAAACTAATCAATAAATTAATGTCATAATGATGTACACTTTCTCTGAGTGGTAACAGATCCAACATGGGATAATAAAAATTGAATCCTACCTGGTAGGTAGAAAATTCTTTGTTAGTTGTGGTAATTATACTTCAAAGACACAAGATATTTTATATGGTGTTCCACAAGACTCTATCCTGGGTCCGCTGCTCTTTTCAATTTACATGCTTCCGTTAGATCAGATTATCTCGGGGCATAACGTAAACTACCACAGCTATGCTGATGACACACAACTGTATTTATCAATAGCACCTGACAACTCCGACTCTTTTGATTCACTGATACAATGTCTTACATGTGTTTATGAATGGATAAGTTGTAATTTTCTCAAACTAAATAAGGAGAAAACAGAAATTTTACTGATTGGCAAAAATGGATATAATGAGGTTATTAGAAATAAACTTGATCCATTAGGATTAAAAGTCAAGATGGAGGTAAAGAATTTAGGTGTTATTATTGACTCTGACCTGAATTTTAAATCACATATTAATCAGATTACTAGGACAGCATAAATATAACAAAAGTTAGGCCTCTTATAACATTGCAAGATGCTGAGAAATTATTTCACGTTTTTGTTTTCAGTCGATTAGATTAGTGTAACGCACTCCTCTCAGGACTACTCAAAAAAGCCATCAATTGATTGCAGCTAGTGAAGAATGCAGCTGCTAGAATCTTAACTAGTAAAAGAAAATCCGAGCACATTTCTCCAGTTTTGATGTCACTACATTGGTTACCTGTGTCATTTAGAATTGACTTTAAAATACTGCTTATGGTTTACAAAGCCTTAAATAATCTCGCTCCATCTTATATTTTGGAATGTCTTACACCTTACGCTCCAAATCGTAACTTTAGATCTTCAAATGAGTGTCTACTTAGAATTCCAAGAGCTAAACTTAAAAGATGTGGTGAGGCAGCCTTCTGCTGTTATGCACCTATAATCTGGAATAGCTTGCCAATAGGAATTCGCCAGGTTAATACAGTGGAGCACTTTAAAACACTGCTGAAAACACATTACTTTAACATGGCTTTCTCATAGCTTCATTTTAGTTTAATCTTGATGCTCTGTATATTCAATTAATTATTATTATTCATGGTGGCTCTAAAATCCATACTAACCCCTACTTTCTCTTCTGTTCTTTTTCTGGTTTTCTTTGGTGGCGATCTGTGCCACCACTACCTAATCAAAGCACCATGATGTCCCTACATTGATGGATTAAAGGCCAGAAGTCCCCATAACCGTCATCATCAAATTCTTCCATCAGGACCCTGAATACCATGAGGACTGATTGAGGTCATTTATGTTAGGTAGAATGCCTAGAGGGGGCTGGGCGGTCTCGTGGCCTGGAACCCCTGCAGATTTTATTTTTTTCTCCAGCCGTCTGGAGTTTTTTTTTTTTTTTTTTTCTGTCCTCCCTGGCCATCGGACCTTAATTTTATTCTATGCTAATTAGTGTTCCCTAATTTTAATTCTTATTTATTTTGTCTTTATTTCTTTCTTCATCATGTAAAGCACTTTGAGTTACATTATTTGTATGAAAATGTGCTATATAAATAAATGTTGTTGTTGTAGGTGGAGCCCTACTATCTTAAACAGAAAAATATCCTGTCCAGACTTGAATGCCTGTGTTAGTCATTTATAAAACTTTATGTGGCTTCGAGAGTGAAATGGAGTGGTGGCTGTGAGGCTAGGGATCTGCACTGGCAATTGGAAGGTTACCGGTTCGAATCCCGTAAATGTGAAAAGGGACTCTGCTCTGTTGGGCCGTTAAGCAAGGCCCTTAACCTGCAATTACTGAGCGCTTTGAGTAGTGATAAAAGAGCTATATAAATGCAAAGAATTATTATTAAACTATGTGAATGGCAGAAAACAGTAAAATGCAAATGGCAAAAGAAATTCCAATATATAAAACCTGGAATATGAACATTTCTATGCAATTTTCCTTTATAAATCATGTAAATGTGTGTACAAGAACATGCTTCAAATTTTGCATTGTTCCCGCCCTGAAACAACCGCACATGTTCTATGCTATTCAAGCTCATACATATGCAGTCTTATTGCTACAGGTCTTCATAGGCTGGTAAAGCAACTTCTTGCCTAACACTTTGAGTCCTATGATGCTCGCCCCAACTGATTGTGCAAGAGCCTTCTGGGAGTATGGGAAAAAGGTCAGGTGCCAGCAACTGAGTGGGTGGCCATTATTGCCTGGGACATAATGATATGTTGCTGTTACAATGAATAGTATAAAAGTAAACAAAATAAAATAAAATAAACATATCAGGGGTTGACCCAGGCTACTGACGCTTGTGTGTTAAAGTTATTATGGTTCACAAAATTGGCTTTCTTGCTAGATAACCTTATTGCAATATGAGTGCAGTAAAGTGCTCTACTATGTTAGAAGAACCAGACACTGCTGCAAATTGCCTTTTTATTTTGGCAAAAACAAGTTATGTTTTATGTATGTACACCCAAACAGTAAGAAAACTGGATGTAACACCTCACCAGTCAGTTAATGGCTTATAGCACATTGGGCATGATGGAGTGAAGCTTGAATGAAATATTTTTGACCTGTTGGCCAGTGCCCAGAGAAGTAAAAAAGAGTAGCTTATGCAAACTGATGAAAAAACAAAAAAGTTCTTCAATACAAATACACAGCAATGGCCCTCTTAAAGGAAACTAAAATACAGTCTGCACATCATAAATATTACTTTTGAGGTGTAATGTGTTTGTCACATCAACACATTCTAGTAATGATAGACAGAACTTTATTTGCTTCCAGTGGGAAATCTGGAATTTCTCTGTGGTATGAATTATTATTATAGATGTTGATTGCCATTTAGCAGGTTTGGTTGCATTTTCCTACTTGATCAAGGGTGTCATTATTTGCCAGTTTCTCTGAAATGTTGCTTACACATGGGTCAGAGTTACCATAAATTTACACAATTCTCCGGACAAGTTTTCTTTTTTTAAATACCTATGCTTTTCATGGAAAGCTATGAATGCACATTTGAAACCTCTTTTTGTAAATAGACACATTTTATAAAGCTGATTTTTTTGATAAAGGTCACCAAGGTTTCAAGGAGTTTGTTCTCCACATGAGTTACTAGGATGGTGAACAGAGGACTCATTTATGAAATGTCCCATGGATTACAATGTGAGAATATGCACACAGCAAAAAAACATGAAAATGCGCATGCCAAAAAAAAAATCAGAATTATAAAACCTAGCATATGTAAATCTCTACGCAATTTACACTATATAAATCACAATCACCTTGTAAATGTACACAACTAAATATACCTCAATTGCCGCTCTAAAACATCCATATATGGATCATGCTAATCAACCTCATACATATGCAGTCATGTTGCTGCAGAACTTCATTAGCTCATAGAGCAGCCTTCCACCTGACACATCAAGTCAAAACCACCTGCAATCAAGAGTATCTGGCTTTACTCCGCAACAGAGAGTGCAGGATCATACACAGCATTATAGTTCCTCTTCTCTGCGTTCTGGTGGTCAGGGAAAGAAGTAAGGCAACAGCATCTGAGCAGATAGCCACGGTCACCTAGCACATTTAATGACACAATTGCTATTACAAAGAATAGTGCAGGCTATATGAAATACTGAGGGTTCAGTCAGTTAGTATTCCAATAAGGCAGTCACCAGGCACAGCATTATTACATATGTTAAAGCTACTTTGCCTCAAAATAAATAAATCCCAGACCCAGACCACTGATCACAGTTAAGAAAAGTGGCTTTGTTCTCGCTAGATGCCCTTGTTACAATATGAGTGCAGTAAAGTACTCCAATTATGTTAGTAGAACCAGAAACTGCTGCAAACTGTCCTTTTAGGTTGGCCAAAATATTTTATGTTTTATGCATATTCACCCATACTATACGCGAACTGAATATTGGGTTGGTTAATGGCTTTCAGAATAGCAGGCATGACAAGGTTTAGCTTGGCTGTGATATTTGGTCAGTTCCATGAGAAGTGACAACAGCTAGCTGATATAAACTGAAGAATAATCAAAAAAGTTCTTCAGTGCAAATAGGGAGCATTTGCCTTTTTAAAAAGGGAACTAAAATAAATCACATTCATCACTTTTGAGGTGTAATCTGTTTAACATATCAACACACATTCTAATAATGGCTTGCTGATATGAATTATTAGAGCAATCATTTAGTTTGTTTGGCTAAATTTTCTTATCTGATCAAGGGTGTCATCATTTCCCAGTTTCTCCAAAATGTTGCATATGCATTGGTAAGAGTTGCAATAAATATACACAAGCTCTCCTGTCAGATTTTCTTTTATAAATCTCTGTATTTGAATATGAAGTTGCGCACACACATTTCAAGCCTCTTTTTTGTGGACACAAGCTTTGTAAATGAGGCCCCTGGTGATGCATAAGTTGATTAGCTTTAACCCCAGATGTTACCCTAGGCTTTGTACCAGAAATAACCACTAGATAAGATTTAAAGACTTCTTCTTATATACAGATGGGAGATAATATGGAAAAAGGCCTGAGGTATGAAAAAGAAAAAGAGACAGAGGTTTTGATTTTTTTTCCCAAGGCTGGAAGCCACCTTGCCTGGAGATAAAATGAAAACCTTTGAAGCGGACCCTTTGGTTTAACTTTCATTTGATAGTTGGTTGTTATTGTATATTTCTGGAAGAACACAAACATCAGATAGTTGTTCTGTTTCTTTTTTGTATGACATTTCTATAGGTATTATTAGTCTCTTCAGGCTCATATACATGTACTTGCAAGCTGCCTTGATTCGGTGGTGCAGGCCATCTAACAATTCCAGAATGGTCATTTTTAGCTTTTCCAGTATTTGGATTTCTATTCATCTTCCATAGATTCTTCAGGCTACTCTTTCTTTATGTAACAGGATGAGTTATACAGTATATAGCATGGACTATTTCTGTTAGTACAGTTTAGGAGAATACATTTATTAGTGAATAAGAGCACTGTAATTAATACACAGGTTTTCTACAGGTGTTCCTTTTACAATAGAATAATGGAAAATATATACTGTATTCCAGTGAAACCAAAAGACTGAATTTAAAATGACCATCCTGTCAGTCATTTACTACAGCCTAATTTCAGTTTTTATGAGATAAACTGAACTAATATCAAGCACGTATGCACTTTTAGCATGAATCCAGTTAACCTGTATAATGACATTTACATAAACTTGTTTAATTAACAGATATTCACTCTGGATATTGAGGGATCTGGTGCATAATTTGCCAACATTCTCTTTTTTCATCTCATTATTTTATATTGTCTCTTTGAACATGATAGCCTTGCTTACCTTTGATGTCACAGTAGATTTACTCAATTTTTTGACATGCATTACATGCCCAACCTAGGTGCAAGAGGTCTCCCTTTGAATTGCCCTAACCAACATGTGTTCCCTTTTTCCTGTATGGTTTTTTTGGAAGCTTTTTTCCTTGTCTTCTTTGTGAGTCAAGGCTGGTGGGGGGATACCAATTAACAGGGCCTGTTAAAGCCCATTATGATCTTATTTGTGTATTTTGGGCTATATAGAAAATACAGTACATTGTTGCTGTTGTATGGGAAGAATTTAGCATAAGGCATCCAGCACGTTGCATATCATTTGATAAAAACAGATATATGGATATAGCATAACATAACATGTTCAAGCCTCCTTAATCCAGTTCAGAGAGGCAGTTGATAGGATTGGGAGCAAGGCACAAACCAACCCTCGAAAAAGTGCCTTTCCATTGCAGGGCCCACTCATGCACATAACTATAGGGGGCAAATTTGAAATTAGCAACAATCCTAACACTTCTGTTTCTGTAATTTAGGAGACAAACCAAAGTTCCTGGAGGAAAACACAGACAGTGCCAAACAATTAAATTCAGAACACTGAATCTGTGAGGCAGTTTTGCTAACCACTGAGTCACTATGCTTTCAGCAAAATGACTGCTTTTGTAAAGCCTGTCTGTGATAATGCACACAAAGAGACAAAATAACAGGATTTGAACCTAGGATATCTTGACCTTTGTGGATTTTTAGTGTTGGTCTCACTAACTTTTCACAGTCAAAGCAGTGAACAGTCCCCATGGCATAGATTTATTGCATTTATTTTATTTAGATATTTAGCATGTACTGAAGAAATACAGGCAAGGTTAGCAAAGCATATTTGTTTTTGCATAGTTTTTCATTGAAAAAATAAAAAAAAATAATAAATATAAAAAATAATAGTAATCATTCTTGTAATTTTTCTAATGATTGTTTAAAGACCCTACATTCATTCTTCACATATGCATTATAGAGAAGTAAATATGAATTGTACAGAACAAATAAATGAAAATAAAAAAGAAAGATTAAAAAATGAAATTTAAACATACTTACAAATCAATAGCTGAGAGAAGTAATAAAGTGTCAGGAAGAGTAATTAACGTAGATAGCTGATCCATAGCCTAAAGCAGTGCTACAGGCCAAATGTATTCTAGAAGGTTGTTTGATTAATGCAAATGAAAAAAAAGATGATGTATCAAAGGGGGAAAGGTAAAAGATTTAAATTTTATAAGGATATTGTAATAAGAGTCTTGCTAATTTAGTTGCATAGGCTACAAAGGACTTGAAAGCTGATTGCATAGTGCCCCTAAAATAGAATCTTCAGGTTTTTCTTTCATTTAAAAATAAAAATATGGACAAATAAAAAGATATCAGACTGCCACAAGTCTTCTGAATTAACACTGCAGAATATTCATATTTATGCAGAGTATGTTATGATGTGTCTAGCAGACAAATATGCTGAATTTCTAAATATATAAAGTCATAGTTCAAATATATAAAGTCATTTTTGAATATATAGTCACTGGCCAGATATTATCATTTGAATATATAAAATTAATTATGATTATATGAATTCAAATATGACACAGGACAAGCAAGCAAAGATTAGGAAGTAGACAATGCAAGATATATAAGTTGTATATATATGCCTGCATACTCTCACCACATGAGGCCGGGCATTATCATGCACCAGGAGGAACCCAGTACCCACTGCAATAGTATAGGGTCTGACAATGGGTCTAAGGCTTTCATCCCGATACCTAAGGACAGTAAAGTTGCCATTGTCTAGACTGTAGAGGTCTGTGAATCCCTCCATGTATATGCCTCCTCAGACCATCACTGACCCACCACCAAACCAGTCATGCTGAACGATGTTACAGGCAGCATAATGTTCTCCACGGCTTCTCCAGACCCTTTCACTTCTGTCACATGTGCTCAGGGTGAACCTGCTCTCATCTGTGAAAACCACAGAGTGCCAATGGAGGACCTGCCAATTCTGGTATTCTATGGAAAATGCCAGTCGAGCGCCATGATGCTGGACAGTGAGCACAGGGCCCACTAGAGTGTGTCGAGCCCTCAGGCCACTTTCATGAAGTCTGTTTCTGATTGTTTGGTCAGAGATATTCAAACCAGTGGCCTGCTGGAGGTCATTTTGTAGGGCTCTGGCAGTGCTCATCCTTTTCCTTCTTTCCCAAAGGAGCAGATCTTGGCTCTGCTGATAGGTTAAGGACCTTCTACGGCCCTGTCCAGCTCTCCTAGATTAACTGCCTGTCTCCTTGAATCTCCTCCATGCCCTTGAGATTGTGCTGGGAGACACAGCAAACCTTCTGGCAATGGCATGTATTGATGTGCCGTCCTGGAGGCGTTGGACTACCTGTGCAAACTCTGTAGGGTCCAGGTATCACCTCATGCTACCAGTACTGACACTGACTGTAGTCAAAACTACTGAAAAAACAGTCAGAAAAGATGAGGAGGGAATAATGTCAGTGGCCTTCACCTGCTAAGCCATTCCTGTTTTTGGGGATTGTCTCATTGTTGCCCCTCTAGTGCAACAGTTGCTAATTTCATTAACACCAAAGCAGCTGAAATTGATTAACAACCCCCTCTGCTATTTAACTGACCAGATCAATATCCCAGATACTCTGATTAAAAAGTGTTCCTTCCCATCCAATGAACAATTACACTCCAAATTTAACCTTCCAGCAACACATTTCTTTCACTATCTCCAAACTAGAAACTTTGTTAAACAAAACCTGCCCAACTTTCCTCACCTCCAACCTACTTCTTCTCTGGAAAAAATACTGATCAGTCTTGAGGACTAAGACAACATCTCCGTAATGTATAAAAACATCTTAAAGTCCCTCCCTTTCTAAGATCCCAGAGTACATTGGGAAAAGGATCTCTCACTCAACATTTCAGAAAAGGAGTGGAAGGCAGAAATGCACAGAATTCACTCTTGCTCCTTATGTGCAAAGCATATAATCATTCAACTTAAAATCATCTATCGAGCACATCTGTCTCATTTTAAATTGCCCAAAAATATTTCCATTGCAAATGGTGCAATCAAGTTCCAGCCTCATTGGGTCATATGTTTTGTGCATGCACCAAATTAACATAATTTTGGACCAAAATCTTTAAATGCCTTTCAGACAGCCTTGGTGTCACAGTCTCTTCTAATCCACTAACAGCTGTGTTTTTGGTATACTTCCAGATGGGCTTAAAGTGGAGAAGGACAAACAAACTGTAATTGCCTTTACTTCACTATTGGTACGTAGACTTATCTTACTTAACTTTAAGAATCCTAACTCACGTCTTTTAAGTCAGTGGGTAACTGATGTTATATACTACTTGAAATGAAACAGGAAAAAAATAAATACTCAGAGGATCTGTGCAAAACCTTTTTAAAACCTGGCAGGATCTAATTAATAACATTTTAGAATAAGCATTTAAATTGAGAAAACTAATTCTATACCCCTTTTTTATTCTATTTATTTACTTACTTATCGTTTCTACTACTAAAGTTTTATTCTGTTGGCCTAGCTTTCTTTCTCATGGGTGGGGGTTGACTGGACTTAAACCTAGTTTTGTCAAATTTGACTTGCTTGTATGGAATGTTGTTTGATCTTAATAAATTAAATAAAACATTAAAAAAGTGTTCCTTTAAATTTTTTGATCAGTATATATATGTTATAAGTACAGCACGAATATTCTGCATCACAATTAAATATGAAATGGCCTAAGATAATAAAATGAAGTTGATCAAACAGGAGCAACATGATTTTGAAATGTAAGTGTGGAAACAATTTTGAAACAAGGATTAGTAACCAATGAAGACAGAGGGATTAAATGACCCATTTGTCTGTTTAGTAGTGCCAAATAACTAGTAAACCATTCTAATCAGTACCAAATATTGCAGTGTCTCTTAAATATTGCAATAAAAAGCCATGCCCAACAGTATTAAATGCAGCAGTCAGGTCAAGCAGAACAAGAAGATTACATGACCCTGTAGCTGGTGACATACAGTATAACTATTAATAACAGTCCTGCCTAATTCCATTGAAGTACAGTGAAAAGCATGAAAGCCAGACTGAAACACTTCATATAATTTGTTACACTCTAAATAAGATTGTAGCTGCAAAGGAACAGCCTTTTTCAACACTTCAGCAGTATAACAAGGGTTAGAAATTGGACAATAATTAGATTACTCCCACATGATCAAAGTTTGGCTTTTTAGCAAGCTTAAGGAAAATGCCAAGCTTTATCAGAAAGCAAGGGTATGTTAATAATATTTAAAAGGAGTAGATATATTGTGTCAAAACAACTTTTTAAAAATGAAGTGGAAGCAAGAGCAAAAGAGCTGGACCATTAAACAATGGAGCAAGGTCCCTCTCAGAGACTTAAGTAAAAATAACTCAATTAAAAAGAAAACAAAAGTAGTAGATGAAATAGAAACCGAGCTGGACTGAGTGACAATTACAGGTTTAACTTGTTCCATAATAGTTCCAATCTTAAACATTCACAAACAATATCAGAAGAAATCAGAGCATTTAACTGGTTAGGTTTAATGACCTCATCAGTTACAGAAAATGGATGTTTGGGATTTTATTTATTAGTGTTTATTAGTTTAATGTAATTGGTGTATTTAGGTTATTTCAAAGCACTAGATTACAATTTCTGATGTTCCCTAAAAGTTAATGGAAAATTAAGCCTGCTGCTTTCCATCTACACTCCAGCCAACACCTCAGTCCTCAAGAGTCCTGTGGTGATCATAAAGGTGACGAGTGACAAAAATACACAATTCCTTAAGGTTGCTCATTGAAATATAAGTCTGCAGTCCCATATGTTCTAATTTTGGAGAAGCAGAATACAAATGTAAAGAGAACAACATCAACAGCTGTCATATTACAAAATGTTACAGTGTTCCAATTGCTAGAAGCACACTGAGTAATTAAAACATCCAGTAGCATCTTATTAATATCATACACATGTCCATCATGTGGGGAATTAATGATAAGAATTTCGCTGGCTAAGGAGAAGTACAGTATACAGGTAAGGTTTGACCATGCTTACACATATGACCATTTATTTAATTTATCAATTGAAGATATTCAACAAGTTTCACAAACTCAGAGGCAAGTGAACGGCTAGGGCACATCAAAATATATATTAAAATCACTAGAACCTATCAAGTTTGTAAAAGTTGGCATATAATAGAACATTTAGCAGATTAAAAACTGTTAAAAATTAAATACTTTAGACCGATGTTCCTCAATTATCGGGTTGCAGGCCTCTGTATGTCGGCTGTAAGCCACTATTGTTATAATGGCATTGTGTCTTGTTAGGTCGCAAAGTGGGCTGCAGTGCATTGAGAGTGGGCTGCCACTCAGACAATCACACTTAATAACATCCCCTCACTGCCCCCCTCCACCACACAATCGTGCTCGAATCACTGAAGGGGGTAACGACACTGAAAAGGTTGAGAAACACTGTTTTAAGTGAATGATAAATAAGTATTACAACTAATGTTTGAAAACGATACCATTTTAAAACCACATATTCAAATGGCAAAGTTTGGAATTATCCTACTAGCAGCATAATGTGCCATGTCACAAAGCAGGTGTCATCTTAAGCTGGTTCCACGACAGTGATTTCAGTTTACTTTAATAGCATATGCAATTTTGAGATGTTAATCTAGTAGAGCACTTTTGGGAAGAGGTGGAGGTTAGCAGTATGTGTAATGGAAAAATATGCAAAAAAACATGCATGATTAGATGCATGATTAGACAGACAGAATTCTAGATAGAATTCTTTAGATAGATAGAATTCTTTATTGTCATTATGCATACACCTAACGAAATTTTTTGTTGGTAGGACTCGGCTTCAAGGCAGAATACATAAAATACACAATTCACTATTAAATAATAAAATAAACATAATAAGTATAAAAGACAGCAGCAATAAAACATCATCAAGTCCAGACTTTTCCTGAGGCAGTACGCCAGCAGAGACCAGTGATCTGTGTGAATGGGTCTGCAGGGGAGGAATACGAGTGTGTGTGTTTGATTACGAGGGAAAGTGCATGTGCATGTCTACAGGGGGGTAGATGTAGATGTGTGTGTGTGTGTATCAGCAGGGGCAGATGGACTTCACAGATCTGGGGAAAAAGCTGTCTTTCAGTCTGCTGGTACGTGTTTTTATGTTTCTGTACCGTTTTTCCAAAGGCATTGGTACAAACAGTCCATTTCCCGGATGGGCGAGATCCGTAGCTATACATTTGGCCTTTTTCTGCACCATTCCAGCATATACAGATTCCAGGTCTAGGAGAGGACTTCCCACGATCCCCTGTGCTGTTCTCACCACCCGTGCCAAGTCCTTCCTGTCCTGTGCTGTGCAGCTGCTGTACCACACTGTCATACTGTGACAGAGAATGCTGTCCATAGCGAATCAGTAGAAGTTTGTGAGCACCTGAGAGGAGAATCCAGCCTATAGTCCACAATGATCTTGCTGGTGTTGTTTGGTCTTGCTGGTGTTCAAGATGAGGTTGTTGGCTGAGCACCATAGTGCTAGGTGTTGTATCTCCTCTCTGTAGTGAGTCTCATCATTGTCTGATATGAGATCCTTTTGAAAGCAAAGAATATTTCCAAGTCCTTGCTGAATTCATGCCTTGAAGAATACAGGCTGTTCTAGAGACAAAACAAGGGAGAATATATATGCTAGTTTATATTTTATAACAAATGTGAATATCTAAATACAGACAGTATATACAAGTTATAGATAGATAGATAGACAGAACTGGGAATGTGGCTTTTTACAGAAGCTCTTTAAATAAATAAACACATAAATAGATAAATAAATATGGTCTGAACACATACCAGAATGACTAATAAGGCAGTCACAGTCATAGTTATATTCTGTGCTTGATATGCTACACTACTTGTAATGTCAAGTACTCTTTCTGAATAAGGGTGCACCTAACTTGTTTCCAAATCCTGATCTCCCTTTTGCTTATTGGAATTGATAATGTGCCTGTAGAAAATAATTTAACATTTAGCTATTAAATCTGAATAATGAAAAGATTTACCTTAGACTGGAAAGTAATCAATAATATTAGTACAATTCTGAAAGACATGCTTCTTTTTAAATTATACATTAATTTGATTAAATGGCACTCTTCAAATGATGTGAAAATTATTGATTTTGTTAAAGTATATTTATTGGTCTCTGTTTCATTTTTAAAGAATTATTAAAAACAAAACAATCACTGAAGCACAATCAATGTGGTTTTGTCATTAGAAACACAAAACCTGACTTTTTAAACAAAATAATCTATGAAACGTACATGGAATTATTTGGCAAGGATACAAAAATTATTTTTCAAATCTAACTGCATTAAAATTTTGCAAGGAAAGCCATTTTAGATTTTCTTATAAATGGTTCTTATTTACTTATGGGCATTACGAATATACATGGATTCTTGTAAAGGCACTGAGGTATGTCAAGTATTCAGCATGCTGCTAATAAATGCATTTTATGTATTGGTTCAACAGACTTTTTAACGGTGTTCTTGTGCAGGATTTGTATTTTTATCCTTAACTTCTTTGTTTCCTGACTGTTTTGTTGGCTGTCATCTCCTATCATCACAATGTGCACACATTTTGGTGTACAAGTAAGCATGTGCTTAGCATCTTCAAAGAGTCCATGTGCTAACTGCAACATCAGAGCAACAATTCTTACTCACAAAAAGAGCACAGAAGCACAGGCTTTTCTATAAATATATTCAAAGAAGGAATATTCAGAAGGCATATTCATGACATTTTAACTGGTATTTTTGGTTGTTGGCATTTGTTATTAAAATTGTTAAGATTTTCTTTGTATTGTTTTGTTCTTTTAGTGGTAACATTTTGTTTGACTCCCTAAGAATTTTTCATTATTCTTTGTTTTGTGCAATTTACCCCTAGTTTATTTTATGGCTAGAGTTTATCTGTAAATTTTTCTTCATCATCTCTGTGTTTCTTGATTTCAGACTTCATTTAGAAGTTGACATTTATTTAACATCTTTTCAGAAATCATTTTTTTTCTAATAATTGGTGAGCCATGTTGTGCATTCCATTGCCATGATGCGAGTCCTGGGGCTTCATGCATAATGCCGTGCGTAGAATGCACACTAAAACATACCGTACGGACAAAAAAATCCAGATGCATAATTCTGTGCATATGCCAACTTCCACATTCTTCCGCTACATAAATCACAGTCAGCGTGAAAAGTAACACACGTACACACGCCTGCTGCCACTCCCCAACTCCTCCCAGAATTATGCCTCATTGAATATGCAAATCAATATAAATAGCCCTTAAGCTCATTGTTCTGTGAAAAGGCAATGGCAAAACCACAGAAAATAGAAGAATGTCAGCAAATACCAAGTGGAGGCAAGGAAAAACATACTATTTGTTGGTTTAAACAGTGGTATAAACAACAAAAAAAAGTTGATTGAGTGACATAGAGCCTCTGAGAAACTCAAAAGCTCAAGTTCACAAAGTAGCACAGTGCCCAAAATAAAAAAGAAGTTGACAGATATCAAAGTCGCAGTGAAAAGGTGAGTTGTAGCCCACCATCTGAGTGTCATATTAAAGCTTATTAGGGTACATAGAAAAGAAAAAAAAATAGGGACACAGTGGGGAAAAAAGCTCAAAATATCAACTTTAATCTTGAAATTTCCACTTTAATCATGTTGTTTATTTTGTCATTAAAGTAGAACATCATAAACTTCTTCTTAAAATCGTTTAATTTACTAGTTTCTCAAATACCATCGTAACTAAAGTAGCATGTTAAATGCTTTGTATTGTATGTGTTCTTCTATGTGTGCGAATCATTACGTGCTAGTAGTGGATCAAGATTAAGAATAAGTACAGATGGAGTAGGGGAACAAAGTTGCTTAGTAACTTTGACCACCGCGTGAGCAGGTTTACCAAACTTAGTATGGTGGATATTTTTACAAAATACATTCAGATACACTGTTAACTCGGTCACAGGAGATGCACAAACCTGTGTGTTTCTTTGTGCCAATCCAAAGCCCAGATAAATGGGGAGGGTTACGTCAGGAAGGGCTTCTGGTGTAAAATTTTCCCAAATCAATATGCGGATAACAATACAAATTTCCATACCGGATTGGTCGAGCCCTGGGTTAACAACAACCGCCACCAGTATTGTTAGCCAACAGGGTGCTGGCGGAAATTGGGCTGCTGTTGGCCGAAGAAGAAGAAGGAGAAGAAGAGGGGGGAGACATGTACGGAAGCAGGAGAAGAGAAGGAAAGTAAAGAGGGTGGAACTGAGAGTAGGAACTTTGAATGTTTACAGTATGACTGGTAAGGGGAGAGAGTTAGCAAATATGATGGAGAGAAGGAAGGTTGATATATTGTGTGCAAGAGATTAAATGGAAAGGGAGTAAGGCCAGGTGGATCGGAGGTGGATTCAAATTGTTCCATCATGGTGTGGATAGGAGGAGAAATGGTGTAGGGGTTATTCTGAAGGAACAGCATGTCAAGAGTGTTTTGGAGGTGAAAAGAGTTGACGAATGTTGTTAGTGCATATGCCCAGCAAGTTGGGTGTGTGATGGAGGAGAAAGAAGATTTTTGTGAGTTTTTGTTGGATGAAATGATGAACAGTGTACCCACGGGACAGAACGTGGTGATTGGAGCGGATTTCAATGGACATGTTGGTGAAGGGAACAGAGGAGACAGAGTTGGTGAAGAGGTGATGGGTAGGTATGGTTTCAGGGAGAGGAATGAAGAAGTTCAGATGATAGTGGATTTTTTCAAAAGGATGGACATGACTATGGTGAATAAGTATTTTAAGAAGAGCGAGGAACATAGGGTTACGTACAAGAGTGGAGGAAGATGCACACAGGTAGATTACATCCTCTTCTCTACTCAGAAGAGTCAATCTGAAGGAGATTTAAGACTGCAAAGTGGTGGCAGGGGAAAGTGTAGTTAAGCAACATAGGGTGGTGGTCTGTAGGATGACATTGGAGATCAAGAAGAGGAAAAGAGTGAGGGCAGAGCCAAGGATCAAATGGTGGAATTTGAAAAATGAAGACTGCAAGGTTGAGTTTGGGGAGATGGTGAGACAAGCACTGGGTGGTATTGAGGAATTTCCAGACAGTTGGGAAACTACAGCAGATGTAGTAAGGGTGACAGCAAGAAGAGTGTGACATCTGGACAGAGGAAGGAGGAAAAGGAAACCTGGTGGTGGAATGGGGAAGTACAAGAGAGTGTACAGAGGAAGAAGATGGTAAAGAAGAAGTGGGATAGTCAGGGAGATGCAGAAAGTAGTCAAGAGTACAAGGAGATAAGGCGCAAGGTGAAGAGAGAGGTGGTAAAGGCTAAAGAAAAGTCATATGATGAGTTGTATGAAAGGTTGGACACTAAAGAGGGAGAAAAGGACCTGCACCAATTGGCTAGACAGAGAGTCCGAGCTGGGAAAGATGTGCAGCATGTTAGGGTGATAAAGGATAAAGATGGAAACATACAAGTAGGGAATCCATTCCCGGAAGAGTTTATCCATTCCCAGGAATTCATGAATCCCGTACAGTATGTCATTCTCAGGAATCCTGGGCTCCTAGGGATGACACAGTGCACGGGCATCTCAAATGTGAATGGTTTTAGAACGACCGACACTTATTTTTAATAAAACTACTGCAATATGTTGACACCAATAAAATACTATCCTTATCTACAAGCAGTTCATGCTGCCATATAAGTACATGTATCTAGTTCAGGGGTGCCCAATGCGTCGATCGCGATTGACCGGTAGATCGCAAAGGTAGTGCAGGTAGATCGTGTTGCATTCAAAATGTTAGTCATATATCCTCCCTATGGCATTTGCCACTTGATTGACATACAGAGCGGCCAGTCTGAGATCTCTTTTCTTCTAACACACTGGTCATTCCGTATGCCAGATCAAATGCGCGAGCTACTGCAAAACACCGGCTGTGATCTAGCTAGCCTTCCAATTTATATCAACTAAAGAAGGGATTTAAAAAAAAATGTTTGGGGAGGGTATGGGCTGGATGTGGAATTGGAAGAGGGTTTTTTTTCTCACAATGTCACAGTCGAAGTGCGTTTGTCTGGTCTGTCAATCTATCATTGCTATTCCAAAGAAGGAAAATGTGGAAAGGCACTTTCGAACTGTTCATAAAAACTACAAAACTGACTTTCTTCCGAAAAGCGATCTGAGAAAGACAAAGGAGAGGGAACTAAAATTGTAGTTAATCAGATGGCCGTCATTTTTCAGAGCCTTGATTCGGGGAACATCCAAAACATCGCGTCAGAGCTGGAGACGCAATGGAAGGCATGTGCGCAACTTGTCAGCATACGCTATGCAGAGCAGATTGAAAATTGTCTGTCAGACTTTGACAGACAGTTTCAAGACTTTGCTTTACTTGAGCCAATCGCTACATTTAAGTGCTATCCATTTGGGGAAGATGTTGAGGGTGATTCACTCGCATCAGAAATTGCAACACTGTTTCACCTAAAACTCGTCTACAGTGGAGGATGAGATTTTGACACTACATGATGACATTCAGTTGAAGTATGGGGATCATGGACAGTTTTGGAACATACTCACAGAGAGAAAGTACCCAAACATGAGGAAATGTGCTACCTCCTTGACTGCATTATTCGGCTCTACTTATTTATGCGAGTCAGCCTTTTCCCACATGAAGATTATTAAATTCAAATGCTATAGTGACCATAAATGTATTGAATTGTTATTGTGCCATAAGGGTTATTCAGTTATGCAAGGTACGAGAGCATATATTTTATGTATAAAGTATACTCAGTATATATCTTTAATGTAGGAAGATCATTTTGACCTGGTCATTTTAAAAGTAGTTCGCAAGCCGAAAAAGTGTGGGCACCCCTGATCTAGTTAGTTGCGGTAATAAGAGCGTTGAAAGCACAACATGTCCAGCGTGCAGTCGTCCAGGTAAGAACGCACCTTTGTGCAGAGTGCGCCAGCCACTGAGAAAGCACGCTCTGCTTCCACTGAAGTAGGCGGCACAGTCATCAGATACTGATACACTTGTTCTAAACAACGCCCGCGCTTGCTGTTTCTCTGAAACACCGCCATTTCAGCTTTTACTGATGCATTCAGTTTCTTGTCATCATTCTATGATGGCAAGTTTCTTGGCACAGATAATGTGGATGCAACAGACTGATGCATTGCAATTTCAAGTTGCTGTTCAAAGCTGTTGTCTGACAGACGTCAATGAAGTCTGCCCCGTCCTGACATTCGTGAGCTACAGAGTGCTATATATGCGAGCTTGGCCGTTCCCGGTTTCCCGGGAATTACATAAGTTTCATTCCCGGGAACGAGAGAATGAAAAATGTCCGGGAATGGATTCCCTACTCACAAGTGAGAAGAGTGTGTTGAGCAGATGGAAAGAGTACTTTGAGAGGCTGATGAATGAAGAGAATGAGAGATTAGGTTGGATGATGTGGAGATAGTGAATCAGGAAGTGCAACGGATTAGCAAAGAGGAAGTAAGGACAGCTATGAAGAGGATAAAAAATGGAAAGGCCATTGGTCCAGATGACATACCTATTGAAGCATGGAGGTGTTTAGGAGAGATGGTAGTGGAGTTTTTAACCAGATTGTTTAATGGAATCTTGGAAAGTGAGAGGATGCCTGAGGAGTGGAGAAGAAGTGTACTGGTGCCAATATTTAAGAATAACGGGGATGTGCAGGACTGTAATAACTACAGGGGGATAAAATAGATGAGCCAGAGCATGAAGTTATGGGAAACAGTAGTGGAAGCTAGGTTAAGAAGTGAGGTGATGATTAGTGAGCAGCAGTATGGTTTCATGTCAAGAAAGAGCACCACAGATGCGATGTTTGCTCTGAGGATGTTGATGGAGAAGTATAGAGAAGGCCAAAAAGAGTTGCATTGCGTGTTTGTGGACCTAGAGAAAGCATATGACAGGGTGCCTCGAGAGGAGCTGTGGTATTGTATGAAGAAGTCAGGAGTGGCAGAGAAGTACATAAGAATTGTACGTAACAGTTGTACAGGATGTGTATGAGGGAAGTGTGACAGTGGTAAGGTCTGCGGTAGGAGTGACGGATGCATTCGAGGTGGATGTGGGATTACATCAGGGATCGACTCTGACCCCTTTCTTATTTTCAAAGGTGATGGACAGGTTGACAGACGAGATTAAACAGGAGTCCCCATGGACTATGATGTTTGCTGATGACATTGTGATCTGTAGCGAGAGTACAGAGCAGGTTGAGGAGACCCTGGAGAGGTGGAGATATGTTCTAGAGAGGAGAGGAATGAAGGTCAGTAAGAATAAGAAAGAATACATGTGTGTAAATGAGAGGGAGGTCAGTGGAATGGTGAGGATGCAAGGAGTAGATGAGTTTAAATATTTGGGATCAACAGTACAGAGTAATGGGCATTGTGGAAGAGAGGTGAAAAAGAGAGTGCAGGCAGGGTGGAATGGGTGGAGAAGAATGTCAGAAGTGATTTGTGACAGACGGATATCAGCAAGAGTGATAGGGAAGGTCTACAGGACGGTAGTGAGACCAGCTATGTTATATGGGTTGGAGACGGTGGCACTGACCAGAAAGCAGGAGAAAGAGCTGGAGGCGGCAGAGTTAAAGATGCTAGGATTTGCATTGGGCGTGACAAGGATGGATAGGATTAGAAATTAGTACATTAGAGGGTCAGCTCAGGTTGGAAGGTTGGGAGACAAAGTTAGAAAGGTGAGATTGTGTTGGTTTGGACATGTGCAGAGGAGAGATTGTGAGTATATTGGGCGAAGGATGCTAAGGATAGAGCTGCCAGGGAAGAGGAAAAGAGGAAGGGCTAAGAGAAGGTTTATGGATGTGGTGAGAATGGACATGCAGGTGATGGGTGTAACAGAACAAGATGCAGAGGACAGAAAGATATGGAAGAAGATGATCCACTGTAGCAAACACTAACAGGAGCAGCTGAAAAAACACAAGTATGCTCTTAAAAATATTGAAACCAAAATTTATATTTATATTTAGACTGAAGTATAGTGTGATACTGAATGAAATATATTTGTAAGTAATATATTAAGTCAACGCCACAGAAAAAGACAAGGAATGAATGGAAATATTTATATTCAGTCATATAAGAAACAGAAATATACTGATCAACATACATTTACCCATTATTCTTTATTTAAAAAAAGTGTAGAATTCATGTCTGTAATTAAGAAATCACTCGGCCAGCAGATGCTGCCAGTTTCCTCCATACGTGATTTGTTCAAAGTGTGGTGGAGGTATCTTTATCATTGTTCTCTATATATGGTTTAAGATCTCTCACAATATGTATTATGTAGCACATGTGCTCTTCTCTGAAGTTTGTGCTGCAATTAGACATTCTTTATGAGTATTGTCCTGCCTCTGTCTAGGTACTTTATACTGTTTAGTAATTATTGAATTAATTTGGTTAGTAGAAAAATCCAGGTGTATAATGAATGAAAAGTATTCACTCCTCTGTTATCTATGTAAAGATAGATTAGGACCCCCACTGGCTCTGGGGTGTCACTTGTATATATTTACACTCTGAGCATCAAATATAAAAACAAAATGAGTCTACTGGGGGGGGTTCAATTGTACATTAGATCCAGGGCTAGCAATATAATGTACGAGTAACTGCATATGTGTATTGCATGGAAGAGCACAAAGGACCCCTTAAACAGAAGAATACTGGTGCTATTGAATGAGGGCGAAACATTAGAAATTTAATGAAGATAGCTGAAATACAGCTACTTTAAGGTAGGATTGAAATTTCTAGGCTATGATCTACAGGTCAGTTGATGACAGCAGATGAAATCTGAAGTGATTATAATCTTCCAGTCTGGAGTTAAGGGGGTGATTATTTTGGCAGGGGTGATATCAACATCCTAAAATTCTGTTTTGGCTACTTTTCAAATAATTTTGCCTAATACTCAATGCAGTAATATACAAAATATACCTAAATGTGATCTTACAATTGCTGTAGACTCTCCTAACAGCATTACTGAATTAATCAATAGCAATTACACATTAACCTTAAGAAAGATAAAATAATACCTCTCTGTAACAGCACTGAGAAGTTGCATCAGCTAGGGATGAGTCACCAATAGCAGGAGCTGGTATTCCATCGGCAGTGGAAGTGCGCTTATAAAAAAGCCTGCAAAGAATTCCATCTAGTGCGACAATGAAGAGTAGTCCTTTTAAGGATTGCGAACCAGGTAAAAAAGCCATGTAGAGAACAGAGGTTCTTTTATAGCACTTGCAGCTAGTGCTACAATAGAAAGTACTTAGATAAAAAAAAAACTATACTTCTGTACCAACTGAAATGTACAAAGAGGCACAATTGTAGCTAGAATGCCTTGAAAAAGTATTTGCCTCTTTGCTGATTTTCCCTGTTGTTGCATGATTTTCAGAATGAATGTTTTCAAGTCTTCAATCAAAACAAAACATTAGATAAAGGGCACCTGATTAAACAAAATAACATGCAGTATGTCTAACTTATTTAATTTACCAAATGAACAAAGTTATCCCACATCACCTGCCACTGTAAGAAGAAGGAATGAAACTTGAGTGAAAGTGAACTACCAACTTTTGGTGCAGTTTGAGGAGTGGCCAGGGGTGCCTGCTTCCCTCATGTGAATGAACTATGTTATCAAAATAACTCTCATATAAAGGGTATCTGTTCCTCAATTTCTTTCAAATAAAGGGTATTTCTTCCTCAATTTCTAAGGCCACAGTTAATGTACATATGTACTAATTAGGCAGACGTGATGCAGTATTAGTTCTGCTGTCTCTTTGTGTCCCTGGTACTCACTGCACCATTTTGCTCCAGTTCCTTCCATAGTCCATAGACCAGTTAGATGAATTGGTGATGCTAAATCGTCACCTGATGTATGTGTGTGTGTTTTCATCCTGCAATGAGTTGGCGCCCTGCCCAGAGATTGTTGTAAATAACTAGGCTTAGAAAATGGATGGATGTTTAGAAAGATGGATGGACATCACAATTTCACTAACGTCATTAAAATATATAATGAAATGAGACGTTCTGATCACTTCATTATCCTGCTGTATAGAGTCAAGAAAATGCCAATGCCAAAAAAGTTTGCAAAGGACTTACAGATGGTCAAAACTTTCTATAATTTTAAGCCAGTTTTCAAGACATGTTTGTACATTATAAATCCTGACTTACACACGTTTCCATACATAAGTAAATTTTATACACGAGGTCCTTGGTGTAGCATCCTAGTTTTTTTTTTTCTTTTATAAGGTACTGTGCAGTGCTTATGAACTGTAGTGCAGGGGTTATTGTTTGTCCCCCCCCCCCCCCACCATTCCACACAGCATATTGAAACTGCTGTAGCACTTTCATCATAGAAGAAATAGATAATCAGTTGAGTGATGGTGCTTTGCGCTTCTTCACAGGGGACACTAACCCTAGTTGTTTATTGTGTACTTCACAGGGGGCAAACATCCCCCTCCCCCTACAGTCATTCATCATATGTGGTGGCTATGTGACACACAATGCTTCAGGGGACCAGAGTCCAATCTCCTGTAGCACATCTGGAATCTGTTTATGTTATTCACATCTGCTCATCATTAAAAAAAAAAAAGATTAGAGGCAACTAAGGTAGAGTCAAGCCGGCACTGCAAACGTTTTGGATTCAGGAGCATTTTGGATTTTGGAATTAGAGATTAGGGATACTCAACCTGTAATAGCTTTTTTTAGGGGGGTAAACACCAAAACCTATTGATCACTCAGGTCTTAATAATGCATTCTACACTATTTCCCCCCATATTATTCTGCTTGATTCAAGGAATACAAAGTAGCCTGCTATACTACAATGGGGACCTGTTCTGACAGCAATGGGTGCAAAGCAGGAAGTATCCTAAGATGTGGCACTAATCCATTACAGGCTTCAGTCATGCAGTCATGCACACTCACACTTACTCAGGGTACTTAGAATCATATAATTTACAAATAATCACACTCTGACTCACAAAAAAAACTGACAAAGAAACAGGGAGAACAGGGATAAAAACTCGACACAGAGAACAAGCAGGAAGCTTGATCTTTAGGCAACTGCAGCATTAACCACTTACTTATGATTAGAGATTAATTTACACTAAGGGGAAACATTTAATAATTGAATATATACCATGCCCTCAATTAATGTTGTCCTCAACTAGTATTCCTTGTAACAATCACCGAAGAAGCTCTGTCAATGTTCTAACATACCACTGTTTGCAATATTCTGTTGCTCTTTTTTGGTGCGGAAGGGGGAACCTGAATGTGATTTCCAAATGGAGTATTTACATAACTGTATTTTGTTTTTATTATATGCAAGGTTCTTATATATTATGAACATTAAAAATTATAGAACATAAATAAAATACTGCAAGTATGTAAACAGCATGTTATAAAGGTTTAACAGTGCTTATTCATATAATTCAATAGTCAGGAATGTCTATTAATTTGGTAAGAATCAGGGTATTAAAAGAATTTTAGAAGGAAACAATAGCTTTCTATTTTTCTGCAGTCCTGCATGTAAGTGATGACTTAAATGTATTGCATACTGTTCTTATTAAAAAAGCATTAAAAGGCATTCATTTGAAGTCAAAATGTATTTTTACTTCTGACCCTGACTAAATCCAGACATGAATTGGTACTTTAATGGTACTTTAATGAAATGCTTCACACTCTTTAGAAAGCTATTTTGGGAATAAAGATAACCAATTCATTATTAATTATCTGCCATTCCAACCCTAAAGCTAAAACCCTAGGATTATAGTACATGTTGGTTTGAGTGAAGTACGGTATTGTATAATAAAATTCTCTCCTATAGTTGTACATAACATAGGATAAAAATTCCCTAGTAATATGATTGTTTTCTATTCTTTACGTACATTTAATTGGGCTACAGCCCTTCTAGTAGAGAGTGCCATCATCCCATTTTGTAGTCTGGCTGGCTGCAAAAGAAAATATATTTCTGCCTTGTCATGCATATACATTTTAATAGCAACTAAGTTTGTGCAATATTGGTATTGAATTAAATAGCATTATTATGTCAGACTTCTCGGGGGAATTTTGTGTAAAGCTTTCATATATGCATTTGCTGCCATAGTGTGCTTCTGCCTAGTACTTGTTAATGTCAGAGTCACTTTCAGATACTCTTAATCTCCAATGCACCTTAGTTAGGTTGAAAAAATGAGCAAATATACAAAATGTTTGTGGATTTCTTTGACAGTAACATTGATTCAAAGGTCACTATTTGTTACTATTGTTCAGATAATGATAATAAATGAAGAACTATACCGTTAAAAAGTTAATTGAAAATATTTAAATTGTGATAATCTGAAGTCTGTTTGGTGCAAATAAATGTTGCCTGACTGAAGATTCATGTTTGTATTGTAAACGTTTGCTATCATAGTCTAGATAAGTAGATCAATGACAGATAAATAAACAAATGCATAAATGACAGGTTTTGTGTTTAGCTGTCTAGATTTTTGCAATGCACTTCTATCAGATTACCAAAAAAAAAAAGATATGTTAGCTGCAATTGAAAAAGTTCAGCAGCAAGGGTTTTAACTAAAAAGAAAAGATATGAGCATACTGTATCTCACCAGTGTTAGCATCATTGCACTGAATGTCGGTGTCCTTTATGATTGATTTAATATACTTTTAATTGTATATAAACAATCTAGCACCTTCTTATGTTTTGGACTGCTTGTTCCCCTACATTCTTAATTGTAACCTTAGATTCTCTAACATCGGTTCCCTCAATATTGCGAGAGTAAAGCAAAAAAGAGTTGGTGAGATGACTTTCTGTTACTAAGCACCAGAAATGTGGAATACTTTACCATTTGAGATACACTGGGCCAGTACAGCTGACCATTTCATAAAACTACTAAAAACCCACCTCATTTCTCTGAATTTTTTTTGATCACTTAAATTACTAGCATCAATAGCTTTTCTTAATATTGAGAAGGGGAAGACATTCTTTCATTAAATGTAATCATATTTGCTATTTTATAGCCTGGTCACTAACTGCTACATTTGTGTTTTCTTTTTTCTGGTACTCTGTGGTGGCACTATGCAACACTGCCCCCTGGCCCAAGTATGCTGCATCCACCTGATATACTAGGAAGATGAAGAGTGACAGTGGTTTATTGACCCCTGCAGATTTTGTTTTTTTTTCTCCGGCTAATTGAGAGCTTTTTTTGTTTTTTTCTGTCTTACCCGGCCATCTAACTGTATCAACTGACTAAACTTTATAGACTTATAAATGAATCCTTAGGGACTTAAAAATGAACTAAGGGTTCTGTTTTTTCTCTGTTACTTGCATATCTATCTTAAGTAAACACTGCAACAATAACGACCAAAAGAAATTGCGAAGGTTTGGGGCAGCCACCCGTATAATTGTTCCCGGCTGCAAAACTTATTAATAATCAAGTCCACGTTCACACGACTCAGTCCAAAATATAACTGCCTCAGTATTAACAAGATGGTGGCTTTAAAGGCCATTAAAGGAAGTGATGTCATCAGGACCGGAACCGGAAGTGACGTCATTGGCTGCCCCAGAGCCGGGCGGGATTTCCCTAGAATGGTCTGTAAGAGATCGAGAGAGAGAATTTGTGCACTTTGCCACCCCCTGGTCCGGCGTGGAATTACTTGTATTCGAGGCCTTTAGTTGCCTCCTAAACACGTGTGTGTGACAATACACATTAATTTATTATTATATAATATTTGTTGTATGTAATGTTTTAATTATTCTCTTTACCTTCTGCTACTTTTTGTTTTTCTTTGTTATTTTTGTGTTATCTTGTAAAGCACTTTGAGCTACATCATTTGTATGAAAATGTGCTATAGAAATATATGTTGCTGCTAAATAGAGTTTAATGCTTACAAGTGGAAATTTGTACTGTAGTCTGCAACAGTGTATAGCATAGTGGTTACACATTCTGACATACAATTAGGTAATTAATACATAGACTTAAATAAAGCTGTAAGAAAAAATAAAATCCTGTCAAACACATGGTGAAACATTAACACTAAGTTCAAAATATTTCCATGTAGCATTCAATATACTGAGCAGGTCAATCACCGTGTGGATAAAGCTGCCTCTGTCTCCGGTTAACCTCAATTTCAGTGTAATTCTTCTCTTCACACAATACAGGATATAAAAACAGTTGTTCAGACAGTGGCTATAGTCTTCTGCTATCTAGGTGGGTTTCTTGTTGTTCATGAGTGAAATAGTCCTGGAAACTCTGAGCAATACACGCAATCCACAGACAGCAGACTCCTTTAGCTTACCCTAGTTGCCAAAATTAACAATTAATAATAATAGTAATGGTATCACAGCATTTCTTTAACAGTCACTGTGGGAATTCATTTTGCTCAAGCAGATAAAACCCAGATTTCCACTTAAAGTTCGGCAGAGCAAGGAGACATGAAATTAACTTCTGATCGACTTCTTTGGCAGAAATTTACCAAATAGAAATGATTAATGCCACTGTGAACTGGTATGTTATTGCTTGCTAAATTACTACAAATAGTTTTCTTCCAAGGCTGCTCCAATGCTCACATACAATTTGAATTTAGCAACAGACATTTAGAATTCTAATCTGGATTTATGTTGTGTCAGAAGGTGGTGTTCAGGTGGGTTGAGGTTCTACATCTTTTGCTGTAACAAATTAAAGCTGAAAACGGTCAAAATTCTGTTCAGATGTTTTTCTGAGAATAAAAACAGGAATGGTTTTAAGGATCTTCAGTTATTTTTTAAACATCTTTACTCAGTATAGAATCACCTCATGATGAAGCTTAACCCAGAAACACTGAGCTCAATGCAGAAAAGACCTACAGACAGGACACCACACCATCACAAGAAAGTCTTTTGCTCATATACATACTGTACACTCTTGAGGGTAGGAGGAAACTTGAATACACATACACAAAAAATGCAATATGTGCAAGGGGAGAACATAAAAACTCCATTGAGATGTTCACTAGGACAGGAACTGAGGAGAGGTACAGTATCTAGAGTGTGAGGTGGTAGTTCTAATCACTGACTTGTGCAACTTGATTTTATTAAGATAGAAATCAAAAACATTACACATGGAAATTTGTTATTGTCAAATATGTGAGCATTGTTTTCCTTCTATGCAGACCAACTCTGAGGATGCACAGGAATTATTTTTTGTGTGAAACAGGCACTTACATTTTTCCCTCTTCTACCCCTAGAACAGAGGACCATGACCCAAAAGAAGAATTATAATTTCCCATAAAGCCCTTCCTTTCCCAATATTTGCACAAAAGGAAAAACAAATGTAAGGACCAGCACAGAAAGAGGTACAATATTGCCACTCTCTGTTTTTATATTGCTTAAATTTATGCCTTACCAATGGCAATATACAACAGGCTTATTAACCTAATTTTACTTTCTTTATGGCTTTGTGTTCACAATATATATTTATTCTGGACCACTAACAGCATAGACCATTTCAAGCCTCTTTACATTGCAAAGTAGATTCCAATACATTATTTAACATATTGTTCATTAGTACAATTAAATCAATCTAGCAATATACATAAAATCAAAAAAGGCAGCAATGACTGATAATGAGGAGTCTCATAAACTATGCCTTATGTTTTTTTAAGTGTGATAAAGGCAGTATTTATTCAGATTTACAGTACTGATTGGAAATTAGATGGCATGACTATAAAGCAGCATAATTTATTTTATTCATAATGCACCACTGCCATTTTGTCTAAGTAAGCCAAACTGTTTTAAGATTCTACAAGCAATTTTACAAACTTAGATCAATTGCCAGTAAGGTCAATGCCCAGTGTTTTACCCCTTAGCAGTCCTAAAATATGAGTTCACCAAATCAAAAAATATATCAGCAAACCATCTATACATGAAAAATGGTGACAACGAGGAAATCTAGAATACCTTCTCGAGGACAAATTACACCTCCATCAATCAAGATAATAAAATGAAGCTACTGTGAAGGCTACAATGAAATATAGAGATCTAACTGAAAAAAGTAACCCTCTCCTATCAAAAAAGACACAAAGCAAACAAAAAAGAAAAAACGGGCTCCAGAGACTTTCCTTGAAAAATGATAAAACACTTGTTTCTCTGCATATTTCAGCAGGCCACAAGGATGTTTTATCAAATCACATTATATGCAGACATCAATACAAAAATATTAAACAAATTAAGAAATAACTCGTACAGTGATGTTATAGGGATTGAAACAAATAGCTGTCCAATCTCTAGTCATGCTTTGGAAAATATCAAGTTGCAATATGACAGTCTCCAAAGTAGTAATGTCTTCCACAATTCTTGGTAATTTATTTCAGATATCTGTGGTTCCCTGTGTTTCAATGAAAATGTTTCAATATTTTTATACAATTTAGCCTTAATGAGGTTCCATCTGTTCCGCAATGTTCATATCATTTTGTATTGTCTGTTTTGTGATGAGAAGAGACAACGAATATGTGGTAAAAGAGTAATGGGAATGGAAGTACATGGGAAGAGAAAGCGAGGGAGATGAAAGCAGAGGTGGAGGGATAAAATAATAGAAAACAATCTGAAGGGAAAGGGCTTGACTGGCGAGGGGGTGCAGAACCGAGCTGTATGGAGACGGTTGATCAAGCACACAGAAGTGGGAAAAGATGAAGTGGAAGGAGAACAAGAAAAAGAAGAATTACATGTTATTTTGTGTTTCATTTTCAATATACCACATCCACATTTATAGCACTCTAAATAAGCAAATGGTAGTGTGATATATACACACGAAAAAACTGAACTGAATGCAAAAAGTTGACAATTTTACTCATTTATCTATGCAGCGGTCAGGCAACAGAGCATTCAAAACTCCCTGCCAAAGGTACAAACAACTGGACAGTCTAAATAATAACTGAGTCCTTAGTTACCTTCATTCTTTTTTTTTTTTTTACAGATTCGGATTAGGGCCAATTTGTCCAATCTGTTCAGTCCTCCTTGCTACCTGAAATTATTCAGAGTCACTGATCAGCTACACAAACAATTGAGAGTGGTTGTAAATTTGCATCTTTAAGGCAATTAACTCAGGACATGCTCTTGTCCAGGGATTATATCTAGAAGTGACAGACTTGCCACAGTCTCCGTGAACTATAGCTTTTTTCTGCTCCATTGTCTATGCACACTAACTAGACATTTGGTTTAGCCGTTCTGTTGGTGTGTTACAGAGGATGTAAGCAATTTTCTCTTTTATTTCAATAGCTCTGATGTTGCTGTTCCAGTTAAGATAACCCCTTTTACAGTTTATAGCCTCTTTCCACAAAACATTAAATACATTGCATAGGCCTCATCTTAAAAAGTCTTTTTTAAGAATTAAGTTGTTTGTACTGTGAGTCATGTTTGGGTACGTAGTATGCTAAAAATATTAAGGCACCACTTTGATTTTACTTTTTCCAACTACTATTAATATTAATATTTACTAATTTGACTGATGCCTTCATCTAAGGCAAATTATAAAAATTTAGATACAGTTTGATAATTGTTTTTTCCAGGTGGAACCTTCTCAGGTCAAGTGGCTTGCTTATGGTCACACATTGTCAGTAGCAGGATTTGTACCTACAACTTCAAGATTTTAGTTCCAAAGCCCTATCCACCACACCACACTGCCTGCCTGAATAAATCTAATATTTGTAGACATTACAGAAACTGCTTAACACAAAATCCCTCAATGGTGAAAACCTGGGACTGTCTGAATTCATTACACACCTGAAAAATGTCACAAACTTAAAAATCTTTCTGAATGAGGCAACAGTACATGTTACATTTACTTTATTGCTTATCAGTTGTCCTTTGTATGTATGGCAAATATTTTTATGAGTGACTTCACTATTTACAGTGTTATTCCTATTTTATCACATGATTATTAAATCTCAACTAATACAATGCTATGCTATTCACTTGGTGGAAAACATTAAATTTCCTGCTCAAACTTAAGGCTATATATTATAGTTGGTTTGCATAACTGACAGATTTTGATTAACGTTCATAGTATTGATTTGTGTCTTTCAGACAGCAAACCAGTAATTTTTACAGTCTCTTTCCCAGCCTCTTTCAATTTTGAGGTCCTATATATATTTATATTTTCTACAGAATTCTGAAACAATATATTTCTCCGTATGTTCTTTTCTCACCATTTACTGAAATCTCCCTACAAGCTACTTCAGAAAATATTGTTAACCACTATTACTCGGTTCAGCTTTGGATAAAAAAAGTAGCTTTGAAACACAGATAAGTTACCTTTAAGTATATGGCTGCATGATGCAATTCTTCTCTACAATTATGAAAGAAGCCTTCTGATGCTCTGAGAGACTATGACAAAAGATTGGCCCCGCTATGCTTGCTTAGTCTTTCTTCATCAGGAAATGGCCAACAGAGATGCACTAATAGCAGCTAAGAATGCCCGTTGTGTGGCCATGATAACTGAAGGATTTTGCTCTCTGTGGCTAATAAGGCACTTTAACCTTCAACCTTACTCTATTACCAGTTCTACCACTGCTGAATGTCATGAATTCCTTAAGTTGTTCAATGATAAAATTAAAAACCTAAGTAATTTCATTAATCATCTTCTCTTCCTCTCTGAGTTTGCTAACCTTCCAGCTCCTTAAATGGATTTTCAGAAATTTCATCTTCATCCATCAATAACCTGTTCCGTAAAAGATGGTTGCACCTCATATAGCCCATCCTATCATCACTACACTTATTAAGTCCTGTCTTCATGTAATAGTTTTGGCTGTCACAACAAATAATAAATACATCCCTAGATTCTGGCTTTGTGCCAGATGATTTGAAAATTGCTTCTGTAACCCCAGTGTTAGAAAATTCCAGTCTTGACCCTGACAATCTTAACAATTTTCATCCAATTTCTCACTTTGCGTTTCTTTCCAAAATTCTTTAGTGTGTTGCGACATCTCAGTTTGACAGTTACTTAACTTCTAATAACCTGATGGAACCATTCCAGTTCAGTCGACTTCAGGGCACAATGCAGCTGTGAAACTGCTATACTTTGAGTAGCTATTAATTTAATTTTGCAGAAGGATTTTGGAGAATAGACATATTAATTCTGTAAGATCTTATTACAACATTTATAAATCAATGACAAAAATCTACTGCTCAGAATGGGAGGCACCCTTGGTATTTTTTCACTGCTTTCCAGTGGTTAAGTATTACCATACTTTGGGAATAGAACATTCTGCTTAGCACAATTTATTCAAGGAACTCATCAGTGGTATTGTATGTCCTTGGTCCTCTGTTTTTCTTTATAGGCATACTTCCCCTTTACTATATTATCAATAGTTTTGGGGTTGGTAATTATTTTTACATTGATGACACTCAATATCATTATTAAAAGTGTTCAGAGATGACCAAGTTCATGACCTCTATTGGAGTACAATTTCTTTTAACTAAAGAGAAGTGGATTTAAGATGGAAGACAGGAGGCACTTCTACCCACAAATAGTTGTATGAATCTGGAACAAACTAATGAGGTATGTAGGTGAAGTGGAAACCTTGACAATATTTACTACGTAAAACAGAGATCATACTAATTGGAATTGAAGCCATTTAAAAATAAGAACCTTTTATTCACTCTAGGCAATGATACAATCATATGTTTGTCTTCTGTGAGGAATCTTGCTATTTTTATTCCTCCTTTTTTCAACTCACATAAATCATACAGAAAAAGTTTGTTTCATCTCTGCAACATCTCTCATATCTACTACTTCCTATTCTTTTCTCACTCTGAGACACTGTCCATGCTTTTATCACATCCTACACTGATGTCTGAAACAATCTACTAGCACTTGTCACTTCTAATCTGTTATCTCAGCTCCAGTTATTTCAAGAGTCTACTGCAAGACTCACAGCAGTAAGAACATAATGGCTTTTCTGCTCATTCTCCTCTGGCTCCCTGTGTCTTTGAGAATTCTGTATAAAATTCTGCTTCTAACATACAAAGCTTGTAAGCAATATCCAGCATTGTTACACTCCCTTTTGCACATTCTGGATCACTGGTGTTGTGCTTGGGTGTCTTTGAAATCATCTATGGGCAACTGATTTCATTCAGTCTTTTAAAGGTCATCTCTTTAAGAAATCATTTAACTTATACTAACAGTCTTAGTTTTGTTTTCAGTTCAATCTATAACCAGATGCTAACGATGTATCTAAAATTATGTTTATTTGTCTACAATCTTCTAAAATTCATTGTTTTCTGGTGCCAACCTATTTTATTTTAGTGATGTTTATGTATTTTTAATTTGATGTTAATACTGCTGGTATATGTTTCTAACTATGGTCGTATATATCTCTATTTATCTGAGCAGGAGAAGGACAGTAATGGTTATAATTACTACTATTATTATTGTGTAACAATCTTCAATTATTATTAATTATTTATATTATTTTTGTGTGTAACTTATGGCACTTGAAGAGGAGCTGCCCTGGATTCAGCAGCTAGCTGTTATATGGATTATAGCAGTATATATATATATATATACACATATATATATAATTGTCACACACGTGCGATTAGGAGGAAGCTGAGTGGACTAAGTGGAGTTAATTACCCACCAGGCCAGGGGGTGATGGGGTGCGCTTACCCTACTTCTGTTATCGCTTCAGTCCAGATTTAACATCAACAACATCACTTCTGGTTCTTGTACCAAGGCCGACATCACTTCCGGTTCTTGGGGCAAGAACGACATCCCTTCCGGTCCTGGTGCCAAGAATGGCGTTACTTCCAGTTGCCATCATCTCACAACTCAAGTCAGTTCAGTTTGTAACTCAGCCAGAGCACATATTTGCTTATATCATTACCCTTTTGCAGCCAGGGACAATATACGGGTGGCTGCCCCAAACCATTTTTCATGTGTTGAGCATGATTTTTTCACTATATATATATATATCAAAAGAATTTAGTCAGGTCATTCCACACTTGGTCACTGCCTTTGAAGCCAAGATGAGGGAAAATGATCCTCAAGAATAATGCAAAATTTGATTAAACTTCCAGGTTGTGACAAACCATCTTTCAGTCTATGGTGGGGAATCAATACATTGTAACTTTTAAGGAAGCAAAGTACCACAGTGTGAAATTTGTTAAAAAGCTGTAGCACTCAAGGCTTCTCTCATGAAGAGAATGATTGGAGTTTTTACTCATATTAAACAGCATCAGATGGGAACAATCTGTTTACCTAATCAAAAAACAAATATACCAGCAGAAGAAAACTGGACTAAGGTAGTACAGAAAATGACATTCATGTTTTCATTTCATAGTTATATTTGTTAAATGCTATATATTAATGTAAAGTAATTGTGTTTATTGTAGTGAGGTTAGACATGGTTCTGCTTCATTCCTTCTAAGTGTGTATGGATATATGAAATCAGAGTTAATAAAGAAACAGTTGGGTGTTGGACTCTGGAAAGGCCACCAGATAGAGCTATCTGTGTTTTGTGATGGTGGGGTTCAGGATTATAATTGTACAAAGCAGTTTAAATTTCTATGGTCTTGTCATGACGTACTTTTTTGCCAAGTATGTGCTTCACTGCATTTAGAAATAAACATTCAGGATTATCTAGGCTGCCTCTTTAATAGTTTTTTCTATATACAACATTTTTTTAAGAGAAGCTTAAAAGAAGTGGTGAGACTTTTTTCTACGGTGCACCAAAAATTTGGAATACTTTACCATTTTTGAAGCTTGAATTTAGTTCTACACTTAATACCCTAGATATGCATATCAGTCTCTTCAGTGAATTTGCAATTATTATTAATATTTACTTTTCTGGTTCTTCTGTGGTGGTGTTCTACACCACCAACAGATTAAAGTCCTGTGTTGCCTGTGATGTCCGAATGAAAGCAGATACCTCAACTTGTCACAAGACCCACTGCCTTGAATCCTCTAGGACGAAGCCTTAGAAAACATTAAAGAACCACTTAAGAATATTTATGTTAAGCAGAATGCCCAGTGGGGCTGGGTGGTCTTTTGGTTTGGAACTCCTGCAGTATTAATTTTTTACTCCAGCTTAACTGTATTGTTTTTTTTTTTTTTCTGTCTACCCTCGCCATCTGACCTTATGAGTAGACTGTCCTTTCACAAGTTGAAAAGAATTCTATATTTTAAGGACACTATTTCTTCTAATTATTTATTTTTTATGTTAGTGTGCATTATTTATTTATCTTTTGTATACTATGTATACTTTATTATTCTTAACTAAATTTAATTTGTTTTTCTTTGTTTTTACATTTGTAAAGCAAACTTTTTCGCAAGAATAATTAACCTATTTTTGTTGTGGTAACATTACTAATATGATGGACCTTTAATATAAATTGTGGTATGGTTCGGTGATAGGAGGGTCCTCAGGGTGGAAATAAGCTGGTGATTACATGTTGAAGATAAGATAAAATATAAGTTACCTTATCTTAAAGTAATGTGAACACAGTGCAGAAAATAAGCAAAACAAATAATGTTTGCTCAAGGTCTTGACCTCCTACTGGCTTACACATGTGTTAGTTTCAACATCTGCTATCCCCATCTCCTCAAATAATCGATAACCTTCTCACTGTTCCAAAAAATTTGGTACGCACACTTGTAGCTTGGTGGATCCACAAAGTTTCTTTCTAGGTCTGTTTTTGAAGCACCATCATTGGTTATATTTTCAAAAAACACTTAAAAACACCTCTTCTGTCTTGCATATGCCTATATCGGTTCTACTTTTCTGTATTGTCACCTGATCCTCTAAGTGTACTCCTATGTACATTGTTATACTTTTACAAACTCCAGGTATATTAGCATGTATTCAATGGACCCTGCATTTTACCTTGTCAATAAAAAATTCAATCTTTTTTTGTTTTGTGCAGTGACTTGTGATGACTTGATGGCACTTCATAAAATAAAGATAGACTGATTGATTGGAAGAGTGAGGATTTGCTTGATAAACTGTATTAGATGAAAATTCTCTTGATTAAATGGATGATTAAGAAATTGATAATGGAAGTGATGCAAAGTAAATCAAAATTCAGTCTATAAGCACTGTGTTGTTGGCAATAAAATGTAGATATAGTACGGATGGTGACATACAACTTTTGTTTTACTGAACTTAATTCTAATAATAGATTATGTGTTTGTTCTGTAAATGCAATCCATTCAGAAAAAGTGAAAAGGAATACGAAATAGACTGAAATGTACTGCTTTGTTTTGATTACTTTTTAGTGTTTTTAGAAGTTTAATAAAAAAATAAACTAATGTAGAAGGAAAATTTTTTGTATTAGCCATAAAAAGTAATTAAAAGCTTCTAAAACATTAGATTAAGCACAAATTAGAATGTTAAGAAAATAAGATAGGTCAAGGAAATAGTTAACTAAAAATCAGTCATATTGCATTATTTTTTAACACTAGAATTACCAGAGCCTACGAAAAAACTTGTAAATCCGTCCCACCTTAAATCGCTTCTTAAAATCGTTCACAGCTCTCCACCAGCGTCCTTTGTCATCTAAATGTGCTGATAAAATCAGGCTGCAAGCAGCCGGCTATTTTATTCCCCCACCGACTTAGAACGTGCACAAACCTCTCCCAGCTCATGCCTTGATTGATTTTCTGGGAGTGAAGTGGAGTTTTAGAGTGGAAATAATAGATCGTTGTTTGGAACACACGCATTTCATGTCTGTTCCGTTTCTACAGTAATCTGTGTAAACACATTGTTAAAACAGAAACGTTTTTTATATTCTAGTAGTAGATGACAAAATGTAGGCATAAACTATATAATGTATCAAGCCTGAAGTCCAAATATCAAATAAATACTTTCACAAAAGGTACAAATCTAACACAACAATTGCGCTTTTATTCAAAAATATAACTGCAGAAACAAAAAGCCGCCTTAACATGCGACACTGACACCATTTATTATGACTGTCTCCGTGGCGCGATAGAATCAGTTGCCGACTGGGAATCAAAAGGTTGCGAGTTTGATCCTGCACCACTCCGTTTAGATAAGTAAACTGCTCTTAGTCTTACTATTTTAGAATAAAAACATACATTTGATTTCAGTCTGTAACAGCCGGTGTAATTTATGATACTTGTAAAGGTTAGCTTTGTTTTATCGGAGCATAGAATGCACATACCATTGCTTGCATACTAAAGTGTCAGCAGGCACTTTTCGTGGCATTACACACTTTTTTGAGCATGCCCTCTGCACACTACTTGTGACTTTAGGCTTTAGGAAGTAAGTAAATAAATAAAGGTAAATCATGTCATAAAAATGATTTCTTCAAAACGTCACATATATTTGTCTCTTTCTTTTTTTAAAATGTGCGTTGATCACCGCCAGCATGTTGTAAGTGTTAAAGCTTACAGCAGAATTTCTATTATGGGAAAAGAACAGAACTGACGTACAGAAACCAACTTAGAACAGGATTAGAGTTTGAGAACACTTGTGTCCAAGACTGGGAAGCTAAGGAAACGATATCACAGATAGAAGGTGGCTTTGGTAGAAATGTAAAGAAACCAGCTGGGTTGATGAATCAGCAGAAATAAAGGCAAATCAAGCATGCCAAGCAATGATTAAATGAAAGCATATACCATATTTCTTTTAATTAAATCTTAGCTTTAGGCCACTATTATAACATAGCTTGAAAGGCTAGAGAAGGAAGTGACACCATGAAAGACCAAATATGGAAGAAGGAACATCTGCCCAGTTGAAGAACCAATCAAGAATAAGCAAAACAGAAACTAGAGTGAACAATAGACAGTATAGCCAGGTGCAGAATGAGCTAATTGAACAAGGTCAAAATGATAAGAAATTGTTATATAAACTTTGATTGCTGCAATGTTCAGGGCTCGATCTCATTCGGCCGAATTGGGTTGAGTCCGTGTTGTTGATTAATTGCAATAAAGCTCTAAAACTCTTGTCTGTCTATCTCGAGTCCTAATAGCCTTTATTTTTAGGTAAAAAGCCTTCTGATGACAAATTTTTCGCCCCGACACTAATAAATAAATAAACCAATAGGAAGCAGGAACCCTTATTATTTAGTTTAGGTCCCAGGACCCTGGGATTAAAAATGTTGGAGTAAGCAAAATTCTTTTAGAAATTCAATTACATTTTTTCTCATTACAGTAAGAGGAATTACTTGGTTACTTTAGGTAGACATTATTATGTGAGAAGAATTTTTTTTTTGCAGACTGAATGCACAATCCTTAAGGCATTGTTTCACAGATATAAGAAATAAGCTAAGCAACAAGCAATGATATGCATTTTTTGCAATCAGAATACATATTCTTACATACTGTACTGTTAGAAATCAATATAACAAAAATGTAGGTCGTACTAATTTATCTGAACTTAGCACGGATTATGGTCCCAAGATGAAGATGAACTAAATATTCCATGAAATAATAAAACACCCGTGAGAGATTGAGCTTTGAGCTACACAAATGCCTTAAATTCAGACTGAAGACCCATTACTCTAGTCCACTCTAACTCTGGTACATATTGCATCCTTGTTTTTTAATCTTTTCCACAAAAATGCAAAAGTGACCATTATTATGAACTGTTACTAATCCTCCTCTGTTGAATTTCTTTTCTTGATATCTTGCTTTGGAACTTGATGCCACTGCTGTGTTGCCAAGCAGCTACATCTCATACATTTATGTTTCATATCAGTCTCAACACACTTTCCCTACCTAGTTTGGGAAAGCTATATGATCAGATGTTGAGACATCAAAAAAGTTAAAAGAGGTCTAGTTAGTTTAATTTAGAACTGTACTGATATGTTATTGTCCAATTCTAAAAAAAATGTCACTGTTTCTCATGCATAAAGTTATTTTTTTTTCCATATTTTCTTTTCTAGTTTTAAGTATAAAATATACCATATTCTCATTGGGTCATAAAGGAAGACTTATATTTCTTCTGACTGAGAAGACAACAAACAAGCAGTGTACAATGTCACAATAGACTTTTTGTTGTCCCAGTAGGTGTTAGACCGAATAATGATGTTAGAAGATCTAGAGTAGTTTTGAATCTGAAAATATCTGACAGATAAGCAAAGATTTTTTTCCAAATATAATCAGGGAATTGTCAAAACATGACCTAGTAAGTAAAACGTTTGATTATACATTGTGAAAACACTGTGTTATTGAAGGATTGTGTTGGAAATGCAGTTGTTTAGGGGATGTAAATACAGTGCCAACATATATATATCTCCAAAGGTCCAGATATCAAGTTCCTTTCATGAGGTAAATACTATATAGGTTAGGGATTACTGGAACAAATAATTATTTAAAGCTAGCATCCGTTTTGACCGTTTTCTGCTACGTTTTATCTGGCCATAACTGTATCATACGTCACATGTTATTCATGTTCCAGTAAAGCACAGACTCTAAATTAGTTCAGGATGAGTGTGTGTGCTAGGGTTAGGTACCACCTTCATACACTGTTATACACACATTTACTGTATTAAAGTAATTTGGTTCACACAGTTAAAGACCCTTAGCAAATACAATTAGTCCACACTAATTCAGACATATTTGAAAATGTTTTTGTTTTATAAAACTTTCTGTTCACTCTGATATTTTCAGGTAATTTTCTAAAATGTTTTCATTCACAGTGAAACATTGTTTAATTGCTGCTTCCTTCCATAATATCAAAGTACATGTACAGTATTTTTTACCCAGGAGTAAAGTTGGAAGTTAGATATTGCCATTCACCCCATTGCTTTACGTCATTCAAAAATGTTCTTTTTAAAGCATGAACATTTGGCATCCCTAAAGAAGTTTGTAGTCTAATTTACCAAATAGTTTAAAATGGAATACTTTAAAAGAGATGTTACTTTAGCAGAATATTATAATTTTAACAATAATTGTCACAGCTAATGTGAAATGAATAGATGACTGTATGTTAGCATCTTGTTTAACACTTTCCATCAAGTTGCAGTAATTGTGTTTTATTATATCCTTAATTTTTTTGGAACTGTAACTCACATACGATAAAAAAAATGAAGCAGTTAAATAAACTGATCTTATTCAAACTAATCTGTAAGACTGCACACTCGAACTATTATACTTTTTTTTTTGGTCCATATTCTAGCTGCAGGGGCGGCTCTAGGCTCGTGTCGGCCCTGGGCAGAGAAAGAATCGGTGGCCTCTTCGCCCGCCAGTGTCAATGGTATCTTATGCACGGCGGATGGCCACGTCCGTTGCAGACACTGCATAGCCGCCTTGTGCTCATGACACAAGCATTTAACTTATGATAAAGTTGAGTATTGCTCCTTCCGGTGATGCAATGAAAGCCTCCTGAGCCGCCTTTCTCTTTCGTTTCGAATAACCAGATTCATGTACTCAAAATCTCTTCATTTTGCTTAGAATGGGTATGCGAATGTCTTGTGTCCCCTATCCGACCAGATATTCACGATGACTATTGCGCTAACACTAATACTTTATTAAAACCAGGTGAAACATTAACTTGTATGACGACTCGCCCACTTGCACTACCTTTGCTTCAGCTGTCAGCTGCGTCATTATTTTCTCTTTCTGTTTTATATTTAATATATATTGGCATGGTGGCCCCTGGAATTTGGCGGCCCTGTGCAGGTGCACAGTTTGCACATGCCTAAGGCTGCCCCTGCTAGCTGTATAAAATAGATCACTCCATTGGGAAACAATAAGAATTTCAGCTGGATACAAGACATTTCAAAATTGGTCCCTCATTAAGGAACACATATCCACTCCAACTGTGAAAGGAACCACAGATACAGAGAAGATTACTGATAAAATAATTTCCACAATCAATTATAAACAATAGGAGAAAGCTATATATATTTAGATGACAAAAGATGTTTATTCTATAAGCCCTTCATATTAGATGTTCTAGGGTCAAGTAAAGTATAAAATGTAGGAAGAATTACTTGCTGCAAGATCTATTATATAGATATTGTGATGTATCTACCTTCCCTTTCTCTTGCTAGAGCTGCTTCACTGATGTAGAAAACACACTTTAACACAAGTGTACAGTGTCCATTTTAGGACATCCTCCTCCCCCTGAGAAAACTCCATCATTCCTACTACCTCTGACAAAATATTCCTCCTCCCTGCGAGGAATCCCCCGTCACCCCCCCTCCCTCCCCTCTCCTCCGTCCTTCCTTCCACCACCGTCCGCTCTCAGTTCTCCGATGTCCGGAGACCCCCACACTCCCCCCGCCCCCCCGCACATCACGTCATTTTCATTAATGAAGTGACGCAATACTCCAGCTCCACCTTCTTCACAAGTTCATTAACCGAATTATTTGTCAATTATATTTACAGTAAGAATTTACAGCACGACTCAAACGTGGGAACGAAGGTAAATGATGTTGTTGAGTGTCTTTTAATACTGTGTAAGCATATATATTAACACATGTGCATTAAAACGTGTGCATTTACGGGGTGATTTCTCAGGCTTAAAAGCTCACCTTTTATTAAAAAGTTAAACGCAAACTTTTTTCATTCTGAAAGGCACAAACCACGTCGGATTTCAGCCGTTAAACGCACGAAAATTTCGGTACACCAGATAAATGAGCGCAACATATTAACAGTTGTATTGTATGATTATAATACATATAGAAATGTGTTAATCGTTAACTAATAGTATGGGATGGTGTTTTTCGACTCAGCTACAGATGCCGATGGAAACCAGAACTGCTTTGGAAAAATACGAACGCCTTAAGGCCGATCTGGAAGAAGGTAGCGCAGCGCCTTGATTTAAACTATTCCATGTCTTGGTGGGTTTGCATAGCTTGTTGTCAATATCTTTACACCTGTTTTTTAAGGCTTATTGAGTGAAAGGGGCTTTCATGAAAAAAGTTAGGCTTTGCTACAGGATACACCCTCCACAAGTCAAGGAAGTAAAAATTAAGGTACTGTATATGTTTCTGTTTTATTTAAACCTTTTAAGTTTGAATGGGGGCGGCACGGTGGCGCAGTGAAAGGTGCCAGTTAGGAGACCCGGGTTCGCTTCCCTGCGTGGAGTTTGCATGTTCTCCCCGTGTCTGCGTGGGTTTCCTCTGGGTAGTCCGGTTTCCTCGCACAGTCCATGATACCCTAAGTTGAAAAAACATCAGAACTCCCTCTGCGCACCTTCCAAACTATCATTGTTTTTGTAAAACATTTTTATGGTGAAAGCACGCTGTTGACCGTTCCACTGATCCATGATTACTAAATGGTGAGATTGTTTACAGCTCAAGGTCCCTGTTCTGCAGTGCTGCCAATTGTACATGGCTGCCACTATGCATTTTAAAAGTTCCCATTTTTCTGTGTCACCCTGTATTATCAAACCAGTAACAGTGCACTGCACAATAACATGCAGTGAATACACTTGACTTGAGCCTTCATAGTTTTCAGACTCTTTCTCTTTATGTTTAGCATTTGTTTGCTCAGAGGGTGATGCGCTTCCTACTTCCTGAGCAGCTCTTCTTTTCTCCACCCTAGCGGCCCACTTCTTCTCTTCTTTCGTCGTCAGTGTTTGTGTTGCAATTACTTAGTACGTTTTCTTTAATTTTTCACTTAAGCTGGCACTTAAGTTTTTAGTCTACCTCAAGAATGATTTAAGATATGAAGAGGTAGAGGAAGTGATGTCGAAGGTGGTACGGATGAGAACGGCGCCCCTACGCATGCGTTGCATGGCCGTCCCTGCTAGCTGCAACCGAGAGTTGATTCTACAATAAAATAAAATACAAATAAAAAGAGGAATAACCTTGGAGGTCAATCATCACCCTGAAAGTGAATAGCAAATGTCACATAGTATACATGTACCAAATTTTAGGTCAATAGGTCAAATGGTTTGTGAGCTACAGGTGATTTAAAATCCTGGACAGACAAACAAACAGCCACGGTGGTGGACCTCATCAGCAACAATGATGACTCAGCCTTCAGAGAGGAACTTGATGTCTGGTGTGACAACAAAAACCTGTTACTGAATATCAACAAGACAAAGGAGACCATTGTTGACTTCTGGAGGAAATGCAAGGCACATAACTCCACTTATAGTCCATGGCATCACTGTGGAGTCAAAAACAAAAGCACCAAGTTCTGAGGAGTGCACATCATGGATGACCTGACATGGAATAAAAACACCACAGCGCCTTCATTTTCTGTGATGGATGAGGAGAGTTAACCTTCTATCCTTACCACATTCTACAGAGGTGTGATAGAGAGCATCTTAACCAGCAGCTTCACAGTCTGGTACGGCAGCTGCACTGTTTCAGATCAGAAGTCCCTCCAGATAGTGGTAAAGTGGCAGAAGAAATCATTGGAACCACCCTCCCATTTATACAAGACCTGTACTTTTCATGCTGACTTTCAACAGCTACTAAGATAGTCAGAGACCCCATCCACCTGGTTCAGGGGTGGCGAACTCCAGGCCTAGAGTACCGCAGTGGTTGCAGGTTTTCATTCTTACCATCTTCTTAATTAGTGACCAGCTTTTGTTGCTGATTACTTCTTTTAATTAACTTGACTCAGGCCCCATAGTTGTTTCTTTTTCTTTAATTAGCAGCCAAACAATAATGAGACACAAAACAAGCCACCACATGACAAGCTCCCCTGTGCCCATTACACAATATCTGAAATTAAAGAGAGGTGATGGTCTTGGTAAGGTTGATCTCTCTCAGGGGCCTCATGTATAAACGGTGCGTACGCACACAAATGTTGTGTAAGAACGTTTCCACGTTCAAATCGCGATGTATAAAACCTACACTTGGCATAAAGCAACGCACTTTTCCACGGTACTTCATACCCTGTCATACACAAGTTCTCCACTCGGTTTTGCAGACTGGCGGCACCCAGCATCAAAGCAGTGCTACTGTTTCTGTGTGGTTACACTTTATTTCTTAGAACCACATTTCTGATGCGGCTTTATAAATACACTGAAACTAATCGCATATTGTTTATTAGTGTAATGCATCTGATTGTAGATTACCTGTAACAATATAATGGCCCAGGGAATAGCCATAGTATTCCAAATACCATAACTGCTTTAGCGTTGTTACTCTCACTGCACCATCTTCTTCTTTTTCTTCTTTCAGCTGCTCCCTTTATGGGTTGCCACAGCAGATCATCTTTTTGCATATTACTCTCACTGCACCACTCAGAGTATTTATATCACTGTATCTGAGTGGGGAATCACAGCAGCAGCTGATTGGAAAGAGAATTATTGGTATACAGCATAAAGCACACGCTGCCTCAGCCACGGCAAAACGTTTCAAAGCCTTTCCTGTATGGACTTCGCGGTTCAGAAACAGTTTCATCCCAAGAACTATAAATGCACTCAATCAATCATTTAATGAAGAAAGGAATCAATTCAGAGGGCTGAACTCTTCTAACAGGGCTATTAAAGTGCTGGGGAAAAATTTAATTAGCACTGAAAACTAGTCACTGATTAGGAAAAGGGTTAAAATGAAAACCTGTAGTGTTGTGGCGAAAAATTTGTCACCAGTTTGCTTTTTACCTGAAAATGAAGGCTATTAGGACTCGAGATAGACAGACAGAGTTTTAAAGCTTTATTGCAATAAAACAACACAAATAACAACAAGGACTCAACCCAATATGGCCAAATTGAGCTGAGCCCCGAACGGTTCAGCAATCGAAGTTTATATAACAATTTAATGACTTTGACCTCGTTCAATTAGCTCATTCTGCACCTGTCTATACTGTCTATTGTTCACTCTAGTTTCTGTTTTGCTTATTTTTGATTGGTTCTTCGACTGGGCAGATGTTCCTTATTCCATATTTGGTCTTTCATGGTGTCACTTCCTATTCTAGCCTTCAAGCTTTGCTATAATGTTGGCTTAAAGCTAAGCTCTAATTAAAAAGAAATATGGTATATGCTTTCATTAAATTATATGCTTGGCATGCTTGACTTGCCTTAATTTCTACGCTAAAGTTAATTTCTAATATATTCTTCTATATTTATTGCTAATGCCTGAATATATTAGTGTTTCTTTCATGCATTACATCAGTGTGACCTTGCTTACAGCAAAAGCCTTTTGTTGCATTTCTGCTGATTCATCAATCCAGCTGGTTTCTTCACGTGCCTCCTAGAGCCATCTTCTGTCTGTGGTATCATCATTCCTTTAGCTTCTCAGCCTTGAACACAGGTGTTCTCAATCTCCTTAACAAACAACATGGTGACTCATTGGGACTGTTAAATTCCTGAACACACACACAGACTGTTTCAGCACACATTAACCAGGTTTCCATCCAAGGAGTTTTTGCGAAAAAATATTTAGCGCTTCAAATTTAAGCTGATGGAAATGCTAATTATCGATAAAATGTTGTACATGTCGACATAATATTTTTCCATTCAACTTTAGCGCATAAATTCCATATCGATACTTCAGATGTCGCAAAAACTACATTGGAAACACTTTTTGTCGGAAAAAAGGGCTTTAACGCAAATAAATGTGTCACATGATACATTTTCATCACGTGCAATCAAAACGAGAATAGCGGAGCGGTTCGCATGGTCTGATGAAGAGACTCGTTATTTCTCGTGATGAGCCAATGCAGTAGCGGATAGGCTGGGTCTCCTGCTACTATAAGGGGTAACTGATCTCCCTCCACATCAACTGTAGTCTGGGGGTGTCTCTCAGGATGTCTAAATAATACAAAAACCGCAAAAGTAATTTACTGTGCCAGTCAAAATATTTAATAAACCGTGTGTTTCATTATCTAAACATGTTTTTCTTATTATTAAATGGCAGATGTTTTGGCATATATGAGAAATTCTCTCGTTAATATTAACTTTAGTTTTTTTTGATTAAACGTCGTTATTTTGTATTAATTCAAATTTCAGTTTTAATTAAAAACCCTAAGGGAAGCAGGTTACAGTACTAATTCAGTTGTTATCGCACTGAGAAGGGATGTTGAAAGGTGGGCTCACCTGTACAGATCCGATGCTGCAAACACAGCTGCATCATGGGCACTTCCAGGAGTGCCAACGCAAATGTCTCGTATCATGCACCTGTCATCAACAAGGGCCTGGAGAACAATAGATGGCCACCCTTTGTGATTAATGTAATCTCGGTAGCCTTCCGTCGGGGGAAGAATAGGCACATGCGTGCCATCCAGCGCACCGTAAATCTGTGCCACATGATGCACCAAGGAATTGCGGTATGCAATTTCATTGGCCTCCGCTACAGTCGGAAGTCTGATATAATGCTGCATTAATTTTTCTTTAATAGCGGTGCACACAGCATATACACATCGACGGACGGTAGTTTTACTAACCCCGGAAGTTTCTCCAACTATTCTATACTCAGCGCAGGTTGCCAGCTTGTAAAAGGCGATGGCAATCTGCTTTTGGGTTGGAACAGATGGTCTGTGGCAACCTGTGATGGGCGCAACATCAGGACTGATGAATCCACACAACATCTCAAAAGTCGGCCGTGTCATTCTAAAATGTTGCAGCCAGAGATTTTCTGTGAAGTGTCTCTCCACCACCTCCTCCCAGAAGGTCTTATTCCGTCGTCTCTCGCATACCCGTGGGTTCCGTCACACTGGGGTACTTTCTTCGAGCTCTAGGGCTATCAGACAAGCAACTGCTTCATTCTGCTGTCATCTTCGGATATTATGTACAATTCCAATTATTTGTGTAACTGAAATAACAGTAAGCTGGCAAATTTCAAAAAACTGTCTAAATAATATCTCCATTTCTTTGTTTCTTTGTTTAGTGGAGGGGGTGTAACGTGGAAAACAAAAGGTAGATAATTTGCGACATACACAAAATTATGTATGGAAACGGCTCAAGGGCAGATTTTTTTCGCGATACAACAAAACTTATGCGACAGTTCGTTTTGGGGGGGGGATGACGTCATCACGCACACCATTTTATCGATAAAAAGCCAGTTGGATGGAAACAGGCTGGAGACAGCAAATTTCGCACATTTTTTTACGTATATTCTGTTTGTCGATAACAAAACGTCGCAAAAAACTGGATGGAAACTTGGCTACATTCAGAATCTCATATCTCCTAAAATGCTGTTATGTCCGTGCATTACGTTAATGTTCACTTTAACACTTTACAAATCTTGCATTGAGCCTGGAGAAACTCAATTTCATTCCGCTGTGCAATTCTTGTTGTATGGTTTGAATAACAATAAAGTAAATCCAATTCAATCCAAGAAGACAGAAAAAGAGTCAAATGTCTCTTGAAGTTTTCTGTTTGCTTTCCGAAAGACTCCAATACAATTTCTACAAGTTAAAGAATAAAGTGTGATTAAAATGACTATTCCATGTTTTATTTGTGCATCTCTGAACCCCATATATGACCATATACAGGGTGGTCCAGATCTAATTATGCAGATCCAGATCGTCTGGATGACTTTGATTTATGTAGGGACAATTCTAGTTTGATGCGAAGACGATTCTTCATGTCGTCAGTTCACACACTTCTCAATGGTCCGGGATTTTTTGGGTGATTTTCTATGTAATAAACTTAATAAATTATAGTGTAATGAAAACTGCATAATTAGATCTAGACCACCCTATATATAAAGTCTGTTGACCACTGGCATCACAACATGTCACTTCTTCATGTGACTGCTGCATAAGCTGGTGGCACAGTAAGCCTCTCGTCAAAGTTTATGGATATCTTCCAAAAAAATTAGATTCTTTTAGTTAGCAGGTTCACTAAGGAAATGGTCTAGGGTGTCAGGACTCTGGCTTTTGTTTTTCTAATCAAAGATTTTCACTCTTGAAATGAAGTGATGCTTGCTTTTCCAGTCCTTCTGGTTTAGACCTTTGGCCTGTTAGAATACTTTTTGCAGTCTCCTTCTGGTCAGTTCTGTTTCCTTGTTCGTTCATTTATTTCATTTTTGGTAATACATATTACAGATATTATTCCAAGCAGTGTTAATGTAACTCTGCTTGTGGTTGACTTCAGTCATTATATCTTTATGGGCCTGCAGTAAAATTCACATAGTAAACTAAACACATATATTATGTATACAAGTACAAAAATGTAGTTTATATTGAAACAAAATAATTCTATATATACTATATGCTAATACCATAATATTTCAATTTCTTTAAATCACTGGGCAATAAGAACTTTTATTGATTTTTTAAACATAATTTTTCAGTCCTCAGAGAATATCATTTAGAGGGCTATTTTTTATTTCTCTCTGCAGCTTGCTAATACCTTGAATATCATAGAATAATGAACACATTAAAGCCATCCAACTTCCAATTTGTCAAGGTTCACATGTGAATGGCAAGTATTATGAATATTAATGTTGTAGATGCCTTTATTGATGAATTTCAGTTTATATTTTCAATAAGCCTTACTATCCTTTCCATCACGACGGCCTACACACTTGTTGAAGTCTTACAAGCCATTATTATAAGATTTCTTAGAATAAATAAGTAAAATATAGTAAATTACTAAACCCAATGAAAGAAAATGTCTAATGAACAAAATATCATGCAATATTGAGTTTAGATATCTGCTTGTTTTGTTTTAATTTATCATACATTTATCAGAGATGCAATCCATATTTTTCATAGCTTGTTTCATTTATGAATAGCTGATGTAAATGGATTTTAACTTCTGAATTAAGACTTGAATGTATTGCAATTAAAGTGGGATTTTGCCAGCTACAACATACTGAACTTTCAAATAACAAGGAGATTAGGTGGGCATTAGTAGAGTATCTCAGATTCAATTTAAAATAATAGAAAAAAGAACACATTCTATGTAGCTGCCAGGGCAGAGACTTACCTACTGTAATTTGGAATCTGCCCCATTCATGTTAAGAGTCTTTCAGTCCTAGATATATTTATTCACTTATCAAGATTTTAAACTGTTTGGAAATTTTCACACTTTATTTTCTTCATTTTTTACTGTTTTTTTTATTCTGTTTTGGGCTTTAGTTTGTTTTTTCCCCTTTTTATTACTGTTTTGAAGGTTGTGAAACCAAGCATTGTTGGTGTTGTTAGGTAATGGTGCTGGTGTGCATTGCAATGCTACAGGATGTCATTGCTGTGCTCATGCAGCACATGCTCGAATATGATATCATAGACACCCTTGCTGTACATACAGTGAAAATCAAAATCTCAACATAGGTTTTGAAATTTCAGCTTGTGCTGATGTGTTGAGTTCACTGTGTGTTTCAGATGCAATTGAAAGGTGAAGTTATTCTTTAATTACAGCTTTCTAGGACAGAGTAAAAGGTTTTACAGTAAAATATCTTATTTTTGATGTATTAATTTTCCAATCCATACTGACCGGAAACCTTGTCCTTGCTGAAAAGAAATAGCCTAATAGCATGTCTATGCTACCACAATACTTTACAATTGGAGCTCCTTTGTTTTAGTGATGAGCTGCTTCGGCAATATTTTTTAAGTGAAGTTCAGAAGTTGTACATTGGTCTTGTCTGACTTAAACATGGTTTCTCAAATAATTTTAAGAAGCCTAAAAGTGACGTATTTGTGTGAAAAATGGTGTTACATTCAGCCATCCCACTTCACAGCTCAGATTTGTGGCTAACATACAAAATGGTTGTAATAAGAAGGGAACTGTCATTTATGGCCATAGTTCCTTGTAAACTAATCAAATTAACTACAGTATGCTCTTGCCTAATCATAATTTTTTGAGGAACATTTTGATCATGGTTATTATCAAGTAGTGCCTTAAGCAATATTTTATTTCTTGGCTTAAGATTTTTTACTTTTGTTCCTTTTGATTTTATGAATCACGGAAAATATGGTTTCATTTTCAAATTTCCCAAATACTGTTATTTGTTTATTCTTTCATAATCATCACTATTATGGAAGACAATTATCATGGCATGTCGGTTAGGGACAGTCCATGGAAATCATGCCTTGTAGTTTACATTATAGCAACAGCGCATTAGCTTGTGGAGTGGAGCTTACTATTGTCCAAGATTATGGAAATATACTTAAAACTTCCTGATTTTCTTTGTTAATAAATGTTGGTTAAGATCTGTGCTACTCTATTTCCAATTTAAATTTTTGGTTTGTGGATTGCATTTAAGTATTTTAATTTTATTGATGTCTCAGTTCTAAATCTGCCTTTGAATTTCTAAATCTGCTTTTTGAATTTCAACTATATCTTCTGACCTGTCTAAATTGCTCCCAAGTCTTGGCATAACAGTGACAGTGCCTATCTACTCAGTTTCTAGATTACATCCTTCATAGTAATTAGAATAATTTCAGTTGATATTTATTGTATTCAATTTCAGCCTTTACATTTTCAGAAGCTGAAATTTTAGTAAGAATGCATAGAAATTTTATATCCAGTATAATTGTAGTGTCCTGGCCACTTTATGTTTGTTTTTTTTCTTTGTTTGTTTTGAAGAAGTGGTGGTGCCTCAAAGAATAAAAGAAGATACTTCTGCTTTTGTTTATTTTAAATCTGATCCCTGTCCGTGTCCGAACAATTCTTATTTTGTTCTGACTGCTATCTGCCCTCTGCAACTCCAAAATGGATTGAGCAAGATTAAGAATGTCATTTAATGCTTCAAACTTTAGCCATATCTTTGTCTGTTTTTTTTAGTACAGGAACTAAGACACTGGGCTGAACAGGGGTTCCTAGAAAAGAGATTAAGACTTTTTCTTTGCTTTTGGTTTTCTTTCTGTTCATCTGGCACACTGAGCAGCAGCTTCTGTTAGATGGTCCTTTACTTTATGATCATTAGCTGTAATCTGTTTTGTTTCCATTCTTGTAAATCATCTCCTTCCCATTTCTATATATATATATATAAAATCCAACGCCTGTGTGTATGTCTGTCCGCTTTTCATGAAGGAACTACTTAATTGATTTAGATCTTTTTTTTTGCACAATTTGCTTGAACATTCTGGTTGATTTTACATGTTCTCTCATCTCGCTAGGTATCTTAGTTTGCTTGCGGCACCGATTTATTTGCGCAAATCCAAGAGAGACGCAGCAGGCACATGGGGGTGGGGCCCTCCTCATTCACATGTCAGCCTCGGTGTATATCTTATATACGCTTAGCTAATGAAGAAGAGAACTTCTTTAATGGATTTAGATCTGGCTTTTTTTAGAATTTGTTTGAACATTCTGGTTGATTTTGCGACTTCTCTCATTGCACTAAGAATCATAGTTCGCTTTCAAGAGCAGGCCGAGGGGAGGGGAAGCGTGACATCAGGAGTAAAGAGCAGGGCCCTCCTTGCTGGCCTTTTTCACTTCTCCGCAGGCAAAGCCACGGGGGACGGCTAGTTCATTATAAACTAGCCACCTCACTTGAAACTTTATTTCTATCTAGTTACTCAATCACTGAATTCCTGGTACCCCAAATTCCTGGTTTGCTTTTGTGACTGTTAATTATTTTATGTGAGTCACTGGTAAAAAAGTGTATCTATTTTTAATAATATTGACAAAATACTATACTTTAATGCTTACTTTGTTGTTTAGTCTCCTTCTAATTTATTTGAAATAATTAACAAATAAATAATTTTGATGTCATATCTTAGGCTTTAAATGTATGAATGCATGTATGTATGTATGTATGTATTTATTTATTTTGCTCACATGTTAATAAAAATAAAACCAAGAATTGAATTACCTTTACTTTAATTATACATATTGCAGACTTAAATCTAGCTACGCAGCAGCAAGATAATTTATTAGATCTTTCTTTTCTGATTTCCGTCTTAGTGCTCAATTATAGTGCTTACATTGCTTATAATATCTCAAGTTTTATTGCTATTTTACAATACCATAATATGTTATATTACTTATATTTATACTATATAATATTTTTCCCCTTTCCACATTTCAATGATTTCTCTCCCCAATGAATGGTTTATTAATGTATTAGTCATATGAACAGCAACACAAAAAGTATAGGAAAACGTCTAGGAATTTTAACTGCATTAATAATTCCTTGCTTATTTGAGTAGCTAAAAAATCATGCTCAATGCTTTGAAAGATGTGAGAAAATTCAAGTTGAATTGATCTTTGAATTTTCGCAGAATTCTGTCTTTAAAATATATGAATTTGTGTGACATTTTGAAAAGAAATATAAATCAATGACCTGCTGTTGTAAATTAAAATATTTGAGATTATTGAGAAAGTTGCATTTCCTGCCTTATTTTAATGTTATTATTTGAGCAAAGTATATACGCTTTTGTTATGGATCTGCGTTTGTCCTAGCTGCATCCATTTTATTAGTAAGGGGCTAAGCATCCAAGCATCCTTATTATCTCCCTGGATCCCTGCCCTTATGGTATGCAATAGTATGTACATAGTCTAAAGCTTAGAATTTGAACTCTACATAGTGGAATTTTTCTGCCAATTTCACTGTTCATATCTTTTGATATGGCACCATTGCAATAAATTCTTCTGCATCACCATCTATTAAAAAGGAAGGTCTACCACTCCACGGTTGCTACTCTTTAGTCATAAAGACACTTGATGGAGTTCTCCTGTCACTTTTATACACTATACATCATTAGCAGTTCAAATCCTGCTGTCAACTCCTTGTCAACCTCCTAGTAGACCCTTGGTAGGGAAGATCTGGGGACCATTCTGAATTTAAAAAGCCATATGGGTGACTGCAATGGCACATAAGGCAGAGCAAGCTGTTGAGCCATCAGTTTTAAAGGAACAAAATACAACTTGACCCTATAGCAATGGTGCAGGGAAATAAAAAAATAGGTTTGCATAATTTTATTTTATTGTTTTGTTTATGCTTCTGTAATTCATAGTTTACTAATTATTGCTGCTTGTGAACTAAATGAAGCAAATTGTTGAGCATTGCAACATACAACACAATACAGTACAACTTATTGAACAATTCTTACCACAGCATTTTGAATGAACTAAAAGCTGCATAAAGAACAATTTGGACAGCCAGTGAACACTTTACTGCAGTAGTCAATCCTATTAGAAATAAATGTATGAATTAATTTCTCAGTATCCTGCATATTTACAAAATGTCTTAATCTCCAAACATTTTTAAGATGATAAAACATGTCTTAGATAGTTTTATAATGTGTGTTTTAAATAACATGCTAGAGTCAAAGGTTAACACCTAAATTGTATGCTGATTCAGTTAAACTAATGGTGAGTTAAAGAGTGACCGAATTTAGTTGCAATCAGCATCATTTCCTCTAATAACCAACATTTTTTTGTCTTCAGGGACTACTAGTTCTCATCCCTGTGCTCCTTTAACTCACTGACACAGTTAGGTACATCATCAGACTTCATTTGGTATAAAAGAAAAATATTATTAGATGTCATCTGTATATGAGTAAAGATTAATATTATGTTTTCAAGTGTTAATTCCCAATAGAAGCTTGTAAAGTGAAATGAAAACAGTAAAGATCCCAGTGTTGAGCTTTGTGGAACACCAAAATTAACTTCTGAGTATAATAATGAAGCACTGTCAACATATGTCTTTGTGTACTGGTATCAATTTGATAAATAAGAACTAAACCAGGCAAGCACAGTGGCTGTGAGCTCAGTGTCAGTTTCCAGCCTGTGGAGTAAAATGAAACAGCCACTGTTATCAAATTCTATGCTCAAATCTAAGAACATAATTACTGTGGAATTTCCTTCATCAAATGATATCAAAATACCATTTACAATATGTGTTAGTGTTGTTTCTGTACTATGACTAGTGTGAAGGCCAGACTGCAATTTATTAAATAAATCGTGATGTATAAGGTGAGACTGAAGCTCTGTGGCGACTATTTTTTGAAGTATTTTAGAGAGAACTGGTAAACTTTAAATGTGTCTATAATTATTAAGTGTATACGGGTCTAGCTCTGGATTTTTAAGTAACAATCTAATAACTGACACTTCTAGCTCATCATTAACTGCACCATTAAGTAATGAACTATTGATGCTAAGAATGCTAAGAATGGGAGCTGCCAAAACATCTATTGAGCTTTTTACTAGTTTAGTTGGGACAGGGTCTAAGGAAAAGAAAGTAGGTTTAATTTTAGAAATTAAAATGATGACTTCCTGTACTTTACCAAATTAAAATTACTAAAGTGGTATGTGCAAAATGGGACAGGGGCTTGCTAATTTAGTATTAAGTTTGCAAGGTGACGCTACAACTGGGATCTTACATTGTCCATATTCTCTTTAAAGAAATTCATAAAGATTTCACTGCTAATGTCTGTAGGTATTTTGAATTGTAGGTTAGAAATTCCATTTGTTAGATTAACTGATGTTCTGAACAGTTCATGTGGATTATTGCTGACTAGCCGTCAACCATGGCTCCGCCCACGTAGTAGTGAAACAGGACACACTTTAAAAATTAATAAACAAATAGGTATCACTAGCTAAGCTTAGGCAAGGTACACTCCAAAATGCAGAGGTAGACGAACTCTAACAAAGGCAGGCGCGCGAGTGAGGAGGGCCCTGCCTGGCTCCCCACTTCTGACGTCACCCTTGGCCAACAGCCTCTGTCTCGGATTAGCGCAACTATATCGCTCTTGCAAGTGAACTATGATTCTTAGCGCGATGAGAGAAGTCACAAAATCAACTCTGATGTTCAAGCAAATTATAAATAAAAAAACCCAATCAAAATCTGTTAAGTAGTTCTCTCATGAAAATTGGGCAGAAATACTGAAGACAGAGAGACACATGTTGGATTTTATATATAGAGAGATATTATTTATTAATCTAGAATGATAGTCAAAACTGTCCATGCAGTTTGGAAGACCTGCAACTTTGTTGCTCTCTGTCTACGTTCCAGTTTTTAACATTCCAATTTAAGAGCTCGAGTATTTTCATTTAACCAGATTGAGTTTCTATGCACTTTAAGTACTTTTGTTTTGATGGGAGCTGCTGTATCCAAAGCTTCTTTTCAAGGTCTCATTATAATTTGTTGTCAGCTGATCCAAATTGTTCTTAACAATTATTTCCCAAAATATCTACAAATTTTGAGGCAACTATAATCTAGATGCCACACTGTTTTTTTATTCTGCAGGTATACTTGTAAGGGCATAACCAAATCAAACATAATTAAGCAATGATCAGAAGTAACTTCATTTAAAGATATAATATTTAAATTTTGAGTCTCAACTCCACAAGTGATAATTAGATCTAAGTTGTGGTTATGACTAGGAGTTGGTCCAATGACAATCTGGTAAAACCCTACTGAGTTTAACAACTAAGTAAAACATTTCCTGAAAGTGTCAATTTCCACATCAGTGTGTATGTTAAAATCGCCTATTATTGCTATATGATCATAATTTATGACTAAATAGCATAAAAGGCTTCCAGAGAGGGTCATGAACAATGATTATGGCCCTGGTGGTAAGTAGACTAGTTCTACAATCGTGCTTGCATCTGTTTTAACATCTAATACGAGTGCCTCAAAGGATATAAATTTGGCTGCATTTTTAGAGGTGGTTTTCAGTTCATCACACAGAATCATTCCAATGCCACCTCCTCAACCAGTATCTCTTGATTTATGAAGAAATGTATAACCGTGTTTGTTGATGCTAAGGGAACAGTGTCAAATTCACTATGTAAATGAAATTAAATAAATTGCCATGGAGTATGTATAGGTGCACCAGTAATTATGAGTGTCAGAGAGTTTCAGTCTTATTCTGATGCTAAGAACTACCATATTATGCCCTTCATATGTTCACAGATTTTTTTTTTGTCTTCCCCAGGAATGTTCAAACATCTGCATAACTCTCACTCTCACAATTACAGGACAATGAAGATTCATTTTAACTTTTTTACATATTGTGCTGCTAGATGATTTTACAACATTCATTATTCCATCATTAAGAGAAACCTTTTATTTTCTGTTTTTCAGTGCCTTTGGATGTGTTCACTACCATTTGAAGTTTGTTTTTGACCAACATTTTTAGAAAATGTAACTCCATGTCAGTCAGCTAAGACATATTAAGGTTCATTTGCTTCGTATGTATATAGGGTGCTAACCATGGCTCAGTGCTCAGTTAATAAGTCTTTCATATTTTTTACTTTCTGTGCATTTTTCTAAGCCTCACAATATCTCATTTTCTGACTGTGAATTTGCAGCACCTCAGAATTGTCAAAACCAGCCCAACAGTTCATTCCTATCAGGGTTATTTAAAATAATTTTCTGAAAAAAATAGTTCATTTTAAGGAAACCTTTCCCAAAATATGTGTATTTTTCTTTCTGAAATGTGAGAATTGCTTTAAAGCTCTGCAGCACCTCTAGATTTATTATTAGTGGTAAAGTGGATAGACTGGGCATCTGTAAAGATGATTAGATGGCCTGGAGGGCTAACATTAAGACTGTAAATAGAAGAGGCCAAAGATCAAATCCTGCAGGATCTTTGAGTTCTCCAATCAATCCGGAACAAATTAGTAACAGTAACACAGGTATGAGTGAAACCAATCATGGAGCTTGACCCAGGAGGCTGAAGTGAGGAGAAAGAAGGTGCAAAAGGATGTTACACTCGCCGGTGCCAAGACGGATTTAATATCTCTGATGACAAACAGCATCAAGGGCATCTTGTTAATGGTAGTGATTATCTCTTTCTGACCTGTAGGATGGTTATCTCTTTAAGTTGTTTGCTGGTCTAAGGATATCAAAATTTTTCAGGAAAAATGCTCACTTTATATCTGCAGAGAAATATAGCTATGAGAACCAAAGAAAGCTTTTTTATTGGAAAGTAATGAACATTTAAAAGACTTAAGAAAATATCTTAAACAGTCTTCATCTCATTTTGTGATGGACAATGTATTCATTTTATTCTTATTTTTGTTTGATGAATTACATTTTTGTGAGGCAGGGTTTGCATTTAAATCTTTTATACTAATATTTCATTTTTGCCTTAAATCCTACTTGGTGCCTGTTTTAGAATATCAAGTCAGGTGCATAGAAAAAAGAAACACCGACTGTTCTCTTTCTGATTTTTTATGACAGCAATGTGCTGTGTTTTATTTACTATAAATTTACTACATTTTATTAACTTCCCCTACTAACAGAATGGTAAATAATTATATAGTGGAATGTGTAACTGTCTTTTCCATAATTAGAGTAAATGAATGCAAAATCAGATTAGCATTTCTTGAGGAATTAGCTTGAAAAAAAATGCTTATTCACAAATATTTATAAGCATTAAAATTAAGTAGCAATAATATTTTCAAAATTTCAATCTTTATTTTGTGTTTATTAAACATAAAAGGATGCAATTTTTAAAACTTCCAGATTAATTTGTTTAAACTAATACAGACTGAAATGGTGGTACGGTGATTAGCAATATTGTATCACAACTCCTGGGCTCAAATACCTACTCAGTCCTGGCCTGTATGGATATTGCACGTGGTTTTTCATCCACATTGGAAAGAGGTGCAGGTTAACTGGTGACTCTACTGTTTAGATGTGTGTGAATGTGCTCTGTGATGGATTCCTTCCTTCCTTACACACAAGCTTGTTTGTTTATGCTATGGCCCTTGTAGCCATGAACTGAATTTAGCATGTGCAATGGATGGTAAGTAAACTAATTTAGATCAGGATCAATAAGAGGTGGGTTTGCCTTGATGTTCCAGTTTGGTTTTCTAATTTCTTTACATTTGTACATAACTATTTTCAGCCACACTTCTCTGGGATGCAGGGTGCTGATGTCCATTCTGGCAGCATTCACTGAAGGTAGAAGTCATCTCTGGACAACATGCTCACACACATACACACACAGACACTGTATAATGTTTACATTTGAGGTGTTGGAGAAAGTCAGAGAACCCATAGAAACCCCCATACAGACATAATGAAAACAGAATAGTGTACATACAGGGAACAGGTCAAGAATTTAACTTAAGGTTCTGCTTTTGCATTTGCAACATTAGAAGTTAATAGAAGGTACTCATTTTTTGCATATACTTGCTTTTAATAAATAATAATGTGAAAGTAATCCCTGCTCTGGGTTTTATCAATAGGAGAAAGGGTCTATATTGATTATACACCAAGTTCCTATGTTGCATATGAGTATGTTTCCATCTCATTTACAATAATGTTCATTGCTTAAATCACATGCAAAAGGAAATGCTTCAAACCACAGATTCAGTCCATTAATGTGCATTCTGTATAATAAACAATACATTTTGATGTATGAAATCATAAATAACAACCTTGTCAAAAAGATAAAGGAGATTTTTTCCCAACAGGATCAATGATACAGTCTATGATGTGGCTACTCAGAATTAATAGTGTGTCTAACTCATAGCCCCCTTTCCCTCAATTTAATTAATCAAAAGAGCACAATCAATCAGATCTGCTGAATTCCAATAAGCAATGTATTTCAAAAGAAGAAGAACAAAAACATTATGTGACAAGGACACAGCCTGATGTAAAGAAAGCTAAATTATACAGCAACAGAGGTTAAGAAATGGCAAAATAACAAACAGGGATGGAGCATTTCTGAGCTGCTAGATTGAAATTGATGACATTTACTTGAATAGAAAGCAATGGAAAAATACTTAGATCTACATGTGAAAATCTGTTTTACAGTGAATAATGATTTAGGTATCTGTTCCATACCTGGAACTGAAAAATGTACTTGTGGTGCACTTTGGTCTGTTGCACATTACTTCTTTCAAAGGGGGCTTACTCTCCTTTTTTTCAAATCTATTTTCAGAAATGGGTGGCACAATAATGCAGTGCATCGTGTTGCCGTCCCGTGGAGTCTGCATCTTGAATTGAAACCCTGCATCCAGACATTGTACATGTGGAGTTCACATGTTCTCCCAGTATCCATGTGGGTTTAACCAAAATACTGTGGTTTTTTGATTCTGCGTTCCAAAAGACGTACGTTAGGTTTTATGTAATGTTCTCCCAGTATCCAATTCACTATATATTTAAAGTTACTTTCAATAATTAGTACTTTTCAAAAGATCCAGTTTCTTTTTTTTAGTTTTTGCTTGTTAATAAGAACAAATTACAATTTAAATAATCAGTATTCCTTAATGAAATTTCAGAGTTATCTATAAGGTATCAAACCTATGACATGGAAAAACAAGGCAGGACATCTTCACTAAATATGTGCGCTTCCAACTGTCTTATACTAAGAAATAACTGATAAATCTGAAGTGTGGAATATTGTAATTTGTAATACATTTACCCATGATTCTCTGAAAATGGGCATTACCTGCCTCAGTTACATAATCATAGTTCAGGGCTAGAAATTGGATGATAAGGAGATATTGTCACAATAGCCATGGTGACATGATTACATTTTTTATTTAGTCACAGTTACGGGACTGTGATTTGATCCATTTCTGTGCTGTGTTTGTATGTTTTCCTTTCTTGTTCACATGACCCTCCTTCAAATGCTCTGATGTCTTTTTACAGTCCACAAACATACCCTTTAGTCACTTGGTGTGTCAAAATTAGGGTAGTGTTAGGAAAAGTGGTTGGCATGGATATGGACTGTTATAAACTGGTGTCCTGTCCAGCTTCGGTTCCTGTTTTGCACCCCTTCCTACCATGATAAGTGCTGGTTTCTTGTGATTGTGCAATCTGAATCCAGAAAAAAGAATCAATTAATAATTAAGTAATGGTGAATAAAATAGATTTTGATTCAAAAACTAACTTGATGTATTTGTACATTTCCATATGATAAGACATTTCAGGTGGGAAATAATACTATTAGAGGAGGTACCTTACATCCATCCATTCATTATATGCAGCAGTTTATCGTCATTAAGGCTTATGGGAAGACAGATGTTATTCTTGTAGTAGTGATATTTGTAACTTTTTCCCATCTCTTTTTCTCTGTTTATTGTAGTTCTTGTGATTGCTTGTTTAGGCTATGGCCCTTTTAGCCATAAATTGGATTTAGCATGATCAATGGATGAATAAGTAAACTAACAGAGATCAGGAGCAATAAGAAGTAAGTTTGCTTTGATGTTTCAATTAAGTTTTCTAATTTGTTTGCATTTGTACATCTCTATTTCCAACCACACTTCACTGGGTTGCAAGGAGTAATGTTTTGTCTGCCTTCATGTAAAATAATTCAGAAGTTTTTGCATTTATGGAGGTGGAATTCCAAGGAAAGGACTAATATTGACGTGATTTTGGGATTCAGGTTTGTGGCAATTTGAACTTTCTTTGCACCTTCAGGATGCAAAACTTGCTCTGCACTGAAAGACCTGTTTTGATTAGAGTATGGCATGGATTTTGTAGCATTTGTAGCAATGCAGATGATGGATTTGTTGTAATTTGGGTATTTGTTTGTCAAATTGTATAAATATATACTTTATCAACATGCCTGTATATTTTTAAACTGATTTTATCTGTGATTTTTGGGAGCAGGCACAAAGTGAATTGTTGGTAACAGGCCCTTTTATTATTACACTGATGAGCTTATGTTCACTCCAATATGAAGTGAATATTGTCAAAACAACAGCGGCACATATCAAGGTCAGGTATATATTAGATAGTAAATTGACATTATATACCCATAGTCGATGTGTTGAATGCAAAAGATATGAAAAGGTGTAAAAACCTGAGTGACTTTGATAAGGGCTAAATCAATATGTCTAGATTAATGGGTACAAACCAATATCTTTGGCCTATGGGGTGCAAGCATGGTGTTTGGTGTCTAAGACTCATTGATGTAGGAGGTCAATGAAGGTCACCCTGCCTGCTACAAAACACAGATCATTTTAATGATGGTTGCGGGAATAACCTGTCATGACACACAGCACATGTAAACCTGCTGTGAAACGGACTGTGTAGTGGCAAACCAGTCAGACCGCCCATGTTAAACCATTGTCCACTAATGAAAGCACCTACAATGGACAAGCAACCTTTGGAACTGGAGCTTAGATCAATCAAAAATGGTCCTCTGGTCTGATGAATCCCATTTTTTTTGTATCGCCTTGTTGGCTGGGTGAGTGTACGTCATTTACTGAGGAAGAACAACACCAGGAAACACTACGGGAGGAATACAAGCCAGTAAAGGGAGAGTAATGCCTTAGGTAGTGTTCTGCTGGGAAACCCTGGGTCTGGGCATTCATGTGGATGCTAATTTGATGCTTACCACCTACATGAAAATTGCTGCAGTCCAGGTAGACCCCTTCATGGCAAACATATCCCCTGATGGGATGTGCCATACTTCAATTAACAAATTGTTCGGGAATAGCATAAGAATCATGACAAAGAATTCCACAGATCTCAATCTAATCAAGCATCTGGTGACTACACCTCAGAAGTAATGCTGCTAATGTCCGGGTGCCTGATACCACAGGACTGTCACTCTGCGTGGGTGCGATTGCACGGCCACGGGGAGTTAATTGAAGTAGTTGGAGTCGCACCTGCACGTGTGGGTGCGATCATTCATAATTGCTTCATTGGCTTCCTCCGGCGTGTGATTAAGATGCTGTACCTACAGAGGTGTGTGTATGCGTGTGCATATATACAGGCCGATACAAAGGAAGGGGGAAGGTACTGAGAAATCTAAATGGATCGAGGAAAAGAGGAAGAAAAAGGAGGTTAAAGGACGTGAAAAAGCAGTCATAGCAGGATGATCTGGCCACTTGGAAGGAGAAGACAGCATGAGCTGGGGCCCTGCAAAGGAGCGTTTGGCTGTGACACTCTAGGGGCTAGTCCATCCCACTGAGTGGGGTGAGCAAGGCAGGTGTCCTCCAGAGGAGGAGCAACTATGGGAGCGCGAAGGAAGAAGTGAGGAGAACCGACCTCAGACGGTCTGGCCGTGATGTCTTTAAGGCAGCCAAGACGAAGGTCAGTCGAAAGGAGCTCAGGGCTGTTGGGTCTCCGCTGGCTAAGGGAACAATGGATGAGCCGGGAAGAATGATGAGACGGAGGTGTGCTGAGATTGGGATTAGAGAGACTGCATTTTAACTTCTGAATTTAACCTCGGATTTTAATGGATTTATTTATTGATTTTTATTCTCACTCCTTTGGATTTTATGGATTATTTATTTACTAGAACTGTGGAACACTGCACTAATTGTTTGTTTGCTGGTTTTTAATAAAAGCACCTTGGCACTGATTACACTATCCCCTGGCTTCATTTGCGAATTGTCCTCATTTGTCAGTTCATCTCGGAAATAATTACCGACGGTGTCGGGTTCAAGAGCTCCCAGAAGTCGTATGGGAGCTTGGAGCGAACCCGCATTGTTACACATACATGTACGAGTGTAAATGGTTCATAAAATAACCCAGGTTGTGTAATATTACAACTATAGTGCAAGTTTACAGTGAGGTAATTCTAAGTACAAACAGTTCTACAAACAGAGCACTTGATGAACTGATTGAGTGTGTTTATAGCTATAGGGATGAAACTGTTTCTGAACCACGAGGTCCGTGCAGGAAAGGCTCTAAAGCATTTGCCAAATGGCAAGTTCAAATAGACTGTGCGCATGGCTGAGGCAGCATGTGCTAGACACTGTATCCTGATAATCCTCTGTGCTCTCGACATAGCCCAACATAGAGCTTTCCAATCAGCTGCTGTACAGCTGTGACTCCACAGTCAGATATAGTGAGTTAAAATTCTCTGAGTGGTGCGATGACAGTAACAAAGATAAACCATCTATGGTATTTGGAATAGTTTGGCCATTACATGGACCATTATATTGTTACAGGTTGATTACAATCAGATGTTTTAAACTTATAAACAATATATGGTTAATTTCAGTGTATTTGATAAAGCCGCATCAGAGATGTAAATCTAAAAAACGAAAGAGAAGCCACACAGGAACTGTAGCACTGTTTTGATGCTGGGTGCCACCAGTTTGCAAAACCGAGTGAAAACTAGTGTACACACAGGGTAAGGCTAGCATGAGAATGTGCGTGGCTTTGAGCCAAGTTTAGTTTTTGTATATCTAGAAGTCAGTATGGAAACGAGCATATGCAACATTTTTGTGTGTACGCACTGTTTATACATGAGGCCACAGGTGTTGTAACAGCAAAGAAAATCTTGAAAATGAACTGATAGAGGCTACTGTATATTGACTTACTTGGAACAAAAAACAATATTGTTCTGTCCTCACCAACAGTAACATTGTGTATCTACAAAAATAGGTACCTACTACAAATAAACATTTAAGCAAACAGCTTTTTATGTATTATTGACTTTGTGGTTAAGTAGAGATGCTTCATATAAAGAATCCAGAGAGAGTTTTATGTAGAAAATTTCCACAGGTTTCTTTAAATCTGTTTGAACTTAAAGTAAACCTAGCACATACAGTGTACAGATTGTCATCATCTATGTTTTGCTATGACTGGAACACAGATCTTAGCCTAAAAGCCAGAGCTAGACACTCCTATTGCCAGCTATAAAGTCTTAGTCTGCCTGATGCAGTCCTTTCGCAGAATGCAACTTTGTGCCTTATCTGATAAGATGATCAATCACAGACCAAGTAACACTCAGGAGTATCTTGTGAAGGCATGAGCTGGACACTCAAGTTCTGAACAAAGGACTGTAAATCAAGCATGAGTAACATTGATGAACTGAACTTTGCACCAGTGGTCAACCAAGAGGACAGACCCACGAAGGCAATTGCAATACCTTTATTCCTTCCTGTAAAAGTTGCTTACACAAGAGCTATAAATACATCTACTTTGAACTATTAATTTTAACATAGTAATTAGGTCAAAACCAACTAATATAGTGTAGAATTGGTGTCATCCTAACTCCTGTCAGAAAGTACAGAGGAGGATTTCAGACAAACTGACATACTGAAATTGCTGGGGAGGGGAAGGATGGTTGTTAAGCCAGGGCAGAGACTGTGTATAAGTGACTGAATACCACTTGCAGGCAATAGAAGCTTCATAACCAGCTAGAGAACTTATCCTTCTTAACCACATGAATTGAAAGATCCGATTTCAAAAGTTATATGCCTTTTTCTATAGGTGAAAAAAGTTCAATTAATCTTTCCTAGTTTTGTGTTTTGTCTTGTTTATCTTTGTCAATATATATCTAAATGCACATATAACTATAAATATATGAACATTTGTATATATCCCTGTTCTGTTACACTTATGTTATAAATAAATTGTATTATTTTGTTTACATCAACAAGCATGTTTGGGCTATTTGTGTAAGTAAATCTATTGCCATGTCAAACCACAACAAAGTGAAAGTGTTAATGTAGACTTTTGCTGATTTATGAAATTTGTTTATAAATTGTGCATGTGTCTTCGTATTTCTGGAGTTCCAACCAGAAAGTGAAACAGAGATAACTCGTGCAACCTACATTTAACTTGGAGTTCCTTGGGGGGCATCATATTGATTGTTTTAATTGTTTTAAGTAGTTGTTTTGTTTGTTTTGCCAAAGGTAAAACTGATAGTTTTTTGACAGGAAGCATGTTTAAAAGTCTATTTTATAGAAAGAAAAAAAAACTATATTTACAAAATAAACAGAAAACAACTGTGAGATATTTACTAAGAATGTTCAGTACAATTCAGTTCAATTGCTCCTTAAAACCAAATACAGCATAGTTATAAACAAAAAACTCAGCTACATGCAACGAATGTGCTAAGAAATACACACACTCTCAAATTACTTGGTAGTGTTTAAAAAATAACATGCATTTTTATCAGTTTCACACATTTTTAAAAAGCAATTAAATACAACAGCCTGGCAATTTTCAGATGCAACACAGAAGAATAATAAGAAAGAATAAAGTTTTTATGTTTGTCAACACTGTGCAATAACAAAACTTAATCTGCTATACCAGAGTTTGCTACAATGCAAAAAATATTTGTCACTGGGATGAGGGAAATAATAATAATAAAAATCACTGTAAATTAGGCTGCTAAATTACATGCTGCCTCTTTCAGGGCTTGCTACTGTCAATTCTCTCAGTGACAAGATAATTACATGATCATATCACTGAAACAGTGATTGGTGTGAGCAGGATATATATAAATATTTATATATATATGTGTGTGTGTGTGTACAGAGATATATGTACTTCAGATGAATACATATTTATTCTTTAAGAGTGTGGCTTTACTTATTAGGGCAATCCTATCTCTTTTCCTGAGTACAGTGTGATATCACCATGCTTAGCAATATTTTTCATGGCTCAGAGTTTCTGATCGCTCTAATCACTGAGGCCTTGATTCTCTTTACCATCCATTTCTTTTGTCTCTAACTCAGGTCCATCCTCTCATTTTTCTTTTCATCCTCTGCTGTGTTTTATTCGGACCATTGTCTTCTAACACGATATTTTAATAGAACAATATCTTCTGCATTGCTTCTGACCTTGTGTAAACCTGCTGTTAAGCCACTGTCAGTAAATTTTTCTTCTGCTTCTTTATCTCCAACAGAAGCTAATATTTCTTGGTGTAATCACTGCTAAATCGAACTTAGCTTCCTACCGGAAATTCCTCCAATAATATCCTCAAGTTTCTAAAAACATTCCTTGTTAATATTATATTATTATAATTTTGAGCACAGATAAATGGTGTATATAGCTGCTGTACTTTAAATCGGCAGTTGTTTCCACAATGTGTCTGCAGCCAAATTTGAGGGTTACTGTGATCTGCCGCACTTTAAAAATAAAGGTGCTAGAGTGGTTTTTCAGGAGCAATGCCATAGGGGAACCAGTTTTGGTTCCGAAAAGACCCCCTCCCCCCACATGAAGGTTACAGGAAGAACCTTTATTTACAGTAGATCCTTAACATGCTCCATACAGCAAATAACAATAATTAGATGGTGACAGATTTGTTAAATACCACTGGGTTCCTCATTTTAAAAGAACTCAACGCTGCATACAATAGCACAGGCCAAGTCCTCGTTTTCTTAATATGTTAGTGTCCTGATAGGTAGCCTACCATACATTAAAGATTTTGTGTTTTTTTGACAACTTAATTCACAAATAACCCTTCCCAGGATCTTATGTTTAAGATTGTAGTTGAAGATGTTTTATTTTTCCAATTTTTCTTGTCTTAACTAATAAAAATATCACAAAAAATTATATATACTGTATACGCTTCAATTACATCATAAATCATCTAATTATCATTTCATTGAATAGATATTCTAAGTGCCTAATCCTTGTAGATAGTTTTTGACACAAATAGAATGTGTACATGATTCATTGTTAGGAATTTAATGAATCCTGCTTATGGTTTACAAAGCCTTAAATAATCTCGCTCCATCCTATATTTCAGAATGCCTTTCACCTTACACTCTAAATCGTAACCTTACATCTTCAAATGAGTATCTGCTTATAATTCCAAGAGCTAAACTTAAAAGAACTGGTGAGGCAGCCTTCTGCTGTTATGCACCTAAAATCTGGAATAGCTTACTGGTAGAAATTCACCAGGCTAATATGGTGGAACACTTTAAAAAACTGCTAAAAACCCATTATTTTAACATGGCTTTCATATAGCTTCATTTTAGTGTAACCCTAATATTCTGTATATGCATTTAATTATCATTTTTATCATGGCTCTGCAATCCCCTGCTTTCTGTGCTGTTCTTTTTCCGGTTTTCCGTGGTGGCAATCTACACCACTACCACGTACATTGATGGACTTAAGGTCAAATATCCACATGACCATCATCATCAAATTCTTTCATGTGAAGCCTGAAAACCATGAGTACTGATTTAGGTCATTTATGTTAGGTAGAATGTCCAGTCGGAACCCCTGTAGTTTTTGGGGTTTTTTTCCCAGCCCTCTGACGTTTTGTTTTTTCTGTCCTCCCAGCCACCAGACCTTACTTTATTCATTGTTATTTAGTGTTGCCTAATGTTATCTTTATTTTTTATAAACCTTTCTTTCTATATCTTGTAAAGCACTTTGAGCTGCACCACGTATATGGAAATGTTATATATAAATAAATGTTGTTGTTGTTGTTGTGGAGGTAATTGAACCACTAGGGTCAAGTGACCTTAATATAATACAATTTTCAGTGTTTTGTAAGAGTGCGGATGCAAATACTAAAATTCTTAAATTTAACATTGGTAGGGCGAATCTTGAGCAGATGCAGCCAAGCCTAAGGAGGACAGACTGAGAAACCTTTAAGTGTGAAAACAGTCGAGGAGCAGTGGAACAGGTTTAAAAATGTCAGTCAGTCATTGTCCAACCTGGAGCCAATCCCAGCCAGCACAGGGCAGGAACAAGTCCCAGGCAGGGTACCAGCCCACCACAGGGCACACACATACATACACCCACACCAGGGACAATTTAGGATCGCCAATGCAACTAACCTACATGTCTTTGGGCAGAAACCCATGCAGACATGTAGGAGAGAACATACAAACTCCACGCAGGGAGGACCCGGGAAGCGAACCCAGGTCTCCTTACTGCGAGGCAGTAGTGTTACCACTTCGCCACCCTGGTTTAAAAATGTTTTACATGTAATTCAGGACAGGTACATACCTAAATTTGAAATAACAGAAAGTTTTAAAAACTCTGTAGTGGGTTAATAGATAGTAAAAAAGAAGCTGCAAAGGCAAAAACAGATGTATAAGGCGTATAAGACTAATAACTCAAAAGCGAATCGTAAGACATATGAGATCATGAAGGCAATCATTAGGAAGGATATCAGAGAGGCTAAAAGACAGTTGGAGAGGAATATAGCAGATAAGGCGAAAGAAGACTCGAAGAGATTTCAGTATTTTAGCAGTAAAAGAACAGTCAAGGAGGAGGTGAAGTGCATCAGGAATGGTAAAGGGAATTTAAAAAAACACAGACAGTGAAATTGTGGACACTGTAAACTTTCATTTTTCTGAGATCTTCACAAGTGAGGAAGTAGATAACCTCCTAGCGGTAAATGGGACTGCTAAGGAGGTACTGAAGGATTTGTAAATTGTAGAGGGGGAAGTTCAGATTAAATAGGCTTAAATTAAACAAATCACTAGGACCAGATAATATTTATCATTGAGTTCTTAAGGAGGCTAGCAAGTATATATATATACCCTTGACACATATTTTTATGAAGTCACTGTGCAATGGTGAGATTCTGAAGAATTGGAAAATGGCAAATATTATCCCGTTAACTAAAAAGGGTAACCGGGCATATCCAAGCAACTATAGGCCAGTAAGATTAATTTGCATCACAGGAAAATAATGGATGGAATTATTAAGGATAACATTGAGCAGCACATGGCAAGTACAGGACTTTTTCTGAAAAGTCAGGATGAGTTCAGAAGAGGGAGGTCAGGTTTTACTAACATGCTGAAATTCTATGAGGAAGCAACAAAAGGATATGATCAAAGTGGAGCTTATGATATTATTTATCTGGTCTTTCAGAAGGCATTTGATAGGGTGCCATATGAGAGGTTGGGCATCAAACTAAAAGAAGTGGGAGTTCAGGATGATGTTTGTAGATGGGTGTAGAATTGGTTCAGCACAGGAAGCAGAGGTTTATGGTGTGATGAACCTTATTAGGGGTGGCACGGTGGTGCGGTGGGTAGTGCTGCTGCCTCACAGTTAGGAGACCCGGGTTCGTTTCCCAGGTCCTCGCTGTGTGGATTTTGCATGTTCTCCCCATATCTGCGTGGGGGTGCTCTGGTTTCCTCCCACAGTCTAAAGACATGCAGGTTAGGTGCATTGGTGATTCTAAATTGTCCCGTGTGTGTGCGTGCCCTGCAGTGGGCTGGCACCCTGCCCGGGGTTTGTTTCCTGCCTTGCGCCGTGTGTTGGCTGGGATTGGATCCAGCAGACCCCCGTGACCCTGTAGTTACTATATACAGTGCATCCGGAAAGTTTTCACAGCGCATCACTTTTTCCACATTTTGTTATGTTACAGCCTTATTCCAAAATGGATTAAATTAATGTTTTCCTCATAATTCTACACACAACACCCCATAATGGCAACGTGAAAAAAGTTTACTTGAGATTTTTGCAAATTTATTAAAAATAAAAAAATTGAGAAAGCATTCACGACCTTTGCCATGAAGCTCAAAATTGAGCTCAGGTGCATCCTGTTTCCCCTGATCATCCTTGAGATTTTTCTGCACCTTAATTGGAGTCCACCTGTGGTAAATTCAATTGATTGGACATGATTTAGAAAGGCACACACCTGTCTATACAAGGTCCCACAGCTGACAGTTCATGTCAGAGCACAAACCAAGCGTAAAGTCAAAGGAATTGTCTGTAGACCTCCGAGACAGGATTGTCTCGAGGCACAAATCTGGGGAAGATTACAGAAAAATTTCTGCTGCTTTGAAGGTCCCAATGAGCACAGTGGCCTCCATTATCCGTAAGTGGAAGAAGTTCAAAACCACCAGGACTCTTCCAAGAGCTGGCTGGCCATCTAAACTGAGCAATCGGGGGAGAAGGGCCTTAGTCAGGGAGGTGACCAAGAACCCGATGGTCACTCTGTCAGAGCTCCAGAGGTCCTCTGTGGAGAGAGGAGAACCTTCCAGAAGGACAACCATCTCTGCAACAATCCACCAATCAGGCCTGTATGGTACAGTGGCCAGACGGAAGCCACTCCTTAGTAAAAGGCACATGGCAGCCCCCCTGGAATTTGCCAAAAGGCACCTGAAGGACTCTCAGACCATGAGAAACAAAATTCTCTGGTCTGATGAGACAAAGATTGAACTCTTTGGTGTGAATGCTAGGCATCACGTTTGGAGGAAACCAGGCACCGCTCATCACCAGGCCAATACCATCCCTACAGTGAAGCATGGTGGTGGCAGCATCATGCTGTGGGGATGTTTTTCAGTGGCAGGAACTGGGAGACTAGTCAGGATAAAGGGAAAGATGACTGCAGCAATGTACAGAGACATCCTGGATGAAAACCTGCTCCAGAGCGCTCTTGACCTCAGACTGGGGCGATGGTTCATCTTTCAGCAGGACAACGACCCTAAGCACACAGCCAAGATATCAAAGGAGTGGCTTCAGGACAACTCTGTGAATGTCCTTGAGTGGCCCAGCCAGAGCCCAGACTTGAATCCGATTGAACATCTCTGGAGAGATCTTAAAATGGTTGTGCACCGACGCTTACCATCCAACCTGATGGAGCTTGAGAGGTGCTGCAAAGAGGAATGGGTGAAACTGGCCAAGGATAGGTGTGCCAAGCTTGTGGCATCATATTCAAAAAGACTTGAGGCTGTAATTGCTGCCAAAGGTGCATCCATTTTGGAATAAGGCTGTAACATAACAAAATGTGGAAAAAGTGATGCTCTGTGAAAACTTTCCGGATGCACTGTAGCAGGTTGGATAATGGATGGATGGATGGATAAACCTTATTAGATTTGGCTGATGTTAACAGTGGTGTTCCACAGTTGTCAATGCTAGGGCTGTTGCTATTTTCTAATTATATATAAATGATTGGGATAGGAATATAAGTAACAAGCTGGTAAGTTTGCAGATGATACCAAGATAGGTGGATTGGCAGGTAATTTAGAATCCATTAAATCATCCCAGAAGGACTTGGACAGCATACGGGCTTCGGGAGATTTGTGGCAGAATAAATTTAATGTCAGTAAATGTAAGGTATTACACATAGGAAGTAAAAGTGTTAGGTTTGAATGCACAATGGGAGGTCTGAAAATCATAACTACATCTTATGAGAAGGATTTAGGAATCATAGTGGACTCTAAACTATCAACTTTCCAACTGTGTTCAGAAGACATTAAGAAGGCAAACAGAATGTTAGGTTATATAGCATGATGTGGGGAGTACCAGTCCAAGGAGGTTATGCTCATGCTTTATAATGCACTGGTGAGGCATCATCTGGAGTACTGTGTGCATTTCTGGTGTCCAGGCTACAATAAGGACATAGCAGCGCTAGAAAAATTCCAGAGAAGAGTGATGTTATGAGGAAAGATTAAAACAGCTGAGCATTTTCAGTTTAAACAAAAGAAGATTAAGAGGTGACGTGATTGAAGTGTTTAAAATTATTAAGGGAATTAGTACAGTGGATCAAGACTGTTATTTTAAAATGAGCCAGCAAGAACATGGGGACACAGATGGAAACTTGTTAAGGGTATATTTTACACAAACATTAGGAAGTTTTTCTTTATACAGAGAACCATCAACACATGGAATAAGCTACTAAGTAGCGGGGTAGACAGTAAGACTTTAGGGACTTTCAAAACTAGACTTGATGTTTTTTTAAAAGAATTAAGTGGATAGTACTGGTGAGCTTTATTGGGCTAATGGCCTGTTCTTGTCTAAATTTTTTACTAATGGTCTAATGTTTCCTATAAGATTGTTAGAATCCAGCAGAGTTTATATAAATGTAGCATAATAATACATTGAAACATATTTAGATTTGTTACATTGATTCCAGACATTATTTTAAATAAAAATCAAATTCTTAAATATTACCAACACTAGACTATGGTGATTGCTTCCACTAGAAAATAATGTTTCACTTTCCTTATCTCTTCTATTCCCATTAATGCCCTTGCGGTTCCCCACGGCATAACAAGAAATGCATGTTGGTGTTTCAGTTGTATGAAAAAAGAACTTGTCCTTTATCTGATTTTCTGAAAATTCCAATACTTTTGACACAAAATTTACTTAATTTTATAATCTGCTAATCCTACTACCAATAGAGAAAGTGAATATCCGACCCTAATATGAATAAGTCATCAGCCCTAGTGTAATCAGTCCAATTAGAAAAATATCTAGGAGCTAACTGGAAAAATCCTGTAGTATTTTTTTCATAGAACAATAAGCTATGACTGTTTCTGTGTCAACAATACCATCAATTTCAAATCTTAGCTTGTAAATATTAAATTCTGCACATCTGGTAAGGCATTTATTATTTAAAAAAGATAAATTAGGGGTTGTTTACTTCTTCAACAGAATAACGCCTACCTGCATTCTGACTAGAGGGAAACATTGATAAACACTTGAATAATAATGTATAGTTATTCAAAGGGATAAGGCTCATGTGTAGTATAAGAATGTAAACCAATAAATGATTGTACAAATAATGGCCAATTTGCGGTAGCTTCACCATGCTTCATAAACCTTGATTCCACATTTATTATTGTATCCAGTTAATATATGCATAAACCTTTCTGACAATTAAGTGAAACTTAATGTTTCACTTGACAATAATCTAAATTTTGACTTCAATCTATCACTTTCATTGTGTAACATTACCATTAGAAGTCTGTACTCAGATCTTCTTGTCAGATGCTGTGGTCTAATGTCACACCAACACTTTTCTAGTTTACCACAATTTTTTATTAAATGGTCTCCCTTAAAAAAGCAAGAACAGATAACAAAAAAGCTAAAAATGTAGCTTCTAGATTCCTTAGATCAAGCCAATTGCAGTAATCAGATTTCATCTCAGCTGGTTCTAGTCATGTAAAAATGATCTTTACAATTATATTTTAGATTTATTAATTTAAAAACATAGTTTTGTTAGAACATGTTTATATTTCTAAGATTTACTGGTGCTGTGCTTATCTTGCAACTGTGTTTGGCACCATAAGTAAAATGGAACTTCCACCTTCAGCTAAAGTCACTTCAGTACAGGAGGAATTCACCACGCTAGTGTTTAGATCTGACAGCTTAGTGCTGACGGTGTATGCACTCAAACTTTAAAGGCTTCTTCTATTAGCTGGCGAAAGCACTGTGAAGAAGCAGTCTGTTGCTACCGTTCTGCCTTTGTCCAGTCCGATAGCAGTCACAGGATATCGTATCTTTGATTGCCGGTACAACAAATAGTTCTGAGCAGGCATCAGCCACAGCGCTGCTCTTGTGAAAAGAATGGAGATAAATGCCGTCAACTCAGAGAGGGAGAGGCAAGTTTGTTGCACCAGGTGAATGTGATTGAGAGAATAAAACTGAATAATAAAAAAAACAAGCACTAACTTTTACAAGTAGCCAAAATTTACACCGGGTGTTACAGACTCAAATCAAATGTATATTTTTATTATATTGTAGAAATAATAAGAATGATAGCAGCTCACTATTCAAAAAGCAGAGTGCCCAGTCTTGAACCGGGACCTTTGGGTTATAAGGCAGCAGTTCTTACCTCTGCACCATTCAAAAATATATGTAAACTCCCTGTAGATTGACATTTGAGCTTGAGTTTTTAACTCATTGACAGCCACATGTACTGTAAATCGAATGCTTTTTTTTTCTTTGGTTACATTCTTGAATAAAAGTACATGTGTTTATTTGATATTTGGACTAAAATCTTCACACTTTATACACTTCATGTGATTATTAGTTGTAGAAGCCGGCCTGGACACGGACAGGCGGACACAGTAGGTTTAACACCCAACACATGTTTAATATACATTCTACTATTTTCAGTGCACACACAACCCACTTTGACCCCCAAAGTCCAGGCCTCTCAATAATGCCTTTCTCTCTCTAGGTCTGCCTCCACTCCTCTCCTCCCGAGCTCAGTCCTTCTTCCTCCCGTCCAGCCATCGAATGGAGGGAGGTGGCCCTTTTTATATCCACCCAGATGTGCTCCAGGTGTCTTCCAATGAGCTCCTGCCGCCACTCCATGGTGTGACAGAAGTGCTGGCTGTGCACCCGAAAGCGCTCCGGGTGTCCCTGGTCTTCTTCCTGCCACACCTGGAAGTGCTGAGGGCTAGGGCTCCTCAGGCATCTGGGCGCCCCCTGGCGGTGACCACGGGCCCCTGTAGGGTTGAGCTTCCATGCTTCTCTCCCGTGGTGCCCAAAGCCACCAGGGCGATCACCCCCTCGTGGTCTGAAGGTGGCGTAATCCCTCTTCCGGTCCTTCCGGGCATCCCAGCTAGGTACCACCCCCAGCCACTCGCCACATAGTATAATATGGAAAAAGTTTCTGCTTTAGGTATGTGTTCAGCATTTCTTGCACTTCTCAGATTTCCTTTCACTCTACACAGGAAATGTGAGGCAAGAAATGCTGAACACATAACTAAAACAGAAACTTTTTTCATGTTATAGTAATAATGACAAAATGCTGACATGAACCATATAATGTATGAAGACTGAAGTGAAATTAATACTTTCACAAAAGGTACAAGAATTACAAAACAATATAACCAAAGAAAATGAAATCATTCAGTTTTACATGTTGCTGTCAATGAGTAAAAACCCAAGCCCAAATATCAATCCACAGAAAGCTGATATGTCTGCTTGGCTGGTGCAGATTTAAGATCTGCTGTCTTGTCATCAAGAGGTTGTGGTTTTTAGCCGGGGTTCTTTCCATTTTGAGTAGTGAGCTGCTTTTATTATTACTATTATATAATAAAAACATACCTTTGATTTGAGTCTGTAACACCAGGTGTAAATTTTTGCAACCTGTAATAGCGTTTATTTTTTTTATTTGGTTTATTCTCTCAGTCACATTCACGTGGTATAACAAACTTGCCTCTCCCTCTCTGAGTTGATGGTATTTATCTCGATTCTTTTCACAAGAGCAGTTATGACCACAGTGGTGCTTTGGTTGATGCCTGATCAGAACTATTTGTTATACTGGCAATCAAAGAAACAATGCCTCGTGACTGCTATCAGAGTATCACGTGCCATTTGCGTTTTGACAACAAAGACACTCATGCAGAACATGTGAAAAATGACAGATTTGCTGTGATCTTGGACATCTGGCACGTTTTGTTGAGGGCAATATATTACCGTTGATGACCAACTGTTTCTAACCAAGGCCTGTTGTCCTTTCTTGCAATACATCTCAAACAAACCTGACAAATTTGGCATAAAGTTTTGGATTGCGGCAGATTTGGAGACAAAGTATGTGTGCAGTGCTACTCCTTATTTCGGAAAAGATCACAGTCGCCCTGCGGGAGAAGGACTTTCCGAGACTGTGGTCATAAAGCTTATGGAGCCGTTTCTGGACAAAGACAGAATTGTAACAACTTTAGCTGGCTAATGGATTGCTGCACCACAACACAACTCTGCTTGGTACCATAAATAAAGTGGGACTTACACCTGCAGGTAAAGCTACTTCAGTCCGCAAGCAATTCTCCACGCTAGTGTTTAGATCTGGCAATGCTATTTTGATGGTGTATGCACCCAAAAAGAAGAAGTCTGTCTGCATTCTCAGTACCATGCACCATAATGTAGAGACTGGGCAAGACTGGAAAAAAACAATGTTCAAATGACAACTCATGTTGAAATGACATAGTGTTTTCAACTAATGTTTTTGTGTATGGATATGTGTGTACATGCGCGAGAAAAGTAGAGACAGATTTGATGTCATTCAAGATGCTACTGGAATACAAAATAAACACTTTTGCAAAGGTATAACGAAAAAAGCATGCTTTTATTCAAAAATAAAACTTAATAACAAAAAATTCAAGTGACAACAAGATACCAAGAAGACATTATTCACCAGCATTTGTGTGTCTGCTTATATTCCTTCAGTGATATCTTTTACAGTTAGCAAAAATTTATACTGGGTGTAAAGACTCAAATCAAATGTATGTTTTTATTATTGTCAAGCTTGGGTCACAAAGTTGCACTGGAGAGCACCGAAGGTTTTCCAAGAAGTAGAAACTTTATTGCTGTTGTGGAATATAGCCTGGACACAGACAGACGGACATTGTTGGCTCCACCACACACTGTTTATTTACACAACTATTTACAATTTACGTGCACAACAAACCCCAGTGCCTCCAGCACCGATTCTCCTTTCTCCTGGCCGCCTCCAGTCCTCTCTCCAGCTCCGTCCTCTTCCACCCGACTTCCGCTCTCGACTGAAGGGAGGTGGCCCCTTAAATACTGTAGGAACCTGGATGGGCTCCAGCTGCTTCCCGGCACTCCTTCGTAGACACGCCCCAGTGTGGTGGAAGTGCCGGCTGCGAACCCGGAAGCCATCCGGGTGTCCCCTGTCGTCTTCCCCCCAGCACTTCCTGGTGTGGCGGAAGTGCTGGGCTCCAGGGATATTCAGGCACCGGGGCGCCGCCTGGCGGTGGCCACGGGTCCCTACAGGGCTGGGCTTACAAGCCCTTTACCCGAGGCCCCTAACACAACCAGGGCGGAAGCCCCCTCGTGGTCTGGAGGAGGCACAAGCCCTCCTCCGGTCCTCCTGGGCGTCCTTGCCGGGCTCCAGCCCCGGCCGGATGCCACACTGTTCAGGTAGAAACAAACACAAGTCTCTTTCAGAGGTGTTCCAGCCTCGCTAAGAACAGCTGTCAAACCTGATGCATTGGCTCCAATTCATGCTCAAAAGAACACAAAGTCTTCTTCATCAAGGAGGTACAATGGCCCAGAAGCATTTTGTCAATTATACTATAAGATGAAAAAAGTTTCTGTTTTAGTTATGGGTTTAACATATCTTGCCTTGCATTTCCTGTCACTCTACATTTACCCAGATCGTTGTAGACACAGAACACACATGAGATGTATGTATTCCAATTAACAATATATTATTCACCCTATACAATTCCAGACACCTCACACCCAGATAAACAGACTTGAGCTGGGAGAACTTCAACTGCCTTGATGGGGGGATGGGATCACAGGCTGCTTGCTGCCAGTGCTGACTGATACATTTACAAAACAAAGACATTGATGAAGAAGTGCGAAGGAATTTAAGGTGGCCCTGCATTAAGACTTTTTGTAGGCTTCAGGGATTCTAGTGTTAAAGTACATTGAAGAATTTAACTTCAAAGTTTTAGATATTTTTCTTTTGTTTATTTATATAAGTTTTTGGATATGTTAAAATAAAGTTTGTTCAGTTTGACACAGAGAAATAATACAAGTTATATCACATGTGAATAGCCCATTTTAAAATTCAGCAAAAATTATGGATACGAAAGTTTGGAGACCAATGCTATCTCCTATTTTTTTATTCTAAACATGCCATTCATGCATCAGTATCAGTTTGAAATTAGGAATTAAATGTTTTAAAATACATGAATATAGCTCACCTCTTATTTGGATCAGTCCTAAGGGTATGCCACAAAATGATTTGACTAACATCAGTATTTGACATTTTTCTTCTTTAGTCAGGAAGAACATACCCAGAATGAAGACCCGTGACTTCAACCCTGCATCAGCCTCCATCCCGATGTGTCCTGTATCCATTAAGACAACAGAACAACACGTCAACAGCACTGTGTCAGTTTGCAGTTGACAAGAGAGAAAGGTACATTGATGTCTCTTTAGCCTTACCAAAAAGTGTTAAACAGGGCTATTTCCATATTCCCTGAAATGGAGAAAGAATCATCTTGTCTTTCCATTTGCAATATATATGTAACAGAAACAAATGACAAATACGCAAAAACGTACTGTACAAAAGTTGGAATGAATTTAAACAAGCATAAAAAACTATGTTTTACCTAATTAATTTCAATACATTTTTTATATACTGTATACCGTGTGTTCACTTCTAATAGCTAAAAAAAAGAGAGCATGTCATATCTGGCTACCAGACTTTCTTTTTTTCCACCTTCATGTACTGTGTTGGTTTCACATTCAGCTGCCAGCTTGCTCCTCTGAAAGCTTTCCAGGTTTTATTTTCCTTTTTTTAAAATCATGTTTACATTCTGGCAGAGTAATAAAGTGATATTTATTAGTTTACCAGTTCAAACTTTTATGTTCCCATAAAAAACATTTTTAAATATTATAAATATTATATTATATAGTATCAATATTATTTTTAAAAAATGAAAAAGTATTTTTGTCTTTTGGGACCGGGGAAACAAGGTATTAATATTACATGTATAGCATGGGATGTGGTTTGCAGAGAAGGGAAACCACAAAATTCATACAATATAGGTCTTAGTCTCACAAGTAACCTCCAGGACTGAGACAGAGATACACAGTAGGAGAAATCCTGCAAATACTAGTGTGGGAGTGCAGGGGCTGCTTTAGGCTGGTACTGTATAATGCTAAGTGTGCTGGTTAGCCTTTAAGGGTATCAGGAGCTCTAGGAACACTGAGAGGCAGTAGCAACCTGACTAAAGGCATGAAATACTTCCTCAGAGTTTTAGTGCACAGTGAATGCCAGGTGGGATTGATCATTTCTTTGAAAAATAACGCATGAAAGGATGATGAAACATCTCCAGGTTGATAGGGACAAAAAATGGACTTGCACATTGAGAAGTCACACCATATTTCCTTTTTAAAGATGTGAACAAGCAGGAGGCCAGTTGTAAACCTCCAGTCCACAAAGTTATATTAGACAATCCTGAACTGTAGAAGTTGAGACTTGTTGCCTGTTTTAAGCAACTGAAAGGCTGCAAGTCAGACCTAGCTGACTGTGGGCAACTTGCTGTTGAATACTGGGGTTGGAGCAATTGCTAATTTGATAGGGTTTTAAAGTTGACTCATTGCCAGAGACAAATTAAGTTTAATTATGAAAAGTGCTTGCTTAATTGGCGGAAGAAAGGGTGTTCATTGTCTGGTGGAAGAAAGAAAGAAAGAAAGAAGCTGAGTGTGTTGGTGTATTTTTAACACTAGAATCCCTGAAACCTATGAAAAAACTCATAATCCAGGCCCACCTTAAATCCCTTTGCACCTCTACCATCAGCGTCTTTTGTTTTGTAAATGCGTCGATTAGTTTAAGCAGTAAACAACTTGCTGTCCCAACCCCTGTCTTGATGGAGCTAACGCGGGTAAAACGTTCTCCCAGCTCAAGCCAAGGCTCCTTATCTGTGTGTGGGGTGCCTGGAGTTGTATAGGGTAAATAATGCAGTATATTGTTATTTGGAATACATGCATTTCATGTGTGTTCCGTGTCTATAAAGATCTGGGTAAGTGTAGGATGAAAGGATATGTGAGGCAAGAAATGTTGAACACATACTTAAAGCAGAAACTTTTTCCATGTTATACTAATAATGATGTGAAGTGTATAATGTGTGAAAACTTTAGTCCAAATATCAAATAAACACATGTGCTTTTATTCAAGAATATAACCAAAAAAAAAAGCATTTGATTTACATGTTGCTGTCAATGAGTTAAAAACCCAAGCTCAAATGTCAATCAACAGGGAGTTTATACGTATTTTTGAATGATGCAGAGGTAGGAACCATTGCCTTATAACCCCAAGGTCCCGAGTTCAAGACTGGGTGCTCTGCATTTTGAGTAGTGAGCTGCTATTATTATTATTATTATTATTATTATTATTATTATTATTATTATTATTATTATTACTATAATATAATAAAAACATATATTAGATTTCAGTATGTAACACCCGGTGTAAATTTTGGCTACTTGTAAATGTTACTGCTTGTTTTTTTATTATTCAGTTTTATTTTCTCAGTGACATTTACATGGTGCAATGAACTTGACTCTCCCTCTCTGAGTTGATGGCATTTATCTCCATTCTTTTCACAAGAGCAGCGATGACCACAGTGGGTGCTGTGGATGATACCGGCTCAGAACTATTTGTTGTACTGGCAATCAAAGATACGATGTCCCATAACCACTATCAGACTGGACAAAGGCAGGACTGTAATAACAGACAGCTTCTTCGCAAAGGTTTCACTGGCTAATAGACTGCTGCACTCACAACACATCTCTGCTTGCCACCGTATAGTAAAATGGGACTTCCACCTGCAGCTATAGTCACTTTACTACATGAGTATTCGTCACTCTAGTGTTTCGAACTGGCAGTGTCATGTTGGTGTATGCACCCAAAAAGAAGAAGGCTTTGATTTCAGTCTGTAATAGCCGACGTAAAGTTTTGCTACCTATAAAAGACATTGTTGAAGGAATAGAAGTGGACACTCAAACACTGGTGAATCATGTCTTCTGTGTATCTTGTTATCACTTGAATTTTTTGTTATTCAGTTTTATTCTTGAATAAAAGCACACTTGTTTTGTTATACCTTTGCGAAAGTGTTTATTTTATATTCCAGTAACCACTTGAATGAGATCAAATCTGTCCCTGCCTTTCTCTTGCACACACACATATATTCATACATGACAACGTCAATATTTGAAAACGCTATGCTATTTGATGCCAGGCATAGGCTATGCCATTTTTGATGAGTACAGGTAAGATCGAAAAAAAAAACATGTTCAAATGACAACTCATGTTCAAATGGTTTTTCTCTTGCATCAGGTTATGTTTATTTTTAAAATGTGCAATGCACTTTCTGCACAGGTAAAACACATTCATATGACTAACAGGGGTTCTCTAGGTGACTTTCAATTGAAGACTGTTCATCATAAACAGAATTTTGGTTCCTGTTGGACCAGGTTAACAAGAGCACCTAAGATCTTTGCAGATTAAAATCACTGCCCCTCCTTTGAGTGCCACCTTCATGAGGAGTTGGATTGGTTTAGAAATGTGACACTCGGTGAACCAATTGTTCCCACTCAGTTTTAAACAAAATTAATTTGTCTTGAGCAAGTCTACACCCAAACCAACCCTGTTACATTAAAATTAATAGTGACAACAAAATAATAAAGGAGTCTATGAGGACCGGCAAGTGAGGAAACAGCACAGCATCAACCCCATTATGGAGAAGAGGAGTTAAAGATTAGGGTTGAT
>JANRMT010062808.1:10438381-10455089 GCA_026402145.1 Polypterus bichir lapradei
AGAGTCAGATGCCCCACTGATGCTTGCCAATGACAACTTCAAATGGATTGGTTTAATAAAGGAAGACTTCCACATAGAAAAAGAAAAAGAATTGAGAGATTTCTATAAAGAAGCAAGAGACTCCTCTGCTGGATAATAGATAGATGAAGTGAGGAAAAGCATACAAATAGGAAAACGTGGGGAAGCAAAAGGATGCCAATAGAGATTATGGTAGTAAGAAAAGCAAACCCCAAAGACCAAAAACTAAACACAGTAGGACAGTCCCAAAACATATACATAAATGTACCTGTGGTGTTCTTGGGACAAAAGTGGTAATTTGAGTCAGATGTCAAGTTTTGTTTCCTGCCTTGCGCCCTGTGTTGGCTGGGATTGGCTCCAGCAGACCCCCATGACCCTGTAGTTAGGATGTAGCGGGTTGGATAATGGATGGATGGATGTCAATCCAAAAGCATATCATTTGTGGGAGATAATATATAACAGATGAACATTTTTGAGCTGAATTTGTTGATGATTAGGATTCCTTGAAACCAATTACTGTACATATATTTTAAGGACTAAATTCCATGAAACTGAAGGAGCGGGAGAAAAATTCCGAGCCACACTGACTTAATTGATAGTGGGCAATATGATGCTTTACAAAGCATTGCATTCAATGTACACAATGGATTGCGACTAGGGGACAGAGTAAGAAGAAAAGAATTAGTAGTAGTAGTAAGAAATTATTATTTATTTATTTTTTATTGATTTTAATTAGTAGCAGATAACATTCCATACAATCAAGTCAAATTTAACAAAGCAAAATACAACCTCCTGCCAAGACAAAGTGAGGTGAGACAACCAACGAAAGCTACTTTATAAAAGCAACAAGAGTATCCTTTTCCCCTAAGTGGAAGCTTATTCTAAAATGTTATTGATTAGAGCCTAACATATTTTTAAAAAGTTCTTAGCAGAGACTCAAAGTGAGAGTTAGTTTTTTACCCCCAATTTCAAATAGTATAGAACATCAGTTACCCACTGACTTAAAAGTGGTGGGGTGGGATTCTTCCAGATGAGTAAAATATGTCTACGTACTAGTAGTGAAATAAAAGCAATTACAATTTGTTTGTCCTCCTCCACTTTAAGCGTGTACACCAAACGCAACTGTTAATAGATTCTGAGTGATTGTGACGCCAAGGCTGCCTCATAGGCATTCAAAGCCTTTTGTCCAAAATGTTGTTAATTTTGTGCACACCCAGAGCATAAGGCCCAGTGATGCTGAAGCTAGATTTCAACATTCACAGGTCGAATCTTGCGCTGGAAACATTTAAATGAGATATATGCGTTCGATAAATGATTTTAAATTGAATAAGTGAATGCTTTGTGCATGTTGTGCTAGAGTGTATTCTGTGCTTGGCTGGCTTCCAGTCCTTTTCTGAATATTAAGTGACAGATCCTTCCCCAATGTACTCTGGGGTCTTTGAAAGGAAGGGATTTTAAAATATTTTTATAAACTGTAGAGATGCTATCGGAGTCTTCCAGATGGATCAATATTTCTTCTGGAACTAGGTGGGAGGTGAGTAACATTGGGCAGGTTCTGTTTAGGAAAGTTTCTCGCTTGACAGAAGTAGAAAAAATGTACTGAAGAGAAGTTAAATTTTGAAGCATAATTGTTCATAGGATGCAAATATATTATCTATATACAGGTCTCTAAGTGTTTTAATTCCAGGCATTTTCCAAACAATAAATATTGTGTATGTTTGAGGGTGTGGAAAAAGCTGGTTCTCATGTAGAGGTGCAACAGATAAAAGTTTCTCTGTCTTAAAGTGCTTCCTACAGAAGCACTTTAGAGAATAAAGGGCAATTGGATTATTAATGTATTGACTGTATTTTGTATTAAATGGGGCACAGAGCAGGGAATAGAAATAAGAACACAAGTTCTCCGCTTAGTTTTGCAGACTGGTGGCACCCAGGGTCAAAGCAATGCTACTCTTCCTGTGTGGTTTATCTTTCTTTTTCAAATCCACATTACTGATGCGGCTTTATAAATAGACTGAAATGAACCGCATATTGTTTATTAGTTTAATGAATCTGATTGTAATTAACCTGTAACAATATAATGGTCCACAGAATTGTCAAACTATTCTAAATACCATAGCTGCTTTAGCGTTGTTACTCTCACTGCACCTTCTTCTTCTTTCAGCTGCTCCCATAAGGGGTTGCCACAGCGGATCATCTTTTTCCATATGACTCTCACTGCACCACTCGGAGCAGCTGATCGGAAAGAGAATTATCGGTATACAGCATCAAGCACACACTGCCTCAGCCATGCTACCTATTTGAACTGCTTCTCACATGGCAAACGCTTCAAAACCTTTACTGTGCGGACCTCGCGGTTTAGAAACAGTTTCATCCCAAGAGCTCAAAACGCAATCAATCACTCCATCAACTGCTCCTTGTAGAACTGTTTGTACTTATAAGTACAATTACCTCACTGTAAACTTGCGATACAGTTATAATATTGCACAACCTGAGCCACTTTATAAAACGCATATTTACATATGAAGACAATATCATTTTTAAAATGAAATGAAGCAAAATATGTTTATTATATTATACAGATAAAACTTTATTTAAATAATCTATATTGTTAATAATTAAAGGACACGTCGCTACGCTAGCAAGGATCTGGCGCTCCGTTCACGGATTCTTCCTGCCTTGCATTGTATGCTTCATTGGGACAGGCGTTAAGAAGAGAATAATTAAACACGTACTACGAAGATATTTCAATATTCCTTAAAAGTTTTGAAATATCGCCATTATAAGCTTACAGACGGCTTAACGTCTATTACAGAGCTGATTGTGTGGTGATTGGGTATTTGGAGAAAGGACAGGAATTGGAGGTTAGTACATTTGAAAGAGACAGTACTGTTGCAATAAATTATTTTATCGAAGGTTGCGCACAATCACTGCGCCACCGTGTTCCCATGTTTAATAACATGCTTGAAAATGATATCACGTATACATCTCAGTAGTTTAGTTATTCAGAGAGCTGTAATATCATGAATGTAATGGATTCTGTGTCCTGTCGGAGATAGAGAAAGCCAGTTTAAGAAGCACATAGTGATTCACACACATAGAGCACATAGAAGATCAAATACAAAGCAAAGCATTTAACGTACTACTTTAGTTACGATGGGATTTGAGAAAGTAATAAATTAAATGATTTTAAGATTAAGTTTATGATGTTCTACTTTAATGACAAAATAAACTACGTGATTAAAGTGGAAATTTCAAAACTAAAGTTGACATTTCGTGCTTTTTTGCCCACTGTGTGCCTTTTTTTTTCTCTGTACCCTAATAAGCTTTCATATGACACTCAGACGGTGGGATACGACTCGCCTTTTCACGGCGACTTTGATATGCGACTACTTTTTCATTTCGGGCACTGTGCGACTTTGTGAACTTGAGCTTTCAAGTTTCTCCGAGATGCTATGTCACTCGATCAGCTTCCTATTCTTATTTATACCACTGTTTAAACCAACAAATAGTATGTTTTTCCTTGCCTCCACTTAATATTCGCTGAAATTGTTCTATTTTTCCTTGTGGTTTTGCTATTGTCTTTTCACAGAACGCTGAGCTTAAGGGCTATTTATATTGATTTACATATTCAAAGAGGCGTAATTCTAAGAAGAGTTGGGGCGGGACAGTAGGTGCGTGCACGTGCATTACTTTTCATGCTGATTGGGATTTATGTAGCAGAAGAACGTGGAAGTTTGCGTATGCACAGATTCCTGCATCTGGATTTCTCTGTGCGTATGCACATTCCCTCTTTTGTGCTTATGCCATGTTATAGTGTGAGTTCTACATACAGCTTTATACATGAGGCCCCAGGTGATAGGGGCATGCTTGCTGAGTACCACGTTCTAGTTTGAAGTAGTCTGAAATAAAGCTGTTAATATAAATGGAGGCTTCTGGACTAGAATAAAGTAATTTGATCCATGCACATATGTTTTGGCCAAACCCAAATTTGTGCATTGTGGTGAATAGGTAGTCCCATTCAACCATGTCAAATGCTTTTTCCGCATCTAAAGATAATAAGATATCTGGGGTGTTAAATTTAATGGTTGAATATATTATATTAAACAAACATCAAAGGTTTAAAGTTAAGTGTCTGCCTTTAATAAATCTGGCTTTGTCTTGTGATATTACAGAAGAAGGCACTTTCTCAATCCTTCTGGCTAGAACTTTGGAGAGCATCTTAAAATTATTCAGAAGAGAGATTGGTCTATATGATGCACATTGAAGTAAGTCCCTGTTTTTCTTATGAAAGATGGTAATTAATGTTTGGTAAAAAGTTTGAGGTAGAATTTTGTTGTCTTTAGCTTCTGTAAACATTGCTAATAATTGTGGTGCTAATTCCACTGGGAAGCCATCAGGGCTGGCTGCTTTCCCAGTTTGAAGTGAGTTTGGAGCATCTATTAATTCTGAAAGTGTCAGAGGTTTATCCAGTTCCACAGCACTAAGAATATCTAGCTGTGGGAATGCAATGAATTAAAAAACTCATTAGAATGTTTCTTAGCTTCTTTAACCTGAGTACAATATAAGGACTTCTAGTACTCTCTAACATGTGAAAGATATATTTTTATGGTAAATAATTTTGTCTCTGTCTGTGTTGGTGATTGCTGTTATTGCATTGTCATCTTCCTGCTTTTGGATTTGTTGAGCTAAGATCTCATTGGCCTTCTCTCCGTGTTCATAATAATGATATCACGATTTAAAGATGAGCTGTTTCATTTGTTTAGTACTTAAGAGGTTAAATTCTGATCACAAAACCTGGCTTATTCTAGATCTATTCTGGTAATTTCGCCGATTAACCCAGATGCCTTCTTGGTTTCCAATGAATTCTTGTGACAAAGATATGAAATAATTTATCCTCTTAAAGACCGTGCTGAGGTGTCATCTGCTTGTCCCAATCCAGATGGTTCGTTGTGGGGTGGGTGCAGGTAATTTAAGGTCCATGATCACAGGGTCAGAGATAACAATAGTGTCGTACTTACAATATTTTATAGAGAAAATTTACAAAGGATGGTAAGCAAGGGCAGAAGAGATTGGAAACCCAAGAAAGATTTTAGAGATTGGAACATTCAAAGCCTGACTTCTCAAATATATAATTCATTATGTACATACCTTTGCTAGACCAGGCATGGAATGCAATGGGACCACCTCAAATGTGCAGGGATGGGTTGTGAAAAATTGGAGAATGTGGGTGTCAGGATGTTTCTGTTCAACCTCTTCTGTTTCTGTGCAAATCTGTGACTCAAGCGTGACATAGTGTATTTACATGAAGAAAAATGTCAGTGCCTAGATATTTAAATGAAGTGGCTAAAGGGATGTAAGGGAGAAAAGAGAGAATTTTACAAAGTGAATTTAGAGGTAGAAGAGATGATTTTGACCAGTTTATTTTGTAACTTGAAAGGCATTCTTAATCAATCAAATAACTTAAAGTGTGGGTGATCACTAGGTGCATATCCCAGGAAGAGTTGTGATAGTTATGGAGGGAGCAAAATATTGAAATTGTGGTATTTAATTGATCAGTTCTTGGGGTGACTGAGAAGGGAGATATTGAAGAGTAATGGAGACAGAGGGCGTCCCTGCCTAGCTCCTTTAAAAATTAGGAAAGGAGAAGCAGCAAATATACAGGCGATAAGAACCTGGACACAAATAGAAGAACATTCACAGGCTTGGTCCGCAATAGAAGTAAAATCCTGCAGTACTTCATTGTATTCCTTGCTCTGTGCTCCAATAAACACACATTATCGGCAATATACTAATAACCCAATTGTGCTCCACTCACTTAGAATCTGGAACCAATGTAGAAAGCATTTTAAGACGGAGAAGCTACTATCTGTGGCACCTCTGCAAGAGAACCACCTCTTTCAACCTTCGCAAACTTATGCAGTTTTTAATAACTGGAAAAAATTTGGAATTAACTTGCTTAGAGATATTTATATAGACGTCTTTGCATCCTATGAACAATTACATTCCAAATTTAACTTTCCAACTACACATTTCTTTCACTATCTTCAAATCAGGAACTTTATTAAACAGAACCTTCCAGATTTTCCTCATCTTGTACCCTCATCCATGCTGGAAAAAATATTGCTCAATCTCAAAGACTTAGACACCATCTCTACAATATATAAAATCATTTTACAATCCCTCCCTTTCAAAGATCCAAGAGGACACTGGGAAAAAGATCTCTTAATCAATATATCAGAAAAGGAGTGGAAAGTAGCAATGCAGAGAATTTGCTCGAGCTCCATATGTGCAAAGCATACAATTTTACAACTCAAAATTATATATCGAGCACATCTGTCTCGACTAAAACTCTCCAAAATGTTTCCAGGGCATGATCCAACCTGCGAATGCTGCAACCAAGTCCCAGCCTCACTGGGTCACACCAAATTAACATTATTCTGGACAAAAATTTTTAATTACCTTTCAGACAGCCTTGGACTCACAATCCCTCCTAACCCATTAACAGCTGTGTTTGGGGTTCTTCCAGATGGGTTTAAAGTGGAGAAAGACAAACAAATTGTGATTGCATTCACTACACTTTTGGCACACAGACTTATTCTGATAAACTGGAAGAACCCAAACTCTCCTCTTTTAAGTCAGTGGGAAACTGATGTGTTATACTATTTGAAATTGGAAAAAATCAAATACACAGTTAGAGGATCCGTACAGACTTTTTTCAAAACATGGCAGGATCTAATCAGTAATGTTTTAAAATAAGCTCATAAAGCACAGAGAATTTATTAATTTAGGTATGTTTACAAGCCTTAAATTTCACGCCGTTTAGCTTGCTCTCTCTCTCAGGGGTGGGGATCGATTTGTCCTTAACTCAATTTTTCTTTTTGTAAAAACTTGATTGATTTGTATGGATTGCAATAAAATTAATATAAAGGAAAAAAAAATAAAAAAAATAAAAATTAGGAAAGGAAGAGAGATATTTCAATTAATGAGAACTACTGCCATAAAAGACGAATATAAGGTCTTGACTATGCTAATAAAACTTGACGCAAACCCCTTCAAGTGCATGACCTGCCACAGAAATCCCCGTTTCATCTGATCAAAGGCCTATTCTGCATTCAGAGCCAAAAGTGCAGCTAAATGGGGTAAAGATAGGTTAATGTCCAATACTTGTAGAAGGCATCAGACATTGTCTGCTTAGTCTGTCAAGCTCTAACAAAGCCAGTCTGATCTGGATGAATCAGTGTATGAATAACAGATTGTAGTTGCCTTACTAATAGCTTAGATTTTGTCTGTGTTTATCAAAAAAACTGGGTGGTAATTTGTACACTGTTCAGGCTCATTGTTTTAAAAGGAAGGCAATTTAGGCTGAGCTTACAGAGAAGTTAAAATTGTTTTGGGCAAGAGCAGCATTTAACATTTACGAATATACTGTTTGAAGATGACACCAAAAGGCAGAGAGAACCTCAGATGGAATACTATCTTGACCAGGGGAACTGCCACCTTTTATTGAGTCAAGATCATCATTTGACTCTACCTTGGTAATGGGTCAGTCAAGTCTACTGTCCTTCAGCTTGTTTAATTGTTAACAAAAGAAGATACTTTTCTGAGGGAGAGAAGTAATTTTCGAGAAATAAATTTAATTAAAACTAATAAAAGGATTTATTCATTTGTAATGGTTCAGGCATGGTGCTGCCAGAATTATGTCAAATGGCAGAGATGGATGCAGACACCTGGCAATGATGTATCTTAGGTGGTAGTAACTTACTTGGCTTAGGACTTGAGACATAATATTTGGTGTGGGTGTGGTGGATTTCAAACTCTGCTTTTTGAAATACCAGGGAGTTAAGTTCTTATACTGGTAATCAATAATTCATGGTCAGAATCTATAACACAAGGGGGATTTTCAGCAAGAGTAGATAGCTGTGATTTTAAATCATGAATCTTTTGGCAACATGCCCATGCTAAACCAGCAGAGTAACTGACAGTGAAATCTTTTATGGTACCATTAACAGCCAACCAAAAAAAAGAACAAAATTATGTGTTTAAGTATCCTTCTCAGAAACTATTACACACATAACAAATTTTAGACATCAGTTGACTTTTGGGCAATATTATTAAGATGGATGGGTGGATGTTGTAATGCAGTGTACAACTCACATGCCTAGCAGCATCCTAGCATCACTATGGCAGCCATGTGATGTCTTTGATAAAGACAGGAAACAAATACAAATAAAAACATTGTGTTACTGGCCTTCAAGTGGTTCTCCTTATCTTATGTCATATATGTGGGATTAGTGAGTTCATGGGACCAATTTGATTGATGCACTGCCAGTAACACAGTTTCCACTTCTGCCCTTAGTCTTGAAGAAAGGCAAATGACATTGCTTCCACTGTACCTTGTCCTCTTCCAGTACTCAAATCCAAGAGGAAACAGGAAGCAGGCATCAGTTGTTTGACCAGCATGGAAGAATATAGCCCTATGCTCTTAACCTAGTGCTTTAACCCTTTTTCATTCTTTTTATGAGTTTTTTCCTACCTGTTTTATGGTGAATTAAATAGGAATTCCTAAACAGACCACAGTACTTTATTTGTTTTATGCCTGTAAATTTTGTTTCAGTTTAGTTTCTTTAATCTTCTACTTCAGATCTGCAGAGTGTGCATATTACCTGTTACTTGTTAAATATAGATCTAATCAAAAAGAAAAGTTTTTTTTTTTTTTTTTTTTTTACTAACTGGACTATGACTTGTCCTTAATCAATTAGTGTTAAATCAGTTCAGGCCAAAATGAGAAAAAACGGTACAGTGAATATGAGCAATGTTTCAGGAAAGGACACTGTAAAGCGGAATTACAGATAAATCAAATGCAAAAGTAGCAAGAAAGTATTGCAGCAATAACAAAAGATCTGATAACAAAGATGAAACATTAGGAAAGAATGACATATTGTATCAAATATTTTACTTTTTACCTTTTCCATTTTTTAGACTTTTATTTAACTTTTCAACACTAAAAATAAAAAGTCTATACATAGTAAATAAAAAAGAGTCTTGAGCCAGCATTATTTTGAAACATAGCCATCCTTTATTTACACCTACAGGAGGAGTCCCACATACTCTAGTTAATTCTGCATGATAGACTGAATAAATTTAATAGAGCCCTTTCTTTAGTTAATAATTAGGAGTCATGGGTGAAACCTGGTTTAAAGAATGCAACTTCTTATTTGTAAACTGTTATTAGAGTACAAACCCTGAGCAAAAGCAGATCAGGAGCTGAGAGTTGTCCACCTCCTCTCCTGGTTTCTCCTGTGCTCCCAGCACATTTCACAAGGGAGGAAGAGTGAACTTAGTCATAATGCATAATAGTCATAATAATTGTTTACTTTCTTGGTTCATTTATAAAGTCTATAAACAAACCATAAAGTGTTAGGGCAACTTTTAGAATTATTTAGGATCAAAAATTCCTAAATGGTTTAACTAAATAGTAAAATCATTTAATTGTATTCTGAAATAATTATATTTTTAAGCAATGTGAGTACGAGGGGACAGCAATTCATTCTCACACACTATACGTGGGTTATATGGTGGTGCTTCAGATATTATGGCCATACACAATTAGAGTTCACAAATTCCATTTTGGAATATGTTACTTTTGTTCACATGGGTTTTCTTTTTACAGGCAAAAGCTCTTGTGTGGTCAACATGACTGTAGGTTATCTCAGTGTTAATGTGTGCTTGTGCCCTAGAGATTGTTTCTGCTTTTCTTAGTTTTTGGTTTTTCATAGCCTTTGTAAGGGAAACAAGGTATGAAAACCATTGGATAGAAAGATTAATATTGTACAACTTGCATAGGTATGATAAGGGAAACAAGCAATGAAAACTGTTGGGTAGGAAGATTAATATTGTGCAGTTTACATAGGTATTTTGTGTTTTATTAAAATCTCAACCATAGTGTCCACTCTGAAATGGAGAGAAACAGGTTAACAGAAGTTCCTTCTACTCCTCACCTTCTTAAACCTTTCCTTGAATTGAATGATTTCTCTGTGTTCTGTTAGAAAAGTATGTCACTTGTTATTTATGCTTAATAGCATAATTTGTAAATTTTGATTAAAAAAAGTTTTTTTTTTATGTTGATGAATTAAATGCCACCTTACAAGCATTACTGACATTTCTATTTGCATTATTTCACTGCAAGGTGGCAATGCTGTCAGTTTTGCTGCTTAGTAGTTCTGTACTGCTGTGTTTTAAGTTCAAGCAATGGGCTCCCGTTTATGTGGTGTTTCGTTGTTTGTCTGATATTTCTGAAGGCTTCATCAGAATGTGTTAAGGTTAGCTTGATTGAAAACTACAAAATGGTCTTACATGTGAGTGAACAAGTCTTGTGCTTGACTGGTGTCATGTTTGAGGCTGATTCCTTCTACTTCTGCCTGGTCTCCTATAGTTGGAGCAGGTATATTAGGAAAATGAACAAATCCGGCCATTACACACAGAAGCACAGATTATAAAAATACTAAATTGTATTTTCCATGCCACTTAAACCTCTTCAGGTTTGTGGGTAGACCATTCCCAGCAGGAAGCAACCTGTTATAGATGGTCTAATTTTTAATTGAAATGTACTGGTACAAATGTCAGCATTCTCCTAGTTAAACAGGTGTGTAGTTTCAAGTACATTTTTCTACATATATCAATCATAAAAAGCACCTGTGTTTGTAAGTAATGTTTAAAGTATAAATAATTCTTTCATGTTCCTTGTAAAATCATTTTCTTGTTATAATGTATTATCTTTTCACTTAAACATATTTAATACGCAATTCTACATGCAAATTGAAAGTATAAAAAAAGTATAGTGTTTAGCAGTAATTTTTCAATGTGTTAACTGTTTTAATTTTCTGGATATTGCAGTACATCTTTGTTAGCTTTCATCTGGCATAGTCTTTATAAAACAACATCATTTGTTATATCAAGGTACAACAGGTAAGCACTGTTTTCTGCATATATGAAATCACATTTTTCTAAATATTTTCCTTTAGATTCTAGTATTGTCACATTGTCACATTAGCAGTAGCTAACATCTTTTTTCTAAGCTGATAACATCAGTATGACACACTGTAATGTGTGTTTTCCACTGAATTTTCAAGTTGCTTACTTCATCTGAAAGCCCTAAAAATGTTCTTGTTTCTATTCTATGCACTGTCTTTTGCAGAACTCCAGATCAATCAATGTCTCCACGGCTCATTTCACAGTGACAAAAAGTACTTTCCATAAGCATAGAAATGTATTTGATGTGAAACAGTGAAATCACAAACAAGAATTTCAGTATAAAAAATAGGCATATATTTTATGACTACTACTTTTCATTTCAGTTAACCATGTTCTTACATAGTGAAAACAAAAAGAGACCCTACAATTATAGTTTGTTTATGATAAAAATGAAAATATCTTTTGACACTTATATATACAAATATTCATTTTATATGTACTCATTTCTTCCAGAACTATTCCCAGCAGCAATAATCAGCTATGAAAGCTAAGTCAGTCCATCAGAGGGCACACCAGCACCTTTTAAATGCACCAAATATCCTAACAAGCACTTATCTGATACATGAACAGAAAAAGATTATGAAAACTATACACAGAGAGTCACATTGCTGAAGTCCATAAAGATATGCAGTCATATTGTTTATACACTTTTAATTTTATCAGTTTGCACACACGTGTACATGGGAGGCAGCTTAAATTCTCTTGTGATGGCAGATACCTGCTAAACCAGGGGTTTGCACTGTGTGCTGATATCTTCTCTTTTTCTCCCTAATTAGAACGGAAGGCCGATGATTGCTCCACGTTTGATGTCACTTCCCTTTCCCGCCCTCCTGGACCTGCCCCTTCCTGCCTGGAACCCATAGATTCTCAAGTTTCTTGTTCTAGACTGAGCTGTGACTGTAACTAAACAGGTCACTTTGTCCCTAGTAGGTACATCTGGGGAGTTGAATGACAGGCACGAACAGAGCAGATCCAAGACATAATAAACTTAATAATAATAATAATGGTATTACTTGTAGTAAAATGCAATTTAAAATAATGTCAATGAAGACAATGTTAGCTAAGTTTAGTTCAGACAATGAAATTGAATGAAAAATAAACTTGGTGTGACAGAAAATATACCTCTGGTGCCTCAGGAAAAGAAAATTTAATTTGTAGCTTCACAGGCCTCTACCTGGTCATACTAAAATATACACTTCTTTATTGCTGTATCGTCTATGACTTTTCACAATGGTATCACTGACAGGTGATATTTAGACTGCGATTAAAGACTAAATTAAGACTATTTAATCTGAAAAGTTTGTTTTATACTCTGTACTAATACAAATCCTTTTGAATCGTGCATGATAGTATTGTATGCCTTTATACATGTATTGCAATATTTAGCTCATCAGAATGCTGCAAAATTAGGCACTGATAAATGCACATATTGACTATAGGTAATCTGACAAATACCATACCATACCATTTTCCCAACCCGCTCAATCCTAACACAGGGTCAGGGGGGTCTGCTGGAGCCAATCCCACCCAACACAGGGTGCAAGGCAGGAACAAACCCTGGGCAGGGCGCCAGCCCACCGCAAGGCACACACACCCACACACCAAGCACACACTAGGGACAATTTAGAGCCGCCAATGCACCTAACCTGCATGTCTTTGGACTGTGGGGGGAAACCGGAGCACCCGGAGGAAACCCACGCAGACACGGGGAGAACATGCAAACTCAACGCAGGGAGGACCCTGGAAGCAAACCCAGGTCTACTTACTGTGAGGCAGCAATGCTAAGAGCGTGCCGCCCATCTGACAAATAAGAAATCTAAAATATCAGAAATTATTCATTTTAATATAAGTAGTAATGCTTAAATTAATTTATTAATAACAAACTAGAAAAATAAGATTACAGACTTAGCAGTTACCTCCCTAATCAAATGCAACTCATTATTTTATCACCTTATTACATTTAAGCTGATGACTAACTAAGAGATTTGATGTCTAATTTCAAAAATGAAACTCACTATCTGTCTTTCATATTCAATTTTAGGTAGTTTTTAAAAAGTCATTTGTAGAGGTTGTGCAACCAAATTTAGACATAATTAACAATAATTAGTTGGCATTGTCTGATTCTTACAAACTAGTGTTAGAACTCTATTAAAAAAATAAAGTCATACTCAAATGTTCTTAAACAATTTCCAGCTCACTTTTTAATTTTGATAAAACTTTATTCATACAGCTTAAATCTTGTCTTGAAAAATACAGTCTATGTTTAATATGTTAATCTTGCTTTTGTCTGGCTCTAAATCATGTTTTAACTTCCTCCATGCTAATATGCTTTTAGGATTAACTTTAGTACTGCTGAACATGGCATTCTATGATACAGGCATGAGAATATGGTTGGTATATCAGGCACTAGTCTTAATTTACTTGTCAGTCGCACTCTGCAATTATCCATCCATCCATTATCCAACCCGCTATATCCTATCTACAGGGACACAGGGGTCTGCTGGAGCCAATCCCAGCCAACACAGGGCGCAAGGCAGGAAACAATCCCTAGAAAGGGCGCCAGCCCACCGCAGGGCACACACACACGCCCATCCACACACCAAGCACACACTAGGGACAATTTAGAATCGCCAATGCACACAACCTGCATGACTTTGGACTGTGAGAGAAAACCGGAGTACCCGGAGGAAACTCATGCAGACATGGGGAGAATATGCAAACTCCACACAGGGAGGACCCGGAAAGTGAATCCGGGTCTCCTAACTGCAAGGCAACAATGCTACCCGCTGCGCCACCATGCCGCCCCTCTGCAATTATACTTCCCCATATTGTTTAGTATTATTATAATTAGAATTGTATTCACTTAAAACAGAGCAACCAAATGGTTGGTTTTTGGCAAGGTGTTGAGCGGTGCCTGGTCTTCACTAGACATAGTGCTTGGAGTTCTGCCCAAAGAGTCCTATCAGATGACATACTGTAATCTTTTTCCTCATGCTCCCAGAGTCCTTTAAATGCCATTTGGCAAACTAAGCAAGAGATTGCCACTCTACCATAATTGCCCAATTGACAGGTGCTGCTAAGATGGTCACCCTTCCGACACGTTCTTCCATCTCAGCAGAGGACTTCTGAAGCTCTGTTAGAGTGACCACCAGGATCTCAGTCACCTCCCTGTAGCTCTCAGGCTACATGTTCTAAATATAATGCAGTCAGAGAATGTTCACATTCCTTTACTTACTACTCACTTTAATGTGTTGTAGATTTAATGTTAAATTGATAAATATGCTATTTCTGCTCATCAATCTTCACTCAGTAGCCAATAATGAGAAAGTGAGGTATATATCAAGATAAAGTTCTAAAACTTTGAGTATTCCCAGAAGCACAGTGGCCTCAATAATTGTGAAAAGGCAGAAGTTGTGAATCTCTAGGATTCTTTCTGGACTTGACCATCTAGCTAAACTGAGTAACCAGGTAGTTCCATTTTTGCACCCAGTGCTGGCATAGGCTCTGGCTCTATGTGACAAGCAGGTTCAGAAAATAAAGAGATAGTTAGTGACCGTAAAATCAAGTACAATGCTTTTGTGCAGGACTTCAATGTACATTAGGTCCATGAGGACAATTATCTTAGCATCCCTGCCTTTTTGTAATAGGCAGTGCAAATATCTATGTTGTTTTTCACTAAGCACGAAATATCTTAAGTTTAACAATACGTATGTGTTCTCTGTAAAACTGAACTCTTGTGGAAAAATAATATCACCAAGATGGCAAAGAATGTTGACATTTTACCAAAGTAGCATCAATTGTACAGACATGCCCACTTCCTTTCTTACCTCACTCCTGCTTTGGGAAGGCAAAATTGTTAACTGGAACAATGCCTTAGGGTACCTTTCAAAGGGATCAGAAAGCTGCCTTAATCTCCTGCAAATCATTTGCACACTCAGCACTCTGCAGCTGTCAGAACACTATGGGTGAATATATTCATATCAGTAGATTCCAGATGCTGAGTGCTGCTTTTAACATTAATCACTTGATTAAATTGATAATTTATGGCAGATGTGTGAGGTTCTGTCTTTACAGTATAATGATTATAAACTTAATATAGCAATTTAGCAAAGTCTTACACCTTTCTTTCATGTGGGATGGTTGAATTGAACATTTATACACAAAACAGCACAGATAAATATAATTATTTAGGTATGGTATTGCTTAATTTTTGTCTGTTAGATAAAAGTTATGTCAGTATTGGAAATATAATTCCAATAACTGATTTAATTTTAAACAATTCTGTTAAAGTATTTTTGCATCAATGCAAAGACACCTAAACTGCAACCAAAGGAAAACAAAATACAGAAGAAAAAAAAGTACATCTTTTATGACCTCTAGTGGCAGAGAGCTGACTTCTGAAGACCACTGCAAATGGGTTGAAACTAATGCGCAAGTGTGGATTAAATGACAAGATTTGGAGACACAGTATTTCAGCTCTCACTGGTCTCGTTCCTAAGGGCTATGGGCTCAACCATAAACTACAATGGGTCTAAGGGTTAAATGTGTCCATTCTGCCAATAGTAGGCAAAATAATGCTGTCTTATTATCATCCTATTGACATATGACCATATTATCTTTGGAACACTGTAAATAGTCCATAGTGATTGTTGAATGTAATTAAAGAACTTGTTCTTCTTTGCAGATATGATTAATAAAGACATATCATGTATTTGTATGATAAAATAGCTTTATTTATTTATAAGTAACTAGCAGGTGTACCCTGCACTGCCAAGGATAGAATAAGGTGCACATTTGGTCACCAAATTATTTACCCAGGGGGTTCAATTTTGGCCCTAACCTAAAATGTCACTGACTGAACCTACTTATGGGGAGTAACTTTGTATTTCTATGCCAAGTTCCAAAAAACATAAATTGTAGGTGTGGTCAATAAATCAAGTTCCCTAAAGTGAAGCAGTTCAGAAAAAACTTAAACCTGTGGTCTTCCCCAATAGAAATGGTGAATCTGTGAAAAAATTGTTGGAAATAGGTCAGTGGTGTGGATTTGCATACTAAGCAAACAAACACACTTATACAGTACTAAAACCACCCAGCATTTCACAGGTAAGTAATTTTAAGCTCTGAGTTGTTTGTCTACTACTCTAACTTCAGTCTATTAAGGTGTTTCGCTTACTCTGAATCACCAGGTGGCACTGTTGTTCAAACTATAGTAAAAAGGAAAAAAAAAACCTCAGTGGATATGGAAGTTCAGCCCTGGACACAGACAGGCAAACACGATGGTTCCAACACCCACGTTTATTTACTGCTATTTACAAGAGTCCCGCACAAGCACAGTGCCCCTGCACCAATCACCCTCTTTATGTCCGGGCCTTCCAATAGTCCTTATCTTCACTGCCTCCACTCCTCTCCTCTGAGCTCTGTCCACTTCCACCTGACTCTGGCTAATAACTGGAAGGAGGCGGCCTCTTTTATCCCCACCCGGATATGCTCCAGGTGCCCTTTGATGATCTTCCTGCGACACTTTCTGGTGTGGCGGAAGTGCTGCATGAGCACCCAGAAGCACTCCAGGTGTCCTTGGTATTTCTTCCCCCAGCACCTCTGGGTGTGGCGGAAGTGCTGACGTCCAGGGCTCCTCAATTGTCCGGGTGCCCCCAGGCGG
>JANRMT010062808.1:10455489-10466839 GCA_026402145.1 Polypterus bichir lapradei
AGTCACACTATAATAGAGTAAACATCAGTCTTGGGGACTGTTTTGAAACAAGTGTTACAGAACAAGGTTACAAAACAGACTATCACAAATGAAGAGCTCTAAACCAAACAGAACAACTCAATATGAGCTACATTTTCTTAAACACAAACAATCCAGCATCAAAACCATTATTAATTAGAAATATATTCACAGATCAAAAGAGTCTACAAATGCTTGCTAAGCAGAGTGAGGAAATTAGTAGTTTGGATGGAGGTGGGCAGTTCATGACACCAGATAGAAGCGACACATGAAAAAGATATAATTCTACATGGATGTGATGTCACCACACTTTGTTCATTAGCAGAACTGAGAGGGTGAGGAGCTTAGGACCTCATATGTGACTTCATATGCATTGGTGCTGATCTATTACCTGAGTGCCTCTGTAGACTGACTATTGACTGTGTAGGCCAGCATGAAGGAATTCAACCTAATGCATGCTGCTGCCTAGAGCCAACGGGGTGACAAGATGTGCCACTAATTTTAAGTCATCTGCAGTGGCTTGGCAACGTACGCAGGAATCCATTCAAGTAAGGAATTGCAGTAATCAAGACACGATGAGAGAAACACTTGGAACAGAAGTTGTGCTACATACTCCATCAAAAATGGCCTGATTTTGTGGATGATATACAGAGTGACTCTGCATGAACAAAAGACAAAATATTTTTGCTAGTTAACTCAGCCTATCAACTAACATGTTTATCTTAATGTTACAAGGCCTTTCTTCTTGTTGATCTGCACTATATTATTCTCTATTTAATACATTTTTGTTTCACATAGTGATGGAAGTGACAGCATGTTACATGTTGGTTGAATACTGTTATTCAAATTAATTTAATAAGACTGGCATTGTTGATGGTTTGATTAATATGATATGTATATGTTAAAATTCCTCTTTTTCCATGTCACTTTTTGTATGTTCATTTTTGTTTTTGATGCCTCTTTAATAAAGTTTAAAGGGCTAAACAGACCCCTCTCAAACAATCTAACAATTAGACATTTATTACCAGCAATTTAAACTTTTTACTTGAGCTCACAGTTTAATAAAATATCTGATCAGGATTTGAACTGCAGAATGAAAGTATGCTATGGGACAAATAGCAGTCAGGGACAACAAATAATTAATCTGGTTGGCAATTAAAAGTGCCTTCTGTCCAAACTGCAGGTAAACTTGAATTCCAGAGGCAAGATGCACAAGCATTATATTAACGGGAGGAACATATTTCAAACCTTGGACATAAATGTACCTAAAGTGTAGAGAGAATGCTTAATTGCGATACATTGTTAGAAAATGAACCAGTCATCAGTCATACAAAGAATTATCCTGGTGTAAAGGATGGCTCAGAGAGTCAAAACGATTTACTGTTTCCTGTCTGTTTATGAACATTTTTTTTCTCTCCTTGCACTACTTTCTACTTGTGTGTTTATCTATAATAAAACAATATATTGGCCTAATTGGCATTTGTTTTATCGGACTGGGAACCTCTAACCTGCATGCAATCCTTGCTCCAAACCCTTCACTACATCTGAGAAAACAGCCATTAGGAACGGGAATGTTTAAAACAACCCAATTGCTGTTCTCTTTTCATTTTAATTGAGTGGTTAAATATGTACACTGTTAGTTAATTTATGTACCTTATGACTAGAAAAGATCATTTTTAATGAATATAAATTTACTGATATCAGCTTAATGTCTTCTTAATAATGGCAATAATGTTTAACAATTTTAATTATATAGCTACATATTATTTGTCTGTTGAATTATAGATGACTAAAGCAGTATCTATGTGCATGGTATAAATATTCCTCCCCACTCTTCTGCAGCTGGTAGCTTCATCATTCTCATAGTATGTCCTACAGATGTAGTCATTCAGATTGTGAATATCGGGCAGGCACATGGAGTCAGGTCTGGTTAATAGGGTGTGTACTACGGTGGCCCTGAAGTGCAAAAACAAATTAAATCATGCAAAAACAAATTGGAAACACAAACACAAAGCAGTAAACACAAAAAACAAATCTGAAAATGAATTGAATACGCAAAAGCAAATTGGAAATGCAAAAACAAATGAGAAAACACAAAAACAAATTCACAACAAATTACTTTTTCCATATTGTTGCTTAGCTGCTGAGACCTGCAGTGATTTAGGCATCTGTAGGACAGTACATATAACACTTTATAATACGTGTTGATTATTTTATACACGTTTTTCAAAATACTGGACAGACTGTATACAGTGTATTTGTTGAATATATAACTGAGCCTAATAATTAAACCTTGTAATCTTTTTTTTTTTCTTGGTGGGTTTGGTTACAGACCATTAATATCAAAAATGATTTTATTGTGCAAAACTATTTTCACATTGAATGCATTACATAAATTAAGAAAGCAAAATTAACAATAACACAAAAGAATGGATTTAATCATCTTTTAATCATCATTTTTTGTAAAGTAAAGGAAAAAGTGAAAATGGATGTAAACAGTTGTACAAAACGGTAATTTCATGGTTCATCCAAGAACAGAAAACAGGCTGAAGTGAATTATAACATATTTCACAAAATCCTTAATCATTGCAAATATAAAGTGTTATTTCTGTACAAAAAAGGCAAACTAGCAACAGTGTCTCTAATCTTAATCAATTGTACACTGCCCAATGTGATTCAGCAAAGCTTTAGCTATAGCAGTAATGTCTGACTGTTCACACATGCCTGAGTGTTGAATAAGATACGCTTTTTATTTTCTTATGTGCTATATACTGTACAATATAGAATATATACATAAAGGAATTTCAATAAATACATCTTGCAATATTCATCTCATGTGTGATACTACTTACCACTGAAACCTGATAAATGACTGGTATAATAGAGGTCTGGCAATGACATTTGTTGCATGCAAGATGTACAGCAGTACTGTGGCAAAAGAGGAAGACGGTAAGGTGCCCTGGTTGTGACCACTATCAACAACGGGCACTTTGCCTCCATTCAATGAATGATGCATACAGTTACCCACACTTACAGTAGGACATAAAATAGAGGACAACGGGGGACCACAGAGTGTAGGCCAGGCATCCCCAAGTGATATGTGCCTACCTACATCCCACCATACATATGTTCCCTGGGGAAGGGCTGACCCTTCAAAAGATTTGGGGATGAAGATTGCAGTAACAGCTTGTGAAGAATAAACTCAGGAGTTTCCATCACCATGAATGTCTAACACTGAAATTATTCTATGGGCCCTTTCTGGCCATAAAGCCCCTGAGTTTGAAGTTGGGAGGATTTTAAGAGGTACGTTTCAAAAGGTGGGAGAAAGGAAAAAGGGCAAAGGAAGGGGCATAAATTTATTGAATTGGCGGAAATGTGTTAAGGCACCCTATTTACATAAAAGCTAATTTGGCAATAGTTGGGCCCAGTGTAGCTGCAGGTTTAAATTTTCTTAATATTTTTGTATCTAATTTTCTTCAAGACCCTGTACTCTTCCGTGATGTTTACCTGTGTTAAAATACACTGCTTTCCTTTATTATAATTTGGCTGCCTTGTCCTAATTTGGGTTTGGGCACCACTTGGAGAGTACCCTCTGCAGGCCATTGTGAAAAAATATTAATTTTAATGTTGTAATTAAACATGGTCTAATAGCACAAATCAAAATATGCACTCTTTCAGTGGCTTCCAGATTTCTTAGGTAAGCACCACTGAATGAAGCACAACTTTTTTTATATTGTTGTTTGTGTATATTCTACTATCCCATTTACTTATGTGTTCTGACTTATGCAATTTATGCTTATGTTAACTTAAAGAACACAATACCATGAAAAAAGATACAAGAGCACTGTTTCTTCTTTTAGTAAAGTAGCTACATATAAACACTATATCTCTGTCTTGCAGTAAAGTGTTATTTGTCACCTCCACCCGGCTTTGTGAAGCTCTGAAGGTGAAATACAGTCCAGTTATCAGGGTTTGAATGGCATTGCTCAAGATCAAGATTAGATAAAGAGACATTTGACACAATTCCTTCCTGACAATGATGTGGTGTTCTCAGATGGTACAAACTAAATCTATGTTTCTGACCTGTGAGTGGCAAGTGCAGATCTTTTTGTAGCAGTGTTGGCTTCATTCAAAATTCATGAGACTTTGTACACATGAAGCCATTAGGAAATGGGTGCATTTCAACAGATATGACAGCAGTGTTGTCGGCATGATTGGGCTTCCATGCTCATTTGATCACTGCTGGGGAAAAAGGCACTGACAGTAAACAAAAAACTTTGTTAGATCACAGGGTGCAAAATTATTGTTCAGCTGACATACCTGAAAGACATAGATCAAGATCAACAGTAGATAAACATCAGAGACACATCTGACACTGTTAATGAATGGCAATGGCATTTCATTAGTTGGTAGCAAATGTGAAAGGAGAATAGGACATTCCTCACAGCTGCTTCACTTATTGAAACAGCAAAAGGACTGAATAGCATAGCTCAAGGTTGACACTTGACTTATATTAAATTGATACACTAAATTGATTTGCACTATTAGACAGACATTAGACAGCCGCAATGTAAAAAATATAATGTCAAAACACAAAACACATGAGCTGTTCACTTACTGAATGGGTAATACAGAATAACTTTATTTAAATGTGCCAATTAGCTTTCTAGTTTTCAGAATTACTGATCTAGACCTTTTCAGATAGGTTGTGATGGATTGACTAGATTACATAAGGTTTCCAGGAACAAGACATAACCGGACTGCAAATGCCTGCTGAAGATCTTCACAAGAGACCAGGAGTACAACTAAGCATATTAGTATGGGCAATAGCCAAGGGGCACCAGTTCTGTCACACACAATCTCTTAGAAGTGCAAAAGGAAATGGCACCTATGCAAAGAAGACAGAATGGTAGTATGGACTGAAAAATATAACATTCTTCCAGAACCTTGGAGAGCAGGACCTAGGGATGCAGAAGTCTCCTGACTGCTAAGTGGTAGTGAGGGGTTTCACTTGTAAAGGGAAATGTTTCACTCCACACTGAAGAAACAAGTACCATGAAGGACCAGCAAAAGAACAGAAAAACTGAAGGCCTCTGGAGCTCCTGTGCTTGCAGCAGAAAATGGATGGGATAAGGCTGTCAATTTAAAAGAATAGGCAAAGGAGGAACTTTTTTTGTGAACTGGGCCTTTGAGAGCTACTCCATCCTCTGGTATGCAGAAATTCAGAAAACTTATAAAGAGTTCTCACTTACTGTATCCCCTACCCAAAAAGGAGTTACCTTTACACCCACAAGTAAACACCAAGTGTTTTTTTAGATAATCTAATTAAAGGCAAATTCCAATTTAGAAATGTAAAGAGCTGATTCGAAGGCTCCTTGGGTTGGGAGGAAATTGTCAGGATAGTGAGAGATGAAAAGTAAGAAAGAGAGTGCTTTGTGATACTTGGTTAGTGTGAGAGTGTGATTTCCTTACTACTATGTATCCTCCGTATTCTTTTCCACCATTGTGTGCGATTTATAATAAACACATCATTTTCAAGTTTTTGTACTCTGACATAATTTCGATTGTAGTGAAATGCTGCAAGGACAACTTCTCTTTGTTAGATGTAACATGGAACCATCCTTCATTCTGAAATTCCATGTTTTTAACTTTCACTGCTTGAATTTCTATTCTCCTTTAATATCATTTCTATATATATATATATATGGTCTTATCATGCGCCTGCATGATCATCAACATCCATCCAACATCAGCAGTGTAATTCAGTTTGGTTTTGTGGGGGCTTGGGTGTACCTTAGCAGCATTTGGCACATGGCAAAGTCAACACTTATTCTTGCAGGACCAGTTTGGATCCTGAAATTAATCTTTCATTTGTTTGAGAAATAGTAGAAAAAAAGTGAGCACCCAAAGTAAAAACAATGTAAATACTGTGCAGATTCTACACAAAAAGTGGCCAGGCAGGAACCCTGAAACTGTGAGGCAGTAGTGTTAACCACTGTGTCACTCCACAATTAAGCAAATCATGTAATGTTTTGGGTCCTACGCTTGTAGGGTTAGGCTCTAGCTCCCCCATGTTCCTGCTCAGGACTGAGTGGGCTTAGAAAATTGTATAGTATGAAATACTATTAACACAAATGGTGACATTTATTAGCAAGTACATTGCTGAAAATGTTTATTTGGAAAATTGTAAAACATTGTGAGAAATAAGATTTAATAAGGTTTTTGAATTTTTTGAAAAACACATATAAAGAAGCCAAGCGAATGGGAAATGTGAATGGCATTATGTGGCATAAGAAGCTCAGCACTTCTAATGGATAATACAATAATTCATATTAATGGCAAAGACAGAAAGATCAATATTTCACTATTACAGAAATATAATGATGTACTGCTACTGCAGAGAAGAAAATATATACCTTCTGGATTGATCTGACAATCACTCATTTGACCTGGTTTGATAGCTACTCTTTTAACAGGTTTGTAGACATATAGTATTGCTATTTTTTACCCCATGATATATACAAGATGTCATTATTGTGAAGTGAATTAGCAGGAAGCCAAATTGCTCCTGAAAATCTTGGAAATGTTATCTTAAAAATCTGCATAGTTCAAAATAACTATGTAATCCCATTTTAAATTGGCAAAAGTTTTTTTTTTTTTTTCAAAACTGTTTCTTTAATTCACAATATAAATGTAACTAAAAGTATTTTAATATTAGTAGTGGATATTAAAAATCTGAACACCCTTTTTTGAAAACAAAAAATTATGTTAGACCCTATTTCACCATTTAATAAATTCTTATAATCAACAATATTTAAGCCAAATCCAATAGGATAGGTTTTTGGAAAAAAGTAGTATTAGTGTACACAACCTTTGTAATGAGGGTTGTCACTCTGTTACCCAGTCATATTCCACACTATGTTTAAGGTTGCCATCACCTGAAATGCATTCAGATTACTTTTTATTTAAAATCATCTTTCCATGAAAACACTCCCTGAAAATGTATTGGTTAATTATAACAGAAGCATCCATAACAAACTAACAAAAGGTTTATGAAATTTTTTTTGACGAGAAGTATAGAATAGAAATATAAAACAATGTCAAAGATGGTATATAAAATAGAAATATTGTGGGGGTTATTATTAAGTAGTAAAGGAAACATGGCACCATTAGATTATTAAGATCGGGATATCTTTGCAAAACTGATGATCAGACTAGGGCAAAGTTTATCAGGGTGGTGTCCAAGTGGAAAATTGTAGGAATTAGTGACAGTAACTGAGACCTGCCCATTACAACCACTATATGCAGATTGTAACTATAACAATCATACATTAAGCCATATTATAACATTTTCTTGTGTTCCTCACAGTCTGAGCTGTCGGTTAGGGTGGCAAGAAAAAAAGTAATTTCCTACAAAAGAAAATGTATCCAACCCTATATAGATCTGTCAAGCAAGGTTATTATAGTTAACGAAAACTAAAATCAAAACTGAAACTATTATTAAAAAAACATTTTCATAAACTGAAATAAAATAATTAATAAAGCTGAAAAGAAAAACTAAAACTAAACTATTAAAGTAGCTGGAAAGACTAACTGAAATAAGATAATAATTTACTAAACATCATTTTAGTTTTCGTTTTTGAATTAATTTTCTTGCTGTTAGTTTTTAACCCTTGTAACTTTTAACTCTAAAACAGAAAGTCATCCGCCATGAGCTGCCCGCATCTATTCATACAGTAAATGAAGGCTGGTGACAGAGGGCGGGTATTCACACAGTATTTGCGGTGACAGAGCGAGTGGATTACGGGAACGCAAAGCGTGTGAAATAGAAAGCGATTTACTGTGCTGCCTTTCTTTGCGTTTCTTGTATATCAAGATGTAACTCATACTCCTGAAGTCGGAATGTGCTGGTCAACAAAACCTTAACCGTATGGACAGAAGAATCACGAGTGAGTAACATTTCAGTTTATTTCTCAGGTACCTGCATTTTGTTGACAATAATTCCCCTGCCACTTCGCACAGGAGAACAACGAAGCCCAGTATGGGAGATTTTTGAATGTAATATTGAAGGCATTCATTATAAGCACATTGTCTTGGAGCGAGATATGTTGTGTGCTGTAGACATTTAGCGTAAATAAAACACTCAAACCTTAAAAGTTCACCTAAATTTCATTACAATTCTGGAAAAAAAAAGATTAAAAAGTGCCAACAATCAGCACACATTTGTTTAGCACAAATGACAAAGAAAATATTTTTTAAAACTATTATATAAAATTGTTCATATACAGTATTTGATTGATTATGCTTGTTTTAACCAGACAAAAACAAAACCATATGTAGTTAGCATTTAAACTCATATCCTAACCTGTTAAGTGTACAATTCTGTCTGACTGTGACACAAAATTAAACTCCATAGTAGCTTTTTAACCAGACCATAATTACTAAAACTGAAACTAAAACATACCATGAAGGAAAACTAAAACTAAGCTGAATTCCAAGTATGGTCAGAAAAAACATAGAAATAAAAACTAATAGAAGAAGTTAAAACTATAATAACCTTGCTGTCGAGATGACACTGTCTTCTGAAACCATGTTGGGAAATCTCTTCTGATTTGATGAACTCTAAAAGATATGTTTGGCACAAGCCAAACACAGCTCATAAAGCAAAGAATACAAAATCTAAATTCAGCATTTTGGTGACAGCATCATGTGGTGGAGCTGCTTGTCTTACTGAGGAAAGTGGCTGGGATAAGGCTAAAGGGGAACATTAATGCCTAAAATTACCAAGATATTTTGGTAAAGCCTACTAACCTGTGCCAAAATGTTGGAAAATCAATGTCTTAGTAGGTCACAGGAAAATCTATGAAAAATCAATAGACTCACAAATCCCACTCTTGTAGTTTGACTGTCTCATTAATAATTTTTCATTATTCATTTAAATATATTTGATTACATAGTCTAATTAAAGTGGAAAAAGGATTGACTGTCAGGAACACATTAGATGTTGCCTTGATGTGTTTTATATCATTTTCAATTATAATTATTATTTGTGTTGTTCATAGTTTTGTCATTGCTTTGTGATTTTGTTTTTTCATTTTGTTTCGTATTTTTCCTGGGATGCCACCATTCTATGCTGTACCTTATATGGGTGATGTCATACCCATGTAAGTCAAAAATAATAATGACTTCACTTTTAGTAATGTGGTTTGCTACCTGTGATATCATCACAAGGCAATTATAAAATATTCACTCATTTATATAGCACTTTTCTCACTTCCTCAAAGCACTCAGCAATTGCAGGTTAAGGGCCTTGCTCAAGGGCCCAACAGAGCAGAATCCCTTTTGGCATTTACGGGATTCAAACCGGCAACTTTCCGATTGCCAGTGCAGATCCCTAGCCTAAGAGCAACCACTCATCATCTTGTTAAAGGCTGAGTTGGAGGATTGCTGAGAACATCATTAAAAATGATGCCTAACTTTGGGTGGTTGGGTTCTTTACATGATGAGAATATAGACCTGCTGAACTATGTAAGGCCCAGTACCAGACCCGCCTCCAAACCTTACATCGAGCATGAATGAATCAAGCTCATGCTAAACTTTAAGAAGGACCCTCATGGCCTAAGATTGATTGTGAATGTATGGAGCTGTGCAAAACCTCAAGGAAGGACCCATGCCCCCATGGATCTTAAATCAATTCATGAATGGATAAAGCCTTCATAAACTTCAAGAGATTGCCTACCCAGTTATTTCCATGTCCCCCACTTTGTAATTTTTGACGTTGTCACATGTAAGGCCCAGTGTAGCTTTGTGCTATATCTTGCACAGGAAAAGGCAACAAGAATTATTGGAGGTAGCGAGGGTTCAGATTTATAAAACTTGTGTACACACTATAACAGGACAGAAATGTGCGTATGCATCTTTCCATGCAAAAGTCAGTATTTATAAAAAAAAACTTGACAGGAGAACATGTGTATCTATGGCAACTCTAACCCATCGGTATGCAAGATTTTGGAGAAAGTGGGAAATGATGATACCCTTGATAAAGTAGGGAAATACAGCCATACCTGCTAAATGATGATTCTCATGCATAATAATTCATATCCCCGAGTTGTCATAATAATGTGTTTTTAAGCCATTCTCTCTGAATTATGTGCTGATTTGGTCTCAACATTAGAAAGATACACTGCCCGGAAATGGGCTAACCCTTTTCATATCGAGGATTTAAAATGGTTGGCTTTTTGGCAACAGCCACCTACCAGAGGGGACAGTTCAGGAATATCTCAGTTAAGTGTCAGCTCCCCCATTCCTGCTGACCTGGAAGCTATTAACTGACTGATAAGGTGCTATGTTCAGTTTCTATATGATGTGGGCAGACAGGCCAACATAAAAAGGCAATTTGCAGCAGCGTCTGTTTTTCCTAATGTAACTAGAGCATTTTGTCTGCTCTCATATTGCTATAAGGGCACCTAACAAGAATGAAGCTTTTTATGTAAACTGTTAACCATAAGCAGTTACAGTACATTCCATTTATACACAATTCATCTGTAATGCCAAGATGTGACTGAAAAACATTGTGACTTGTTTGCCTGGGTCAACCCATAATTCATTTATTTTGAGGCAAATTAACACTGGCAGATGACTTGCTGATGGTGCTGTATGTGTTGGCTGGCTTGTTGGCAAGGTAACTGGCTGAACCTTAGTTTTTCATATGACCTATACTATTTATTGTAATAGCAATCATGTGTCAGGTTATACTGGCTACCTGCTCAGATGCAGGCACTTTACATCTTTCCAAAACCCCCAGAATGCAGAGAACCAACACCTCAATGCTGTGTATGCTCTTGGCATGCTTAGTTGTGGAGTGCACCATAGGGTTCTTCAATTGCAGTTGGCATTGTCTGGATGTGTCAGGTAGGAGGCTGCTCTACCAGCTAATGAATGTCTTTAGCATCCACAATTGCATATGCATTAGCATAGTCCATATCTTTTGCTGGGCAGGGTTTAGCATGCACTCACATATGCACATTTACAAGATGATTGTGATTTTTAAATGGCAAAATGTATGCAAATGTATGTATGCCAAGTTTTATAAATCCTATTTTTTTAACATAAGCATTTTCATGTTTTTTGTCATACGCAATCTTTCATACTTGAATCCAAACAAATTTTTACAAATAAGAGTCCTGAAGAGGAAATGTGTGAGCATGCCAGAATCTCATAACAAAAAGTTAGTCCTATTGAATGTCAAAACTAAATTTGTGAATTTCCCCTTGGGATTCATAAAGTATCTATCTATCTATCTATCTATCTATCTATCTATCTATCTATCTAT
>JANRMT010062808.1:10475109-10499224 GCA_026402145.1 Polypterus bichir lapradei
AATCACTAAGATTTCAGTTTTCTCTTTATTTAACTTGAGAAAGTTACTATTCATCCATTCTGAGATACAAGTCAGACATTGTGTTAGTGAATCAATAGAATCGGGGTCATCAGGTGCTACTGATAAATACAGCTGTGTGTCATCAGCATAGCTGTGGTAGCTCACGTTGTGTCCTGAGATAATCTGACCTAATGGAAGCATGTAGATTGAGAATAACAGCGGACCCAGGATAGAGCCTTGTGGAACACCAAATCGGATATCATGTGTCTTTGAGTTGTAATTACCACAACTAACAAAAAAGTTTCTCCCTGTCAGGTAGGATTCAAACCAATTTAAGACACTGCCAGAGAGGCCCACCCATTGACTAAGGCGATTTCTAAGAATATTATGATCAATAGTGTCAAATGCAGCACTCAGATCTAAGAGGATGAGAACAGATATATGGCCTCTGTCTGCGTTCACTGGCAAATCATTTACTACTTTAACGAGTGCAGTTTCTGTGCTGTGATTTATTCTAAAACCCGACTGAAATTTATCAAGAATAGCATGTTTATTTAGGTGGTCATTTAACTGCATAATGACTGCTTTCTCCAGAACTTTGCTTAAGAAAGGCAGGTTAGAGATGGGTCTAAAATTTTCAAGGGCCGAGGGGTCAAGATTATGTTTCTTAAGAAGGGGTTTAACTACAGCAGTCTTAAGACAGTCTGGGAAGACCCCCGTATCTAATGACGAATTTACTATGTCCAGAACATTATCAATTAGCACGCCTGATACTTCTTTGAAAAACCTCAAGATATATTGAGGTAGTTGAGCTTAAGTGCACTTCGGCTGAAGTCACCGTTAAAGCTATCAAGGAGATCTTTGCAAGACATGGAACTGCAGAGACTGTTGTTTCTGATAACGGGCCACAGTTTTCCTCAGAGCTATTCAAAATGTTTGTAGAGAAGTATCAGTTCACACATGTCACCAGCAGCCCACATTATCCCCAAGCCAACGGGGAGGCCGAATGTGCAGTGCGGACTATAAAGGACTTGTGAAAGAAGGATCCTGATCATAGCAGAGCACTACTGGCATACAGAGCCACTCCACTGGAACATGGGTTCTCGCCAGCCCAACTGCTAATGGGGAGAAACCTGCGTACGTCCCTACCCCAACCAACAGCTAAAATGGATCCTCAGTGGCCGGACCTGCTTGCTTTTCGAAAGAAGGATGAAGAGGGACGGCATCAGCAGGCAAAATATTACAACAGGAGACACAGGTCCAGACCTCTGTCACAACTCACAACTGGACAGAAGGTTTGGATCACTACAGAAGGAACTAGTGGTGCAGTTGTCAGGTCTGCCAGTACTTCCAGATCATATGTGGTAGAAACAGATAGGGGTACTTTCAGGCGAAATTGAAGCCATCTTCGACCCACAGGAACTATTACTAGGTCTGGTCGAATGGTGAAAGCGCCTGACAGAATGGATTTGTGAACTATCAGAGAAAATAACATCGCACAAGTGTTCTAAATCTAAGTGGTTGCATATGTTTTGCTGTGTGAAAGAAAGAAAAAAAAAGTGTTCATTATGTGTTGTTGTGAAAGAAAAAATAAAAGAAAAGATGACTGAAGCTAAAAGGAGACGGTGTAGTAATAGGACTACTATTCCCATGATGCTTTGCGGTATGCCCAGGATGTTGGAGGGTAGGGAACTTCCTGCTTCTTGTTGAATAAACGTTTTTCTAAGGTTGCGACTCCGAGTCTCGCGTCCTCATTATATAATTTCCATATACGTTGGAGGTCCTGGAGGGGCTACACAGAAAAATGGCTGTCATTCCTAAACAGCTCATATGATACATATTTTTGGTAAACCCCTTAAATTAAAGCTGAAAGTCTACACTTAATCACATAATGATTGCTTTATTTCAAGTCAATTGTGGTGGCATACAGAGTCAAAATTATGAAAATTGTGTCACTGTCCAAATAGTTATGGACCTGACTATAATTCATTCTACCCAAAAAGTATGTTAACATAATATGCCGCCAATGAAATTTATATTCAGTATTATTTAACTCTGAAAAATTTAAATACATCATATCAGTATATCACATTGAAATAACTTAAAAATTCTTTTCAATATTATTTTTGTATACAAAAAAATCCACTATTGAAAAGTGTGCATGTATATCTATGTTTTTTAAAGGTTATTCATAGTGATTCTACTAGATTTTAATCTAGCAAATACTCTTACATTACACTAGCTACAATATTTTTAAGTACGTAAGTTGCAGTCCCAGGGAAAAAAAAAGGTTAAAAACCCATGTATACATAATTTACAATTTAACAGAATTGTACAAAGAATGTGGCCTTCAGTTATTGTTGATTTATAGCAAGTCAACAAATGTAATCTTGGAAACAGTAGGTTAAGATTTGAAGGAAAAGGACACAGTTGCCTGATCAAACAGCAGCACTTAGCAATAAGCTTTATATATTTGTAGAGTGTGTATACTAAGATCTCTCTGGATTCATTTTATAAAGGCAACACATCAAAGGAGGACTCTGAGTGAACTTTGGACACCCACTCTTCTACATGCTATAGCATGCCAGGTTGATTTTCAAAGCAACTTCCCAAAGAGCCCACTCACAAGTTATAGGTTTTACCTTTGCACAAGCAAATTATTGACTGGTTCTTCTGTTTTATTTCAACCAGCATTTAGGACAGTCAAATACATTTATTTTTTTTTAATTAATAAAAACTGACAGTTCAATAAGATGAGTATTTTTGCCTGAATTTTTGTTTAATACAACTTCAATAAATCTATCAGTGGAATTGACTAAACAGCCTGCTCAAAAACCAGGCCGTTTGCTTTCTATTGTGCCACACACCAAGGTCAACTGTCCTATTAAGGCACGTCGGCCAAAGCCAATTTAGCTTCAATCAAGAGACAAGAGGTCTCCTTGTACTGAAGCTGCTAAACTGCTATGAATCTTGGCAGTTTGGTAATGGAAATTCCTGTAGATTAAAACTGTTATTTACCAGACAAAGCAGAATAAAAGAAGTTTGTAAGAGATTGACATACATGTCACTTCACACAAGAACACATTATTTATAGAGGGTGGCGATGTAAAACTGGTATGTTGCCTTATTTGTTAGTGCTACTGACTATCAAGTCCAAGGACCAGGGTTCAACTTCTAGCATGTTCACTGTCTGTGTGGAATTTATATTTTCTCTATGTCTACCCATAAATTCAACCACATCCCAGAAATGTGCATAATAACGGTAAAAATAATAATAATACATTTTATTTATATAGTGCCTTTTTCATGGTCAAGGCACTTCACAGAGTTTAAGAAAGAACGGCAGGGTATACAATATATAGCATTGTACTAAACCTGATACATACATAAAGAAGAGTAAGATAGTAAATTCAGAGAAAAAGCCTAACAGACAACATAATTGATGGTTTAACACACACACATACAGGTTACATGAGCATCTTGACATAGAGGTAAACTTAGAGAGGGGTAATAAAGTCAGGTAGAGCTAAAAGCCTTCCTGAAGAGATGAGTTTTGAGTTGTTTTTTAAAAGAATTCATGGAGTCAGTTGACCTGATTAATTTTAGTAGGTCATTCCAGAGTATGGGCGCTATACAGCTGAAGGCCCTGTCACCCATGGAGTGTAGATTAGTGTGGGGCACAATAAGATTGCCAGAATCAGAGGACCTTAGTGGGTGGACAGACACATAGTGATGGAGAAGGTCCATGATGTAGTTTGGTGCAAGGTCATTTAAGGCTTTGTAGGTTATTAGTAGAATATTTTATATTTGATTCTGTAAGACATGGGGAGCCAGTGAAGGCGGAGCAGGATGGGTGTTATGTGTTCGCTGCTGCTGGTTCGAGTAAGGATTCTTGCAGCCGAGTTTTGAATAAGCTGGAGCTGTGATATAAGATTAGAAGGGGCACCAGCCAGTAGGGAATTACGATAATCGATGCGGGATGTTATAAAAACATGGATAAGTTTCTCAGCATTAGAAAAGGAGAGGAAGGAGCGAATGATATGTTACGGAGGTGAAAGTAAGAAAGTTTCTTAATGTGATTTATGTGGGCGGAATAAGAAAGGGAGGAATCAAAAATGACACCAAGATTCTTTGCAGTAGAGACAGGTCTGATGAGATCACTGCCAAGATGGACTGGGAAGGAGCTCATTTTATTTAGTTGCATTTTAGTCCCAATTTGCAGGAGTTCAGTTTTGTTGCAATTTAATTTTAAAGAGTTCTGCTCCATCCAGGTATTAATTTTACTGAGGCAGGTTGTGAGTTAAGTATCGTCTGCATAAAAATGATAACCCAGTCTAAAGCTACGAATATGTCCAAGGGGAAGCATATAAATACAGAAGAGAAGAGGGCCGAGGACAGAGCCCTGAGGAACTCTTTGTGTGACTGGTGCTGAGCTGGATCTGTGGTTGCCAAGACTAACAAACTTCTGCCTATCAGTCACATAGGACTTGAACCACTGGAGGGCAGCGCCAGAGATACCCAGCATGTTTTCCATTCTAGGCAGTAGAATGTCATGTCTGACAGTGTCAAATGCTGCACTGAGGTCTAACAGAATTAATATGCTGGTTTGTCCAGAGTCTGCTGCCATAAGCAAATCATTGGTTACCCGTAGCAGAGCAGTTCCACAGCTGTGCCATGCCCTGAAACCAGACTGAAAGGGTTCCATCAAATTATTACAGGTTAAGTAATTGGTGAGTTAGGAGGCTACAACACGCTCAAGAACTTTTGACAGAAAAGGTAAGTGGGAAATAGGCCGAAAATTGTTAAGATCGTCAGCATCAAGACCAGACTTTTTTTAACACTGGGGTCACAAAAGCGATTTTAAAAGTGAGCGGCACAGAGCCAGTGTCAAGGGATGAGTTTAATATTGTTAGAATTACGGCATGAAGGTAGGATTTAAATAGTGTGCTGGGGATGGGGTCCAGTACACAAGTAGTCAGCCTCATCTTACAAAGCAGGTTATTAACAAATGTAGATGTGACTGGTGAGAACTTAGAGAAGGAGCTGGATGGAGTGGGAAAGCAGGGAAAGATATAAACAGATGATGTATTTATGTTAGTTGAATTATTTAGATCTTTAATTTGTTATGGAAAAAGTGGAGGAATTTCTCACAGACTTCAGTAGAAGAGGTAGTTGGGCCAGATGCGGGTTTGAGTAGTTTATTAACTACAGAGAACAAAACCCTTCGGTTGTCATGGCCACTTTCTATTATTCTGCCAAAATGGGTCTTATGTGACATTCTCTCAAGGCGTTGGCCAGCTGCTTTCATAGATCGCAATTCTGAATTATACCAAGGAGCTGAATGTTTAAAGGAAACCTCCTTATGTTTTAAAGGAGCTGTTTTATCTAATGCTGAATGAAGGGCTGAGTTATAGTGGTCAACAAGACTCTCTAGTGTTGATGGAATAGGTGAAGACAATAAAAGATTAGAAATGGATCCAGAAAGAACAGAGGGACAGATATTTTTAAGGTTTCTGTAAGAAATTTGTCGTTTACAGGTAAGAGCCAGACACTTGAAAGACAATGGACAATCAATTGGGATTCTTTTGTTGTGTAAATCCATTCTGACAATTACTGCAAGTCCACCGCCTTGTCTTGAGCTGCGAGGCTCTGTGAGGAAAGTGTATCCAGTAGATGTCGCCTCCGAGAAACGTAAATTCATTTGGTTTTTTCCATGTCTCTGTTAAACACAGTATATCAAGTTTGGTGTCAATGATGAATTGAAAATCACATACAGGGTGCAAGGCATGACAAATGCTCAGAAACTGAGCAAACCAAACCGATTTACAAGAAATGTACTAGAATTACCATGTGAAATGGTAATGTGAGCAAATTGTTGTATGGATTCACATTCAAGTCTAGGGTTTTCCTTCTTGTACATAAGGCACTTTATTATTTGGCTGTGCCATGTCCTTGTTGGAATATTAATTTGTATGCTAGTCTGAAGTGAATTGAAGGTCAAGCAAAGTTTTTCTCACTATTAACCTCTATATATTGTTCTTTTCTCATCTTTAAGTGCAAAAGTCCCTGCCGCTGGGCTTGTTCTCTGTAGTTTGATGATGCTGTTATAAATAGAAAAATGAATAATTATTATTGAGTTAACTTGAGTAGTTTAATTTCACCAAGGAATTCTTGGAGTTTGAAAGAGTTCTATTTTGTAATATTATCTCAGACATTTTATGCCCATATTCTACCATTCGTGTTTGGACATTAGTATGCACATTAGGTTTTCAAGGTATTGGTTTAAAAACATAAAAATGATCATGTGAATAAAATGCAAAAAAAAAAAATCCTGTACTGGGGGTATGTATTTTTTTTTTTTTTTTTTTTTTAACCGTGTCCTGTTCGGCTGTGAAGCAATCAGAATTGATGTCTGAATGCTGGCGACCGGACACGGAGACAAAAATGAAAGAAAAAGAAGAGAGAAAAGGAGGAGATGGAGGTAAAGGGGGAAGGGGGGATTTTCGTATAGAATAAACAATAAATGAACCAGAATCCGCTTCTAGACCTGCAGAAAAAGAGGGGGAAAAAAAAAACAAAAAAAAAACCACAAGACAAAAACATTGATGCATCAGCTACATGAAGATATATCAAAGTAAAAATGTTTGCTAACAATCACACAGTAATTATTACTAAGGCATTTAGGGCCAACCACAGCCTTAGGTCATGTGCTGAAGATGTCCAAGTCATACCTATGAAAGCACCATGTGAGCACCTGTGTGCGTACGCACGCTTGTATGTGTAAGGTTTCTCTATAGGAGCGTCCAATAGTGAGTGTGAAGGGCCACAGACCTGCCCCCAAAAACGTGCGGAAGATGGAGGGAGTTCCAAGCCCAGAAATCCAGCGTTCACCCCAGAGCGCGGAGACCCCAGGGAAACCGTCACCAGAGAAGCCCCAACCCCCCCTCGAGAGGCACAGAGGATCACCCCGGGGGGCCACAACCAGCAGCCTGCAGAGTCCCGGGAGACATCAACGGCTAGCCCCCAGGCCCGCCCGCAGCCGCTCACCCCGGAGCCGGCCGGGCCCGGAACCCAGCAACCCGGGACACAAGGGCGACCCACCCCGCCAAGGACCCAACAGAGCCCAGGGACCCAGATCCCACCAGGCAGCCACCGGGAGCGACCAGACAGATGTTTAAAAAAAAAAAAAAAAAAAGTGGCAGGGGGAGGGTAGGCGAAGATGTTGTAGCATTGCCAGATGTCCCAGGAGAGGGGAGGAGTCCAAAACCCCACCTGACATATACAGTCACACACAAACACAGTCATACACTCCCTCCCTCATGCTCTCACATACACATACAACCCAAGACTTACAAGGATGTACGCCAGACACCCATTCACACTCCCCATACACACCCTACTAACTCTGGTCCCGGTGCTGCCGTACCGAGGGCACAGCCATTCCCGGACGCCAGAGTTAGCCCCGTTCCGCTGGGGTAATAATGAGCAGGCACCCCCGTCCAACGCAGAGCAAAGCAACCCACCACTCCAGACCACAGGCAGACGGCCAGCTCCCACTCCTAGCCTCCAGCCCCGGGCAGCTAACCGAGAACAGAGGTGTAATAAGACCTCTAGTCTCCCTCCGCCGGCTCCAATGTAATACTGGGGGTATGTAAAAACATGGAAGTGCACTGCACTATGCAAAAGCCAACATGTCTATAGAATCAGCAGCAGCAGAAAAAAAGAAGCAAAAAAAAAAAAGTAAACAGGCAAATACACAAAAACTATAAAGATATGTGGATGCATGTATATGTATGTGTATATATTCAGTATATATAGTCACACACGTGTGCTTGGGAGACAGTTTATGGGCTCGAATAAATGTATTTTTCCTGCCAGACCAGGGTTTGGCATTACCCTCTAACTCTTTTTCCTCATTTTGTGCAGACCTGAGCCTAAAGCCACTTCTGGTCCTTAGAAGACACCCAACTTCACTTCCTATTCTGCTTCTCAAGATCCCACTTCCTTCTGACATAATTTCTGGTTCCCAGAATACCATTCTTTCATTATGAGACTCTCCATCTACCGAATATACATGGCAGCCATTTTGTTCTCCCGTCACTTCTGTTTTGAGCTCATGTCTTTAAAGACCAACCTGGCCAACCATTTTCAAGTATACAGGGTGGATCCCCAAGCCTTTCACTTTGTTGTGCGTGTTCATTTTACTATATATATATATATACAGTATATATATATATATATATATATATATATATATATATATATATATATATATAGAGTGATATTGGTGCTTGTTTGGCACCGACCCGACACAGACTGACAATGGAGGCATGTGTAAAATAAAGAAAAGAACTTTTAATTTTTTCTTCGCCTGTGGGGCATGTCTTCCCCGTGAACCCCACAGGCACAACACAGTCCCAAAATACACACACAAACCAACAAAAATCACCCCAAGTCACACTCCGTCTTCCACTCCTCCCAGGGCCGCTTCGTCCACCTCTCCTGACTCTGGCACCCTGAGTAGGGGCTGCAGGCTTCTCTTATAGCCCAACCGGAAGTGCTGCAGGTGCTCGTTGACCTACGTCTGGCTGCACCTCCGGGTGTGGCTGCGTTCCGCGCAGATGGGCTCGTTAAGCCGTGCAGCTCTATATAGCTCTCCTGGAGGAGGCCACGGAACCCAACCAAAATGAGCTCCGGTGTTCCATGAAAGTGGTCCCGATGTAACCCGGGGGGCTGCGACCAAGTGTTCCAGGGGACATAACGTGCATCCCATGGCTGCTCCCCCAGATCCAGTGTTGAAGGGGCGTCCCGTCCAGGCATGGGCTAATATATATATATTGTGGACGCTAGGGGTCGCTGTTGCCCTGTTGAACTCACCAGACAGATGTCCAGGACACACGTTTAAAACACCAAGAATAATTTCTGTAATATTCTCTTGCAATAATGTGCACAAAGCACTGCACACTCCACAATTCTCCAATTATTCAATAATAATAATAATAATAATAATAATAATAACAATAAACAATAACCAATCCTCCACTCCCAGCAGCTCCGTTCCTCTATCACCCAACTCCGGCTCAATCTGCTGGGTTTCCCATAGTCCTTTTAAAGTCCATAACCCGGAAGTGTGTCCTCACAGGTGGCGCAGTGGTATTGCTGCTGCTTTGCAGTAAGGAGACTGTAGAAGATAGTGGGTTCTCTTCCCTGTGTGGATAGCGCTTTGAGTACTGAGAAAAGCGCTATATAAGTGTAATGAATTATTATTATTATTATTAAGAATTCCTTCTCCGGATCAAACGCCTTCTTCAAGTATCACGGAAGTACTGTGGGTTTCCGTCCTTGTGACTCCGAAGTACTTCCGGGTTAACATCACGGTAATATTCCCCGGGTTCTTGTTGAGCTCCCCCTGGTGGCACCCACAGCACCCAACAGGGCTGAAGAGACGGATTCCATATATATATGAAAACATCTGAATAATATTTGGGTAATTAGAAAAGGTACCAACAGCACAAATAAATATTTGACTAAACAAGTATATGCTAAGTTGCTTGCTTTTTCATTGACATGCTGTATAAGCTCAACATTTTAGGAGGAATCTGCTGAGTGCATAGAAGTACATTCAACAACAACCTAAAACATGCATAAATAAAACTACCACAAACAGCACCTTAATGAAGTAGCAGTTTTTGTCTGCACCCATTTCAGAATTTAATTTTAATTTTAGTCAACTCAGGACTTTACTCATTTGTAGCACCAGAAGAAGGGCCATCCAAGACTGAGAATCATCTGAAACTATAACTTTAAGCACTGGGCAGCAGAGGAATCCTTTCAGGGCAGTATAGAAACTACAATAACTGTCCCTTTTTTGTATAAGGATGGCACTACTCTCCTTCAGGGCACTATAGAAACTACAGAAACTCTCTTTTTTGGTACAAGGGTAGAACTACATACTTTTTTCATTGAGAGAGAGAGGAAGGGTTGCAAGCATGCACTGATACAACATGTTGCTACACCCACCACACAATGAACCATCTCAGGACCCCAGATTAGGACCCGAGTGCAACTGTGGCATGTGGCTAAATACCAGGGAGTTAATGTTTTCTACCTAGTTCTTGTTAGGTCGGGTTTATACTTCACGCGAAGCATGCTGCTGCGGACACTTCTGCTATACAAGCGTTTTACTATTTATACTTGTGCGCGTACTTTACGGAAATCTGGAAGAATCCACCAGGTGGCAGTGCGAGATATCATCACGGTGAAAATCGGTTTGGCTTCGCTGCGTTGTGAATTACCTGGAACAGCCATTAAATTCCGATGACACCTTACCGCAATATCTCTGAAAAGGATGTTTAATGATTAAATCCATCAATCCAGGGATTTGTCCATTCTAGCAAGCATTGGGCATGAGGGTGAAACAATCCCTGGACAGCCATCAGCTCATCGCAAGGTGAATACAAGCACTCACATACACTAGCGTCATTTTAGTGTCACCAAATCTGCATATCTTTGGAAGGAAACCGGAGCACACTGTGGAAACCCAGAAGGAAAACCTGCAAACTCAAGGCAGGGAACACCAGGGATGTGACTCCCTGCGAGACAGCAGTGCTACCGCTCTGCCACTGTGTCACCCTCATGTGTGCAATTATTAACAGTATTATTTAAACAAAATTAACGATTTATCTGTAAAATGTAACATACATACTTTAATGAATTTCATCATGAAAGTGATATCAAGTATAAATCTTCGGATTCTAAATGTGCTGAGAGTTGGATTATCATACATTTAATGTGTTCTGTGTGGTGATCTATTGCTGTTTGCTGCTGCTGTCAGGTCCTTAGGAAGCCCTAGAAAAAAAAATACGGCACAGAAGACGGTATGTGAGACTTTTAAAATGTATTGTGTCATTATGATCGGGAATATGCAACGCTTGAATTAACATTAGATTTAATTAAAACTTACAAAGTTGAAACTCAAAATTTAAATATTACTCCATTAAATTATTTCCGATCACTACTTAATTACATTTGATTTAGTCCTGCCCTTGCCAACACACTCCCAGATTAAAACAAAGACAGTGTGACATCTAGATTGTAATTCTGCTTCAAAATTTATGGATACTTTAAGTAAGTCAAGTGTAATTGTGGAAAACCATTTAGATCAGTTAACATCAAATGTAAACATAGAAAACAATTTAGATTAGCTAAAATAACATTATAATGTGACTTTGACAGATGCTCTGGACACAGTGGCTCCCCTTAAAACAAAAGTGATCAAAGCGCCTAGAAACTGTCCCTAGTTTAATGAAAACACTCGAGTTCTTAAATTAGAGTGTTGAAAACTGGAGCGCAGATGGAGAACAACAAAGCTACATGTCTTTCAAATTGCATGGACAGAGAGTGTTAATAAATATAAAAAGCCCTCTTTAAAGCTCACTCAGAATACTATTCTACATTAATAGATAGCAATGATAAAAATCCTCGGGTACTGTTTAGAACAGTGGCTAAATTAACAAAAGGAAATTCAGATCAACAGTGCAAAATACCAACAGGTATTAGCAGTACAGACTTTATGAACTTCTTCAAAGAGAAAATTAAAAATATAAGATCCCAGATCTCTGCATCACAGTACAAACCAAATACTAGCTTAGCAGACCCTGTCTCACATTGCATTCAGCACTTTAATAATTTTAATCCTGCAACTGAGCAGAAAGTCTTAACTTTAATTTCTAAAATGTAGCCCACTATTTGTTCCCTAGATCCAGTGCCAACAAAACTAGTAAAAAGTGCAATGGATGTTCTTGCAGCGCCTATTCTAAACATTATCAATAGTTCATTATTGTATGGCACAGTACCTGAATCATTAAAAGTGTCAGTCATTAAACCATTACTTAAAAAGTCAGACCTAGACCCACATATACTAAATAATTATAGGGCTATTTCAAATTTACCGTTTCTCTCTAAAATACTAGAAAAAGTAGTCGCCAATCAGCTTCAGTCACACCTTATGTATTACAATTTATTTGAGAAATTCCAGTCTGGTTTTCGCACTGGTCATAGTACAGAAACAGCACTAACACGGGTTGTAAATGACATTCTGATATCCTGTGATGAAGGAAACTCCATTGTAATTATGTTGTTGGACTTAAGTGCAGCATTTGACACCATTGACTATTCTATTTTACTACACAGGCTAGAAAATGATGTTGGGCTTACAGGCCCCGTGCTCGCTTGGTTTAGTTCTTATTTATAAAATCGATTCCAATATGTACAGAAATCTGCTGACAGTACTCAATCATTATACACAGAAGTTCAATATGGTGTCCCGCAGGGCTCAGTACTGGGACCTTTACTGTTTTCACTTTACATGCTTTCACTGGGATCTCTCATTAGGAAACATATTGTTAATTTTCACTCGTATGCAGATGACACCCAGCTATACCTTTCATTTAAATCAAATGAAGTTTCTCTGATGTTGCCTTTAATTAGTTCTGTTAGCAAATTAAAGGAGTGGATGAATGAGAACTACTTGTCTTTAAATATAGATAAAACAGAGATGTTAATTGTTGGAGGGGATGACGCTGATCACAACAATATTCTGTCATCATTTAACTCAGTTGGAATCCCAAATAATTTTACTGAATCAGCCCGCAATCTAGGAGTTATCTTTGACTCTAGCATGTTTCTTTCATCTTAAAAATGTTAGGAAATTAAGGCGCTTTCTAAATAAACAGGATTCTGAGAAATTAATTCATGCATTTATCTCTAGTAGGATTGACTACTGCAATGCAGTGTTCACTGGCTGTTCAAATTGTTCTCTATACAGCCTCCAGTTAATCCAAAATGCGGCTGCAAGAATTATTACAAGAACAAGGAAATACAACACATAACTCCAGTTCGTAAATCCTTGCACTGGCTCCCGGTTAAGTTTAGGGCAGATTTCAAAATCCTCGTTTTAACATATAAAGCATTAAATGGCCAAGGTCCGGCTTACTTGTCCGAACTTAACATGACTTACAAACCTGAGCGTACATTAAGATCTCAAGATGCCGGTCTGCTTATGATTCAAAGGATTAATAAAATAAAAGTAGGAGGTTGAGCTTTTAGTTACAGGGCTCCTAAACTGTGGAATGGTCTGCCTGCTTTTATAAGAGATGCCCCTTCGGTCTCATCTTTTAAATCCCGGCTGAAGACTCATTATTTCAGTTTATCATATCCTGACTAGAGCTACTGATTAACTGTACATACTGCATCTCTGTTGTCAGTCATTAGCACTAAAACATAAGTAACATGATAGTTATAATTGGATACTAACCTTCACCTATTCTGTTTCTCTTCTCAGTACTCAAATGTGGCACTTGGTGCAACGGCCCACCTGCCAAGTTGTTTTGCCTGCTAATGGTAAAGTCATCCCTGATGGAGGATCGCAGGAATCATGGGAAAGAGGGGTCCTTTCATCGGATTGGCTGGCTCAGCACTGTTTCAGCCGTGGAATGACCAAATCGGGGAGGCAGCTTGATGGATGAGGTCTCCTGGACTCTGAAAATATCCAAATCTTATTATGTGATATCATCTACTGTTAAATTCTACTCCATACTTCCAAAATTTTTATTTTTATACTGTATTGAGGATTTGTTCTGTTCTGTGTATTGTATTGTATTGACCACCTTCTTTTGACACCCACTGCACGTCCAACCTACCTGGAAAGGGGTCTCTATTTGAACTGCATTTCCTAAGGTTTCTTCCATTTTTCCCTAAAAGGTCTTTTTGGGAGTTTTTCCTTGTCTTCTTAGAGAGTCAAGGCTGGGGGGCTGTCAAGAGGCAGGGCTTGTTAAAGCCCATTGTGGCACTTCCTGTGTGATTTTGGGCTATACAAAAATAAACTATTGTATTGTAATGTATTGAAATTAAAAGCACCACAAATGCATTTGTATGTCGGCATTTTGCTTCACCACATTGAACCATTCATCAAACATCAAAGCGCACATATCAATCCTGTAGGATCGGCAAAGTGGCTTTCTGTCACATGTAGATAGTAAACAGAGACTCTGACGTCATATTCCAACTTTTAGCATACTGTGCCCTTGACTTTTTGCTGGTACTGCAACTCGCACAAGCGTTGCGTTAATTTCTGAGGACCTGCTCAGAGGACGCATCAAATGAACGCTGGGAAGGCATGGCAGCCATGATCCTGGCACGTACACATTCTGAGCGTCAAGTATAAATGAGCCCTTACAAGACTTTAAGCAAACCCTGTATCACTAATACTTCAGGACAACAGTTTCCTTTCAAAACTGTACCAGTAATAGTAATGTTCATTTCAGCCCCTAATGTGGTCAAGAACATTCCAGAGGAAAGCTAGTGATGTCACTGTCTCATCAGTAAAAGAAGACTACAATATGAAGTCGTCTTTAGTCCTTAGTCCAGCACCCTCGAAAATGCTGACATATTCCTGATCTTTCATTGCCTTCTTAATTGCTATATTAACAGAAAGTTAAGCAGGAATTCCAACACATTTAATGTCTTTGGTTTATTGTACTATATATTGTGAGTTATCAGGCTTTGCTTTAATTTTTTAGAGCTAATTCAATTACAAATAAAACACTCTCTCAGACAGAAGCACACTGACAGTGTGGGATCACCTGCCAATAGCTGCAGGCTTGCGTACAGCGTCCTGTTTCATGCTAGCAGAAACCTTTAAAACTCAGCAGTTTGCTGTATAATCGGTTCATTATCATTCACAGAACTTAATAGTTCTGTTGAAACTCGTATGAATTTTTTCAATGATTAGCAAGCGACAACTGAAGTCAAACAAGAGAAGTTTATTGCTTTCACTGTGTTTAAAAAACTGAAATATTGTTTTTTAAAGTTCAAAAATAAAGTGTGTTTAAAGGAACTTTTCTGGATATTCTTTCTACAACTCTGGACTTGAGTTGTAAGTATATGTTGTGAGATCTTTGAACTCTTTTGAGACCATCCCCAATGCTGCAGCATACGAAAACGCAATAGACATGTTTGTTCAGGGCTGCTTGTCCAATGCCGAGGCAACCACAGGTCTGCAGAGCCATTGAGGCAACTACAAGTTCACAGGCTCCCCGTGTAACATGTCTGTCACCCAATGGGTGATGCAGGGAACATTATAACCCAGCTACTGACCTTGCTTGCTGTGTCTGTGTGTATTGAAGTGGTAGCTCCCATTTGAACAAATACCCTGACTGCTCCTGTTTTGATTGGAATAATGTTGGTTTTCTTGAAGCAACAACATTTATTTATATAGCACATTTTCATACAAACAGTAGCTCAAAGTGCTTTACATAATAAAGAATAGAAAAATAAGACACAATAAGAAAACAAAATAAATCAGCATTAATTAACATCGAATTAGAGTAAGGTCCAATGGCCAGGGGGGACAGAAAAAACAAAAAAAAACTCCAGACAGCTGGAGAAAAAAAAATAAAATCTGTAGGGATTCCAGACAATGAGACCGCCCAGTCCCCTCTGGGTATTCTACCTAACATAAATGAAACAGTCCTCTTTGGATTTAGGGTTCTCACGGAAAGGCTTGATGATGATGGTCACGTAGAATTCTGCCTTTTAATCCATCCATCATTGTTGGAGCATCATGAAGCTTTGAGTAGGTGGAGATGGCGCAGGCCACCACCACAAAGAAACCGGAAAAAGAAACAGAAAAGAGAGTAGGGGTCAGTACGGATTTTAGAGCTACCCTGAATAGTTATTATGAGGAGATTGAGCATACAGAGTATCAGGATTAAGTTAAATTAAGTTAAATTGAAGTTATAGAAAGGCCATGTTAAAGTAATATGTTTTCAGCAATGTTTTAAAGTGCTCTACTGTATTAGCCTGACGAATTCCTATTGGCAGGCTATTCCAGATTTTAGGTGCATAGCAGCAGAAGGCCACCTCACCACTTCTTTTAAGTTTTGTTCTTGGAATTCTAAGGAGACACTCAATTGAGGATCTGAGGTTACGATTTGGAATATAGGTTGTCAGACATTCTGATATATAAGAAGGGGCGAGATTATTTAAGGCTTTATAAACCATAAGCAGAATTTTAAAGTCAATCCTGAATGACACAGGTAACCAGTGTAGTGACATCAGAACTGGAGAAATGTGTTCGAATTTTCTTTTCCTAGTTAGGATTCTAGCAGCTGCATTCTGCACTAGTTGCAAACGATTTATGTCTTTCTTGGGTAGTCCTGATAGGAGTGCATTACAGTAATCTAGTCGACTGAAAACAAACGCGTGAACTAATTTCTCAGCATCTTTCAGTGATATAAGAGGTCTAACTTTACTTATGTTTCTTAAGTGAAAAAATGCTGTCCTAGTGATCTGATTAATATGCGATTTAAAATTCAGATTACAGTCAACAATTACCCCTAAGCTTTTTACCTCCGTCTTGACTTTTAATCCTAATGTATCCAGTTTATTTCTAATAGCCTCATTGTATCCATTATTGCTAACTAATTGACAACCCCCCAACTGTGCTGTGCACCGAAACTCTTTTAATGCAGACAGGGATTGGATGTCTGCCACCAGTGCAACTACAAGTTTGCAAGCTTATTGTGTAATATGTCTATTACCTGATGGTTTAGACAGGGAACATTTAAAACCACCCATTGACCTGGCCTTGTGCTCTTTTTTTCTGTCTTTCTGTCAGAATGAGCTGACTCCAGTCACTGCTCCGCAACTGCTAGGAGATAATGCAGGAAAACCGATAACTTTAGGGCTTGTCTACTGTTTTTGTATGTACTGAAATGGCAGGTCCTTTTTGAATAAATGCTGAGACTGTTTCTGTTTGCAGGAAAATAAAGATGATTTTCTTAGAAACCTGGACTCACCAGGAGTGGGGTCTTGCACAAATGGATCCCCAACAGGCACAAAATGTTCCTCTTCCATTGGAGCCAGGTGAGGCTTCTGCAGGTGTTCCTGCCCTTGCCCATCCCAGAGATGTGCTTGTAAAGATGGCTCCTTTGGACGTTTTTCCTATTCTATTTTGGGCACTCAGCTATGTCGATGTGCTAGGAAATGGGAGGCTGGGCAGCTATCTTCCCCATTTATTGACTGAGGATGTCCTACAGGTCATATGAATTCTTTCTCCCGAGAGACTAGATGATTATGATTTTCTGAAGCAGCAAATCCTCCTCTGTACGGTTATGAGCCCCTTGGAGAAGGGGCGTAAGTTTTGGCTGTGGCAAATTGACCTGGATCGCCCTATATTCGGGCAGATGCAGAACTTTGTGGACCTTATTCAAAGATTGTTCTGTGGAGACACCTTTGAGTGCAATGTGGAAAAGCTCGCTATTGACGCAGTCGTGTCTGGGATAAATGATGACGTTTGTGATAAGATGCTGTGGAGTGATGTCCAATTGCTGCTGGATCTGTCCTGTAGATTGGAAGGTGTCCAAGCCACTTGGAGGTAGAAGGGCTACCCTTACCTGGCACCTACTTTGTCCCAACCGTTCTGTCCCCGCCCAATGGTAAGTCGTCAAAGCTACATTCTTCCGCTACAGCCTCCAACTTGTGCTCATGCCTCTTTGGAGCAGCTTATGTCGCCATTCCCTCAAGCCCAGGCTCCTGGAGTCACTTACATCACAGCTGGGGGCAAGTGGACCAGCTCCACAGGTAGAAGACGCTATCATGGAAACTCTGCAGCTGGGTTTGAGTGCAGTTGGTTTCTCTGTGACAGGGACATCTGGCTCGGGAATGCTGTCAGTCAACTGCTCAGTCCATGGAGATTGGTTTGACCGGGTTATGCTGTTCTCAGATTTCCCACCCAAGGTCTTGAAAGAAGACAAAGTTTAAGGTCTCTGTCAAGTTGTCTGGATGCGACAACCTGGCCCTGTTGGACTCTGGTAGTGATCTCTGCACAAGCACAGAGAATGAGTGAACATTGACTGTGCTGATGGGGACATTAAAAAGTATGAGACTGTCCTACTCCCTCTAAAATTTAAAGTGATGAACTTTAAAGTTTGGATGGCCATATCAGACACTTTACCTTGGCCTCTTTTAGTTGGGAAGAGGAATGCCCTCTTCCTACACATCCTAGCCACCTGCAGAGAACTTCTTTCTGTATCAGATGTGGAGGGGTTGTCATAATGTGCCTCACTGGCATGGCCATATCAGACACTTTACCTTGGCCTCTTTTAGTTGGGAAGAGGAATGCCCTCTTCCTACACATCCTAGCCACCTGCAGAGAACTTCTTTCTGTATCAGATATGGAGGGGTTGTCATAATGTGCCTCACTGGCAACTAGTAAAATTAGTTTTGTCTCCTCTACAGTGTTGAGGGAGAGGCATTAGTTTTGGGCAGTGTTGTATAAAATCCCTGAAAATCACACTTGAGTAAAAGTACATCTTACCAGAAAATGACTTTGGTAAACATTAAAGTTTCCTATTAGTATACTACCTGAGTAAAAGTCCTAAAGTATTTTATATTTTTTGTAATTAAGCATCAAAAGTATTTTTTTGATATTAAAATTTACTGTACTTAAGTATTGAAAGTAAAAGTACTTTAAATGTTAATAAAAAGGCAAGCAAGTTTTAAAGAATTAAGATTATTCTTTTAAGCATGTACACCACCTTAAAATGGAGCCTATTTTACATTAGCACCACAGTAATAACAATGATCATTACTAGAAACTGAAAAATTTGCTGCTCATCTTCAAAAGAAATTGCCTTTCAAAACTCTGAGAACTCAGTCTCACTCTTTTAGGGCTGAAGACACAGGCTGCAGAAGCAGGTAGAGGTGTATTCATCTCCAGAGATAGCTTGCACACAGCTGGGAAGGATTTCAGGAAGTCTATATGAGCAAGTCTATGTGAAAATGTACACATATACAAATATTGTATTACTCATTGTGATTGTGGCATCATCCTTTTTTCAAGTTATTTGGAATTTTGGAATGATAATCGCAGCAACGATCAATTCAGGGTCTTCTAACATGTGGCCAAAACAGTTCTTAATTCCCACCTGCAAGGAATCCATCAGAGGCTTTCAATACTTTAATGGCAGCTTGACTCTGTCAAGTTTGACAGTCACCAGGTTAATTATTGGAACTAGACACCCCATCTGGGCATTTGCTTCTTCTTGCAAGATGTTGGTTGCCTGTGTATATTGAAGTGGTAGCCTCATACTTTGAGAAGAATGCAAGTTCATCTGGATTGAACCTATGATGAAAAAAAACACCATGTTACAACTATATAACTATTTCAACAAAACATGCTGGCTGAGTAATAAACTAAAATGGACCAATGATAAGTGAAAGTTAGGATACAATGTGAAACAGTAATTAGTGCTCAAGAATGGGGCTGCAACTAATGATTATTTTGGTAGTCGACTAATCGTTCAATTTATTTTTCGATTAATCACGATTATTTCATGTCTGACTATTTTGATGCCTGCGACCTGTGGTTGTACATCCTGTTCTGGGCTCCATTGCATGTCTTACCTCATCTGCTCACGTCTGTCAACCTGTGAATGTCACCCTGATGTCTCCGCATTAACACTATTAAAATTAATAATAATCAAATTAAAAAAACTACTCGTGAAACATATGAATTTGAAAATAATCAGATTTTTTTATATTAGTGTGACCATCACAATAAAAAAGAAATACATTAAACAATACAAACTAAAGTGCACGTAGTCTTTAAACAAAAAAAGTGCATTTAACTTAATCAAAAAATACATCTTTAAAACTGAAACGTTTTTCATACTTTAATAACAAATGACAAAATGTAAACATAAATTATGTAATGTGTAAAGCCTGAAGTGTAAAGATCAAATAAATACTTTCACAAAAGGTTCAAGGATGATACAATAGCTTCTATGGTGCAGCGGTAGGAATTGCTGACTTATAATCAAGAGTCCCCCAGTTCGATCCTGACTGCCTCGTATATTTACTGTTTTGAATAGTGAGTTGCTCTTATCTATACTAATAAAAGGAAAAGCCCTCACTGACTCATTCACTCACTCACTCACTCACTCACTCACTGACTGACTCATCACTAATTCTCCAACTTCCCGTGTGGGTGGAAGGCTGAAATTTGGCAGGTTCATTCCTTACAGCTTCCTTACAAAAGTTGGGCAGGTTTCATTTCGAAATTCTACGCGTAATGGTCATAACTGGAAGCTGTTTTTCTCCATTTACTGTAATGGAGATGAGCTTGAACGCCGTGGGGGCGGAGTTTCGTGTGACATCATCACGCCTCCCACTTAATCACGCAGTACATAGAAAACCAGGAAGACCTCCAAAAAGCGCTGAAGAAAACATGCATTAAATAATTGAGAAGGCAGCGAAACAATAAGAAGCGAGCGAGTGACATATACAACCATATTCATGAGTTCTGCTACTTCAGAAACAAAGCACGATGTAAACCTACACTTTAAATTAAGTTCATAGACAGGCTGCCGCTGGCGTTTGTAATTTAATGCCTGCCCATATAAGGCCGTCCGTCAGCGGCAATCCAATAGCAAACTGCCACTAAATATTCACGGGTGAAGGACTGTGCTTATGCAGAGGAAGATGAGATGGTCAGGGTGGTGTTTGGCACAAACTCAGCGAAACTGCGAGAGAAAGTTTTAACACTAGAATTACCAGAGCCTACGAAAAAACTCGTAGATCCGTCCCACCTTAAATCGCTTCTTAAAACCGCTCTCACCTCTCCGCCAGCCTCCTTTGTCCTGTAAATGTGCCGATAAAAACAAACTGCAAGCAGCCGGCTATTCCATCCCCCCACCGACTCAGAACGTGCACGAACTTCTCCGAGCTCATGCCTCGATTATCTAGGAGTGAAGTGGAGTTTTAGAGTGGAAATAATAGATTGTTATTTGGAACACACGCATTTCATGTGTGTTCCGTTTCTACAGTAATCTGTGTAAACACAATGTTAAAACAGAAACTTTTTCATATTTTAGTAATAAATGTCACAAAATGTAGACATAAACTATAAAATGTGTGAAGCCTGACAGCCAAAGAACAAATACACTTTCATAAAAGGTTCAAGACTTTTACATCAGCTTCCATGGCATACTGGTAAGATTTCGTCACTTAGAGCACAGCAGACTTGTTGTACTTCAAGAAATCCGAGTTCGAATCTCCGCTAGGGAGAAAATTTATTTATTTTTAACCTTCGCCGTTCTGCCTGCCTGAACTCCCTGTCTATCTATATAGTAATAACAGTAATTTTATAATTATATAGGAGCTTCCCTGTCTGCCTATCATATAGTGCCTTTCCTTCCTACCTATCTATATATCTATCCCCTTAGCTGTTTTTTATATATCTATTATACAGTGCCTTCCCTGTTTATTTATATATCTAGTGCCTTCTCTGCCTGTCTGTCTGTCTGATTGCATATAGCGCTGAACTTACTGCTCTGTATTATTCTGTCCTCTGCATGTCCTGGAGTACAAAAGAAACACCACCATACAGCAACATGTGCGAACTGGCAAGATCGGGGAAAAAACACGCGGTCACTGATTACAAACCGCAAGATGAATGAAAGAGACAATATATGTAAAAACATCATCGCACTAATGCAATATTATTTGAAAACAAACAGCGTCAGATCGGGTTTGAATATGCGCCCTATCTGACGCTGTTCGTTTTCAAATAATATTGCATGTACTGTGCGTTGAAACTGCGGCACTGAATAAGCAGACTCCTTCTGTAACAGCGTCAGCGTGTATTCAAACCCGATCTGACGCTCTTCTTTTTCAAATAATATTGCATGTATTGAACTATTTTAGAATAAAAACATACATTTGATTTCAGTCAGTCTGCAAGAGCCAGTGTAAATGCATGATAATTATAAAGGTTAGCTTTTTTTCACATAAAGACGCGCTATAACTCAAATGTGATTTATTTGGAGACGCGATATAGCTCGAATGTGATTTATTTGGAGACGCGCTATACTCGAATGTGATTTATTTGGAGACGCGCTATACTCGAATGTTATTTGTATAGGGAAGAAAGTACAATGTCAGGTGCTCATTCAGTGTAATAGGAACCATAGCACAGAGAGATGTGTACACTGCAACAAGTACACATGTCGTGAATGTAGGAAGGGTGTGTGGGAATTGTTAATATTTGAATGTGATGATTTTATATAGCACGGATCGGAAATCAGCAGTTCTTAGCATTGCACCACGCAAGCTGTCGTATCAACCGCCTACTGTAAATTGCTTTATTTTTTCTTCACGTATAGTCTAGAATAAAAGTGCACTTGTCTTGTTATTCTTGTACACCAACATATGTTCCTGTGTTTGAGCGACACGGACATGCTCAAAAAAATAGACGTGTAATGCCACGAAAAGTGCACGCAGGCTCTTCAGTTCGCAAGCATTGGTACGAGAATGCAGTCACAAATACGCTGCAGAGCTATAGCGCATCTTTATGTGAAAACAGCATTCTCAATTTGAGGGGGGGGGTGTAGGGAAGGATCCTGAACACGACTGAGAGAATGAAAAGTGAATAAAAAAAAAATAACCTTTACAAGTATAATAAATTACAACGGCTGTTACACACTGAAATCAAATGTATATGTTTTTATTATAAAATAGTATAACAGCAGTTTACGTCTCAAAACTGAATCGCGCGGGATCGAATTCATGACCTTTTGAACACTAGTCAGTGATTGATACCATTATGCTACCGTGGCAGCTGGAATAAGTATGTGTCAATGTGGCATGCTAAGGTGGCTTTTTTCTGCAGTTATATTTTTGAATAAAAGCATACTTGTTCTGTTATATTTGTACCTTTTGTAAATGTGTTTGATATTTGGACTTCAGGCTTCATACATTATATAGTTTATGCTTACATTTTGTCATTTACTACTACAATATGAAAAACGTTTCTGTTTTAAAAATGTGTTTACACGGATTACTGTAGAAACAGAACACACGTGAAATGCGTGTATTCCAAATAATGATCTATTATTTCCACTCTAAAATTCCACTTCACTCCCAGATAATCAAGGCATGAGCTGGGAGAAGTTTGTGCACGTTCTAAGTCGTTGGGGGGATGGAATAGCCGGCTACTTGCAGCTTTTCTTTTATCAGCACGTTTAGATTAACAAAAGACGCTGGCGGAGAGGTGAGAACGGTTTTAAGAAGCGATTTAAGGTGGGACGGATCTACGAGTTTTTTCGTAGGCTCTGGTAATTCTAGTGTTAAGTGCCAGGACTTCGGTAACATTAAATACAGCCATGGACATAACACGAGATGGCACCAGCACAGCTGGGAACCTTCGATGCATGTACACCGAGCGGCTCACGTGAACTGACGCAGTGCACAGACAAAAAGCAACAGTTCCAAAGAGCGCTGAACAAAAACCGAATTACACAATTGAAAAGGCAGCAAAAAATATGAAGCGTCTGATACATACAAGCATATTCATATATCCAGCTACTGCGGAAACAAAGCACACGGTGGAAAAAGTCAATGTCCCGCTAAAGGAAGACAGTGTAAAAAAAAAACCCGTGCATGCAGTGTGTCAGGTCTCAGATAAAGAAGAAGACGAGCTGTTTATTGATGCAGTAAGAAACGAATCGATGAATGAAACCTGTCATCTTTACAACGATTGACAAACACGGAATGTAACTTGAACACAACACATCCTACAAATACGAACCTGATTGAAAGAAATAATGATAATCAAATCCTTGATGACAGCAACACTCAGTAACTCTCACAAAACAAATACTGTATATTGACAGTCATGTTACGTTATTTTTAAAATGTTCCCTTTTCTTTTTCATAGCTTTTTTAACACACTACTTCTCCGCTGCGATACGTGGGTATATATATATGTATATATATACCCCGATCTACATACTTGAATAATGGATACTTTATTCGCCATCAAAGATTGTTTTGGTAAAGCCATACTCAGTGTATTCATTAGATGAACGGTAAAAAAGTAAGAGCGAGGGGAGGATGACTTATTGAGGCATGCAGGCTGTAGTGCGCGTCAACTCTATCTGAATTGCGCGATCACATTTGAAAAAATATATCTTTTCAAGTTCTATTTAGTCCATATGTGTCAAACTCAAGGGCCGCGGGCCACATCCGGCCCGGCGTGTAATTATATCCGGCC
>JANRMT010062808.1:10507253-10563419 GCA_026402145.1 Polypterus bichir lapradei
AACTTGTTTCTGAATATATAAAGTAAAAACTTGAATAAATAAAGTCACCGCTGAAATATATAAAGCCAGCGCTGGAATATGTAAAGTCAAAACTTGAATATATAAAGTCAGCGTCGGTATATATAAAGTCAAAACTTGTTTCTGAATATATAAAGTCAAAACTTGAATATATAAAGTCAGCTTCAGAATATATAAAGTCAGCGCTGGAATATATAAAGTCAAAACTTGATTATATAAAGTCAGCGTTGGAATATATAAAGTCATTCCCGAATATATAAAGTCAAAACCTGAGTATATAAAGTCAGCGTTGGAATATTTAAAGTCAAAACTTGAATATATAAAGTCAGCGCTGGAATATCCATCCATTTCCCAACCCGTTGAATCTGACCACAGGGTCACGGGGGTCTGCTGGAGCCAATCCCAGCCAACACTGGGTGCAAGGCAGGAACCAATCCTGGGCAGGGCAAATGCATCATTTTCAAAACATTAACCGAACAGTGTTTTTTTAATTTATTTTTCTGAATACGTTTTTCTTAACTTATTTCATTTTTTTTAGTTTACTAAAAATGTGCCTGAGTCGTTTCAATCAATATATTTTGACTTTGACTTTATATATTCAGGAATGAGTTTATATACTCCGATGTTGACTTTATATAATCAGGAATGACTTTATAAATTCCGACGCTGACTTTATATATTCAGGTTTTGACTTTATATATTCCAGTACTGACTTTATACATTCCAAAGCTGACTTTATATATTCAAGTTTTGACTTTATATATTCCGACAGTGACTTTATATATTCAAGTTTTGACTTTATATATTCCTGCGCTGACTTTATATGTTCCGACGCTGACTTTATATATTCAAGTTTTGACATTATATATTCCGACAGTGACTTTATATATTCAAGTTTTGACTTTAAATATTCCAACGCTGACTTTATATACTCAGGTTTTGACTTTATATATTCCAGCGCTGACTTTATATATTCCGACGCTTACTTTATATATTCAAGTTTTGAGTTCATATATTCCAGCGCTGACTTTATATATTCCGACGCTGACTTTATATATTCCAGCGCTGACTTTAAATATTCCAATGCTGACTTTATATACTCAGGTTTTGACTTTATATATTCGGGAATGACTTTATATATTCCAGCGCTAACTTTATATATTCAAGTTTTGACTTTATATATTCAGAAAAAAGTTTTGATTTTATATATACCGACGCTGACTTTATATATTCAAGTTTTGACTTTATATATTCAGAAAAAAAGTTTTGACTTTATATATACCGACGCAGACTTTATATATTCAAGTTTTGACTTTATATATTCCGACAGTGACTTTATATATTCAAGTTTTGACTTTATATATTCGGGAATGACTTTATATATTCTGACGCTGACTTTATATATTCAGAAAATCAATGTATTTGTCTGTTTGGCACACCATAATATATATATATATATAGATATATATATATATAGATATATATATATATATATAGATATAGATATGGGAACAACACTCATATCAATGACAAAACAATTACATTAACAATCATGTTACGTTATTTTTTAAATTTTTCCTTTTCTTTTTCATACCTTCTTTAACACACTACTTCTCCGCTGCGAAGCACGGGTATTCTGCTAGTTGTTAATATTATACAATAAACACCTACATTTGATTTGCATCTGTAACAGCCGCTGTAAATGCTTTGTTCCAAAGTATGTACATTACACTTCCCAGAAGTTGAATGGTACAATTTCTTATATGCCTTATCATACGTTGCTTTCATCGCATCAACTGTTGCTATTAGGTTAAGTAGGTGACAAGCATAGCACTGGTGCTTTGGTAACTGGAATTCGAAAGCATCATTTTCATTCAGAATCGATGACACATCAACAAACTGCACTTCTTCAACCCCCTCTTTCTCCTCTCCTGATTGAGATACATCACCATCACTTCTAATGCATTGTTATCCACATCTTCACTAAAAATGTGGAAAGCTTTTATAAAATTAGATTCATTATCTGTTGTTGTTCTCAGAATCTTCCCTCAAATTTCGTACTTGGAAAGGATGTCATTCAGGGCACTTGACAACACATCAGATGTGTACGATCTTCTCAGTTGTTTACAGGCTAGAGCTGTAGAGCATCTTTTGAGACTGTCAGGGTGAACCCAATGGGCAGTAACTGCAATGAAGCTCCACATTCTGACAGACAAGCAATACGATTGTGGCAGTATGGTCATCTCCCCTCATGGCCTCAGTCACTGCCTTCTTCATTTCCTCTGAGGCATCACCAATGATGGAATGCAGTGTCAGTCCTGACATAATTTTTGCATTAGGTTGCAGTTCTTTCACAAAATTTGTAAATGACAGCTTTGTCAATGGACCTCCGAAATATAGTCCAGGTGTTTTATTAATGTGCCCTGTTTGCTGGTGGAGGGGGTCTTGGGAGTCCTTTTTCTCTTTGTTAAAACATAATTCATTAATAAAATATATCAGGAAAGGTGAAATGAAATGTACAGCTTTCTGTTTTTTCAAAATCATACTTTTCATATACTGTCTTTTCAAAAGCAGTTAAAGTAATGTTAGGCTACAATTACAGTACATACTGTATATACTGTACTTCTGTCAAAACTTACATTAAAATTGTCATCAGTCACTAATGTGCTGGTAATCTATACATCCATCTTTATGCAGTCTTAAGATGGCAGGGACTAGAGCCTATTTCAGCAAAATTTAGTGTAATGCAAGCAGTTTATTACAAACTACACCTATACACGTTCACTTGTATATTGACATTCAGTCATTTTAGGCTTGTTAGTTAATCGGTGTCTTTATAGTAGGGAGGAAAATAGAAGAACTCAGAGATAAAGCCACAGTTAGTGACCAGGCTGAAATATGAACCTAGTCTCCACTGTATTACCAGACCACCAAAAATTCCAAATGAAAGTTGTCTAAACGTACAAGTAAATAAAGAAGGTAATTATTACCATGTATGTATGGAAATGATGACTTGACTTATCATAAGTGTATCATTGTTAAAATCCTGGGGCCTCATGTATAAACGGTGCGTACGCACAAAAATGTTGCATACTCCTGTTTCCACGCTCAAATCGTGATGTATAAAACCTAAACTTCGTGTAAGCCTAGTTTTGTAAACTGGCGGCACCCAGTGTCAAAGCAGTGGTTTTGTTCAAGTGTGGTTTCTCTTTCTTTTTTAGATGCACATCCCTGGCGCAGCTTTATCAAATACATTGAAATTAACCTTATGTTGTTTATTAGTTGGGCGGCACATTGGCGCAGTGGTATCGCTGCTGCCTCACAGTAAGGAGACCTGTGTTCGCTTCTTGGGTCCTCCCTGTATGGAGTTTGCATGTTCTCCCCTTGTCTGTGTGGGTTTGCTCCGGTTTCCTCCCACAGTCCAAAGACATGCAGGTTAGGTGCATTGCTAATCCTAAATTGTGCTTTGTGTGTGTGTGTGTGCCCTGTGGTGGGCTGGGACCCTGCCCGGGGTTTGTTTCCTGCCTTGCACCCTGTGCTGGCTAGGATTGGCTCCAGCAGACCCCCGTGGCCCTGTAGTTAGGATATAGTGGGTTGGAAAATGACTGACTGTTTATTAGTTTAAGGCATCTGATTGTAATTAACCTGTAACAGTATAATGGTCCACGGAATGGCCAAACTATTCTAAATACCATAGCTGATTTAGCATTGTTCCTCTCAATGCACCACTCAGACTATTTATCCCACTGTATCTGAGTGTGGAATCAAAGCTCTAACAGCAGCTGATCGGAAAGAGAATTATAGGTATACAGCATCAAGCATACGCTGCCTCAGCCACGCGCACATTCTATTGAACTGCTGTCATACGGCAAACGCTTCAGAGCCTTTCCTGTATGGACCTCGCGGTTCAGAAACAGTTTCATCCCAAGAACTATAAATGCACTCAATCAGTCCATCACGTGCTCCTCGTAGAACTGTTTGTACTTATTAGTACAATTACCTCACTGTAAACTTGCGATACAGTTATAATATTGCACAACCTGAGCCACATTATAAAGCGTGTATTTACATATGATGACGATATCATTTTTAAGATGAAATGCAGCAAAATATGTCTATTACATTATACAGATAAAATGTTAACATCATTTAAATAATCTATATTGTTAATAATTAAACATATTAGGACACGGTGTCGTAGTGCTAGCTAGTTCAGGGATTGTTCCTGCCTCGTGGTGTATTCTTGCTGGGGCTGGCACGACAATGGAAGGATAGATGGATAGAATAATTAAACATGTACTACGAAGATATTTCAATGTATTTCATGTTTTGAAGAATCGGCATTCTAAGCTTACTGATGGCTTAACATCTATTACAGAACTGATTGTGTGGCGACTGGTTAATTGTAGAAAGAAAAGGAAGGACAAGGTCACACACGGCGCAGCAAGCATCTTGCAGGGGGGCAGGCACAATCTCTGGACGGGGCGCCGGCTCATCATTATCACAGTGCCACCGTGTTTCCATGTTTAATAACATGCTTTAACTCCTATCATCATGAAAATGATATCTTTTGTGCCACTCAAACACATGCGCGCAAGACCGGCCGTCATTCCCATAAGCTGTAGTAAGCATTTAAAAACATTCTGCTGGTGTTTTGTACAATTTTACTAAAAATTTCAAATTGACATGTTGTTCAACTTTTAAACAGCATTTTTTCAGCACACTACAGAAAACACAACCAAACTAAATGGCGACTCACAATCAATTGAACGTCATAGAGTGTTGCTGCTTGTCATGCAGGTTCAGACATGTTCAAGGTGCATGCAGTTATAACTGGTTGTGACTGCTGTGTTTACTAGGTGGAATCACAATTTCGTTATTTAATAGACATACCTTATAGAAGAACACATACAAAACAAAGCATTTAATGTGCTACTTTAGTTACGATGGTATTTGAGAAACTTTAAAGATGGTTTATGATGTTCTACTTTAATGACAAAATAAAATATGTGATTAAAGTGGAAATTTCAACATTAAAGTTGACATTTCAAGCTTTTTTCTCGCTGTGTTCCTATTTTTTTTCTTTTCTCTGTACCCTGATAAGCTTTCATATGACACTCAGACAGTGGGCTACAACTCGCTTTTTCATGGCGACTTTGATATCTGACAACTTCTTTTTCATTTCAGGCACTGTGCAACTTTCTGAACTTGAGCTTTCGAGTTTCTCCGACACTCTATGTCACTCGATCAACTTTTGCCATTGTCTTTTCACAGAACAAGGAGTGGTGGCAGGCAAGCTTGCACATGCGTTACTTTTCACGCTGACCGGGATTTATGTAGCGAAAGAACATGGAAGTTGTCGTTACGCCATGTTTTAGTGTGAATTCTGCGCACAGCGTTATGCATGAGACCCCTGATCAGCTGGGAATCAAATATTATTGTGTAGCATTTCATATGCCACCTCACACCAGTCAGCCCTCTTCAATTCCAAGTTGGAAAAGCTCATGTTTTCTTATCCTAAGATATGTTCCTATGGTTTTGTTTTTTTTTAATGCATTTTATTAATCCCTAAAGGGAAATTGTCTTTTCGCATGACTGTTGGTGGGTCAACCAGGGCCACCCATGATACAGTATCCCAAGGCAAATCTCAGGACCTTGCTCAAGGGCCCAGTGGAATACCATCTGGCAGTAATGTGATTTGAAATGGCAACTTTCCAGATTCCAGGGCAGATTCTTAGCTACAGTCCCACCACTGCTAGTCTAACTGGTAAGAATAAATGGTTGGAATGAGTGAAAAGGACCAGTTTTCACAGAAGTTTAAAATTTAGAACTAGTACTATTAATGTAAATGCAGATATTGTTATTGCTCTAAAGTTTCTAAATGTCTGTAGTATTCTTGCAGCCTAAATATATTCATTTTGACTTATTCCATTATCTTCTCATATTTATACAGTAAATGTCACATATATAAATCTTCTATCAAAACAGAAAGTAATCCTCATTAAAACAGTGGCACAAACAAATGCTAATTATAAACATTTACTTTTTCTATTATTGTCTCCAAGTAGCAGGTTTTACTGACTGCTTAAGAAAAATACATTGTATTTCAAATTTTCAAATAGAAATTTTGGTAACTTTAACCTAATGATGCACTCTGCACACACATACAGTATCTTAGCTAATTTTTCTAATAGATTATAATGTGGGAACTTCCTATTCAAACATTTGTTGTAAGCTAATTCACTTTGTCTCTCCTTCTGTGGAGAAGCAATCCAAACCCATACCAGTGTTCTCCAATAATTTTCTCCCATTTTGCGTTTGCTTTGTAAAGTGTTTACTTTGTAACTGTGCCATGGTCAATATAAATCAAATGCAATTAATAGATTTTTTTTCACTCTGAAGCTCAGCTACTGAGAGCCAAAGTAATTGAATACAAAGTCGTAAATTCTGTCTCACATATGCACAGTACAGCTTGTCAGGCAAGATTAAAGGGGTTTTGGTGTTTGCATGTACTGTAAGTCAGTCTACGCTTGAGAAAAAGCCAAACAATTTACTTTGTTGTGGAAGAGTATAATATCATTTGCATAGAATGACTCTAGGTGCTGCTTCATAGATGTGTTATAATCTTTGAATAAATGCTATTTACTTCTTTAATAATGAATTCATTTTGTCTGTTTATTTGTTAACATTTAATTTTAATAATGCATTTATTGTAAGTAGGCAGTGAATAGGGTGCAATTTTAATACTGTATGTAGACATTAACAAGAATTAACAGATTATACAGTGTGTATATATATATATTGTAAAAAGGAAGAGACTCGACACGTAAAAAGGTTTGGGGCAGCCACCCATATAATATTCCTAGCTGCAAAGGTTTTCCTTTTCATTCAACAGAGTAGTTGATCATACAGAGTCCAAGACAGAACTGATGAAGGTTGGAAAAGATGGCGGTTTTAATTGGTCAGATAGGAAGTGATGTATGTTACCCAGAAGTGATGTAGGGTGACCGGAAGTGATGTTTCTCTGACATCAGCCTGGGTGTCGGAATTGGAAATGACATTCTTGATTCAGATAGGTTTTCCCGTGGCTGGTCTGTAGAGATAGCAGGAGGAGGTTTAATGCACCCCGCCCTCCCCTGGCCTGGCATGGAATTACCTTTACATGGTCCACACAACGTCCCTCTATTCGCATGTGTGTGACATGAGGCCCAGACCCATTGGGTCAGGTGTACCGGTCCAAGAAGTCATGACATCTAGAAAGGGCATCGGCATTGGCTTGCAGAGCACCCCGGCGATAAACGACTGAATACTTATGTGGCTGTAGATCCAAAAACCACCTCGTGACCCGTGGATTGGACTCCCTGTGCAAGGCCATCCACTGTAAGGGCGCATGGGCTGTCACCAGATTGAATTCACGTCCCAAGAGGTAATATCTCAGCTGAGTAATCGCCCATTTAATAGCCAAAGCCTCCCGCTCCACTGCCGCATACCTAGTTTCCCAATCCAACAGTTTCCGGCTCAGGTACATAATGGGGTGTTCAACTCCATCGACGCTTTGGCTCAGCACGGCTCCAAGACCTGTGTCCGAAGCGTCCATCTGGAGAATGAAAGGTAAAGAAAAGTCTGGCACCTTTAATATAGGACCTGACATAAGGGCCAGTTTCAAGTCACTGAATGCAGCCTCTGATATATCATCCCATACCACGTGATTAGGTCGACCCTTCTTTGTGAAAAACCAAGGTACAAACCGGAGATAGTAACCCGCTAAGCCGAGAAAGGCCTGACATATAAAGCAGTTCGTGGATCGATAATACCGGACATCCCCGTGAATACATGTAATGCAGGTCATATTCTTACACCATTGTCGCAGTAATGTCAAATGGCAAGCAACAATAGAAATGTTACTGCTGGAATCAAATAAAGCGATTACTTTAATTCCATTAACTAGCACTTCTCCCATATGTGAACAGGCCAGTGGATTAGCGAGAGCGCACCGTGCCTCCTCCCACATCACCCCACAGACCCCTTTGTTGCTTCGCAGGGCCTGCCGACGCGTCCCAGGGTCCACTTGAACATGCTTTGCATTATAGCCGCGGGACTCTGTATTAGGGACGCAAGCACGTCCGGATTCACACAAGTCCCGTTCTGGCACTCCCAAGCCGGTTTCTGCCCTGAGGTGATCTATTGTCTTGGCTAGTGAGACAATATCTGTATATTCCCAGGCCGGCTGGGCGATTTTTGCGGGTAGACTTCTGAGGAGTAAGGCGCAGGCCACCTGCTTCGCTATTTGGTGGCTGGATTTTTTATGGGGCTGTAACCAACCAACCACCTTAGCCCTTAAAGCCACAGCCTGTTTCTTAGTTGCCTTAGTGGGGTCAATTTTCCAGGCCATTATGTTTTCCACCTGCCAACCTGGGTTTCTCCCACCTTTATTAAAGGGCTTGCCCTTTGTGGGATATGTAGGGGCAGTCCCCACACCCGAGAGGCCATAATAAGTACTCAATGCAATCCCTGATGCACTTGGCTCTAGCCTGTGGGTCCCGGGGCTATTTTTCCCTGGACCTTTAACAGGATGACACCCCCGACTGACGTCCACTCGGCAACTCGGGAGCGGTACTTACCCATCTGATCTTTCGTTGGATTATAAGCGTGTGTCGAGCCTAGGTTTAGGTTTGCCTTCGATCTCTGCAGGAGGCCATCATCCTGCCGACTATGCAAATTTAAAAAGGAAGAGACTCAACACACGTAAAAAGGTTTGGGGCAGCCACCAGTATAATATTCCTAGCTGCAAAGATTTTCTTTTTCATTCAACAGAGTAGTTGATCGTACAGAGTCCAAGACAGAACTGATGAAGGTTGGAAAACATGCAGTTTTAAGTGGTCAGACAGGAAGTGATGTATGTTAACCGGAAGTGATGTAGGGTGACTGGAAGTGATGTTTCTCTGACATCAGCCTGGGCGTCAGAACTGGAAATGACATTCTTCTGGACGCCGGGACCGGAAGCGACATTCTTCTGGGTGCCGGAACTGGAAGTGACGTTCTTCTGGGCACCGGTATCGGAAGTGACGTTCTTCTGGGCACTGGAACCGGAAGTGACGTTCTTGATTCAGGTAGGTTTTCCCGTGGCTGGTCTGTAGAGATAGCAGGAGAAGGTTTAATGCACCCCACCCTCCCCTGGCCTGGCGTGGAATTACCTTTGCTTGGTCCACACAACCTCCCCCTATTCACACATGTGTGACAATATATATATATTAGCTGTGTAAGCCTGTGCTGCAAAAAGCCTGGGGTCCTAGAAACTATTGAAATCATCAGAAAACAAATTGAAATGTAGAGATGTCAGGTAATTGAAAGGAACTACTCTGGATATTTCTCTCCTAGGAGGATTCATTTTGCCGATGTGCTCACGTCACTTGTGTATTAGCGGCAGGAGGAGAAGTAAAAGGGATACCGTTTTGCCGATGTTATCGGCTAAGCGACTTTGTCTTTCTTCTGAGGTTTCATTTTGCTGACGTGTGGGCCTCACTTGTGTTATTAGCGACCTGGTCTGATATTTTTCAATTTCTGCTGCAAAATTCAGTTGGTAAGGTCAGAATTTGGCGTCAACAATATGAAAGTATGGATTCATCCTGCCTTGTATCAATGGGTCTGGGTGGTGAGTGGTGGTGTAATGGTGTTGGTGTGTGGGATATTTTCTTGGTACACTTTGGGTCCTTTAGTACCAATTGAGCATTATTTAAGTGCCATAGCCTACCTGAGTATTGTTACTGGCCACGTTCATCCCTTTATGACTGCAGTCTACCAATCTTTTGATGGCTACTTCCAGCAAGGTAACTCCCCATGTCACAAAGCTCTGATCATCTCAGACAGCTTTTTTGTACTCAGATTGCCTCCACTGTCACCAGATCACAATCTAATAGAGCACCTTTGGGATGTGGTGAAATGGAGGATTCACATCATGGATGTGCAGCTGACGAACCTGCAGCAACTGCGTTAGGCTATTATGTCAATGATGGACCACAATCCCTCAGGAATATTTCCATGAAGAATTATGGCAGTTCTGTAGGAAAAAAGGGGTCAAACATGGCACTAGCAAGGTGTACCCAATAAAGTGGCCAGTAAGTGTGTGTCTGTGTGTGTGTGCATGCGTGTGTGTGTCAATTAGACAGTATGCTGCAGACAGGTCCAATAGTCTATCAATGGCATGATGCGAATGGAGACCAAAGGTAGATAGAACTCTCACCAGGTGTACCAGAGGTTCCAAGAAACTCTTGTTACCCCACACATGGTGAAAGAGCCTGCCACAGAAGGACTAAACATTGGGGGATGCAGATGAAAGTAGGGTCAAGAGGAATTGTGTTGGCAAAAGCTTACCTGGAAGGAGGAGATATGAAAATGGCAAAGGGGGTGGGGGTTATATGGGAAGAGGATCAAATAAGAAAGTAAGAGGTGCAAAAAGGTAGACAAGTGAGACAGCCCCTTTAATAGTAGTAGTATTATTTAACAGATTACTTTATATAGCACTTTTCTACTCAGCTCAAAGTGCTTTACATAGACAGTGGGGAACCACTTCAACCACCACAGACGTTAAGGATTCAATTGGATGATGCGATGGCTGTCATTCTTGTATGCTCACCACACATTTGCAATTAGGTGGTGAAGGGGTGAAAGAGGTAGTTGGCCAGTAAGGGACAGGGATCACAATGACCAGGCTGATTTAGGCCAATGACCAGGCTGAGTTAGGCAATTTAGCCAAGACATCAGGAAACATCCAACACTCTTTTCAAAAGATGATCTGGAGAACCTCAGGTTTCCATCTCATCCAAGGGATAGTGCTGATTTTTATAGCACAGCTACCCTGTCACTGCACTGGGGCATTGGGATTCCAAAAGGTAACCCACCCTGATAGCCTCACCAACACCTCTTCCAGCAACAACTCTAACTTTTCCTGAGTGTAGATGTTATGGCTGCTGGTAGCAGCAGTTGTAATAGGAGTAGTTAGGCCCAGAAAGGCAGCAGGTTTGTTGTTTATTCCTCTTAATTTGAGCATTGTGATCTGTTTGTGCTGTTGTGTTTATTGTGACATTTTTTATTGTAATAATAATAAACTGCACTCCTTTATATACTTTGTTCTCTTTGACTGTTTTGGGTAGGAATTCCACTCAGGAGCAGCCCCTTCAGGCTACTATATATATTAATCCATGACAACTCTGATAGCTCAATAGATCTCACTTTTTTGTTCTTCACAATGCAGTGGTTAAAGAGAAAAAAAAACCTTTATCAAAATTTTCCTAAACTGAAGCCTAAAGGCTGTCAGAGACATATGGGGATTAAATTAGACTCTGGGATATAAAAAACATAATGCACTGAATAGCTTTTCAGCATTGGAACATAAGATATGTTTCTGTGCATGTGATAAGTAGAAAATAAAAAAGTGACTACATGATAGCAAACGGAATAATGTAAGTGTACTTTAAGAACAAAGAAACATTTTAGAATGAAAAGTTAAGCAATTCAAACCATGAATAGACTGCAATGATCCTAAAACAACAAGTAAATGATTTATAGGGGCATTTAATGTATTAATACAGCAACAGCATGACTCAGCACACCATTCCACATTTTATCACTCTGTGTTCCGACAAAATGTTCCATAATCTGGGACATAAATCTCCCTTTCTTTTGTCTGAATTTAATATTTCATTTAGATAAATTAGTTTATTCCTCTGTATACATTGTTCTTGGTTATTCATCACAGATGTATTTGTAATGTAACGTGTTGCTAATTCTTTAAAAGAAAAGTCTTGTTGCAAGATCAAAAATAAAATCAGACTTTCTCAGGCACTGTAACCAGAAAATTCTTCAATCAGAAATCTGCATAAGTTATGCTACACATTGAAGTAAATTACATCATTACTGAGGTGGAAGGCAGAGTTATTGTAGCATTTAAATATTGAGAAATATAATGTTGAAGATAACAGAGTGCTGAAATGGGTTTGAGCTAACAGAATGTAAGCTAGTAAGCACATGATGAATATGATTATCTTTTTATGGCATAATGAAACTAAAGCTCAAGTTACACTTTGACACAGTTGAGGTCATACAGTAACTATGAGAGAAGTGGAAATAGACAAAGACAATAAAAAGTATGATGAAAAGGGTAATCCACTTTGTGTAAACTTGTTAAGTATGATGATATCACTATGTGGATGCACTGTTCTGCTTGATGACCAATCTTCTGACTCTCACATAGAGAAATGAATGATTTATCATTTTAAAGCAATCACTAAAAGTGCAAATGTTTTTGATTATTATAGCAAATAGACAAAAAAAACCACTAAAAAATTATGTGTTAGAGACAAGTTTTGTAATGCCATCATGATTTGGGCTAAGGCACTGTCATGTCACTGTCTTGATAAGTTTTTCTGAGGTTTTTGAATGAATCATAGTACAAAAACTGCCCTGGTTAAAGTAGTAAATTACTTGCGGGTTAATGTGGACATAGTCCACATATCTGTTCTTCTCCTAATCCAGAGCACAGCATTTGACACTATAGGCCACAGTTGCCTTATAAATAATCTTAAGCAATGAGCAGGTGTCTCAGGCATTGTCTTGAATTGGTTTTAGTCTAATTTAACACTAGAATCCTTGAAGCCTATGAAAAAACTTGTGATCCCGGGCCACCTTAAATAGCGTCTTTTGTTATGCAAAAAAAATGAAAAATGAATCCCACATTTCATTCCTGGGAATCCCGGGCTCCCGAGGATGACACAGTGCACGGGCATCTCACATGTGAACGGTTTTAGAACAACCGACACTTATTTTTAATAAAACTACTGCAATATGTTGACACAAATAAAAGACTAACCTTATCTACAAGCAGTTCATGCTGTCATATAAGTGCATGTATCTTTAGTTGTGGTAGTAAGAGTGTAGCAAGCACATTGTCCTCACAGGTGGCGCAGTGGTAGTGCTGCTGCTTTGCAGTAAGCAGACTGTAGAACATTGTGGGTTCGCTTCTCAGTTCCTCCCTGTGTGGATAGTGCTTTGAGTACTGAGAAAAGTGCTATATAAATGTAATTTATTATTATTATTAACGTGTCCAACATGCGGTCGTCCAGGAAAGAGCGCACCTTTGTGCAGAAGTATGCCAGTCGCTGAGAAAGCACGCTCTGCCTCCACCTGAAGTAGGCGGCACAATCATCAGATACTGATACACTTGTTCTAAACAACGCCTGCGCTTGCCATTGCTCTGAAACACCGCCATTTCAGCTTTTACTGATGCATCCAGTTTCTTCCCATCATTCTATGATGACAAGTTTCTTGGCACAGATAATGCGGATGCAACAAACTGACGTATTGCAATTTCAAGTTGCTGTTCAAAGCTGTTGTCTGATGAAGTGCAAGCTGCAGAAATGGCACCACCTTAATTATTTTCAACTGTAACTCTGTTATTTCTTGATCAATTTTTACACTTTTACACGCTATATATGCGAGCTTGGCCGTTCTCATTTTCCCGGGAATTACAACAGTTTCATTCCCAGGAATGCGGGAATAAAAAATGTCCAGGAATCTCGGGCTCCCAGTAATCGGGAGCCCAGAAATGGATTCCCTAAGCACAAGCAGCAAGCAGTCTGCTATCCCATTCCCCCCAACAACCCCCCCCCCCCCAGCTCAAGTCTTGTTTATCTGGGTGTGAGGTGCCTGGGGTTGTATAGGGTAAATAATACAGTGCATCCGGAAAGTATTCACAGCACATCACTTTTTCCACATTTTGTTATGTTATAGCCTTATTCCAAAATGGATTACTTTGAGAAAATTACTGCTCATCCACATAGAAACACAAGTAAGACATTGTGTCAGTGATATAAGAGAGTCGGGGTCAACAGGCGCTATTGATAAATACAGTTGTGTGTCTTCAGCATAGGTGTAGTAGCTCACGTTATGCCTTGAGATAATCTGACCTAATGGAAACATGTAGATTGAAAAGAATGGTGGACCCAGGATAGATTCTTGCGGAACACCATATAGAATATCATGTGTCCTTTAAGTATAATTACCACAACTAACAAAGAAGTGCAGTTCTCCTATTAATTTCTTAAACTTAATAATGATAAAACTGAGTTTTTTTTTCACTAGACTTGAGAGTTTTTCTTTGATAATTGATGGTTCTACAGTTTCTTCTTCTCCTCAGGTTAAGAGTCTGGGTGCCATCCTATGATATAGTGGGTCCACGGCTGCAAACGAATGGCCAGTTTTTTAAAAACAATTTGTTTGACTGTGTCAGTCTCTGTGGGTGCGCTCACAGTGATGAGGTAATTGGGGCAAGACGTGCCTGTACGTGAAGGTGCGATCTTTCTCAATTGATTCATTGGCTTCCAGCGGTGCATGATTGAGACGCTGTACCCACGGAGATGAGAAAAAATATGAAAGAGTGTGAAGAGGAGAAAGAAACAAAACAATGAAAAAGAAAAAGTCTGAATGGAGGTTACCGGGAGGGAGGGAAAGAACAAGAGAGCAGGTGTTAGAGAGATGAAGCAGACAGCCTGGAGGAGGAGAGCCCCAGGAGGAGTGCGTGCAGCCGCCACTCAGGGCTGCAGTGTTGGATTGCTCTAGCTGAGCATTTACAAAGAGCTAGAGTGACCAGGAATTGTGCCACTTGCAATTTATGTCTGGGAAGGACAGGAAGGACCTAAGCCTGGATGAACCATGGGAGTGGCAGGAATTCTGACCTGTTCATCGTGTAGATGGAGGGCTGTGTCTGTCGAGGAGGCGTCTTCTCAGTTTCTAGGTCCCATTGGGGTTAAGTTGAGGAGACAGCGGTTTTAAAGGGTTGCTCCAAGGCTCATTTTTAATGGACAGATTCCTGTCAGCCATTTTAACCTCACTTTTATTTGAAGTATTTTTTGGTAATTTTAACTTCCACATGTAACACCTTGCTTTTGTGGATTATTTATTTACTGAACTTTCAAAACTGCACTTTCAACACTTCTGATTTTTTTTATTGTTTAATAAAAGCACTGCACACTTTACACCTTCCCCTGGCTCTATGTGTGATTTGCCCTCATCTTCCAGCTCATTCGGTTATGTTATCGATGGTGGTGGGTTCAAGAGGCTTCCAAAACTAGAAGAGGGAGCATGGAGCAGAACCGCACCATTACATATCCTTGACAGCACACTATCTTTCAAACTTCAAATTAATAATATTACCCTGTCTCCCTGTCTGGGAGTTTGGCTATGTGTACATTGGGCGTGGCTACTGGCATATATGTATGGCTGTTATTAGGTGCATATGGCATCATGGCATCTATGTTTAGACTGAGCAACATCCACTTCAGGGTCTGAACATTGCTGTCTTAAACAAAATGTAATGACCTTTTTCCAGTTTAGAAGTTTGTTTTGTCCTCTAGTAGTTGGTAGCATTTCTGATTTTTGTAATGATCCCCTTCTTGACCTGAATAGTTTTTAAAAGTTTTAGTTAAAATTTAAAGTAAAGGAGTTCACACAAAAAAGAGAAACTTGAAATAGCAAAAAAAGAAAAGTTTTTGAAAAGAAAAAGTTCTGTTCAAATCTTAAATCTTGTTACATTTTAAATCGATACAAATCATTTCAAAATGTTTCTGAACCATTTCAAAACGGTCAGAAAACTGTATGCCTATCCCATTTCTAAGCTGAAAATGGGTCTTTTCAGTCCCTGTGTACTGGGACCTGCTCTAAACAACAACTGACTCAAATAACACACTGTAGCTCATTAACAGCAAGAAAGTTCTATCTTCATACTAACTTATAGGGGGAAAATACTATACCATTGTCTATGACTATAAAAGAAATTTATATTCTATTCAAATTAAGCAAATACTAATATTAGTTTAATTCAAAGCTTTAACTTTCTAAGATTGGCTCTTACAACAACAATGTGTCATTCTAGGCAGAAATCATGGGACAGTCAAACTAGACCTGATTACAGCTACACTATGAGGTTAACTGTAACAATAGATCATCTAAACATTGTCTCAAAAAACACTGACACCTAATCTTGGACACAATATAATTTCAAGAACCTGCCAATATACAGTTACTGAAGGTAGCACATAGTTACTGTTTTGGAATGCCGTAACCTATAGAAAGCAGACTCTCAAAAAGAAGTCTGTCTTTTTTTTCTCCTGTACTATGATTAAAATGTCTGGCTGCTTTATGAACTTTTATAAACCTTTACCTCGGTCTTTGTTTAAACACTTGACTGCTCACTATGGGTTTAATGGGACAGTTCATGAATGCCGACAACATCTTACTCACTATTGGTGACATAAGGTTTTCATTGGTTTACAAAAAATGAAATTTTGACAACGGTAATTTCAGATGACATTGATACCATGAAGCACTGGAAACTTCTGTTTGTCATTGTCTTAACCTACATTTCCATTAGGGATCAGTAGTCTCAAAGGGATCATACAACATATTTAGTAAAACAGTTAATCATTACAAAATGTAAGTTTAAATTAAGCTTCTCTGATATGTGACGTTTATAATGAATTTTAATTTGAAGTTTTAATTTAAAAGTGCAATTGTTTCCAAGACTGTTATACAAGTATTTAACATGGAATAGTTGTTTGTTTTCACACTAGCATATTTGAAGATTGTGTTTTATTTACACCCTGACTGCACATGGCAAATGTTGTTGCGTTCTTGCATTATGAGTTAAGCAGATAATTTATAGTTGGTGCCCAATCTTGACATTGGTAAAAAATGTTTCTAATAATTGTCCTTATGGTTATTAAAATTACTAGGGCAAACAGAAAGAGAACCCTAAGATGGTGATAAGTGGTTAGTGTTGTCTTGTTTTTCTCAATACAAAGTAAAAAGTATCTTGAAACATACAGTATGATTTATTTCATCTAAGTTTATCAATGATGTTTTATATAATCTAATGTTATAATTAGATGCTGAGAAAGAAAGAAATTAAATATGATTCAAACAACTAGTTTAAATAATGAAAAAAGGAAAAAAAATACCCAATTAAGACATAATGAAATGTTATCTGCATTATTCTGACTCTAAATTCAATCTAATTTATTCTTAGATGTTATTTTCAGTTACTGTCTTATCAGGTTTTTCTTTTTAGTGCATACTAAATATTAATTCATGAAACTAATTACACCCTATTTCCTGTATTTCTTTTCATGTCATGTCATTTTGGTGTTGGTGATTGATAATGATAAATAAACCTAATCTTTAATATCTAAGGGTTTAAATGAAAATGGTTTGCTAATTTTTATTCAGCCAGAAAGAAAATTTTCCTTTTAGAAAAAATAGACTCCATACCTAAAGAGTTAAGTATAATGCTGGTTCACCAGACAAAAGCTTGCATAGATACAAAAAGAAACAGAAATGTAGAGAAATCAGAGGTTGTAGATAGATCAGGATATTCATTAGAAGCTGGCAGTTAATAATTTTCTTTGACTATTGTTGTCATTACTATCGGCTGTTTTTCGCATTGAAAACAGAGTTAATGTATTTTCACATTAAATTAGCTTTACAAATAGAGTTCATCAGTTGAAGTACTGTATTTTTTCATTTCAAAACAATTTCTCTGTAGATAATCTATTATAATATCAATAGATATCTTCTATAGAGTTAATCTCTTCAACAGGGAATTCTGGTAGGTTTGAACATAAGGTGTATAGTGCAGATGTTTAAATCTTATAAGTGATTTTCAACAAAACACAAATATCATCACATCAGCCACCCTTTCATAAACAACAGTCAGTTTTCAGTAGATTTACAGCATAGTTACCTCTCTTTTTCCATGCAGCTAAGCAAAAAACAGTTTTGAGTAAGATAAGGCACGCTTCTGCTGTCAGTTCAATGGGCACAGTGACAAAACTGGAGGCTATTGTTATATAACACAAAAGGGGCATCTTAGCCAGGTTTCTTTTCATGGTTTCTTACCTATCCAACTTTTAAACACAAGTATGAGGATAAATGGCAGAAGGAACCAAGCTTAATTTGGAGCAAGACCATCACTGGGCACTTTTATGCAGTCAGTTACAATTGGTAACTCTGGGCAATTTACAGTTGTATACTGACATAACTCCAGGATATCAGAGATAACAGTAGAACCTACTGAAAGAGAATGTGCAATGCCATCAGTAAATTGAGAGTGCTGGGTATTAAACCAAAAGCCCCTTGAGCTGTAGAGCAGCTGTAGCAGCCATTGTATCATAAGGTTAATATTATCTTCTTATATACCCCGGGTTTGGTTATCTGGATATACAATTTAAAGAGATTGTTACTTTCATGGGAATTGTTACATACTCTTTCAATTCTATATTGCATTGCTTCTCTGTGGTCAAAGCTATACACCCGACCGAATTGTGGTTTCTTCGAAATTAAACTTGTCGTAGCTTTAATTGTTGCAGGACCACAGATTCTCATAGCGTATGGTCCATTATTGTGTAAATCTACGTTTTGAGCATTGACTAATGCAAATGCGAAAAAATTATTGTAGACTCTGATTTTTTGCCTATAGTGTTTGTGAATGACTGTAGACTTCTTAGGCTTCTTCTTTGAGGGTCATCCTCAATAGGATCTGTGATCACTTGCTCACCTACCAGCAACCGGAATAGTCTGGTTTTACGCCTAAGAAGTCTACCATCAACCACATTCTGGCACTGAGGGTTCTCATGGAGTGCAAACGCGAATATCAACAGAGTTTCTTTGCAGCCTTTGTCAATTTTCGCAAAGCATTCGATTCAGTTGATCGAGCTGCCCTGTGGGACAACCTGAGGGTTTGCGGGATCCCCTTGAGGTTGCTGGATATCATGGCCGGCCTGTACACTGGTACTGTGAGTGCTGTGTAGAGTGGGGACAGGACCTCTGCGTTTTTCCCAGTTGATTCTGGGGTTCGTCAGGGGTGTGTTCTTGCTCCTACTCTGTTCAGTTCTTGTATGGACTGGGTGTTGGGCAAGGTCATTGGGTCCAGTGGCTGTGGGGCATCTGTTGGTGAAGAAAGGTTCATGGATCTTGATTTTGCTGACGATGCTATGATCTTCGTGGAGTCAATGGAGGCTCTGATCGAGACGCTCAAGAGACTGAGTGAGGAGTCTGAATGTCTGGGCTTGTGAGTGTCCTGGATAAAAATCAAGATCCAGGCCTTTAATGACCTCTTGGGCACAGCCATCAGCAGTGTGTCTGTTTGAGCAGAGAGTGTTGACTTCGTTGAGAGGTTTACTTACCTTGACAGTGACATTAATGTCTCTGGTGATTCTTCCTATGAAGTCAGTAGATAGATATGGAGAGCATGGGTGGTCATGAGGTCGCTGGAAAGGGGTGTGTGGCGCTCCCGATATCTATGCAAAAGGATGAAGGTCCAGTTCTTTAGAGTCCTGGTGCTTCCTGTCTTGGTATATGGTTGCGAGACATGGATGCTATCCAGTGACCTGAGATGACGACTGGACTCCTTTGGTATTGTGTCTCTCCGGAAAATCCTTGAGTACCATTGGTTTGACTTCGTGTCAAATGAGCGGTTGCTCATGGAGTCCCAAATGAGGCACATTACCTGCATTGTGAGGGAGCGTTAGTTATGGCACTACAGCCATGTGGCGCGTTTCCCTAAGGGTGACCCGGCTCGTAAGATCCTCATTGTTGGGGATCCGAGTGGCAGGACCAGGCCAAGGGGTCGCCCACATAACACCTGGCTGCAGCAGATAGAGGGTCATTTTCCGGAGGGTAGGACTGGACCGTGTGTCTGCCTGATGGGGTTGCAAACCGGGATCCTGAGTTGTTTCATCGTGTAGTGGTTGCGGCAACGCACTGTACCAGTGCAGGCTCCCCAACCTGACCTGACCTGAGTGTTTGTGGATTTAACTTTCACCAAACAACAAATCTTTAAGTTCTCGTGAATACGCCTCTTCATTGGGAGGCAACACTACTTTTCCCTGATGGCAACATGAATTAGAAGATCTACAAGTCTCCGACTTAAACTTACAGTATGTAAATACTTCTGACATACAGTGCATCCGGAAAGTATTCACAGCGCATCGCTTTTTCCACATTTTGTTATGTTACAGCCTTATTCCAAAATGGATTAAGTTCATTTTTTTAATCAGAATTCTACACACAACACCCCATAATGACAAAAAACTTGAGGTTTTTGCAAATTTATTAAAAATAAAAAAATTGAGAAAGCACATGTACATAAGTATTCACAGTCTTTGCTCAATACTTTGTTGATACACCTTTGGCAGCAATTACAGCCTCAAGTCTTTTTGAATATGATGCCACAAGCTTGGCACACCTGTTCTTGGCTAGTTTCGCCCATTGTGCCTGCAATAAAAGAGAAGTTGTCAGATATCAAAGTCACCATGAAAATGCAAGTCGTAGCCCACCAAGAAAAAAAATAGGGACACAGTGAGAAAAAAGCTTGAAATGTCAACTTTAATCTCGAAATTTCTGCTTTAATCATGTAGTTTATTTTGTCATTAAAGTAGAACATGATAAACTTCTTTAAATTGTTTAATTTACTAGTTTCTCAAATACCATTGTAACTAAAGTAGCATGTTAAATGCTTTGTTTTGTATGTGTTCTTTTATGTGCTCTATGTGTATGAATGTGTATGAATCACTACACATTACAATGCTGGAAGAAGCATTTAGAAGATGGGTAAATTGGCCATGGAGGGATGCAAATGGTCTGAAACATTATTCAAATAGGTTATGTAAAGATTGGTATTAACTGGGCCGAAGTATGCCAAGAAAACTTTCATCAGCACTAGCCTGAACTGTTGACACAAGGCAGTTTGGGTTAATGGATTCATCCTCTTGATGCCAAATTCTGATCCTACCTTCTGTGTGCCTGAGCAGAGATCGAGATTCATCAGACCAGGCTATATTTTTCTAGTATTCAGCTGTACAGTTTTGGTGAGCCTGTGCCCACTACAGAATCACCTTTCTGGCAAGAGTGGAAGCTGATGTTGTCTTTTGCTGTTGTAACCCGTCCACCTCAAGGTTCAAAGTGTTGTGCATTCTGAGATGTTGTACGCACCTAAAATCTGGAATAGCCTGCCAATAGGAATTCGCCAGGCTGATATAGTGGAGCACTTTAAAAAACTGCTAAAAACACATTACTTTAACACGGCTTTCTCATAACTTCATTTTAATTTAATCCTGATGCTCTGCATATTCAATTAATTATCATTACTATTCATGGTGGTTCCAAAATCCGTACTAATCCCTACTCTCTCTTCTGTTCTTTTTCTGGTTTCCTGTGGTGGCGACCTGCGCCACCATCACCTAATCAAAGCACCATGATGTCCCTACATTGATGGATTAAAGGCCAGAAGTCCAGTTCTATGTTAATTAGTGTTCTCTAATTTTAATTCTTACTTTGTCTTTTTTCTCTTTCTTCATCATGTTAAAGCACTTTGAGCTAAATTATTTGTATGAAAATGTGCTATATAAATAAATGTTGTTGTTGTTGTTGCTCACCACCATTGTGCAGAGTGGTCGTCCACATTACTGTAACCTTTGTGTCAGGCTTGAACCAAATAGCTGACATCTGAACAAAATTCAAAGCCTACATTTGGGGCTTGGTGTTGGGTAACATTATATACAGTAATGACTCCTGTGATGGTGACTTTGATCATTAGAAACAATGATGTGGGTATTAGACTCTATCAATTGTGTGTCTTTGCTTCCATGTTGTTTTTTTTTCAGGGACAGGATTTTAGGGTGTAGCTGAGGCTTAGACAGTATGTAGTTTTGGGAAACCAAGGATAGCATTCCGGCTGTTTGCTGAACATATCCTTTAACCTCATCAGATATTAAATTCTGGTGCATGCTGGAGCACTTTTGTCAGGATGAGAATTACCACATTTATATCTGAGGCCATGGTCTTTCCCCAGGAGAATGTGGTTTGACTTATGCAAGTAAGGGCTTCAGGTATTCTAGACTCTTGATTATCAGTGATGTTAGAATTTAACTGTGCCTTTTACCAAGACAAGAACCTGCTATGATCAATGCAAATATAAGCTTTTACTAATTTATTTGCTTGAGAGGCCTTTGTGGTGCATGAATAAGTTAAGCACTTTTTTTGGAAAAATAAAAGCTGTTTTTATATGGCTTTAATAGACAAAAAAAGTAGTTAACCTTTTGTGTGGTACTTAAAAGGTTTTTCTTTTCTGTCTGTAAGATCTAAATATGTCCCACAAGACACAGAGACTATTGAGATAGCCTGGAGTGAACTGGCTCTGGCGAGAGATTTTTTTTTCCTATTCCAGTTGCTGACCAAAACAGTTCATCACATGTAGAGTATAGAGAATTATTTCAGAAAAAATAAAATTAAAAAATAAATCTACTCTCTATATATAAAATCCTAAGCTTAAAAGTGCAACGATTTTGTGCAACAATTTTATGTCATGTTTTAAATCGGGCTTATTTAAAAAATTGCATATATATGTATGGTATCATTCTTTTCCAAATTTATCGAACTTTAATGTGATGTTGTTAGATTTTCAGATTCTTATTCTGTTTTTATATTCTAAACTAAAAAATAAAAATAACTCACGTCCAGTGAAAGAAGACTTTGTGCCACAAGATTTAACCACAACCGGGGCCGGAAATAAAAGTAGATGACAAAGACAGCTTCTATACAGGCTTTTAAATGTTTGAAGCGGTGCGTGAGATGCAGATCACACGGCACAGCAGCAGCAGCAAACCAGCAGCAGATCGAGCAAAGAGGAGGTAAAAAAAAGCTATTTTCCATTGTATCATCATTTAACACTGAAATTACCAGAGCCTACGAAAAAACTTGTAGATCCAGCCCACCTAAAATCCATTCACACCTCTCCACCAGCGTCTTTTGTCCTGTAAATGTGCCAATAAAGACAAGCAGCAAGCAGCCTACTATTCCATCCCCCCACCGCCGCAGAACGTGCACAAAGTTCTCCCAGCTCATGCCTTGATTGATTATCTGGAAGTGAAGTGCTGGAGTTTTAGAGTGAAAATAATAGATCGTTATTTGGAACAAATGCATTTCATGTGTGTTCCATTTCTACAATAATCTGTGTAAACACATTTTTAAAACAGAAACGTTTTTCATATTTTAGTAGTAAATGAGAAAATGTAGGCATACACTATATAATGTATGAAGCCTAAAGTCCAAAAATCAAATAAACAGTTTCACTAAAGGTTCAAGGAAAAGACTACAGCTTCCGTGGCGTAGTAGTAAGATTTGCTGACTTGTAATCAAGAGGCCACTGGTTTGATCCCCACTGCCTCCTATATTTGCCGTTTTCAGTAATGAGCTGCTCTTATTGTTAATATTATACAGTACACACCTACATTTGGTTTGCGTCTGCAACAAACAGTGTACATTTATAGGGCTTGTAAAAGTTACCTTTTCTTTTTACTTTTATTCTCTCAGTCACAATCACGATACATACTACTGCCCAAGGGATCTGACGCTGTTAGTTTTTATTTGAAACTTGGAATAACTGTAGATGTGAGTGATGTTCTGAGGCAATGGAACTGGACATTCTCTGATCTGGAGGGATAAAAGCTGACACACAAACGCTGGTGATTCTGCCTTCTTCGTATCTCACCGTTACTTGATTTTTTTAAATTCAGTTTTATTGAGTGTTCCTGCTCACGCTGAATTAGTATGCGCCTTATCATCCATGATGTAAAAAAAAAAAAAACCAAAAAAAAAAAAACCACAGACATAGGTATATATGATATATGGAATTTTGTACTCCAGGACATGCAAAGGAAAGAATAGTACAGAGAGTTCAGTTCAGCGCTATATGCAATCATCAAATTGAAATGCTCACAGTTCACACACACACAAGGACCGTCCTTCCTACAATTACGACTACATTTATATATATTAAATATTGTTTATAATATTTCTCTAAACATAATGTGAAATGTGGCATGAATTTAAAACTGTTGCTTTTACTCGTGAAAGCTGAGAGGGTGGCCTCTAGCGAGCACTATTTTTTGATTGGTGATTTATCTGCAGAGTGGATGTACATTTTTTGCTTGACGTGAGAATCCTGGGGCTCACGTGAATGCTCAAAGTTGTAACTGTGCATGTCAACTATGAGTTCAAGGAAAAGCTGCCCAAAATTACTTTAATTGGCTAATTTAATTCTATAATCTCTAAATTCATCATTAGGAGCCTTCCTCTGAAGTGCATGCTGTAAATATGGCATTTGATGCATGAAGTTTTATGTCTGGTTTTACCAATGATTCACCAATTAAAACACAGCACTAGTGAAAGTGTCAGTTTTAAATTCAAGCCGGATTTCATGTTATGTTTGGAGGAATATAAAAGACAAAAATTAATTAAATAAATACGCAACCCAAAGCATATTCTGCATCACATTTATTTATTTACGTTCACATTTCATGTTCTTTATCTTTATTTACTTTCACATTTCATAGTACTTTTATTTATTTGCATATTAATTTATTTTATTTTGTCTGAAATATTCCTTAATAACAGAGAGGTTATCTAAGTTACTGCATCCTTTCTTTTCTGTAGTGAACCAGTTTGCTCATTCTCCTCTAAATTTTCCCATGAACAAGGCATTTCCGCCTGCAGAACTGCTGTCATTTGATGTTTTTTGTTTTTCTTGCACCATGCTGAGTAAACTTTAGAGTTTGTTATGTGTGAACATCCCAGGAGGTCAACAGTTAGAGAAATACTCAACCAAGCCTATTTGGCATAATGATGCCACCTTCAAAATTACTGAGATCGCATGTTTTCCACATTCTGGTGTTTGATGTGAACATTAACTGAAGCTCCTGACCTGTATCTGCATGATTTTATGCATTATGCTGCCGCGATATGATTAGCTGATTAGATAAATGCCTGGATAAGCAGGTGTACAGATGTTCCTGTTAATTTGTTCAGTGAGAGTATATAGGGGATTAGAGTCAATCATAAATGCTAATTAAGTACATATGTAAATATAATACGAAACATTAACACAAAAAGCATATTTAAATGAAATTAGTATAATACTCATAGGTTCAAATTTTTCCTGCTTAAATGCCATACAACCCATGTAAGTTGACTGTACAAAAGAGGCTGAAAAAACACTCACACCAAAATGATTATCTCACTAGAAAAATTATGCCTCCCGAAACTGATGAAACATAATTAACAGGAATTCCATAGACAGTTAATTGATGGTGATGATTTTGACAGTTGCCAGATTTTGTCATAATAGATGCAAAGAAGAATAACTTTAAATGTAATAAAAAATAAATTAAACTAATAGGACTATATATAAACATTCTGTACAGTATATATTGTGCTTGTGTCCCCATGGAGAAGTATGAATGAAATATGCCACTTTATAAAAAATGTATTTATATTAAAATTACCTTAGACAGACAGTAAAAAGGAAACATATGTGTTAATATTGCCTATTCATGCATTCTTTGAAACCTGTTAATTCACTTTTTAGAGCACTGGGATCAAAACAGGAAAACATCTTTGACAGGGACAGCAGTCACAGGCTAACTCATTCACATTCTGCCAGAAGGAGCTACTAACTAGTAGTCTTTTAGGATTTATAAGGAAAACTGGAGCACCTAGAGAAAAAAATGACAGAGACACAGGACAAATATGCAGAGTCAACACAGACAATAAAGTAGGACAGGATTCAATCCCAGTCTCTTGCAGCTTTGTGGCTAATTGTTGTGCCATTATGCAGCCTAAACATATCTTTATACACTCCTGCTAATGTTAAATAGCTGAATGTGGAAGCCATAGCTGTATCACTTCTGTCCAGATAGCTCTTGGTGTCACTCCCAAGACACCTTCACTCGCTATTTGCTATTCGCTTGATCAAATTAGCCACCTCACCATCAAATGATGATCCGTTCAGCAATTCTCACTCCCCATACTTTCAGAGTATACAGACTCAATTCAGGTAACATTACAATGAAATCCTTTAGTACAAATTATTCTGCTTATCCTGAAACTTTATGTGAAATCCACTGTAAAAAAATCTGGGTGTAATAATGGATAGTGATTTTAAATTAGATAAACTCAAAACTAAAACAAAACTAGTTTCTTTCAACTGGGGTTTTTATCTAACGTTAAGGCCCTCTTATCATTTCATGATTTGTAAAGAGTTATATGTGCTTTTATTTCGTCCTGACATAACGAATCTGTCTCACGTTTACAATTGGTCCAAGATGTTGCAGCTCGTTTTTTTAATAAGAAACACACATGCAAAAGCACATGTCTCCTGTGCTTGTCTCCCTGCGCTGGCTCTCCATTCATTTTAGAATCGATTTTAAGATTTTAGTGTTTCCTTACAAAACACTAAATGGCTTGGCTCCCTCTTACCTCTCTGAGCTTCTACAATTATATATTCCATCACAGTCACTCAAGTCTATTGATCAATTGCTTCTAGTGGTCCCTAAATAAAGAGTAAATTGTAGTGGAGATCATGCCTTTGCAGTTGTAGCCCCCAGACTCTGGAATGGTCTACCACTTCATGTTAGGCTGGTCTCTATTTAGCCTATTGTTAAATCACTTCTTAAGGCACATAACTATTCCTTAGCATTTAATTCATTATAATTATAGAGCTACATCTGTCTTCTTTCTTGTCTTACTATTGCCTTTTATACTGTATTATTCTTGGTTGTACAGCACTTTGGTCAGCTATTAACAGAGGTGGGTAGTAACGAGTTACATTTACTCAGTTACATTTACTTGTGTAACTTTTTAAAAAAATTGTACTTCTAAGTGTAGTTTTACTGCACCATACTTTTTACTTTTACTTGAGTACATTTGTGAAGAAGGAACGCTACTCTTATTCCGCTACTTTAGGCATCACTTGACTCATTACTTTTTTCCATTTACACATTACACTATACTTTTGCCAGAGAGAAGTCACCAGTGGATCTACAGCATGACTGTCTGACCAATCAGACGTAGCAACAATAATCACATGACTCAGTTTCACCAATCAGACGTAACCATGCAGTCACATGACCACACACAAACTTCCTGCATCTTGCAGCCTGTGAGAGACTTTTTATTCATGCAAAGCTCCTGTTCACTGCTAAACGGTCACAGCTTCACTGCAAGAACTTTGAGAGCCAACTCCTGCTGAAGCTTAACCATCATTTCACTGAGTGAAGAACAAGCAAATTTTAACCAAACATGCACAGACAGTCATGGTAAAGTGATACTACTTGTACGTGCACAAGCTGCCTTGTTCTAATGTTATTTTCTATCAGCTGTGCTATTTGGAGGGCAAGTGTGTGATGATGCCGGTCCCCTACAGACTCCCTCTTCCCACATGGGAGTCTGCTGATCCCACACCGTCGATAGTTATGACCGAGTTGAGCTGACATATCACTCACTGATGAGGCCAGAGGATGATGAAAAAAGTGCTCAAGTGCTTTTATTAAAAAACAGTCAAAACAAAAGTAAATTAACAAGAAAGTGTCAATGGTGCAGTTTTCTAAAAAATAGTACATATATAAATCCATAAAAATCATTGTGAAAAGTAAGGATAAAAAATCAATAATAAATCCGTTAAAAATCCGAGGTTAAAATGCAGACTAACTCCTCCTGATCTCAGCCCACCTCCTTCACCCATTGCTTGCGCAGCCAGTGGAGACTCAGCAGCCACAAGCTCCTTTCGTCCGACCTCCGTCTTGGCTGTTTCCAGGCATCACGGCCAGACCGTCCGAGGTCGGCTCTCCTCCCTTCTTCCTTCGCACTCATGTTGTCGCACCACGGAAGCCTACCTGCCTTGCTCGCCACACTGCACCCGAATGTTCAGTGGGGCGAGCTAGCCCCTAGAGTGCCACAGCTAACGCTCTTTCATGGGGCCCTAGCTCACACTGCTTCCTCCCTCCAGGTGGCCAGATCATCGTTCCCAAGCCTGCCTTTCATGTCTTTTAACCTCTTTTCTCCTTTTTTTTGATTCCCCCTTCTTTTTTTTGTGCTGACCCATATATATATACACTCCGGTCTCCATGGGCCTTAATCACACCCCGCAGCAAGCCAATGAAACAATTGAGAACAATCGCACCCGCACATGCAGGTGCGACTCGCTCCAGCTACCTCATTAACTCACCTCGGTCGTGCAATTGCGCCCATGGAGACACGGCTTTATGGATTTGAAACTGGCCTGCTACACCACAAAGTGAATATACAGTATTATACTGTCAGTGTACAGTATATCTTGTCACTGTAAGTAGTTTGCACTGTTCAAACATACATGTTACCTACCGTAGGTATTGGCTTCAAAAGCTTTGTTGTGAAAAACTGAGATTTGCAACTTTGTGTTATTTGTGCATCTTTATTTTGTAAAGAAGTTATTTATTTTATTTTATTATTTGGAAATAGCAGCATTTGCACATTATTTTATATTTTTGTCTGTCTTATTACAACATTTCTAAAAAATAAATAATTTATTATGTTCAAATAGATACTCAGTACTTGAGTAGTCTTTTCACCAAATAATTTTTTACTCTTACTTGAGTAATTTTTTGGATGACTACTTTTTACTTCTACTTCAGTAATATTATTTTGAAGTAACACTACTCTTACTTGAGTACAATTTTTGGCTACTCTACCAACCTCTGGCTATTAATGATTTTAAATGTATTAAATAAATAAGTTTGATACTGACATTGAGAGTACATTCTTGTTAAGCCTAGTGTTTCAGAAGGTTATGTGTTATGGTCAATTGTGACTAGTGTGTGACATGGTCAGGATGAGAATTGATGCCCCAAAATCTAGCATGTTGTGACTTTGCAAGAAGGAATTTTGCTTTGTAGTTGCATGTTCTATCATTTTTTTGTTACATATAGTAGGAAAAGCAAAATTATGGAGTGCAAGTAAGGTCATATCACCCTGGCTGGTGCTTTTTTGGGAACAGCTAAAGGAGATGGTTCTCTTCAGGGATGAAATAAAGGTATTTAGTTTTTGACAAATGAAAAAGAATAGCCTCTCTTTGAAAACATTAAAACTGTGAGTTTATTTCTTTATTTTTATTTGTTGAAGTGTCAAGGACATGCTGAGTTGTAAATTTCTCTGTGGGACTAATAAAGTCTATCTAATCTAAATAAGTAACACATTTCTAGATTAAGGATTTTTTTTCGTATTGAAGAGGAAAGCTTATATCATTTTGACAGCAGGTGACTGCAGGAGTGCCAACTTTTTGGTTTGTAAATGTGGTCCCACTTTTTGTGTGGCCACTTTTCAGTTTTTCTGCTAGACAACAATTGAGCTCTATTCCATCTAAGATAGCCAAAGCAGCTTTGTAATGGCTCTTCATGTTTGCCTAGTCTTTAGCATGGCATAATGGAGGACATCTTGTTCTCCTCTTTTTCACATGATCAGGTGAGCCCAGTACATCTGCAGCTGCTATGTAGACTGTTTCCACATTCTTTCTACATTTCTACATTTTTTACAAGGATAGGGACTGGATGGCAGTGGGCTTTGTCTTATCTAGCCTGTAAATCTATTGCTATGTACAGTACCATGTCTTGTTTATATTGCACAGTTGTTTTGTTTAACCTGTCAAAAAATTAAAAAGTACTGGTTTGGGTCAGTAATGGACTAACAACACTGAATGCTTAGAAAGCAAAGGTTAATATGAACTTTTGACAGTACAATTACACGGTTTGAAAATCTAGCAAGAAAGCAAGGCTGATATAATTGGTAAACCCTCTATCCATTTGGACAAGTTTCCAAAACCACAGGGTTCATTACTCATTTGTGGACAGAAACTGAAATTAACCATTGAACTAAAATATGCCATAAATGCAGCTATCAGGTATTAAATATTTAATTAAATAATAAATAGGTATAGTTTTTATATTAAGTTTGAAGCTTATAACAAAAAGCAGGGAAATGTAATTTAAAAGGATAATCTTATGAGGAAATAACCCTTTATGTATTTCATATGTTAGTTGTGTGTGTGTGTGTGTATATATATATATATATATATATATATATATATATATATATATATATATATATATATTAAAATTAATTATGAATAAGAAAAAATAAAAGAAAGTGCAGAAAATTGCCACATTATTATCCTGAAGAGAATACCCTTTAAGGGCTAAATGTATTTAGAAATACAAAAAAATATGTTTTAAACTTTTATTCAGACCTATATTTGTAAAAACTGTGAAAGATAGATTGAGTCTGGAATTATACTGTCATTTTAAAGAGTGAAAAGAATGGCAGAACCTCTAAGCCAGTGCTTGATGTTTCACGCATGAAAATTCTATCAAGGTCATGCAGACCTGGGAGAGAGATGTGTTAGAGATGGACTCATCCTAGGAAGTCTTGCAGTTGGTGGATGTTTGTACATGTGTGGGAAAGATGATCAAGTAATTAAACATCAGTACTTGCCAAAAAACTTACCAAAACTTTTTATTGTCAATAATCTTTTTAAAGAAAGGCTAACAACGGGTGGAGAAGTCATATCTATCTGCTGAATATGTATTAGGGGTGGTCTGTTCACAACAAAGACCATTCAACAAACCCACTCAGGCTGATCAAGAAAACAAAGCAGAGAGACAGAGCTGGATTGCAAAACTAATAAGTGTTTTCAGAGCAAGAAACATGCACTAAATAAGCAAACAACATTCAATATAACTTTATAAGAAATAAAGTAGCACTGTCAGATAAAGAATTTTTTCAATTTTTTTAAACTTGACACCACATTGGAAAAAAATCATGCACAAAGTAAATATATAAAATATATATTATATATATATAAGCTCAGTATAGAAATATAAGTTGTCTCATGATGTTTTATTTATTGCATAGGAGAGAAGACAGATGTTTATGTCAGTCAGTCAGTCATTAGATAAAATCCAACCTGCTATAGCCTAACACAGGGTCACGGGGATCTGCTGGAGCCAATCCCAGCCAACATAGGGTGCAAGGCAGGCACCAGCCCACCACAGGACACACACACACACACACACACACACACACACATACACCAAGCACACACTAGGTACAATTTAGGATTGTCAATGCACCTAACCTGCATGTCTTTGGACTGTGGGAGGAAACCGGAGCACCAAGAGGAAACCCACACAGACACGGGGAGAACATGCAAACGTCCACGTAGGGAGGACCCGGGAAGCAAACCCAGGGAGAGATGTTTATCTACTTTTAAATTCAAGGTAGAAAAGGAGTATATGCAAATTCAATCAATCCAATAATAAACTAAAAAGACTGTAGCCTTTCACTGTGTACTAGATATCTTCAGTATAAAATTAGTATTTGACACTTGACACATTTATTTTTATTTGCTGCATTACAAATGGAGTTTCATTACTTTGCACATTCTCCTGTTTGTTTCTTCTTGCATGGTCTGTCAGAGAGTGGAGCAATGCAAGCTGGCTGAAACTGCAGAAGGAGTTATACCACCATACACCTTCTTTTGAATTCAACATGAAAAGGTGAATTGCTTTTCATTGTGCACTGATTACAACATATAAGCTAAGTATGAAAGTTTTGTGTTGGGATTGCCTTATTTAAATAAACATTAATTTTAGTAAACTATGCTATGTGAGTAAAAGACTGACACGAATGGCAAGTCTTATTACTTTGCCTGATTTGGAAAATACCATCATACAAATAAATATGGAAGGTATAATACAGAGGCACCTGGGAACCATTTTGTCAAATATTCAGTACACAACACACACACACATTTCTATATTTTTTCTTTATTTCAAAAGGCAATGGGGCGCCTCCACACACAATGCCATTTTCCACAAAGCTAAAGTGATCACACCTAACAAAGCCCAATACTGTATGTTGAATACTAGGCCAAACTAGACTATCGTCCAAGGCTCTCAACTTCCCCATGAAATGTGTGTCAGGTTTGGAAAGAATTGCTAGCGTAATGATCAAAATATGCCATGTTCATTAGAATGACATGTTGCAAAAATATTTAGATTATGATTGCCATTGCTTTGTGGGAAAGTATGTGATGAGGGGAAGGAGCGCCTCTGCACGCACTGCCATTTTTGCCTGAGCCAAATCTAGCACACCTCCTGCATGGGCAAGCGCAACTTAGCACAAACCCCACTGTTCAGAGAAAAGGTAAAATATGTAATTTATGTCTAATTCACCTAATTTTAAAAATGACATATTTTTTAACAGTGGGCACATTTTAAAGTAAACTCTCTAAAGTTTCAGATTAGTTTATTATAGTTTCTATGATGAAATAGAATTGAGTTATTAATGGAAATAGAAGTCAAAGTGCCCATAAACTTACTTGGCATCATCAACGATGCTCCAGTCTCCACAGAGTTAAATGGTATAACAAAAAATATCAACCAATTGGTTTCTTGAAAGGGCCAAACCTTCGGCCTGAAGGATGGAAATGAAAAGTGTAGGCTGCACAAGAGCAAATGTATGCTGAGGACACTGCAGGGTAGTGGACCTACTCAAGCAACCTGGAAGCACAAAATAAATTTCACATACCCAAAAAAGAAACACTTTTCCAAACAAAAAATTGCATTAAGCATATCATGGAAAATTGGAAAAAACTGATTATAATGATGAGTTTGAGTTTGCTATAAATACAAATAATATGTTAAAAGTATTCAGGTATGTTTACTACTTATTTGCATTTTTTTTATCTTTATTTAATCTTCTGTTATTGTATATTGCTTTTCATGTAAAAAATACGATTAGTATTCATTTCTCCATGGCTCTTGTATTTTTATGTTATTAGAGGTTCAGATGTGCTTGTGTCAACCTAATAGTTTCATGAAAGAGTCAAGCAGTGCTATGGATGTGAACTACAGAAGGACAGGGGCTTTGGGTCTAGCGCAGGTAACCAACCCTGTTAGAGATTGATCATCAGTTGCTACACCCAGAGTTCTCAAACAACAGAGTGAAACTTAAGTGACCTAAGATCACCTCTGACTCCAGGTCTCTCTTGCTTATTCCTGGGAAGGATAAACTTATAACCTGCATGTCCCACCCAGCTTTCCTCTAGACATCCTCTAAGCATGTTCATGCACTCTCCAGCCAACTGAAATATATAATCCCTCAAAAGTGTCTAGGGTTTGGCTTCTGGGTCTTCACTTAATTGGTCATTATTGGTACACATCTCATAAAGCAGGGGTCCCCAACTCTGGTCCTGGAGGACCACAGTGGCTGCAGGTTTTCATTCGGACCCTTTTCTTAATTAGTGAACTTGCTCTTGAAGACTCAGACCCCTTAATTGTTTCTTTTTCCTTAATTAGCTGCCAAACAATAATGAGATACAAAATGAGCCAAAACATGACCAGCAAACTGTGGTCATCATACAGAAATGTCTGCTATTGCACAATGAGAGCAGCAACAAGCCATGGAACTAAAGAACTGGTTTAATTAACAACAAGAATCAGCACCTAATTAAGCAACTGGTTGGAGTGAAATTGGTTGGAGTTTGAGGCCCTGACTTAGTTGGTGTTCTGTTTCCTCAGTCATTTCACACTTCATTTCTGTTTGGGTGCCATTTAAGGAAAGAAATGAAGCAATTCAGAGGAATAATGAAGAAATTCAAGGGAACAAATCTTAAAAAAAACAAGTTAATTAAAATTAATTCAAAAGAAGTTAATTAGCAGCAAAAACAAGTGTCTAAATAAAAAAAAGGGTTAGAATGAAAACCTGCAGCCACTGTGGTCCTCCAGGACTGGAGTTGGGGACCCCTATCATGAAAGATGCGTGGGGGCATGGTCACCAAATGTTTTAACTGTTGAAGGTGGCTGATTTACAATCTAGAGAAGCAACAGTTCCACTCCAAAGGGTGATCTTCATACCCAATATTGACTTTGCAACCCTAAACAGGAACTGCATTCAGCCTGTACCCTAATCTTATTCCTTCAGTTACTACTTAGAGGTTTGGAGAGGAATGAGTAATAAACAAGAAAAAAGTACAGAGAAATGTCTTGAATTTAAATATCTGTGTTTGCCGAGATCCAGAAGATCCCTTTTTCAACATTTTGTCACCATGTTTTTTACTGTTTACTTGATTACTTTCCTTTGTTTTATTTAAAGTAGTGCTCATGGCATTGCATGCCAATATTGCTATCTGGCTTATCATAGATAGACTGTTGCTATGTCATACATGTAATTTATATACAACACAAAGCAAACAGAGGTTACTCTTTGAAACTTTGCCAGGCAGAAAAATAAACAGCTCATCATGGCATTTTTTGTTTTAAAAAATCAAAGAAATAAAGGAAAGATTTTCTCTCTTATTTTGGGCATGTAGGAATAGGTGTAGAAGACTTTAAACATATATCTATCAGTTGGGGAATTTAATAAGCACAAGGTTGAGGAAATTACATTAGATTTAATTGAAACAAAAGGAGTTACTGTATTTTGAAATATATGAGAAAAATTTAATCATTTGGGGTTCCCAACAGAAAAAAAAAAACAAAGAACAATGGTTATTGTTTGATGAGAAAAAATAAGCTAAGAAAGACTTTAGTGTTTGGGAATACATAATAAATAATGTCTGAAATGAGGTCTAATTTTTAAAGAAAAAAGAGGAAATAGACTAGTGTTACAGTAAAACACCAATGGTAGAGCAAGCTGGTGTTGATTAGACAACTGAAACACACATGAGGGATCGAGTTAGTGGGGATTAGGTATTTGTAAATCTGAGTATGAGTGGCCTATGGTTTACTCAGTTGTTTTAAGGAAATTTGCGTTGGGGTTATCTGCAATGTTTTGTTAGGGAAACTGAAAATGAAACTCTGAGTGTTTAAGAATGCTTGTTTCAGTAAATGAGCAACTTTGACTTTATCCTTTTGTGTTTATTCCTAATCTGATCCTCTTAAAAAGTTGTGAAAAAGGTGAACCTGAATACAGTTTTCATCTTGACAATGGCTAGGCAAGCCTGAAAAGACAAAGGAATATCTGACCACAAAAAAATGTATGTCTTGATATCTGCAAAGTACTGATGGAAGTTTGAAGGGGTGACATCATGTACAAAGAGATACTAATGCTCAAATATTCAAAGAGGCCAATAATATTTATAGAAGTGAGAAAAGTGGGGGTAAAATGGTAATATGGAAGAATTCAACCGAATAATTTTATAGCCTGATATGGTTTTGCTAAATATGGAAGTACCCCTTCACACAATGTTTTCCAAGCATTGTAACACTAGATCAGAATGTTCTTAAACCACTTGTAAAGTTATTTAACATTATTTTCACACTATCCACATCTGTAGCAGGGAGCAGTTTAGAAAACTTGTGTCAGCAGCAGTTTTTAGGTGGTTTTAGCCAAATGCTTATTTTAGTTGTAAGGAATGGTAACACTTCTAAAACACTGGTTTAAAAATATATATTTAGACATGAACATCAGTAGGATATGTGCCCCAGGAATCAAGTTACCTGAACTATAACATTTCAGTAATTATTTACTGCTCTGATGCTGATCTTTCTGATCATAAAATAGATCATCATGATAGCAATTGACGAAAATAATTCATAATTAATTGCAGAATTATTGTATCTGAGGGTTCTTCTAGTGTGCCTCTTTCTCTTGCATGATTTGGCTCAGAAACTAATCAGCACATCGTCAGCTCACATCAGGTTTGGGTTTTGAGTTTGGTATTTTTCTGTCCAGCAATTTTAGCTCTAGACCGTCCTAAAGAAACTGACACACGCACAAACACAGACACACACCCATCATCGAGATATCAATGTTTTTGGTACGAGGGGACCCTAAAACGTTGAGTTCCGTCAAAAAATGGAGATGGAAATTTTTTATGAATCTAAATACTACCCCACCTAAAGCTTTTGCTCCTTCCCCATAGATGATAGGTTATGGTGGGGGAGGGTGCAAAGCAAAAAAAGTATGTCACTGCCTCTTTCCGTGGTATGAGCCAGGAGTAAAACAGAAATCTTCTAAACTAAGCAGGGAAAAAAAACATGATACACCCTTGAACAGTGGTGTGGCAATAAAAATTTTCCCTGACCTGGTCATCTAGTACCCTGAGCTGTATGATGCAGGTCATACCTTTTTTTAACAATAGAACCCAATAAGTACATCTGGTTTGAGCACTGTAATATCTCAGATTGTTGATGATTGGGAACACACTTTTATGTATTTAAACCACAAATTGTTGCTCAGAGGACTTAACTATTCCACTGTTTAAAAGGAATGTCTGGTGATAAAAAAGAAGATTGAAACACTCTGTTATAATACTTGGAGTTGCAGGTTATTGGTGGTTTATTAGATGGTTTATTCAATTGCAGTCTTTTAATTTATCTGTTCAACACTATCCTATTAAACAGCATTTTAACATAGATGTCCTTTCCTGATTCACAGAACCAGTGTTAGAAACTTGCTTTGTTAAACAAGTGAATGAAATTGAAGGGGAAGGTGTAACATACTGAGCTGTGCTCTCACTTCCTAGAGCTTGTTCAATTGTAGAGAAAACACATTTTCACTTAGAAGTTAGAGGACTGCTGGATAAACTGTGGTCATTCACAACTCCCATATCCAATGGCAATAAAAACCGTTGTAAGGGATTAATTGTGTAAAACATTCAGTTTGTCCCCGGGCTGGTGTTCTTATGTCTTGCAGACCCCTCACGGAGCTTGCAGCCCTTCCCATTTGAAGGAGAATCTCTTAAGAGGATTTTTATTTTTTGTGATCAAATTTTTATTAACAAAGTACAAATCAAAAACAATTACAACAGCTCAAAGAAAAGTACATTATAATATAGCAAAAAAACACCCACCCCACCATGACCACCCCCAACCCAAGACCCCGCCCCACACCTGGCCTTATATGAACAAAGATAGCTCTGGACTGGATAGCACAACAAAAACATGAAAAAACAAAATGAGGACAAAAATAAATAAATAACCTATGTGGATCTTGGAATGCAGTATCGCTCCATACAGCTACGAGCAAGTTGCATAGCTGACTGCCAGTTTAAAATATAAGTGTTAGATGAACCATTAATCCATGCTGCAGATAATTCAAACAAATTAACATTAAAAAGGGAGGAGAAAAAGAGACAGCAGAAAAATCCAAAAGAAGGAATAATTGAGGCACTAAAGGTATTTTATAGTGGAGAATAGGTGAAACAAACTTTGAAACATTAACCCAGAGAACCATAACAGTTGGACACTCACAGAACACAGAAAGGTACCTAAGGATTTACAGGAACAACGGCAACAGGGTCAGCTGATAAAACCAGCTAACAAAACGTCTGTGGGGTGCTTGATATAAATGATGTATAAATTTAAACTGAGTATGTTGGTAATTGGGGTTCTTAGATGCTAAAGTAATGTTCTTGAAGATCATATTCCAGTCAAGAATAGTGAAAGAGGGAAGGCCACATTCCCAAACCAAATTAACAGGTAATTTTTTAAGAGTGGCTTTCTGCAAGGTTGTATATAATATAGAGACATGCTTTATCTTAGGAGACAGTGACTGAATGAAGGATAGAAAGGATGAAACGACAAAGGAGAAGACAATAACACAGTGAGACAATAACAAGCCTAATTTGAAGATGAAAGAAAAAATAAGATGGAATAGAGAAACTTGGATCTTAATGACTGGAATGTTTGAAGCCCTGAGTCATCAAAAATGTAAATACCAAGTCAGAAAAGCAATAGGGTTGCCGCCAATAAGCAACACTCAGTTTTGGAAAATGGGAGTGAGGGAATGTAATCTTGGGCAGGGGCCTAAATGTTTCTCCACCTTACACCATATAGTGAAATTTAGCTGTCACATTCCATACAAGCAAGTTAATCTTGACAAAGCTAAATTCAATTCAGCCACCACCCATGAGAAAGAGAGAAAGGCCAATAGCCAGAGTAAAACTTTTAAGAGTAGAAAAAAGGGGGAGAGAATCCTTTTCCTCAATATAAATGCTTATTCTAAAATGCTATTGATTAGATCCTGCCAGGTTTTAAAAAAAGTTTTGAATAGATCCTTTAAGTGAAAATTAGATTTTTTTTTCAAATTTCTTATAGTATATAACATCAGTTACCCACTGACTTAAAAGGGGTGGACTAGGATTCTCCCAGTTGAGTCTATATGTGAAGTAAAGGCAATTACAGTTTGTTTGTCCTACTCCAATTTAAGTAGTATACAAAACACAACTGTGAATGGATTAGGAGGGATTGTGACCTCTTTGAGACTGCATGAAAGTCATGCACCTTGGGCTTATCAAACTCCACCCATGTCTGCTGCTGTAGAGTGCAGCTTTTTTGCTTTGTAAATACCTTTCCAGTTAAATCTGGAGACTTCTGTTAGCATTGTACAAAAGGCCTCTGTCTTCAACCTGTTTCCCTTACTCTTGTGTCCACCAACAACTGCTAGGGTTGGTGCCATAACAGGCACAAACAACCTCTGCCTCTACTACTAAGGTCTTGAGCAGGTTCCATTCAGACTCAGTTTCTGTTCTCTCCAAAGATTTTGAAGACTGTCCTCTGGAGAGTAGAGTTCTAAATATTCCAAATAAAGATATCTTAAAGTAATTCCCAGAATATACTCATCACCTGTTTAGGACTCTGAGCCTCTCTTTATCTTGGTGCCTAGAACACAGGTCTCAGATCAGATGACACAACTAAAACACTGATCACTGACCCATTGGCCCATTGTACTATGGTATCAGGTACAGTACACTTATGAACAATCTTGAGATTGAACACAAAGTTATTTTTGACCACTCTATGGCTGGTGCTAGTAACATTTGTGTAATTCTGTTCAAAAACTATTGTTCTATTCTTCCTAATCAAGACCTACCTGGTATCTCTGTCAGTTCCCCAGGTGACCACTGAAGTGACTCCAGAAAAGGGTTCTGGTAACCCTATTAAAGGCAAGGTTCTTCTAAATTAACCAAAACTGTAATTATTAGAGTCATTTATTAATTGCTATTTGGCTCCTCCTCTAAGACCTGTATTTGCCATGGCTAACCAAATCAGGAGGACAAATTCTGAGAGATAATCACTGAATATTTAAATCAATCCTGAGTACTCGAAACTTTAGCCTTACATACGCTGAGCTCTGTTCATATGGCAACTTCTTTGTCCATTTGCACAAAAATACAGTTGTGCCAGTCATAGTGAAATGATACCCTCCTTGTCTTCTTAGTATCCTACTGAGGCAGTACATTGCCAAGCTCCTAATTCTATCCTGCCCTAGAATCCAAGGATGAAATGATTTACCCTTTCTCTCTGACTGCACAGCACATGGCTATTGTAAAACGTCAGTTGGAGGGTTGCTAAAATGAGTTAAAAACAATTTGCTAAGCAAAACAAAAATGAAATCAAAAGTTAAGTTGAAATTAAATACTAAATTGAATTTAAAACCACAAAAACTGAAAGAAAATAAAAATGGATGGAAATTAAAATCTGTTGCTTTCATTTTAAACAAACAAATTACTAGTAGCTCACTGTTGACTGATGTGCTTTCTGATATGTGTGTGTGTGTGTGATGTGTGCGCATGTGTGTGAGCTGAGTCAGGAGGAAATTCCTACTAAGATAAGTTTAGAAAGGATGAATAGCGCAACAGCCCTCTTTCCCACTACTGAATTATTAAAACTTGACATGGAAAGCTCACAGGGGAATCCTTTGAAAATCCACATTTAAACAACCCAGTTAGCTTGTGTTTTGCCCACCTGTTGCAAATGTTATTTGTGCACCTCTTGGCATTTATTCACTTTGTAGTAACTTTGGTTTGTGAAACATGGAAAAACAAAACTTGAAGATCAATTTTTTGAAAAATAATAGCTCTTATCTGAAGTTAGTCAGTCAGTTAGTCATTTTCCAACCCGCTATATCCGAACACAGGGTCACAGGGGTCTGCTGGTGCCAATCCCAGCCAACATAGGGTGCAAGGCAGGAACAAATCCCAAGCAGGGCGCCAGCCCACCGCAGCTTATCTGAAGTTATTTTTTTAATTATAAAATAAGAATAAAGCATTGGCATCCATTCACTTTGTAGTAACTTTGGTTTGTAAAATACGACAAGTTAAAGTTCAATGATCAAGTATTTTTTTTAAATAATCCTCATACGAAGAAGAAAGCATTAATATCAGATGAGAGTTCAAGCCATTAAATCAAAGGCAAGGTCCAGGGCATTGCAGTTTAGGATGTAATATGTTCACCATCAAGTTGATAAAAATTGTAAAAATTAGAATATTCTAAAAAATCATCCACAATGATGCATGGAGTGCATCTCCCTTGAAGAAGTTAACCTGGAAAAGTGCAAGAGCAGACATAAATACACACTGGTGTGTAAAGCATGTTGAATACCATAAACCGTGGATCTTGCTGGATTATGGATTATTATAGACTGCTTAACACCATTCCCAATCATCAGACTGCGTTTGTGGTATGTCTAAAACCTTTCTTATTCTTGTTCTCTGTCATTAGCTTTTTTAAAGTTGACCAAATGCTTCTGGCTGTTGGAGTAGCATTTTTCTTCTCTATTTCTTTTTATATTTTTGTATTTTTTGAGAATTAGCCTTTTAGAATCTGGTTTTGTTTCTGCTTCAAACCTGATGCATTTGGGTTAGGCTCAGGTGGATCAGATGAAACGGGATCATAAATGAATGGATGGAAGGAAAACATTATTTGTTAAAAACAATGAAATATGTTTCTGGTCAGTTGTCATTCTTTTCCAAGTCCAAAATATGACTCTGTGTTTAGACTCTGAACAACATAACAGTAAATTTGTTCAGCTTGATAAGTTTATAATAAATAATGATAAATAAATAATCAAGTATATTCTGTAATGAATACAAACTTCACATTAATACATATGAATAGTTATTAATATTACTTAATAGCTAGTCAAGGTAATTTAACTGAAACTTTTTACTCATGTCAACTCTGTCCTTAGAAGGACTCAAGACAAAGACTCATGATTTTCGCGGACGAGAAGATTTATACAAATGAGAGTGAAAATTAGGGTATGACTTGGCAGCTGCTTATCACTTGAATGTTTGGTTAGTGTCTTGGTCTGATGAATTTGTCTCTATCAATTGTTAGAATACTGCTCTCTGTTTTAGTCCCTTTGATTTTTCAGGCAACTGCCAAGGTGGGTTTTTTTGATTGAAAATGCATTTTGTTTTCTGTCTTTGCAATTAATAAGTGCTTACAAACAAGCAATATTAAATTGATTCATAAGTTTGTGTCTAACTAAATATGAAGTACTGTATATTGTCCATCACTGAGCAGAGTCTTTCATAATAGGTTCTATTGTTCTTTAAAAAGAAAATAATAACCCATAACTTTTGTCACCTAGGAAAACTTTGCACACTAAAGTTAAAAGATTGTAGCAATTGTACATATTACGGTGGAACAGTTGTAAAATATTTATTTTAATGCTTTCTTGTTTTCAATTTTTCAGACTAAAATAATTATAAAAAAATCAAACTCTCTATGCTCTGTTTTTCATTTGAGACTAAAAAAGACCTATTTTTCTATGTTTCACTATTAATTTAAACACAAAAATCAAATGACCAAAAACATACAGAACTCTGAATAAGAACATTCTCCTGTTTGTCAAGTGCAACCATGAACTAAAGAATTCAATAGTACTCTAAAGAGAAACGTTCATAAAACATATCAGTCAGTAGGAACTGAATTATTTAGAAGAGCTGTATGGAGCAGGTACCAGACTAAATTGATACAGTTTGAGCATTTTAAGTGATTAATGTAGTGCTTAATATGCTAATATTGGTGGGGGATCTTGCATAGTTTTATGTTTGTAGTTTATTTATTGTTATTTACCAGCAAAATAATGTTGATAGAAAGATAATATTTACCTGTGTAGGACATTAGAATTAATCTGATTTTATGTAGTCTATGAAGATGTGAAGTTTCAGTTTATCTTAATGTGACTTTAACTTCAATAAAGCACTCCACTCTTTCCGAGTGTGAAGGTTACATATTACATTTTTTTAGAAAGTGTAGGTGAAAGGAATACTTTAAGTAAATAATATGTCCTAATTTGATTCTTCACTGTTATTTTAAAGCACTTGTTGTTAAGCATTGCAACACATTATTTAGTCTCATATCATTACATAAAAATGCTCAAATACTGTATATGGAGAATGCAATATTTTTTTCTGAGAGTAGAGCTACATGTTCCTCACCACATTTTGGTGTACATTTGTGTACTCTCCCACCCAACAATGGTAATAACTACAGGGTGGGCCATTTATATGGATACACCTTAATAAAATGGGAATGGTTGGTGATATTAACTTCCTGTTTGTGGCACATTAGTATATGTGAGGGGGGAAAACTTTTCAAGATGGGTGGTGACCATGGTGGCCATTTTGAAGTTGGCCATTTTGGATCCAACTTTTGTTTTTTCAATAGGAAGAGGGTCATGTGACACATCAAACTTATTGGGAATTTCACAAGAAAAACAATGGTGTGCTTGGTTTTAACGTAACTTTATTCTTTCATGAGTTATTTACAAGTTTCTGACCATATATAAAATGTGTTCAATGTGCTGCCCATTGTGTTTGTGTTAACAAACAAAACCACCACTATTGGTCTGACACTAACCCACATTGGATAGATCCCTCCAAGACTGTTGGAACAAAAAAATTGATGGTATGGTGTGGTATATGGGGTACAAAGATAGTGGGGCCATTCTTCATCAATGGAAACCTCAAGGCCACTGGATATGCAAAATTGCTACATGATGATGTGTTTCCCTCTTTATGCACTGAAGCTGGCATGTTCCATGAGTTTATCCAGCAAAATGGTGCACCACCACATTATGGGTATCAGGTCCGAGCATTCCTAGATGAACAGTTTCCTGGAAAGTGGATTGGTCGTCGTGGGCCAGTTGAATGGCCCCCAAGGTCTCCCGATCTGACCCTCTTAGACTTTTATCTTTGGGGTCATCTGAAGGCAATTGTCTATGCTGTGAAGATAAGAGATGTGCAGCACCTGAAACTACGGATACTGGAAGCCTGTGCTAGCATTTCTCCTGCAGTGTTGCTATCAGTGTGTGAAGAGTGGGAGAAGAGGGTTGCATTGACAATCCAACACAATGGGCAGCATATTGAACACATTTTATAAGTGGTCAGAAACTTGTAAATAACTCATGAAAGAATAAAGTTATGTTAAAACCAAGCACACCATTGTTTTTCTTGTGAAATTCCAAATAAGTTTGATGTTTTACATGACCCTCTTCCTATTGAAAAAACAAAAGTTGGATCCAAAATGGCCGACTTCAAAATGGCCACCGTGGTCACCACCCATCTTGAAAAGTCTCCCCCCTCACATATACTAATGTGCCACAAACAGGAAGTTAATATCACCAACCATTCCCATTTTATTAAGGTGTATCCATATAAATGGCCCACCCTGTATACTTGGACTTGGAATGTGTCTGAAAATTAGTGTGAGAAATAAAGGCTAAGTAGGAGATGGCTAAAAAGGCAGAAATCTAGTCAGACAAGGCAAAAGTCAAAATCAGAAAATCAAAAAAAAGAATTGAGCAAGCAGAACGAACAAGACAAGATATTTTTCAGTAGGTCAATACTGTTTTGATTTACTTCATTTTTTTTTTTTTCTGCAGCTTTCTGTAGTTTTTTTCATGGAAGGTATACAGTGTTTGTAGTGTTCTTACTCCAAACAATTTATATTTGTCAGAAATAATATTTTTTTAAATTATTGTTTGGTGGATTTACATTATTCATGTTGTGAAATTTTTTTTTTTGTTATGCTCGTCAACTTCTTGAAGGATTTGTGTTCCCTTTAAAAGGCTGATGCTCTAATCATCCTCCAGGAAGTCACAATTAGTCTTTCTGGTTTTCAGCCCTTTTTCAACCACATCTCATTCTCTCAGTCCTTTTACATAAAATGTTCTGTTTCTCATGGAGAGCAAAACAAATCCTGAAGTCTAACCCAAAATAAGGAGCCATTTAGAAAAGAAGCTAACTACACTAAGAGAACTGTCAGCACATTTGTAATGCTTAGAGGGATAAAGCAAGTTGTGACTGTCAAAAAATTTGTATCACCCTCATGATATCATGAGTGTGACAATCACGTGATGTTTCCAACCTTCAGTACATAAACAAAGAAAAATAAGTAAACAAAAATCTCATATCTATTCCATACATAAAAAAACACAAATTATACAAAAACATGTGTAAAAATGCATTATTATAACAATATACTTTTAAATGCTTAAAGTCGTTATCTAAAGTCAATCAGTTGGGGTTCAGTACAGCTGAGTCTCGAATACTCCATCAGTTTAGAGATAAAAACTAATTTAAAAAAATGGAACTCAAATAACTTTCGTAGGTAGCCAGTTGGCCTTGGTCATGTGGTTGAAATTTAACATCTTATTAAAAAATGAAACATCCTCTCTAACAGGACAATTCAGTAATCAGGCAGGATAAAAGCTGTTCATTGTAACTTTTAATTACTTCTCGGCAAAATGCCTTGGAGGGAGCATTCTTCAAAAGCAGTCTGTTACAGAATGGTCAGAATGATCAGAGAAACAAAGAATAGGAGGTTAATTTTATAAACTGTTGAATTTACATACAATGTCAATCCATGCATACATTTTACTCTGGTTGGTTTGTTGGTTTACACCCAAATGATTTATATAAAATAAAAGTATATTATGTTATAAAATAAAAGTATATTATGTTATATTCTAGATCTTCTTATAAATTTTGAGACGAGCCACCACCCTTGAAATTTCTGTGCCTATAACGATTGTCCATTCTAGTTTATAATACATCTGCTGATTTCTTAGTCATCTCTTAGTCATCCTTCAGTACATTTTGTATATTACATCAACCTTTCTTCTGGTACATTCTTTATTTAATTGACCACCTCAGTATTTTTCCTAAACCAATTCTTATATTTCAATGTACATTTTGTTGTTCACTTGATCTTTATCTTGTTTCCCACATTTATTAACCCTTTATGCTATTTCTTGAAGATGAATGCTATGTTACCCTAAAATTAATCTTCCATAGTCACCAGAGCATTGACCAGTAGCGGTTTGTAATGTGTAGTGCTGGGGTGCCACCTCCCCTCCAAATATTTAAAAAGCTCTACTTAAATTAATTAGCTAATGTGAAATAATCATGAAAGAAATGTGTTTATTTGCACAATGTGCCTGGTGTCAGCGTATGTCAACATTCAATAAAAATTGGTTCAGGCTTGTATTTGTTTCATTTCTGTGTAAATACCTGTGTTTCCTGAGTGAAGGATGTCGGACAGATTAGAGCGTATGCAAGTCCTTGATCTTATGTCAAGCAGGTGACCGGAGGCTGCCCTTTAATTGGTTGTTTTTAGATTTTTCTGGGAAGCAGATGCTGCCAAATTTATTGGTAGCGAGTTAATATTGTTTTAGGTTTTTTTAATCTAATGAGATTGGACAATTTCATGTGCACATTGTCACACACATGTGCTTGGTAGGCAGGCTAAGGGCTTAACTGAGGGCAGAAAATGAAGGCAGAGATTGACGAACTGCACTAACCTTTCTTCTCCCTCTTCTGCAGATCACCTGAATAGAAACCCACCTAAAGCTACTCTAATTCTTGCACTCCTTTGCTAGCTACGCCTCCTTCTGACCTCACTTCCGGCTTGAGCCCTCACGGACCTGTTTTTTCCTCCCCTGCAACTATAAAAGCCTAGCACCTTCTCTTCCTATCCTTTCCCTATTTGGACTCTGACCCAGACAGTTCTCTGGAGCTAATAATTATTTTGCTTAAAGTTCTATACAATATACAGGGTGGATCCTCAACTCTTTTCCTGTCTTTTCTTGTGTTTTACTAAATCAGTGGCTCACAGTTCACACCCGACATTAACATAATTACAAATGAGCAAGCAAGACTTTAGGGAGATGGCAACTTCAAGTGGAACTTGAGAAATCAAAGAAAATTTGTTTGTTTCTTTAATGAAACACCTCTTCATAAATCGTTCACTTGAAGAAAAACACAAGATAAATGAGCTTGGACCAGATGAACCTGTCTTAAGAATTCAGCAGCAGGCAAATGATGAGGAAGATTTTACACAGACTTTTTCCCTCTCTTATTATGACAAACAAAGTTGGTTAACTGAAAGTAATATCTCATTTTGCTTTCCCTGCTTTCTGTTTCAAAGTGTCAGTGTGACGGTTAGGGTTAGCTCCATGCTACCAGTTCCTTCCAGATGCCTCTTACTCTTACAACCATCTGTAATGTTATCGAGATGAGCCAGGCAATTGGGGACACTCACAAAGCAAGGGGTAGGTTTATAAAGTGATACAATGCTTTTATTTAAAACAAAGTCAAATAAACATAAATCAAAGAATCCTAATAATGCAGTACTCTTTTTATCAATAAATAGGTAAATAACTCTTTTAAAAGACTGATGATCCGTGAGTTTAAAATTCAGAATAAAACTAGAGTAAAACCAAGAGTAATTGGGTCCTTTGTGTTCCTTTTCATTTTACAAGGGCACAGAACAATTCCCTCTGTATCTCTACAGCTCACCCATTACTTGCTCCACCAGCCCAGACTCTAGCAGACTGCTTGGGGTTGGTTGTCCTCCCGCCATCCTTCTTATTCCCCTGGAGTGCAACGGGTATCCTAGGGTAGGACCTCTCCTCAATCACACCCACTTCATGACAAGAAATCAGTGAAGATGATCCGCTCTTAGAGTGCCAGTCCTTCACTCCTTCATGGGGCCATCAACCCACTGGCTTGCTGGTTCGTCCTGCCTCTCCTCCCACTGCTGTTCTCACAGCTTTCTGGTCTTTCTTTGTTCTCTCAGTTCTTTCTTGCTCTCCTCTTTAACCCATGCAGGCTCTTTGTATCCTGCCAGTTTAATTGGGTGAAGGTGCAGCACGCTGCTCCACCCAAGGAGCGATTGAGGCGCTCGGCTGATCTGCCCACCTCCACATGTGTATGCGGCATGGTCGGACAGGTACGCCAATTAACAATGGAGCGAAGCGTGCATATTTTTCAACCAGTGTGCTGTTGCATTGTGGTGCGCCATGAGAGCTAACCAGATGTGCAACTGAAATAATAGTGTAGCACACTTGGGTCTGAACCTGAGAGAGACAACCTCCTTGGGTGGTTGAGACTTGTCTGAGGAGGATAAGACAGAAGAAGCCTGCATAAAAGCAGGTCTTTTTGCAGACACAGCACTTCAAACACTTAAGGCGTGTCTCCCAGGACCAGTGGATAGTGGGTAGAGTTGCCTCTGAGGCAGAGAGGGGTGGGCAAAGGGATGAAGCAGCTGGGAGATGCCAACAAAGTGCTTACTAAGTGCTTTATCTGTGAACGCTGGTCTCGAAGCTGCTTTTTTTAATTGGCTTCAATGCTTGTCCCTCACATTAGGCAGGTGAGCAAGGGTATGAGATACGTATACTCCATGTGTTTGCGGTTAGTAAGATAGTGTTGTGCTTTGGGATATTTTTGATTACAAAAAGTGTGCCACCAAAGAAACAATGTTGGGAAACACTGATCTAGACAATAGCATGAAGCTAATTTTTTTGGCATGCTTAGTAGAAATTACTCCATTTAATCAGAAAGGTATCCTGATCATAAATGCAGGATGGACTAGGTTGGACTTGTGGGTGTAGTACAAGACAAGCTGGCGGGGGTTATGTTTTAAGATGTTGGAGGTCTGTAGATCTAACAGTGTGAATTTGTGCCCAGGTGTGGTAAGCCTGGAAAACTTGCATAGAACTGCACAGACTGGCAACAAGTATAGAAAGAAATTAGGGCAGGAATGACTCTGTGGGTGTGATAAATGATAAACTGGAATGCAAGACCTGAGTGATTGTATAATGTGGATTTATGGAATACAGTGGAAATGGCCAGGGACTGGGCATTCTATGCTATGGATATGTTATAAGATAGATGAAAGTCCACGTTTTTGGAAGATGATGGAGGTGGGGGTGCGGACATTATGGTGTGGAATTTGGCAGAATGGGGAACTAGGCAAGTTGGCAGAGGATTGGGCAATTTAGAGACAGGTGTAGTATAAATGTGGATGACAGGTGCACCTGTTCCTTCCCACATTTATAGGGCAAGTTATGGAAAGAATAAGGGCACTGTGGATGTCACGGACTGAAGTTTTGGAGCACAGTAGAAATAGGAAAGCTGGCATCAGATTTATGGGCCTGGTGCTGGACAGGGTAAGATGTTCATTGACACTATGATGAAGGAATGACCATATAGATAGATATGAAAGGCACTATATAGTAAACAGATATGAAAAACACTATATAATATATAGATAGATAGATAGATAGATAGATAGATAGATAGATAGATAGATAGATAGATAGATAGATAGATAGATAGAAAGGCACTATATAATAGATAAGTGTTGCTTCAGTTTGTCCCCCCAGAAACTGAGCCCCTGCCAAGTTTTTTTTTTTTCATTAGCTGTAACTGAAATTGATTCTGATTTATTCCAGATTAACATGGATAAATCTGAAAACTTCAGATGGTCAACAAAACGTCAGACGGTTAATATCCACTCTGAAATGCTGAAAACACATAAATCTTTTTAAACACATGGTTTATTAGCCAAGAGCACTGTACAGGCTTACAGTTAAGACAGCTTATAATGTTACAAAAAAAAATAAAGTTCCCAATGCCTTAGAAAATATAGACCATTATTCCTGCCAAAATACTTGCAGCAAAATATTTAAGAGTTTCAAGGCGCAGTAATCATCAGTTGATGTAGTGAAGTTAAGCAATGACTATCCCCACAGTAAAGATGTCAATCATATTTCAACGTGGTATTTTCGGATTAGTACACTTTCATGAGTGTTTCATAACTGATTAATTTTGAGTAATGATAAAAACACCATTTCAGTGTGTATAGAAAGCCAAAATGAACAAAAAACATGCATTTTCAAATTTATCCATGTTATTGTGGACTAGCTCTTTGTTTAACTTTGATTGTGAATACTTTGTCTGTTAATTCCTAGCATCAATCTGAGATTTTTTTTTTCCATGCATACTTTTAATTGGATTTTTTATTTTTCTCCATTGTCATGTGGTAAAACTTAAAAATTAGCTTTATGTTTCCAGTATATAAAATGTAATAAATTCAGGCATACTTTTGTATGTACCTAACTATAATTCATGCAAACTGACTTTATCCCTTAGTAAGACATATTTGGGCCTTCATACTTATCACATTTGTCTGGGAACTGTTATTAACAAAATCTATGCTGAGTTGCACTAAATTGGATATCACATAATGCATGTAGTTATAGCTCTACTTGCTGCCCTGTTCTGAATCAACTTAATAATAATAATAATTGTTTGCATTTATATAGCGCTTTTCTCACTACTCAAAGCGCTCAGCAATTGCAGGTTAAGGGCCTTGCTCAAGGGCCCAACAGAGCAGACTCCCTTTTGGCATTAATGGGATTCAAACCGGCAAACTTCCTATTGCAAGTGCAGATCCCTAGCTTCAGAACAGTTAACAAATAATTTACTAATCTTGACAATAAAAGACTGGCAATAATTTTGCTTTATATGACTGAGCATTTGATACAGGTTTTTTATGATATATTTAAAGAAATTTTCTTAATTTTTCAATGTTTCCAAACCAAATAATGCAGTTGGTAGATAGCCTTTAAATATGACTTAAGTATGAAGAATAACACCTAAATTGGTGTTTATTAAGTAAAACTTAAGTTACTATGTACAGGAATCCCACCTTCTGACCTCTAGTTTTTCTTTTCTGTATTTAGGAACACATAATTTAACTTGTATTATTTGGTTTTATTGAGTACAATTAACTCTCATCAGCATAAAAATGAAAGCTAAAGCTGCTTTTGAATTATTTCTCCAAATGAGAATATAGTGAAGAAAACCGTAAAAAGAAGTGGTTCTAGTTTTAAGTACTGAGGGACATAATTTCTTATTGCAAACAGGAATGTGGGAGTACTGTTATCAGACTTGTGCATGAACCACTAACAATGGCACCTAGCAGTATGAATGAATTTTCACCCCTGTGAGGTATACTGCTATGGACAATAGTACCAGAAACTATTCATTGGGTAAAATAAAAATATCACAACACAAGTTGACGGTATCTGTATGTGTTACTGGGAAGAAAGAAAAAGTGAAAAGTTTCATGTTGGTTATATTCATTTTCAATACAAATCTACTTACAATTTGCTCTAAAACAGAAAAAAAATCATTGTAAGGAGGATAAAACATTAAATTTTTTCTAAATGCTAAACATAATATTTCATTTATGTATTTTATTTTAGTGTTTTATTTAGGATTGTTTAGATGGGGATACTGTTACGTGAGTAAACTGTGCCCAGAGCTCATAAGGGAAAGCTGAAGTGTCTGCATTGTGTGATCAAAGTGTTCTGCAAACAGCAGGCAGGTGCAAATGAGCTCATAAGGACAAATGATTCATCAGCTTGTCAAAGGAGATAAAATCTGGAACAGACAATGTGTTTTCAAAGAGTGCTCAATACAGGGATGCATATAAACTAGACAATAGCTCTGGGAAGACAAATGTAAAAGTAAATATTAACAGTCTTATTATTTTACCTATGTATATGGGTAAGCTAAGAAAAGCTAACCAGTGTATATATGCATGTAAGAATATGTGAAATAAGGGCTTGGCAGATTGTTAACTTCCATCCATCCATCCATTATCCAACCCACTATATCCTAACTACAGGGTCATGGGGGGTCTCCTGGAGCCAATCCCAGCCAACACAGGGCACAAGGCAGGAAACAAACCCTGGGCAGAGCGCCAGCCGACCACAGGACACACACACCAACCACAATTTAGGATTGCCAATGCACCTAACCTGCACCCACCAAGCATAAATTAGGATCTCCAATGCACCTAACCTGCATGTCTTTGGGAGGAAACCAGAGCACCTGGAGGAAACCCATGCAGACACAGGGAGAACATGCAAACTCCAAGCAGGGAGGACCTGGGAAGCGAACCTAGGCCTCCTTACTGCGAGGCAGCAGCGCTACCACTGCTCCACCGTGCCACCCTGTTGTTAACGTGTCTGTAACAAACAGTTTACAGTAACTTCACTAAAAAGCAACCAGATCATACAAACTTATCAGCTATCCAGTATCGAATCTTATGTAAAGTAGCCATGAAAGGCAACCTATAAAGGAAATTATTTTAAAAGCATTTTGAGAGACATCACAACTCAGGCAAAAACATTATGCCTGGCTTAAGATGACAGAGACTGCAAGAACTAAAAAGCTGTAGTGGTTAAAGTGCCTTTTGTGAGCACTTTTTTTGATAAAAAAAATAAAATTTAAAAGTAATTTATAATTTTAATCGATTATTTACATCTCCATTTCATTTCTATAATAGTGGTCTAACAATAGCTTTCTGAATGCTTCTGGAACTCATTGATTTTCATAACGTATCATTTAATTAGTTTTTTTTTTAATTATTAATTGTTACTTTTCGTGATAAAACTACAGTTTTGATAGACCACAGTATTCTTAAAAATCACCTTGGACAGTGGGTGGACCTTTCTGGCAGCATCTTAAATTCGTTTCAGTCTTACTTAACAGGTAGAAAATGAGTTTGTTGCAGTGATTATACTTCTGAGATACATGATATTGCATATGGTGTATCCTGGGTGTGCTGCTCTTTTCGATCTACATACTTCCATTAGGTCAAATTATCTCACAGCACAAGTTGAGCTACCACAGCTATGCAGATAACACACAGTTTTATTTATCTTTAGTGCCTGATGACCCTGATGCTCTTGGCTCTCTGGTCCAATGTCTTTGCAGAATTTCTGAATGGATAAGTAGTAACTTTCTTAAACTAAATTAGGAAAAAACAGAAATCTTAGTGATTGGCAAAATGGATAGAGCGAGGGCAGTAGAAATAAACTTGATCCCTTAGCTTTAAAACTCAAGGCAGTGGTAAAGAATTTTGGGGTCATCATTGACTCTGACTTATACTTCTGATCTGTGTAACCATCACCTAATCAAAGCCCCAAACAGTCCCCTGAGATGATGGAATGAAGGCAGGTGTCTCATCTGTCCACGATACCAACTTCATCAGAATCCCATCATGTGTAGCATGAAAACAAAGAGGACTGATTTAGGAACATTTATGTTAGGTAGACTGCCCAGTGGGAGCTGGGAAGTCTTTTGGCCTTGGAACCCCTGCAGATTTTGTTTTTTTTTCTCCAGTGTAACTGGAGTTTTTTGGGATTTTTTTGTCCTCCTGGTTATACAACCTTACCTTGTTTTGTTGTTACTTATTCTTTAATATTATTGCTTTATATTAATTGTTGTTGCTATCCTTTCCTAGTTATTTAGACTGATACTGAAGCAGTAATCTATGCCATCATGCTTCTGCTGTCAAAGATGGGAAAAGTTTTGACTTCCATGAGATTGCATTTTTGGTAAAACAAGCACATGATCAACCTAGAGCACTTCCATAAACCATGAATATTTAGGGCTTGGTATAGTTTTGACTTTGTTTTTAATTCTGACTTTTAGTTAATCTATTAGTTTACTTATCGGTTACTCTTGAATGCAAAGTCCCAACCTTTTTCCTGCCTTACAATCACTCTTGTAAATCTTCCTTTTAACTAAAATCATTTCTTGGTAGCAAATATCTTAAACAAGTCAGTTTGGACTTCTCTTAGTCCCAAATGACTGCTGCGTAAGGAATTAGTGACAATCCTGAACATTCAATAAGAACTTATTAATGATACTCAGTACGAACTATACAACTACAGTGAGTAGCTGGGTCTTCATTTTAGAAATGAACAATAAAATCTCATGTCTGTTTAATTCACTTTAATTTACAGACAATAATACATGAATAAAGTAAAAGTAAAAAAATGATGCTGTCCAAGAACAACAGCATTTTATTTATAATCGGAATATTTATTTTTCTCTGAAGAAAGCACTATAAAAGACAGCCTCAATTTGTCTCTACAAATGACTTACTCAAATAGAACTTTGGAGCTTATTGTTATACAAATGAAACAAAATGAAAAGTTTATGCCAATACTACTGACATGGTAACAGCTTCATGTTTGTAATTGCTTCAATGACAAGTTTTATAAAAACATTTGCATACTAATACTTAAACTTTGTTGGCAACACATGCTTACAAATTATGAATTTGTTTTGAAGTTTTTAATGCATCCATCCATCCATCCATCCATTATCCAACCCGCTATATCCAATGCATTGATAAACAAAAGCAAAGTTTACAGTGATATGAATTTAAATATTGTATTTATGCTTACTGAATAACTGTTTTCATATGAGACATTATGATGACTAGCACATAAGGAAAACATATCTATTGCTAGTCTATCCTGAAAGAAAACAGAGCTTCCCGTGAACAGTTAATGTGCAAGAGGCTGTGTAACACATTCTCCTTCATTTTGGCAACATTTGCCATAATCTTTTACCTCTCAGTTTCATATTCTTTGCGCTACTTTAAAATTATTAGCTTTTAAGAGGTCAGAGGCAAGACATACAGCTGTTTTTTTAGTACTAGGTAGACCTTTCTTTACAAGTTTTGGGGAATTTTACATAGAACTTTAGGTCTCCATTGCAAGAATTCCCAAAAGTTGGGTGAAATAATTAGACCATATTACAGAATATTTCAATTTATACAATAAAAATATGTAAACTGCAAAATTTTGTATTTTTTAGTAACTTTATTCATGTTACATCATTCTCCTTTATTTTATCTTGATTGTGAGATCAAAGACTTTCCTTAACTACATCCTGTTTAAGTCTTTTGCCTTTCAGCCTTTTTTCAATAATATCTTTAAACTTCATGCTAGTAGCAGGAACTAGGAAGAGTCACTGTAATAAAAAGGAATGGGTTCCAACTAGTCTACTATCTATCCTTGATGAAGTGGGATGTGTGTACAAATTTTTTTTTTAGATTGGATGGACCAAGGGTGGCAGAGAAAGTATGTAAGAGTTGTACAGGATACGTATGAGAGTGACAGTGGTAAGATCTGCTGTAGGAGTGACAGATGTATTCAACGTGGAGGTGGGATTACATCAGGGATTGGCTCTGAGCCCTTTCTTATTTGCAATGGTAAGCTGACAGATGAGATTAGAGAGGAGTCCCTGTGAACTATGATGTTTGCTGATGACATTGTGATCTGTAGCGATAGTAGGGAGCAGGTTGAGGAGACCCTGGAGAGGTGGAGATATGCTCTAGAGAGGAGAGGAATGAAGGTCATTAGGAACAAGACAGAATACATGTGTGTGAATGAGAGGGAGGTCAGAGGAATGGTGTGGATGCATGGAGTAGAGTTGGTGAAGGTGGATCAGTTTAAATACTTGGGATCAACAGTACAGTGTAATGGGTATTTTGGAAGAGAGGTGAAAAGGAGAGTGCATGCAGGATGGAATAGGTGAAGATTGTCAGGAGTGATTTGTGACGGATGGGTATCAGCAAGAATGAAAGGGAAGGTCTAGAGGATGGTAGTGAGACCAGCTATGTTATATGGGTTAGAGACAGTGGCACTGACCAGAAAGCAGAAGACAGAGCTGGAGGTAGCAGAGTTAAAGATGCTAAGATTTGCATTGGGTGTGACGAGGAGGGACAGGATTAGAAATAAGTACATTAGAGGGTCAGCTCAGGTTGGACGGTTGGGAGACAAAGTCAGAGAGTTGAGATTGTGTTGGTTTGGACATGTAAAGAGGAGAGATACTGGGTAAATTGGGAAAAAGATGTTAAGAATAGAGCTGCCAGAGAAAGAGGAATAGAGGAAGGCCTAAGGCCGGGGTTATACTTCAAGCAATGCATGCTGCAGCAGACGCTCCTGCTATGCATGCGTTGTACCGTTTATACTTGCGCGTGTACTTTACATAAATCTGGAGGAATCCACCAGGTGGCAGTGTGAGATATTATCACGTTGAGAACAGGTTCGGCTTCGCTGTGTTGTGAATTGCCTGGAACACCCATTAAATTTAATGACACCTTACCACATTATCTCTGAAAAGGATGTTTAATGATTAAATCCATCAGTCCAGGGATTTGTCCATTTCAGCTAGCATTGGGCACGAGGCAGAAACAATCCCTGGACGAGGCATCAGCTCATCGCAAAGTGAATACAAGCACTCACATACACTAGCGTCACTTTAGTGTAACCAAATCTGCATATCTTTGGAAGGAAACCGGAGCGCACTGAGGAAACCCAGCAGGAAAACATGTAAACTCCAGGCAGGGAATATCAGCGACGTGACTCCCTGCAAGACAGCAGCGCTAACGCTCCGCCACTGTGTCACCCCCATGTGTGTAATTATTAACAGTATTCAATATTTAAATGAAATTACCGATTTATCTGTAAAATGTAACATACATACTTTAATGCATTTCATCATGAAAGTGATATCAAGTATAAATCTTAGGATTCTAAATGTGCAGAGAGTTGGAATGTCATACATTTAATGTGCTCAATGTGGCGATCTATTGCTGGCGATCCGCTGCTGTCAGGACCGGAGGAAGCCCTAGAAAAAAAGACGGCACAGGAGACGGTATGTGAGACTTTTAAAATGTATCGTGTCATTAAGATCGAAAATATGCGACTCTTGAATATAAAATGTCGGCATTTTGCTTCACCACATCGAACCATTCATCAAACATCGAAGCGCGCACACTGATCTTGTAGGATCCGCAAAGCGGCTTTCTGTCACATTTAGATTGTAAACAGAAACTCTGACGTCACATTCCAACTTTTAGCACACTGCGCCCCCCGACTTTTTGCTGGTACTGAAACTCGCACATGCGTCGCGGTGATTTCTGAGGACCTGCTCAGAGGACGCATCAAATGAACTCTGGGAACGCGTGGCAGCCATTATCCATGCGCGTACGCGTTCTGAGCGTGAAGTATAAATGAGCCCTAACAGAGCAAGATGCAGAAGACAGGACAATATGGAAGAAGATGATCTGCTCTGGCAACCCCAAACGGGAGCAGCCAAAATAAAGAAGAAGGATGGACCAAGGGTGTGAAATTGTATAAAGAACAAACACACATATTCACACTGAACTTTATACATAAAATAGTGACTAAGCAATTTCAAAATTCCTAACAGTTGTATTTTTCTTTTGACTAGATAGATAGATAGATAGATAGATAGATAGATAGATAGATAGATAG
>JANRMT010062808.1:10563429-10573643 GCA_026402145.1 Polypterus bichir lapradei
GATAGATAGATAGATAGATAGATAGATAGATAGATAGATAGATAGATTTGTGTTAACAGATGAGGATAAAAACAGAATCCTTAACAAACTGCTTCTCCATCATTTATTTCCCAGCTTATAGTGGAAAGTTACATATAAATTAGAAAAGTTAGAATTGCTGATGCTCCATTACCCTTGATTTATCTGTGTCTTCTCCAATTCTTTTTATTTATAGGTTGCTTGCTAATTTAAATCCCATCTTGCTCATGTGCAATTGTATTTAACTATTGAACAAAAATAAACCAGTATGAAATTATCAGCTTTGATTAGTAAATGAAGTGATGAGACATTCTAGAAATGACTTTTAATGACATATAAAATTTGCAATCTTAGAAAGACAAAGAATTTTATTAAAGACCTCAGCCATCCAGCAAATATTTTTCTCACTCAGTCCTTATGGCAAATGGCACAGGATGTTGGCACTTGCCCTAGTAAATTTAGGAATAGTTTCTATCCACTGGTCCTAAGGTTGGTAAGCTGTCAAACATAAGGACAAAATTGTAACCTTACAAAAAGTGTATGTTTATATATATAGTATGTAGTATATCTATCTGTATACAAATATGAATTGCTTGACAAATACTTTCACATCACGGTTTTTCTTACATTTAAGGCCAAAAAGACGGTGTTCGTATTGGATGGATTTAGAAACAGTTAATCAATAATCAACTCTGAAGGAGATTATGGTGACAACCACCAGAGTAAGCAACATGGTGGTCTAGCAAATAGCTGTGCTTAAATAATCAATATAGACCTCAGTGTTAATGTTTGAAGTGCACCATCTATTGGAATGTATTTTGTAATGCATGTAGTAATAAAATCCATTGCGTTTGTCATTCCAACAAATGGCACATCACAAACATTTGTAGTGATAAAATGCATATAAATATATTTAGTAATAAAGAGCAATGCATTTTTCATTCTAACAGATGGTGTGTCACAAACATTAGCACTGCTTTTATGAATCGCATATCAAATGGCATTTAACAGAGACTTAACAAGTGGATGGATTCACAGACACAGACATCTGGTATGGGATTCATAAAAGCAGTGCTAATGTTTGCAATGTATCATCTGTTGGATAAAGGAGACATAGCAAACAGCCAGACAAAAAGATACACAGAGATACAGACACTTATCCTTTAATTAAGGTGAATAAGTCTGAAGGTTATGTTAGTTTTTTATAATCCTTTTACACTCCCTACTGCTATAATGGGCACCTCAAAAAGCCAAATCAGCTCCTGTCTCTTCCCTCACTCTTTTATCTCTTGTGTGTTTCTCCCTGGCATGTTAAGATATTGATCATTTTTAAAAATGTACTTACATATTGAATAATTATCATTTTAAGCAAATAACATTATATACAGTAAGTGCACCAGTGGTAACATCTTATTGGAAAATTGAATGGATTAGACCACAAAGGTAAGGTTGTGTAAGATAAATCTAAATGTTTTTGCCAACAGTATACCTTTTAGTAATTGATAGAGATGGTATATTATGTATATGATATGCCTTTAAAGCAACTTTTTCCTATTAAGTTTAGTTGTATATTTTTACTCATAGTTTATTTTTATAATCCTTCTGAATATACTAAACTGTACAGAGGATGTCTGTCTTGTGGCACAGATGATCAACAGAGAATAACACTCTGTGAACTTTCAGATCTTCTTTTCAGGAGTAATGCAAAACTGTGTAAGCTATTTCTGACTGTTTAATAGCTGCAAGACCATTTAATCACAAGTCACTTTGGTCAGCTTCTCTAGAGATTTCAAACCATATTTGCAGGATCAGTTTTAGGACTTTGAATTATAATTTACATTTTATCATTAAAAACATGTATACATTATTAATATAAACAAACATTTTGAACATCAATCTGTAATCCTATTTCAGAGAGTTGTATGATTTAAAAATGAATCTGCTTACTTTTGTTAATAAGCTTTTACTGGCAAACTAAAAACCTTTAATGTTGTACTGCTGCTAAAACACTGTCTGATTAAAAAAGAAACCTTGGATCTCAGCTTGTGATTATGGTTTCACAGTTTTTAGAAGCAGAGGTGAAAGAGCAAATGACTAAGCTGCATTAATCCTGCGACAGATTTAAAAGATGTGGAAACTAGGAATAGAAAGAATTATAACAAGACTGTCAGCCTCAAAGAGAAGACAAGAATAGCAATATAAAATATAAAAAAAAAGAATTCTTGAATATTCAGCATGTCCAATAATCCGCTATTGATCGAGGTGCATAGATCTGGCTCTGAAGTCCCAAAGAAACTGATTAAATTTTTTGAAAATTTCCACAAAGGAATTGATTCTCTGTGACTTTAAAAGGGGATGAATTTGATCTAAAATTCTAGCAATTTGGTTTTATATATCTTCCTATGATTATACCAAAAAAGAGGAGATTATGGTCTATAGAGATGTAATCATGTGAGAAGTAAGAAAATACATAAATAAGCACTTAATAGTCACATATGAGCTTTGTCTGGGAATTACTTCCAATATGTACTGATTTATAAAAAAAGTACATACAGCACAATACAAAGCTCTGCCATTATGCTGCTGCATTTTGTAAATGTGGTTCACGTTCAATAAGAAATAGTACCCTCTTTTAAGACCTTCCCATTTATTATTGACGCTAATGTTTCAGCATTAATTGTGTTCTATTATAGAATCTCTGCTGTATGTGGTCCCCTGCTGAGAATTCACAGATGATTTGAATGGTTTTACAATATTTCCTTTTTTTAAAGTGTACTTATTTAATTATTTTGTACTTTTGGATAAAATGTACAAGAACACTCTCCATTTCAAATTTAAAATACAATTAAGCTCCTGCTGCCTCAAGCTTGCGAGAATTGTACCCATACTAAAGAAAATCCTTCTAGACCATTTTTTTCTTTCCAACTTCCTTCCAATCTTAAATATGACTTTCTGATCTGAAAATCATTGAATTGTTTTTAATTTTTCCTGCAAATAATAAATGTACTGTATATTTGTGCTTTGAATATCTGCCTCATTGTAACACTTAATATACTCTTGTGAGAATCATCCAAAAACTTTTCTTTAATGCTCATGGTGGTTGCCCTTCTGCACTGCTCATCCTTGATCTAAATGCTTCTTTGCCACAGTATCCCCTTCAAACATCAGATTAAATTAAGGTGCACTGAAACAAACATACTAATCATGGATGTCTTCCTGCTTCTTCAGCCACATGCCAGCAACGGTCTTTCATGCCCAATATAATTCATTGCATCTTTTCTCATTTAGTGCACATTTTTATTTACATTTCTATGTTACCACTGATCTGTTTGCTTTTTCCAGTATGACCTCATGTTCCTCTCCTTCAGTGATGACACCAAACTCAGCATCAGAATCAATCTGACATATGCATCTGCTATATAAAATGACCTGGTTGCTTACATTTTGCAAACATGCTGCCAGTCAACGCACCTACCTCATCTTGTCAAGATATGGAGCCTGAATCCTTTTCACTAAGCTTTGGATTCTTGCAAAGATTCCCATCTTCTTTGGTGAGAACACTTGGAATTGTACTTTTATTAACCATATTTTGAAATTCTGATTTCTTGACCATAGTTATTGACTTTGGTGTAAAGAGAATTGTCTGCATCTTAACATCAGCAAAACTAAGGATTGCCTGCTACCCAACACATATGCCTCCAGAGGCACTCTGTCACATTACCTTTGCCGTGCCTGAAAACACAAGCACATTAACTATTTATTTAAGATGTACGTGCCACAGACTCTCTAATACTCTCTCGGTGCCAGTCATTGCCTGTTGCAGTTTTAGAACTAGGTTAGGTTAGCACATATATTCTCAAATTTTGATCCTACATATGACCAGTGTAAGACGACTCCTCTAATAATTCTGGTCTTGTATTTTTAACTCAATGTGTGCTATTTTGAGAACAAATATTGAAACAACTTCTTTGTTGGGCCTTTTCATTGTTGTCACAGATCATATCCCACTAAAAAGAAGGCAGACTGGTACTTTGTCTTTTGTACCCCTTCTTTCAAGATGTCTCATTTTAAGATGCCTGAAACAAGCTGCTCCACCCTTACACATGCATTGGGCTAGGGATCTATTGCTCTTCATTAAGCTTGAGAAAATATAATTCTTTACTCTTTGCAATGCTGAGAAATTTCATTACAACCAGCAGCCATCTCTGGATTATTATTCAACAGTTATGACCTCCTCTTAACTTTTAGGGATTTTAATGGATTGACGCCTTCTCCAGGGTTTGTTCCTGCCTTGTGCCCTCGGCTTGCTGGGATAGACTCCAGCACCCTCCGTGACCCTGGTCTGGGTCTGTGTTAGAAAACGACCTGACATGACACTTTTGAATTTATGTAATTACAAAAACAGTAAGTAGTAAAGAAATACTAAAAAGGTACTTGGGTTATATCAATGTCAGGATCAGAGGCGATTTATATGCAGATTTTTGCCTTCATTGTATAGTTTTCCCTGTTAATATTGTAGTTTTTCTGTTTTGCTTTTTCTTCCATCCTTTTAATGGTTTGGTACCTATGGTATTACATGTTGATGAAATCTTCAGGGGTTTCACTAATTGAATACTGAAATGCAACTGCTGTTGTTGAAACTTTTCATCAGTACTTGAATCATTGTGTTCACAAGTACATTTTTGCATGTAGGGCATGAAATTTCTCTCTTTTTGTGATTTAATTATATTATTCATTTCATTCTGTATTTGTGATTATAGTATAGGGCATTCTATAAGAATACATTGAATTGAACTGAATGATAAATTGTAATACTTTTAAAAAACTTTAGGTTTCCAGTTACATCGTAATATTATTTCAGGTTAATATCATAATTCAGGAATTCATCTATAGCAAGCTGTTTAGAAAAATGTATCATGTGGCCACAATTTGTAGAAAAATGTTATTGCTTATTGCTGCCTTTTCTCTTCATGTGGCTTCATTATGTAGACCAGATAGTATAAGAGACAGTAATCTATACCTGAAAAAAGCAAGGAAAAAAACTTTTATTAAATGGGAGCCAGGGTTTTAAAAATTCTGAAATGAAAATGTGGCATCCTTTATTTCCTATGCATTCTCACAACTGGAAGCATGTATGAATATGATGCTACATACAAAGTTCATTTAAAATGTTGTCACAGTTTTAACTAAATAAGCATGAATATCTTGTTGTGTAAGGTTAGACTGTCATGAAGAATATAGTCAAACATTTTCTGAAATATTCTTCATGACAGAATCTAAATACCAGAAAAGAGCCACAGATATAATAACAAAGCTGAATTATAACCTGCAAACCATTAATAGTAAAAAGCCAATTGTTAATGGAGCAATCTAAATTCTTTTTTCAAAGAACGTTATAGTCAAATCTAGTAAATCCATAAATAATCACTCAATTTGTGTGAAGGAAAACTCAAAACTATTCAAGAGGAACAGGTCACAAACAGAGTGAGAGAGATAAAGAAGAAATACCTCCCCTACTACTCAAACAGAATGATGCAGATATCCCTTTAACAACAATTCATTTGGTGTTTAGGACACTCAGGCAATCAATTTACTATCCATGCTAGAATTCCCATATAGAACACACAATAAAACCTGTGTTTGTTTCACATTTCCCAAGATCCCTATATGTTACATACACCTGTGTAATCATACTGTAGGAAAAAGAAGAAAGTGATAAACACATTTTTCCTTTATTTGTTCCCTCTTGTAAAAAAAAAAACACAGAGATGACAAGGAGTTGGGGTCCCAGTGGAGATAGACTTGTTAACACATTAGACATGCATATTACATTTTGATGCAAGTGCTCAGGTCCAGCTCCCACCAAGTCTGAAAATAACTGAATAATGCAAAAAGAGGCTTTTATAGTGATGGTGTGGTGGAAGAAATAGGACAGTGAGGTTTGAGGGCCAGGTCCAGTTGTGGTCAATGCCTTTCCTCTGGACCAGAGAGTTCTGTATTTTTGAGGAAACAGACAAATGTTATTTTCCAGGCATCTATGTAAGAGCCTTCCCTTTTCTTTTTATTTAGCTCCCCCAAATGTGACAAAATTGTCATGTACTTGATAAACTCAGAACATCTAAGGTTTTTCCAGTTCTTTCACAGTGGAGCTTTCAACATTTAGCACTTGTATGTTTTTTTCCACAAACAAGACAAAAGTTACCTTTCTTTCTCATTTCCTTGGAAAGTGTTCAAAGTTCTTATATAGGTGATTTATTAGGCACATGCTTTATTTGGTACTTATGATGTCATGTATTGCTATATACAGTTAATTTTAAAAAGTAAACATTAAGTATTAAACATTAATTAAATCAGTCCACAAACATAAACAGAACAGCAACAAAACAAATTTATATACCAAGCAAACTATAAATCAGAGTGTTTTAACAAATAAGAAAGTTTTATAGCAGACATGTAGACATATTTATCGTGCCGAATAACAATAGCCTAATGTAGATACAATAACAAAGACAAGAAAGGGTATTTTTATATCATATCAAATAGAATAATAATATACCTAGCAGAACTTTGTTTTTTTAATATATTATACCAAAAAAGGTCTAATCTCATGTTAAAGGAACCATAGCTGTGTGTTTTGCCACAGAGTCAAAACCATCTAAATTAGGAAAGCACCACATTGAATCTAAAATGGCCAAATCTTTTAACCCAAGGATTTTGTATTAAATGCTTGAAACCTTAATTTTGAAACATCAACATCAAAGGAGGCTAATGCATTTCAAGAGCACTGGCTCTTCTTCAGGGCAATTTTATAAATTGTGTACTAGAATAACAAAAGAATTTGTAATAGATAAACAATATTGGTATATACACACAAAACAATACTATACAGAAGATATGGTTTACTCAAAATCTTTTCCACTTCAAATTTAAAAGCCTCATAGCCATGCAAATTAAGTAATTTTTACATTATATACTGTAAAAAGGTTGGTTCATTCACTATGTAATTTAACACAGAATAATGTAATTGGTATTGTTCTCTTTGATAAGCAAATTAGAAACTAAACCAAAACATGTTTATTGATAATGACAAAAAACTGAATTACATGTTATTCACTAAATAACTGAATTTCCATATTCTGCAGTTAATTGACGGTATTTCAAAATGAAGGAAAGAAATTTTAGAAAAAACAGAATATATTATCTTAATATTCATAAATAGACTTAATGTATTAATAGGATATTGCATAGGTGTCATCTAGGATATGAATGCACAAGTTCTAAAACTTCGAATTTAACATCCTTGACTATAGGGCGTTATGCATGTGGTCACCTTCTGGGCTCATGAAAAGTAAGCCCTGCCACTCAGGGACACCAGGGAACATGATTGCTGACTCTTCGGCTTCTTTTTCCACCGACAGCTCCAAAATCTATAAAAGCAGGTTGCTCCTTGAAGGAGATGTCTCATTTAGGAGGCGAGCCACCCGGGCTATGAAGATTAGACCCTGAAGCCTGGCTGCTCTCCAGAACCACTAAATTGCAGCCTAAAGCTAAATTGTGCTTTTGTTTTCTTATCGTGATTGTGCGCGTATTAGTTTTTGCAAACATCTTGGTTTGAGTAAATGGGGTGAACCAATTGGCACCCTAACATTTTGCCTTGACTCCTGTCATAACCTCGACTGATGACAAGGGCTATTTAGCATTACAGTGCAAGAAAGCATTTTCTCATTTTGAGACATAAGGCGTTTAGCATAGAATGTTACTGTTGTCTTCTTCTGAAATCACATATATTGATATGAAAATTTTATTAATGTATGATTAAGGGTATGTGTAAAGTAACAAATTGATCATCCTTTAATATGATACATTTCAATTTGAGGCTTACTTTTATGCCTACATTGATACTGGGCAACAAACCCTTATTCACATTACAAGAGCAAATACCTTGTAAGAACGAGATGTGTCACTGTTTAAGTGCTTTTAATCATTACTCCGATTATGTTCAGAGGAAATTCCTATAGTTTCTATACCGAATCCTTTATGTTTACATTTTAGCAATAAAGCAATAGAGAGTACTTTGTTACATTTTTTGAGATATAAAATGCATTACTGTTTTCAAATGATACATCTGAAGCTACTAGAGAATTCTGAAAAGTTCCATGTAAAACTATTCAAACATTTAATTTTAATTTTGCTGAGATAGAAATAAATCTTTTTCTGTAAAGGTAGCTCTTCTTTGTAGGTAAAGGTTACTAAAACCCCTTGCTGTAAAGTACTTTTCATATTTTTTTTTTAAATTACTAACCTCTTCTTCTTACTGAACAAACCAAACAAAGCTGAAAAAATGGGTAAAATTTAAAATAGTGATTATGGATGAAGACTAAAGGTATGTAATAAAGTATGAGGTGAGACACAAAAATAACCGGATAGGTAAAAAAAAAGTATTGATGAATTACAGCAATCTAAACATTGTCACCTTCTACAGTATATATTCCCCCTCCCGATCTCTACACTGCTCCATACGTATCTTCTATTGATTGAAACAGTGCTGGAAGTCTTCTTGCTTCAGGCCCTTCAACACGCTTGCCGTTTCTGTGTTCACTTCATCCATTGAAGAAAAATGTGTTCCCTTCAGGTCACTTTTGATTTTCGGGAATAAGTAAAAATCACAGGGAGCTAAATCGGACGAATAGGGAGGATGATCGAGGACAGGAATGTTTTTGTCAGTCAAAAACTGCTTTACAGAAAAAGCATTGTGTGCATTGTCTTGTCTTGCTGTTCGCTTTTTTCATCCGACATTGTCACGGCAACTCGTGTGATTGTTCTGCAAATACTGACTGGTCTATTCACAGAATATGCCTAGCTGGTCAGCGGGTTAAGAGGGCATGTAGGAGAGGATATAATTCTATGATTCACATCCAGCCAACCTCCAGACAGTTTTCCAGGAAAGCCCTGTGAGAAGAAGAGACAAGAGACATGGCAAGGGTTGGGGCAGCCACCCGTTTAATTCGTTATCCTGGCTGCAAAAGCAAATGATTCATGATTCAGTCAAGTTTACACGACAGAGTCCAAAACAGAACTGCCTCCAAGGGAAAAGGTGTGAGGCTTTATAGGACGTTTGGAGGAAGTGATGTCGTCCTCGGGGCCGGAAGTGATGTCGTCCTCAGGGCTAGGACCGGAAGTGATGTCGTCCTCAGGGCTGGGACCGGAAGTGATGTCGTCCTCGGGCCCAGGACCAGAAGTGATGTGTCCCGAGTCGAGGAAAGGCCTGCAGGGAACTTAGAAAGAGCGTCAGTGTACCCCGCCCCCCCCTGGGCAGATGTATTATCAGTCATCTCTAAGCCCTTCAGCTGCCTCCTATGCACACGTGTGTGACAGCCCCAAGCCCAGTCCGGTTATTTTTATGTAGCATCTAGTATTAGGGTTACATAAGAGTGAAGATGTCAATGTTATCTTGGGCTACTGCTAACACATTCAGATCTATACTAATAAACGGCAAAGCCCTCACTGACTCACTCACTGACTGACTGACTGACTGACTGACTGACTCATCACTAATTCTCCAACTTCCCGTGTAGGTAGAAGGCTGAAATTTGGCAGGCTCATTCCTTACAGCTTCCTTACAAAAGTTGGGCAGGTTTCATTTCGAAATTCTACGCGTAATGGTCATAACTGGAAGTTGTTTTTCTCCATTTACTGTAATGGAGTTCAGCTGGAGGGGCGGAGTTTCGTATGACATCATCACGCCTCTCACGTAATCACGCATTACGTAGAAAGCCAGGAAGAGCTACAAAACGCGCTTTAGAAAACATGCATTATATAATTAAGAAGGCAGCGAAACAATTAGAAGCGAGCGAGTGACATATAAAACCATATTCAGCGACTCACGTGAACTGACGCAGTGCGCAGACAAAAAGTAACAGTTCCAAAGAGTGCTGAACAAAAACCGAATTACACTGCTACGCTCAAATAGATAAACCACACGCAGTGGCGCGATAGTAAAGCATTCGCCTGTAGCGCCGAGGTTCGATTCCCGAGAGGGGATGCACTAAGTATGTACGCGTGCTTCTCGATTTATTTTAACCTCGCATCACCTTAGTTTGAGACGTATGAAAACGCATGCGGTTAACGCAGAAAGACAGATCACCTATTCACCTATTGAAGCTTCATGAATAATGGATACTTTATTCGCGATCAAT
>JANRMT010062808.1:10588643-10608049 GCA_026402145.1 Polypterus bichir lapradei
AATCAATCAAGGCATGAGCTGGGAGAAGTTTGTGCACTTTCTAAGTCAATAGGGGGATGGAATAGCCGGCTACTTGCAACTTTTCTTTATCAGCACTTTTAGATTAACAAAAGACGCTGGCGGAGAGGTGAGAACGGTTTTAAGAAGCGATTTAAGGTGGGACGGATCTACGAGTTTTTTCGTAGGCTCTGGTAATTCTAGTGTTAAACTTCACCAAATGCCAGTAATCAGATCATATTCACTGGGTTTTCTGTGTTCTCCAATTGATTGAATGTAAAGATGTCAACAATAAACATGGCCAAATTCATATGGTGATTAGCTCATGAATATTCAAAAAGTCATACATAGTGGTGGGAGGTGATGAGGAGTGGCTAAAAGTGCATGGTTGTGCATATAGTTTTAAGTTCATTCAAGATTTATAATGTAACTAACCGTGGAATGTGGGAACTAGCATAAATACAGTTTTATAAATCCAATTTTCTTTGTGCATATGTGGAATCTAAGCAAAGTTTTATACATGAGTCCCTTGAAGAAGAGATATGAGCCAAAAGACAAAGAAACATTTGCAAATGAAAGACAAAAACACATTGTTATCAAGCAATAAAACTTAAATCAGTGGAAAATACGTAGAGCTGAAGTCATTTTAACAGGAAAACCAGTTAAATAAATACACACTAAACTTTTGTAAGCTGTCTGTAAAGCTGGATGAATAGGAAGTGTTCATCGTGACCTTTATATCCGTGACCCTGTGATGTTACGAGCCGCACACTTCTAGGTCGATTTCCTAACAAAGATGTGACAGCCCTACACAAAATGGTTTCACAAATAAACTCAGAATCTTTTAATTAGAAAATCCATAACTATATGCATATACATTCAGAAAACACCTCAGGAAAGTAACAAAAAAAATGGAGAAAAATGCAAAACTAACAATGTTTTGTTTTTCTGCCACCACTCAATTTTGGATCTATATGTCTGTATGCTACAGTGAAATATAGCATGCTCATACAGCAATCATCAGTAGTTAAAAGTGAAGTAGACCTATATTATATGTGACATAAAATTAATGTGTACATGTATCTGCCTCACAGTTTGTTAAGCTCCATTTTTTTCTGTTACGGTAATTCTTATTAATCAGTTGAGATGAGCATTGGTCTTTCTGATGCAATGTTTAGACTTTATTATATTCAGTTAGAAAAAAGTGAATTCACAGTAACATGTGCTGATACAAAGGACCTCATCCATTGTAGATACTGATTCTTATGCTCCAAAAGTGACCAATACCTTTTCTGAGTTCAACATTCAGGGTGTCATTCAACTGCAACTCAATAATATCACTTTCTAATGCTGCACACTGAGCAGAGCAGTGCTGAGTGATGAACGGGTTAAGAGAGAACACAGGTACTGTACATGATGCTAAAAGAAACTCCTTTTACTCATCACATTCTGGAATCTTAATTCTAAATCACCTCTAGGCTTCCTCCAACACTTTCACAAATGTACTGTGACGTGCACTCAGTTTTGGAAAGAGAACATGCTTTTTTATTATCTTGTATATACATGCTATGATTTTGCTTTGGAGTGATTATATCACATGCAGTTTTTTTTTACCCACGTGCTTCCCTTTCCCATTGAGTTTAAGAATAAGTGTGTTCAGCTGGCACGTGGTGTCAATCAAACAGTTGATACTCTACTTTGGGATTTCCTAATCTGGCTCGGCTTAACCTTTCAATAAAGAAATGCATTGTTTTGGAAAGAGGTCTCATAAAACATTCAAGTACTTTGCCACAAGACCATCAACTCACATAATTTTAAACTGCTCACTGCTCATGGAGGCTGTGTGCAAAGACTCCAAGCCACACAACCTGTAACATGTAACTCAGCTAGCACTGCCAAGACAATGGTGATAGATTTTTACTTGTCTTTTGGGATTCTGAAATGTTGCTATATTGCCTTTCATTAGACAAGACAGACATTGATCTGAGTAGTTAAACTGAAGTAACATTGCTTTTCTGAAAACTGCAAAAAGAATTACTGTAGCCAACTTGACATAATGCTATAAATCTAAATAACAGTATGGATCCCCCAGTAAGAGTCAGGTGGGGCAGATTCAATGATTTAATGAGTTGCCTGGTGGCGTGTATTTCAAACAATTACACACTCTGAATCCTTTTTGATGAATAATTCATTTTCCAAAAAATTCACCAAAATATTTAATGTCGATGTCACATTAATGTATATGACTTCTGTTCGTGGAGTATTTCAAATTTACTGACCGCTGCAGCTGATCTCATTACCGGATCGTGTCAATTAGAATGAATGAGAATTGCTACCCACGTCTCATTTACTGATTGCGTGCCAACCTCCTTGTGTAGTTGTGCTTGCTCCTTTTTGTGAACAGCCAACAGTGTGGTGCCTAATGAAGCACATGCTATATAAAGGACTAATAGCTATGATTAGTTCAGCCCCAGTCTCAGCCCTTGTTTTCTTTTTTCCATTCTGTCATGGCACATAATACATGAGACATCAGACAGACAAGCTTCTTTTAAGTTTGTGAGGTCTAAAGTCTCTGTGTTCCATATTCTTTGTCGCTGCATTCTTTGTACTGTACTTCCAGATGAGTGTTTATTGGTTGTCTGCTCTTATACACACAGAACCCATCCCTAAAACTAAAGACTAATTGCAGACTAGTTGGAGTCAGTCACTGCATATGTCGCTTCAAGGCAGCGTGCAGCCTACTGCCTCCAAATTGCTAAAATTATGTAAATGAATGCTATGCTTGATAATCACTGGGAAGTCGCATAAAGTGGCATAGCTTTAAAAAAATGAAACAGAGAAGGGCGTACTTAAAATTATTAATGAAAAAAGGTCACAGAGCACAATGGCATAGAAGTATGGGGACAACTTAACCTGGCTGGTTGCCATTGGTGAATCTTGAATTGGGGGGTGGAGGTTGTGAAGCGGTTATAGAGTTTGAGTGAGAATTGCAATGACAGCTCATTTGGAATATTTTGCAATTTCAGAGAAAAGATGCAGAGAAATACAGAGATTGAGCTGTGGAGTTTTAGTAAGTGATTTGTTGGAGTTGGAGAGATTCCAGTCACAGAGAGAAACTGCAGGGAATTCTGACACAAAAGAGTCAAAAGTCAAAGGATTATTGTCATTGGAGTCACAAGTATGTGGCTAGAGAATATTTGTAGAGAGGAAAGTGCAGAGTGTATTTATGGAGTACCTGCTATAACTGCCATGGTTACTGGAATGGTGAGCCTTTATAGTTTGTACTGTATATAGTTGGACAATACAGACTGGGGCAGGATGCTGTTTCCTCTTCTCAAGTCGATAGGGAATTAATATTATTGCAAGACTGCGGTGATAGTCAGTGTCATCTGGGCTTCAATGAGGACATTGAGAGAGAGAAAAAAGAGCCCATATGACTGGAAAGCCAGTATACTGTATAGTCAACCTAAACTATACTTGTTTATATTTTGTTTTTTTTTGCCTTTTATTTCAAAAGACTGCATAACATTTAACTTTTTTTTTATTTTAGCTATCTTACGATGGTACATACATTACTTTTGTTAATGACAATGTTTTCTATGTAAATATGAATATGCATTGCTAAACTTTCATTGAAATTGTATTTTTGCTTCCAAAGAAATGTGTTGATGTAATGATTTATGATATTATATTCTGATGCTAAGCCTTATATATTATTGGATTGTTTTTAAAACATTTTTAGGGGAGGAAGATACAATTGTTTTAAGCATACTCACTGAAAGGAATCACTGCAGTCACTGGTACTAATATTATTCAAGATTCTATTTATTGTCATTTCATCCATATACAGTAGTACAGCATACAGTGAAACGAAACAACGTTCCTCCAGGACCATGGTGCTACATAGAACACAGGACAACAAGAATCCACAACAGATAACATAAAGACATATCATATATAACATATTATGTTAATCGTTTCAGATACTTATTTTTAAAGTTAGCTGTTGTTTTGAATCAAACTAGAAAGTTATTAACATTTTCATCTAGCAATCAGGGAAAGTAATCAGAATGCCTTGCACAGAGCTATATTATTAATATTAATAATTTTAATCCATGCAGATTTTAAAATTTGCAACTTTTTGACAATCATTTGCACTTCAATTTATTGCTTTTGTAATTTAAGGTGTTGTGGGTTCCATTTTTTTCTTAAATAAGAAACATATTCAAAAGAAACTCAAAAGCTACTATTAAAAATACAAAAGTTTTAAATCTAGTAAGAAAGAGCACAGACTACATATTAAATAAGCAGCACCTACATGATACCAACAAACACCTGAAGTCCCCCCATGTTTTGTGCAAAATTAGCCAGAAAAAATAGGCAATGACCGCAGAGCAGGGAAGGATTGAAGTAAAGTTATATATACAGCATTATAATTCCATAAAGAAAACAGACAATACTTTAAAAAATTGAGGACTGACTGAGTACCTAGTTTAATAATGAACCTGAAAACAGTTGAAAAATTATCAGAAAAGTATGCCATCTCGGGTCTTTCATAAGTTCTTTGTTTAAAGGATTCTCTGTCATGGAGGTCTGCACTCTTATGTGAGCATGATCCAGAATAGGTGTCGATTTCTGCCACCGCAGTTCTTTAACTAGTTCATGGGGTGGAAGGGATGGGTCCTCCAGAAGCATACTAGAAGTGATGGATTGTCTGTTCTACAGGGAAGAAAGAAGTGGAAGCTAGCAATCAATTTCACCCCAGCATTGTGGTCATTGTTCTTGCCTCAGCCAGGCTACTTAGATGCTCCCTAAGCATTCGAATGAGACAATATAAAAAAGAAGAAAATAATACAGGATATTATGCTTATACCTTATCATAATCTTGAGAATCAACAAAATTGGCTTTAGCAGCTTTGTCCCAAAGCGAAATTTATCTTTGTACATGTGGCCTAATTGTTTGTGATGCTAAGCTAATCAGTGCTTGTGACTAGAATGAAGAAGAAGACTGATGAGTGAACTGAAAGCTTCCTTATAGGACCTTGCTTCCTCTTTTACCATTATAGTTTATTATAATAGGTTTACACAGTTATTATTTTAACATGTATAGAGTACAATGAAATTCTTACTTACGTGTGCTAATCAATATGCAGCATGTCACCATGCTGTAGTAGAAATTTACTTCAAATTAAAACAAAAAATATATCACCAGTTCTGAAAGAATGCTGCTTATTGAACATTCACTCTCTTGGCACTAAAGCTGTTTTGGTAAATGATATTATATTAAGTACAAAATCTGATCTGTGTCTTCTCACTGAAACCTGGCTTAGTAAATATGACACTGTTCCCCTAGCTGAGGTGTCACCAGATGGATACTCGTTCCTTCATAAGTCTAGAGATTCTGGTCGAGGAGGAGGACTTGTAATAATTCATTGTAACAAAATGCAAATCACGTCTAAAAATCTAGGCAACTTTACATCCTTTGAGGCATTCATTTTAAATGTTAAAACTGATTTCAACACAATTATAGTGCTAGTCTACAGGCCACCAGGGCCATATTCATTGTTCATGACTGAATTTAGCAACCTTCTATCTGATTTGGCTATAAATTATGATCACGTAGTACTGATGGGGGATTTTAATGTACACATTGATGTGGAAACTGACACTTTTAGCAAATGTTTTACTTATTTGTTAAATTCAGTAGGATTTTGTTAGATTGTCAAAGGTCCAACTCATAATCATAACCACATATTAGATTTAATTATAACTTACAAAGTTGAAATTCAAAATTTAAATATTACTCCATTAAATGAAGTTATTTCCAATCACTACTTAATTACATTTGATTTAGTCCTGCCCTTGCCAACACACTCCCAGATTAAAACAAAGACAGTGCGACATGTAGATTGTAATTCTGCTTCAAAATTTATAGATACTTTGAGTAAGTCAAGTGTAATTGTGGAAAACCATTTAGATGCTCTAGACACAGTGGTTGTCCCTTAAAACAAAAGTGATCAAAGCGCATAGAAACTCTCCTTGGTTTAATGAAAACACTCGAGCTCTTAAATTAGAGTGTCGAAAACTGGAGCGCAGATGGAGAACAACAAAGCTACATGTCTTTCAAATTGCATTGACAGAGAGTGTTAATAAATACAAAAAAGCCCTCTTTAAAGCTCGCTCAGAATACTATTCTACATTAATAGATAGCAATAATTAAAATCCTCGGGTACTGTTTAGAACAGTGGCTAAATTAACAAATGGAAATTCAGATCAACAGTGCAAAATACCAACAGATATTAGCAGTACAGACTTTACGAACTTCTTTAATGAGAAAATTAAAAATATAAGATCCCAGATCTCTGCATCACAGTACAAACCAAATACTAGCTTAGCAGACCCTGTCTCACATTGCATTCAGCACTTTAATAATTTTAATCCTGTAACTGAGTAGGAAGTCTTAACTTTAACTTTTCTAAAATGAAGCCCACTACTTGTTCCCTGGATCCAGTGCCAACAAAACTAGCAAAAAGTGCAATTGATGTTCTTGCAGCGCCTATTCTAAACATTATCAGTAGTTCATTATTGCATGGCACAGTACCGGTAGCGTTAAAAGTGTCAGCCATTAAACCACTACTTAAAATGTCAGACCTAGACCCACACATACTAAATAATTATAGGCCTATTTCAAATTTACCATTTCTTTCTAGAATACTAGAAAAAGTAGTCGCCAGTCAGCTTCAGTCACACCTTATGCATTACAATTTATTTGAGAAATTCCAGTCTGGTTTTCGCACTGGTCATAGTACAGAAACGGCACTAACACGGGTTGTAAATGACATTCTGATATCCTCTGATGAAGGAAACTCCACTGTAATTATGTTGTTGGACTTAAGTGCAGCATTTGACACCATTGACCATTCTATTTCACTGCACAGGCTAGAAAATGATGTTGGGCTTACAGGCCCCGTGCTTGCTTGGTTTAGTTCTTATTTATCAAATCGATTCCAATATGTACAGAAATGTGCTGACAGTACTCCATCATTATACACAGAAGTTCAGTATGGTGTCCCGCAGGGCTCAGTACTGGGACCTTTACTGTTTTCACTTTACATGCTTTCACTGGGATCTCTCATTAGGAAACATAATGTTAAATTTCACTCGTATGCAGATGACACCCAGTTATACCTTTCATTTAAATCAAATGAAGTTTCTCCGATGTTGCCTTTAATTAGTTGTGTTAGTGAATTAAAGTAGTGGATGAATGAGAACTACTTGTCTTTAAATACAGATAAAACAGAGATGTGAATTATTGGAGGGAACAACACTGATCACAAAACTATTCTGTCATCATTTAACTCAGCTGGAATCCCAATTAATTTTACTGAATCAGCCTGCAATCTAGGAGTTCTCTTACATATTACAAAGTTGTCCAAAACATGTTTCTTCCATCTTAAAAATGTTAGGAAATTAAGGCACTTTCTAAATAAACAGGATTCTGAGAATTTAATTTATGCATTTATCTCTAGTAGGATTGACTACTGCAATGCGGTGTTTACTGGTTGTTCAAACTGTTCTCTATACAGCCTCCAGTTAATCCAAAATGCGGCTGCAAGAATTATTACAAGAACAAGAAAATACGAACACATAACTCCAGTTCTTAAATCCTTACACTGGCTCCCGATTCAGTTTAGGGCAGATTTCAAAATCCTCCTTTTAACATATAAAACATTAAATGGCCAAGGTCCGGCTTACTTGTCCGAATTTATCATGACTTACAAACCTGAGCGCACATTAAGATCTCAAGATGCCGGTCTGCTTATGATTCCAAGGATTAATAAAATAACAGTGGGAGGTCGAGCTTTTAGTTACAGGGCCCCTAAACTGTAGAATGGTCTGCCTGCTTCTATAAGAGATGCCCCTTCGGTCACAGCTTTTAAATCCGGGTTGAAGACTCACTATTTCAGTTTAGCATATCCTGACTAGAGCTGCTGATTAACTGTACAGACTACATCTCTGTTGTCAGTCATTAGCATTAAAACATAAGTAACATGATAGTTATAACTGAATACTAACCCTAACCTATTCTGTTTCTCTTCTCAGTACTCAAATGTGGCACTTGGTGCCACGGCCCACCTGCCAAGTTGTTTTGCCTGCCTATGGTAAAGTCATCCCTGATGGAGGATCGCAGGAATCATGGGAAAGAGAGGTCCTTTCATCGGATTGGCTGGCCCAGCACTGTTTCAGCTGTGGAATGGCCAAATGGGGGAGGCAGCTTGATGGATGAGGTCTCCTGGACTCTAAAAATATCCAAATCTCATTATGTGATATCATCTACTGTTAAATTCTGCTCCGTACTTCCAAAATTTTTATACTGTATTGAGGATTTGTTCTGTTCTGTGTATTGTATTGTATTGACCCCCTTCTTTTGACACCCCCTGCATGCCCAACTTACCTTGAAAGGGGTCTCTCTTTGAAATGCCTTTCTTAAGGTTTCTTCTTTTTTTCCCTACAAGGTTTTTTTGGGAGTTTTTCCTTGTCTTTTTAGAGAGTCAAGGCTGGGGGGCTGTCAAGAGGCAGGGCCTGTTAAAGCCCATTGCGGTACTTCCTGTGTGATTTTGGGCTATACAAAAATAAACTGTATTGTATTGTATTGTATTGTATTGTACCATACTCTGTCACCATGGTCTGTGAGTATAATTATCTTACCTTGATACTGCTGTCTTCATTGCTTGAAAAATATAGGCAATGTAACCTGCTGCAAATGCACCATTTTGTTGTTCAGTTTTACAAATAACTCCATCATCATTTGTACTTAATCTCTTCAAGTTCTGGCTGTTTCTGAACTTGTTCATCCTTAGCTTGAATCATAGCATGGTCACCATGTGTATGAGTTTGTGTGTTCTTTCCAAATATACTGTATATTCCTGTTATCCTCGAACAAAACAAGATAATGGTAGACGATTTAGAAACTTATAATCACTCCGTGTGAGTTACTGTTCCCTGTTGCTCTTTCTTATAACCATTTTGCCATGATAGACATTAACCTCCATGACCCCAAATTGGATCAAATGTGTTCTGAAAAAGAGTAAACATTCATTTCAGTTTCTGAAATGATGAAAAAACTAATTTGTATTGTTAAATTTTAAATAATAGACAATCTCGGTAAATAAATGAACAAGTTATAATAAATATACTGCAGTTAGAAAATACCTTAAGAATGAAAATAAAATGACATTAGGAAAAAGAGAACCAAAAAATACAAAAATATGTTTAAGACACTATATTAAAAGACAAAAAAGATAATAATACATAAAATATGTTTAATGTTCTATGTGAAGTTGAAACAGTAATATGATTTCCTTTAAAAGTTTGAAAATGTGCTATTTTAGGAATCTACCCTTTGTATTATTGGCTGGACTGGCTTCTAGTTTGTTGTTTTGGCTTTAGTCAACACTCTGTTAAATAAAGAGAGTTAGAAAAAGGGAAACTGGTTAAATTAAAAACAGTTTGGCCCCAAATAAACTGGAAAACTAGGCAGCCGCATACTCTTCACAATACTTCACTACTGCCATAACTTAAAAAGGATCATTTCTGAAGGTTCTGGCTGACACTCTGAGAAAGAGCTATTTTGCACTAAGGCACTTGAATAGCTATGTGCGAATCTGGCAACAGAATAAAATACTGGTTTTACATTAATTTCTATTCAACATCCTGTCTGTACATGTGTGCCAGTTAACGGTACACACTGCATCAAAGTGAAGCACTCTAAGAACTCTAGTAAAAAGCTGGCATTTAAAAAAAATTAAGCAGTAGAGAAAACCTAATGGAAAGTAAGTATGGAATGCTAATATACAATTGTAAAAGAATTCAGTTAAATTACAGTTATCATTTTTCCTGTGCAATACTGGATAACTAAGATAGTCTCAATATATTGTTGTAGTCAAGAGTGAACTATTATCACATAATCTTCCTTAAAAACAAAAGTTTCTTATGCTCCATTTAAGATTCCAAAATACAATGTTTTCACCACAAGCTTATTTTTCTCTAAATGAGAATGTACCTACACTGTCCCAAAGTCAGACTCTTTCTCTTTATGTTTCCATGTGGAAGTATATTTGCCTTTTTTCAAAGTGCATTTTTCACATGCATGTGCCATATGTTATACTGTGATTTTCAGAGCTTCTGCCAAACCTGTATATCGCTTAAAATGCTATTGCTTGTGAAGTAAAAAGCTCTGAAAAAACACAGTATGTTTTACTTAAAGTAGAAATGTAAATGAGAAGAACATATGTTAGATGACAGCGTAAACCATATTTAAAAAAAAAAAAGAAACTCGTTTAAAGCTTTTAGATCTGAAAATATCTTTCATTTACATTGATAGAGGGTAAAAATTCATAGCAATAAACATAGATTGCTTTAAGTCAAGGAAAGAGGGTAAAAATTCATAGCAAGAAACATAGATTGATTGCTTTAAGTCAAGGGCAATATAAACACAAAAACTGAACTAAGATATCTATACAAATCAATATATCTATAAATATCAATGTAGTATTTTGCATTCATTTTAAAATATTCATGAATATTTCTATAGTGTCTGTCTTTTTTCATACTTGCTGCATCTCCTTATGGTCCTGCTGATGCAGATCCCTTTTGACAGCAACATGCTCAAGGCAGGAACCACTATAACAAAGCATAAAACATGTATATGTGATATAATTCTTAAAAAATGAGAAGAAATACTTTGTGTATGTCAGGGAAAGATAGGTACTTGTATTTCTTTTGAAAGAATGTCAATAGCATAATAGAAAAGTGATTGTTTACAATTTTTAATCCCTTGCAGTCTATAATACATAGTTTTATATGCACAGACATGGTAGCATCAATAGTATACAAAAATAATATACTTTAGTAAAACACCCAGGAGAGTTAAGAAAATACAGCACTCAGACTAATCCTGTGCAGTTGTTTGTTTAGGAGTTAGCAAGAATTTCTTGAGACTCAATGTATGATGTTAATCATCTAACCGAAGGCTGAGACTGTTTCATTTGCTGTCACACAGAAGGATTACTATATTTACATTATTTATAATGAATATTTAAAAGATCCTGGCAGTTGTGCAGTGTTAGCTGATTTTCAGGTATCATTTTTATGTGTAATAAGTTTCAGACAAAAAAAAAGCTAAAAACAAAATAAAAATGAAGGAGGACAATTTTTTTGTATGATTGTGTGTTATATGTGGACGGAACTGCTCCTGGAGAGTTCTGTGTTTTCTTTTTTTTTACTCTTTATCAATGAATTAGTTTAATAAATGTGTGTATGAAATATGAAATATCTCCTAATGTCTACATGATTTTCTCTGTGCACTTTAATATTAAAGAGTTTTCCAGAGTCATGTGTATCAGGTTAATTAGCAATTTTAATTTGGTTCAGCTAGAGTGAGTGTGTTGTGTATGAGTGAACCCTATGATGGACTGGCATTTGATTTGTTTATTGCCTTGCATCCATAGCTAAAATTAAATTCCACAGGCTTCAATTATAAAGTCTGCATATGCACAAATAGAGGCTTGAAATGTGCCTACTGAACTTCCCATACAAACATGAATATATATTTATGGTAATTCTGACCCACGTGTATACATTTCAGAGAGATTGGTAAATGTTGACACCCTTGATCAAGTAGGGAAATGCAGACAAAAAGCTAAATGATGACTCACCTGCATAATAATGCATAGTATATCATATCATAGTAGCCAGTATGGTGTTCTACCCTGTAGTCTCCTGGGGAAGCAAGTTGAGCAGAAAAAAGCACAATACCTGAATAAACTTATCAGGAAAGCCAGTGCTATCACAGGACAGGACACACTGGAAGCTGTTGTAGAAAACAGGATGATGGCAATATTGGATGCCATCATTAAAAGTCCCCTCCATACCCTCCAGGAGGTGCTGTCATGGAGTGCTTTTACCCATAGGCTCATTCCACCACAGTATGCTAAGAAAGGCCTTTGGTGGTCTTTACTGCCCAGTACTATCAGACATTTCAATGCTTCCTCCTGGGGTACTCATTAAGTATATTTTAAAATACCATTTTGAAATATCTAAACAATATCTATTTATTGATGCAATTATGCACATTTACATATCAATTGATTGATTGATTAATTGCCTGTATTAGTTGTCCTGTGACTCTATATCAGGACAACTGCTGTCACAAAACCTTAAGAGAGACAATAAAATCACATGCATTATTAAGAAAACCCATCAGAGAATGTTCTTTTTGCGTCAGCTAAAGAAATTCAATCTCCTTTAAGCAATATTGGTTTAATTCTGCACTGCCCATCAAGTCCATTCTGACCTCATCTGTAACTGTCTGGTTTGGTGCTGCCTCTGTTCAGGCTAAAGCCATTCTGCAACACATCATCAAAGCCTGTGACAGGATTATAGGGTGTAACATACCGTACGTTGAAGTCCTATATGAGTTCACAGTATGAAGAGGGCTACAAGGATCATTGCTGATCTGACTCATCCAGGGCATCACCTGTTCCAAAAACTTCTCTCCGACAAATGTCTTGGTACAATGAAAGGTAAAAGAACACATCAACTAACAGTTTTTTTCCACGTGCAGTTATTCATGCTAATCAGGTCTGAGCTTCTACTCACTATCTATGTAGATCTGGGCACTAGACTGCCCAGACACTTGCCCTTGTATGCTGCATAATATTTTATCATTTTATATTTTATCTTCTTACATTTACCTTTTGTATTCTGTGTTATCCTTGTATGTTGCACCAAAATTATCAAGACAAATTCCTAGTTCACATTAGTGTACCTGGCCAGTAACAACAACAACAACATTTATTTATAGCACACAAATGATGTAGCTCAAAGTGCTGTTTATAAAAAAATGTAAATATAAAAATAAGATTAGACAATACTAAATAACAAAGACTTAAGTAAGGTAAAAAAAAATCTCCAGAGAACTGGAGAAAAAAAACCAAAAGACCACCCAGGCCCCACTGGGCATTCTACCTAACATAAATGATCTCAATCAGTCCTCATAGTTTTTAGGCCTCACGTGGAAGAATTAGACAATGATGGTCATATGGACATCTGGCCTTCAATCCATCTGATCAGATGGTGGTGGTGCAGATCTCCCCCACAGAAAACCAGAAAAAGAACAACAGAGAAAGTAGGGGATAGTACGGATTGCGGAGCCATGATAAAAACGATAATTCAAAGCATATACAGATATCAGAGTTACACTATAATGAAGCTATAAGAAAGCCATGATAAAAATAATGCGTTTTTAGCAGTTTTTTAAAGTGATCCACCCCTATTAGCCTGGTGGTTTTCTATCGGTAAGCTATTCCAGATTTTAGGTGCATAACAGTAGAAGGCTGCCTCACCACTTTGGTTTATCTCTTGCAATCAGAGGGAAATACTCATTCTAATATTTATGGTCACAATTTGGAGTGGCATTCCAAAGAATTGGATGGAGCGAGATTATTTAAGGGTTTGTAAACCATAAACAGTATTTTAAAGTCAATTCTAAATGACATGGGTAACCAATGTAGTGACATCAAAACTGGAGAGATGTGCTGCACTAGTTGCAACTGATTGATGTCCTTTTTGGATAGTCCTGAGAAGTGTGCGTTACAGTAATCTAGTCAACTAAAAACAAAAATGTGAAGTAATTTTTCATCATCTTGCAAAGTTATAAGGGATCTAACTTTTGCTATATGTCTTAAGTGAAAAAATGGTGTCCTAATAATCTGATTATTATGTAATTTAAAATTTAGGTCAGAGTCAATAATTACCCCTAAATTCTTTACCTCCATCTTGACTTTTAAGCCTAAAGGATCAATTTTATTTTTAATACTCTCACTTTATCTATTTTCACTAAGATTTCTGTTTAGTTTGAGAAAATTACTGCTCATCCTCTCAGAAACACAAATAAGACATTGGATCACTGAATAAAGTGAATTCTGATTCTGATATTTTTTTCATATATCATGAATATACAAAGCAACATCTTCAGAAACTAAAATACAGGTTAAAAAGAGGTTAAAAGATGAAGAGAAGAAATGCTATGCAGCAGAATCACAGGGTTGTGACCCAATAATGAAAGGAGATGGTGCAGAGTAAGGCCAGGTTTATACTTCACACAACGCAACGCATGCTCCAGCAGACGCTACTGCTACGCAAGCATTGTACTGTTTATACATTTGCGTGTACTTTACATAAGTCTGGAGGAATCCATCTGGTGGCAGTGCGAGAAATTATCACAGTGAGAACAGGTTTGGCTTTGCTGTGTTGTGAATTGCCTGGAACACCCATTAAATTCCAATGACAACTTGCTGCAATATCTCTGAAAATGATGTTTAATGATTAAATCCATCAATCCAGGGATGTGCCCATTCCAGCTAGCATTGGGCACGTGGCAGAAACAATCGCTGGACAGGGCATCAGCAAGGTGAATACAAGCACTCACATACACTAGCGTCATTTTAGTGTCACCAAATCTGCATATCTTTGGAAGGAAACTGGAGCACAGTGTGGAAACCCAGCAGGAAAACATATAAACTCCAGGCAGAGAATACCAGTGACGTGACTCCCTGCGAGACAGCAGTGTTACCGCTCTGCCACCGTGCCACCCCCATGTGTGTAATTATTAACAGTATTCATTATTTAAATGAAATTAATGATTTATCTGTAAAATGTAACATACATACTTTAATGCATTTCATCATGAAAGTGATATCAAGTATAAATCTAAGGATTCTAAATGTGCAGAGAGTTGGAATATCATACATTTAATGTGTTCTGTGTGGTGATCTATTGCTGTTTGCCACTGCTGTCTGGTCAGGGGGAAGCCCCAGAAGCTCGTAGTGATTAACAACTGGGATGACGTTTACGACGGTCTGCTTTAATGATAAAGCAAACTACGAGGTTAAAGTGGACATTTCGAGATTAAAGCCAAAATTTCTGCTTAAATCACAAAATACACCTTTTCACCTTATTTTTTTTTTCTCTGTGGCTCAAATACAGCACTGTACATTCTGTTATAGAAGAGAGTGTCTGGAGTATCATGGAAAGAGCCTTGAAAAAATGTGAAATAATTTAGAAGAAAGATATAATGTTATCTCTCAATACATATGCTTTTGAAAATGTACCCAAAATTAATCTAGAAGTATAATAAGTAAGTTATTTATGGCCATATATATTACAAATTTTTTACTCAAAGAGTCTGCATGATTTGACATATCAGTATCCAATTATTATCATCTAACTCCTCATTCCATGGGTGCTTTGGCCAAAATCAAGTATTTATAGTCCAGACTAGCTGGTTTAATGTGAATTGGGATTTGTTACATGGACAGTTTTTCTATACTCAATACACTATAATTGTTTGAAAATTATTGCTGAAATGTCTGATCATTTTCGGGGTTTTTTTTAGCAAATGTATTCTTCATTGATTTGTCTTTTTTTATGGTAAACAGCATTCTGAGCCACACTCACAGTTGGAGAGTAGGCAGGTAAAGTGATTTGCCCTGTGTCACTGAGAATCATGTTATTTCATCCTGCGATTTTTGTGAATTTACAGTAAATCCAATTTCTCAACAACTAAATATTTATTTATGATATATCATTTCAGAAAGTCACTACAAAATGAAAAGAGGAATGCTTGGCTGAAATTTTTGTGGATTATTAACGGTAGAAAAATATTTTTGGGATTCCCAACATTGGACATCAAAGTATTTAAGAAAGTTATTCATAACATTATATTCTTCAAACCTACTTAATTCAGGATCCCAGAAGGATAATCATTTTCCCCAAAACACTGGCAGCAATACAGAAAATGGTCCTGGACAGAACATCAGTCCATCTAAGGTCTCTTCAAGCACACAACCACAACGGCATTCCCACAGGGCCAAATGAGAATGACAACTTAATATAACTTACAATTCTGGGCACGGTGAATTAAAACCAGAGTACCCAGAAGAAAACCTGTGCAAACATGGAGAGACTGTGCAAATTCCAAACAGGCAATGAATGGGCAGATGATATGAACACAGGGCACTGGATCTAGGAAAAAACAAGTAACCAATTGTGCCATTTGTGGGATACGCATATTTTTGATAAATCAGCACACATCGTAATTAAACAGCCCTAGATGGTAAAAGTGTATAACCAGTACCTTGTATTAGATATGGAGAGTAAGTCTTTTCCTTCCATTCTGCCTCCAGTCCATCTCTAATTCCAAAACCATCATTCATACACTTTGTTTATTTGAAGACAGATACAGTATATATCATGCCATGGCATGGTAGAATATCTGCAAAAACAGTTCACTATAAACTTAATCACCTGAATGCCAAATTCCATAGAGTGACTTTTTTTGATTTCCTATATGTATAACATTGTAAGCTCACATGATAAAAAATTGTCATCCCTAAAATAAAACTTGTCTAATAACATGTAACTCCTCTGTGAGTCTGTAGAACAGCTGCAATTATGTCTGGCATGAATGCTACCAGTTTGCGGATGAACACAACATCAATTTTCATCCACTCTTCCAGCACCAAATCATGCAGTCCTGCCAGATTAATCAGATGACTCTTTTGGCATTTCACTCACTGCTCCAAATAGCCCCACAGAGCTTCTAAGGGGTTTAAATCTGAAGATTTTGAGGGACAGTCGGGATTTGAGAATACTTCAGAATGTTCCTTGTGTCAATTACACACAATTCCAGCCCTGTACATGCAACACACCCACTATGCAGATGAAGCACAAAATGTAACACATGTTCACCCAGAAGCCCAATGTAGCCCTTCTAGTTCAAGTGCATTGTCACCTCTAACAAAGGGTTAGTTTCCTCATAATTAAAACACCTCCAGAAAATCAGAGCGCCATCTCCCGCTTGAATAGCAGCATGAAAAGCATCAATCAGTTTATGATGTACCCACTGCCTCACATCATTTAAGTACATTTGTACAAAAAGAAATGTGACGCTTCAGACTAGATAACACATTTCCATGAACATTTCAACAGTTCAATGTTTGTGACTCCACACCCACTGTAACTGTGCAGCTTTGTGAATAGCTGTATGCAAGGGCCTCTTCTGAAGTTCTCTGCTCTAGATATCCATGGCATGCAGTTCCCTTTTGAGTGTTTGTTTGGAAATAGCTTGTTTTGAACCTGCATTAATTATCTGCAGCAGTCCTTTGCCTGGTAGCAAAGCAGTCACTGTCCCTATCTGTGAGCACTGTCTTTCAACCACAGTTCTGGCAATGATTACCGGTTGACTGAAATGTACACCACTACAGGAAGACCTGTTGGACAGTATGCTTTGACACAGCTATAAAGTTGGAAACTTCATGTACACTATGGTCTTTGGCACAGCTTAACGCAATAAACCCTTGTCAAAGACAGGTAGTATTTTTATAATGTAAAACCATAATTACATATTTTTATCCTGATAATTTGTAAAGTTCATTTGCTAAACTATAAATATCTAAACTGATAAATTATCTGTCCACCAATTTAGAATTACAGGAAACCAGAGCATATTATAATAGAATCAGGTACAAGACAGGAACCACAATCATACATCCATTCTATTCTCAATCTTACTTGATTTAGGTCAGAATCAGAAGGTCTAGAGTAAGCCAAGAAACAAATCTGGACTGAACTTCAGACTCTCACACAGTACACACCTTCAATCATTTATATGGAACTAGTTTTGCACTGCAAACTAACCTGTGGCATGTAGTTTTGTCTGTGGGACTGGAGTATCTGGGGGAAAAACAAACAGATATGACGTCTACCTGCATCCTCCACACAGACAATAATTTGACCCAAACTGGATTTGGAAACTGCAGTTAGAGTCAATATCACTCCCTGTGGTCATCATCTAGCTTAATCCAAGCATATGCATAAAATTCACATATAAAGTTTTTCAGATGTTTTACTTCTAGTATTGTAGGTACAGTAAAATCCCTCTTAACCGGCCACCTCAGGACTGGACCTATAGGTGGTTGCCATTTTGGCCGATTGCCATTTTGGCCGGTTAAACTGACGCATACCTATTTTCATGTAGAAAAATATTTCTAAGATATGTACTGTACCTCTTCAACATTCCTGAAGAAACCAAGGCTTCATCCACAATTTCGCACACAGGATTTTTTCTTGTACAACGACTGGACAGTGTGGTGTAACGGGTCCACAGCTCAAGTCAAAAAGGCCACTTTTTAAATAAATAATTGCTGCACTAGCGGCTTAGCGAGGGGGTGTGGTATGTGGGGCATGATCGGTTCCCGGGGAATTCTTGATGCAGGAGATCCTACCTTAAGTGCACAGGTGAGGAGTCGTCCGCATCCATAATTGTTCCCGGGAACTGCTAATCACCACATCTGATCCACATCCTCGTGATAAATAGAAGCGCAAGGCGGCTAAGGGGAGAACAGGAAAGAACAGGAGGTTAATGGAGAAGGAAGCAGGTAGAGGAAATCCAGTGCGAGCGAGCGAGTGAGAGAGAGCAGAGCAGAGTAGATTCGATGGAGCAAAGGCAGGCAGCTGGGAGGTGAATCCCTGCAGAGGAGTGTTTGGGCCACTCGGTGGGGCTGAAGAAAGTGGTCACTCCAGCTGAGCACCCTGGCCGCTGGAAAAAGAACCCAAATCTCAGTCCAGATGGAGCCAGACGTAGCCAGGGATCGGAGGGTTACCGGACCATTGTGGAAGGCAACTGCACCTGCAGCTAGGTGACTCCCCTGTTGCGAAGCCCGATGGGAGAAGCAGGGGAGCCGCCAGGTCGAAAGAAGAAGGCACCATGCTTTGGATTTTAAGAGACTGCTTCCAGCCATTGTTTTAACCTCATTTGTGTGGTTTTTAAAGGACTTGTTTTTTGACTAATGGATTTTAATCTCTACTAATTCACTCGTTTTAATGGATTATTTATTTAAAGAAGACTTTTGATACACTGCACTTTATTTAATTTGAACAGTGTTTTGTTGTTTGCTGGTTTTAAAATACCTCTCACCTTCCAGGAAAGAAGGAAGTGCATACATATAAAGAAGAGCTCAGGATTAAAAAAAAAAAAAAATTTATTTCAACAGGCTGGTTAATGCGATGCCAGTTAAGAGGGATTGTACTGTAAGTGTTTCTGTTGTAAAAATTGCACAGCATATTCACATTTCTTAACAATTAAATATCATATTTATTTGTTTATTAAAGATAGATAATGACAGTGGTCATCATTTGTCGTATTAATTTATATTAAAAATGTCTGTATTTTATGCAGTTGACATATCTTCTAAAATCTTTGTGCAACAAGACACACTGAAGTTAGACAGACAGATAGATAGATAGATAGATAGATAGATAGATAGATAGATAGATAGATAGATAGA
>JANRMT010062808.1:10616326-10648512 GCA_026402145.1 Polypterus bichir lapradei
TATCTATCTATCTATCTATCTATCTATCTATCTATCTATCTATCTATTATATAGTGCCTTACTAGGTGGTTTCTCTGGCGTGAGTGCATGTGGTGGTGTCTGGGTCTGATGAGTGAAGTGTTTTGTTTAACTATGTTTTCCTTCCCTTTTCTAACTTTTCATTTCGTTTTCTTGGTGAATTGTTTGTAAAGTTTTCTGTTTCTTTTGTCTGAGGTGGCATCTGGCCATAGCAGCTGTAATGGCTGCAAATCTAGAATGGTTGAGGTGCTGCCATACGATAAAATTTCTCTGTTATGTTTTTATCCCCTTAGAAAGTGCAATGTTGGCAGTAGGCACTGTGATCGGTTGTGAGAATGAATGGCTCAATCGTATTATTTTTGAGTTCTGGTGCCGACAATTGTAGAGAAGGGTGTAGTGATCAATGGCTCATTCATGTAGTTGTCTCCATTGGCAGCACCAGCACATAAAGTAACGTTATCTAATGTCCCCCCATTTTTGAGAAGTGAGATGATAGAAAAGGAATTAGTATGTCACGTCTATTATATTATTATATTATAGTATGTCTATTTATTTTCTAAGCAAAAACTTCAATCTATTGCAACTTACAAAAGTGGTCAACATAATTGAGTAAGCATCAGTCTGGGGGACTGTTCAGGAACAAGTGTTACAGGACAGTTTACAGAATTGATCATCACAAGTGAAGAACTCAGAAGAAAATGCAAGCTAGGTTACACTTCCTTGGTTACTTACCAAAGAAATTCTCAGTTAGACTGAAATTCACAAAACAGGAATCTTAAAAGCTTCTTAAAGACATTGAGGGAGTCAAATAGGAACTATACATGAAAAGAGTCTGGATTGAGATTTGCAGCCTGTTTGATGCCATAAATATGTATAATTCCGTAAGTAAATAACAGATTGTGCACCACAACATGTGTATTTTTTCAACAATTATATGCAGGTAGCTAAATTATATTTTAAATAACTATCGAAACAATACTTTTTATTGCATTAAAAGCACACTGTGATATTTGCATTTATATATTAAATAATGTGATTTCGTTTGGCTTATAATGTGATTTCCTTTGGAACATAGTAAGCCACATAACAGTATTACTTACACTCTTCCCGTTAAAATGTTAGTGTATTTCCAATATGTTTTTTTGTAAATTTCTACATATCCTTCCTTAAATTGGGAGAAGAATAAAAGAAAGACGATATTAAATTGCAGTAGTTGCCTCACTCTTATACTCTAACATTGCTGCTTGAGGAAATAACCATCACAATTAACCACTGCATCCACAATTCCTAAATACTGGACAATGGCATGCTCTAACAGCATTTCTGTACTTAATATAAGTGCAGTCTCAGGAGCAGATGTTGACCGTGTGTTTTTGCTTTTGCACAACGTCTCCCAGTTTAGTATATGCCTTAAATGAACCAATGGAGATGCAGTCATACCTTATCCATCAATGATGGTCTACTTTAGTACATAGCAAGAACTAAACCATCAGCTAAGTTGGAGGAGGAAACAGTCTCATTTCAGAAAAGACAAAGACTTACATCCAATCTTGTGGATTAATGTATTAAAGCTGGGGGTGATGGGACACTAACTTTGGCTCTGATGCTCCAAAATGAAAACAGCTAGATTGATATTGATTGATTACTACACAGTACTTCATCAGACTATCATCTCTATTTTGCTGGTATGTAAATGTCATTATCTTGCTTTCTTTTTTAATGTCTCTTCCATTCATTCACTGTGTGGAATCAGTGGTACCATATACAATTTATGTATCCGCTTCTACTGCCACTTGTTCTAAAAACCCATTCACTCAAATTTATATCCCTGGCCAAAACGGAACACCGAGGGAATACAAAATAACTTTTATCAGCTCTTAGCTGCAAGTTACATGTATATTTCTGTCTCCAGTATTTTCTTCTGTGATTTCATCTCAGTCTCTTTGGCCCTACAGTCCTTGTCCCATGTGCTGTCATATTATATCTGTGTTTGATGTTTGATTTCTGACAACAAAATCGGGGCAAATACTGACTGATTACATTAAGGGATACATCTTTAGGTTGTTGGAACTGAGATGAGGAGATGGAGTTGTTATATTTTTGTAGTCATATTTTCTTTTTTTTTGATTCACCTAAAGTTACTAAGGCAATATGTAACTGGCCTCAATGTCCTTTCTATTATCTGATGGATTATTAAAGAAATCCATATACGTTATATTAACTTTGATATGAATTATGCCTGACAATTATACATTCTTATTGGTCAGGTTAGCTAATATTCTGAATAAAACCCATCAGTTAGTTGTGTTCTCTTTTCTAAGTTTGAAATACTAAAATGGTCTATATAGAGAAATGTCTTATACTGTTTACTGTAGTCCAAGAGGACTGGCTAATTTAGTGTTTTGCTAAATAATTCTAAATCATTAACCCATGGTGAGCATTTGACATTTCAGTATATATATATTCAATATTGAAATTAAATCAAGAAATTGGTTGGAAGAAAAGCCTGCAGCAATGCCTTATTTAAGGACCACCACTGTCCACCTACATGTTGAGTCTGTAGCACGACTGAACTATATTTGCACAAAAGAGAGATAATTGCTTCTAAAACAGCAAAAGTGTTAAATTGTGAATATAAGCTCAAAAGAGAAAGTACGGACTTTAATGTAGTGTCCAACTTTTGGGTAGTGATCTGTAGCTTGGTAGACAAAAGCCTATTTAGAGTGATGTTCAGTTTATAACTGGAATGTGAAAGGTTTCCCATGAACATGATGGTTATTGTCATGCTCTTTGCCTAATGGTCCCGGAAAAGACACTGGTTTTGCACAGCTTTTGTAATAGGAAAAGTTGATGGATAAAATATTACTTAGTTATTTATGCTTCTTACTAATTAACACATGAGTAATGCTAACTCATAACACTTTCACACAGGTTTTTCCTAATGGGAATAGAATGGATCAGGTTGCCTTACTGGAAGGAACATTTTCTTAGCAAACATAATGTAATACAGTTCTCAGTATTTTGTAATAGTACGGATGCAAAGACTAAAATTGATAAGTTGAACTTTGGTAGGGCTAATTTTGAGAAGATGCGACAAAGTCTAAGTAGGATAGACTGGGATAAGCTTTTAAGTGTGGAGACAGTCGAGGAGCAGTGGAACAGGTTTAAAAATGTTTTACATGTAATGCAGGACAGATACATACCTAAATTTGGAATTAATAGAAAACTAAAAAAAACTCCACGATGGATTAATAAAGATTTAAAAAAGAAGTTGCAAAGGAAAAAACTGCTGTATAAGGCATATAAGACTAATGACTGCAAAGTGAATCGTAGAGCGTATGAAAATATGAGAGCAACCATTAAGAAGGATATCAGGGAGGCTAAAAGACAGTTGGAGAGGAATATAGCAGATAAGGCGAAAGAAGACCCCAAGAGATTCTTTCAGTATTTTAGTAGTAAAAGAACAGTCAAGGAGGAGGTCAAGTTCATCAGGAATAGTAAAGGGGAATTAAAAGATACAGACAATGAAATAGCAGATGCCCTAAACTTACATTTTTCGGAGGTGTTTACAAGTAAGCGAGTGGATAACCTCCCAGAGGTAAACGCAACTACTAAGGAGGTACTGAGGGATTTGGAAATTGAAGAGGGAGAAGTGCTCCTCAGATTAAATAAGCTGAAATCAAACAGATCACCAGGCCCAGATAATATTTATCCTCGTGTTCTTAAGGAGGCTAGTGAGTACATATATAAACCCTTGACACATATTTTTAGGAAGTCACTGAGCACTGGAGAGATTCCGAAGGACTGGAAAATGGCAAATATCATTCCATTATATAAAAAGGGTGACAGGGCAGATCCAAGCAACTATAGACCAGTAAGCTTAACATGCATCACAGGAAAATTAATGGAAGGAATTATTAAGGATAAGATTGAGCAACACATGGCAAGGACAGGAGTTATTCTGACCAGTCAGCATGGGTTCAGAAGAGTGAGGTCGTGCTTTACTAACATGTTGGAATTCTATGAGGTTGCAACAAAAGCATACGATCAAAGTGGAGCATATGATGTTATTTATCTGGACTTTCAGAAAGCATTTGATAAGGTGCCACATGAGAGGTTGGGCATCAAGTTAAAAGAAGTGGGAGTTCAGGGTGATGTTTTTAGATGGGTGCAGAATTGGCTCAGACACAGGAAGCAGAGGGTGATGGTGCGAGGAACCTCATCAGAACTGGCCGATGTTAAGAGTGGTGTTCCACAGGGGTCAGTGCTAGGGCCGCTGCTATTTTTAATATATATAAATGATTTAGATAGGAATACAAGTAACAAGCTGGTTAAGTTTGCAGATGATACCAAGATAGGTGGATTAGCAGATAATTTGGAGTCTGTTATATCATTACAGAAGGACTTGGATAGCATACAGGCTTGGGCAGATTTGTGGCAGATGAAATTTAATGTCAGTAAATGTAAAGTATTACACATAGGAAGTAAAAATATTGGGTTTGAATACACAATGGGCGGTCGGAAAATCGAGAGTACACCTTATGAGAAGGATTTAGGAGTCATAGTGGATTCTAAGCTATCAACTTCCCGACAGTGTTCAGAAGCCATTAAGAAGGCTAACAGAATGTTAGGATATATAGCACGATGTGTGGAGTACAAGTCCAAGGAGGTTATGCTCAACCTTTATAATGCACTGGTTAGGCCTCATCTTGAGTACTGTGTGCAGTTTTGGTCTCCAGGCTACAAAAAGGACATAGCAGCACTAGAAAAGGTCCAGAGAAGAGCGACTAGGCTGATTCCAGGACTACAGGGGTTGAATTATGAGGAAAGATTAAAAGAGCTGAGCCTTTACAGTTTAAGCAAAAGAAGATTAAGAGGTGACATGATTGAAGTGTTTAAAATTATGAAGGGAATTAGTACAGTGGATCGAGACTTGTATTTTAAAATGAGTTCATCAAGAACACGGGGACACAGTTGGAAACTTGTTAAGGGTAAATTTCGCACAAACATTTGGAAGTTTTTCTTTACACAAAGAACGATAGACACTTGGAATAAGCTACCAAGTAGTGTGGTAGACAGTAAGACGTTAGGGACTTTCAAAACTCGACTTGATGTTTTCTTGGAGGAAACAAGTGGATAGGACTGGCGAGCTTTGTTGGGCTGAATGGCCTGTTCTCGTCTGGAATGTTCTAATGTTCTAATGTTCTAAAAAATGAGGCATGATTTTGCCAGAAAACATTCTGTACAACATTATGGGTATAATATCCCAGAATCCTCCTCAAATTAAAACTGTTGTGTTCAGCGTATTATCTGCACTTTCAACCCAGCATTGCGCAGACTGAATAACAATGACTAAAAGGATCAAGAACTACAGTATAATTATCCTTGGCTGTGTCTGGTACTAACTGAACATAAAAACAGCTACCTGATACATGAAATTGTAAGATCATTAGAAAGAGCAGCAATTGGATATACCTAGGATTTTTATTTTGCACGTTCAATGTATACTAAGGCTATAAAAACGATTACAGAATTTCTGTGGTTTAAAATGGAGTATTATTATTTCACTCTCTTTGCTAGTACGTTTTGTCAATAAACCACTCTGTAAAGCTTTTTTTCTCCAAAATGCAACATTCAGAAATCTATGCACCGCAAAAAAATGAAATCTAAGCAAAGTTGGAAGTATTTAAATCGTAACATTAAGTCTAGTTTTCCTTATTGTAAGAATTATGCACTTATGAAAAAAATTGTGTTTATGATTATTTACCTTACTTGTCAAGTAAATTTTGCTTCCTTCTTTGGCAGATTTTTTTTGTTGTTTTGTTTTTGCATATGCATTTCTTTTGCAGTGAGAACTTGATAAGTAATGATGACACTAATTATTGAAGAGCTTTCTTAAAGATGACAAAAATGGATTCTTAAAGGGTATCTTGGCATATGCCTTTCTTTTTTTCGCCTGAACTCTAATTTATCATTGAATGTCATTAATCTTTACATATTAAATATTATTATTCCTGAATTGGATTAAATGGGTTTTAATCATGTATATATCGAAGGTACTGGGCACTCTTCCTCAAACCTAAATCAGACCAAAAATAAGTAAATGAGACATTTATTTACAAAGATAATAACAAACAGAAGGGTACAGGATCTTGATGATGTTAGGTACGAAATGTAATAATATAATAACAAAAACCCATCCATGCCTATTTATCGATAAATATTGTGTAGGTTGGTGGCCAGCTTGTCTATCTAACATTATCTTATCTCACCAGTTACACCCCTGTTCGCTACATCTTTCCTTTCTGTAGACTGGCCCCTCTTCCATCCATCAATTGTGAAAACCTGGTCTATCTGCCTTTATTATTCAAGCCAGAAACTATTTCTGGAATAGTAAATTCTTTTGTGTTTGTATAGGGGGGTTTAGCAGGACTGATCTCTAGAATGTATGGGCCCAAGTTGCTAGAAGTTTATATAGTGCTCCAAAATGTCCCTGCAATACTGAATTCTGGCACCCAATAAAATGGTCAGGCCTATCCCACGTCACCTGTCTCCAATCATGTGTAGCTGACAACTACATATCTGAAACAGGGGCCCCTAGCTTCTACTACAAATACAATACAATACAAATATTATGTTTGTTAGCCCCACAATTCTATCTCTAATCCAGTACTAATTACTTCTAGAGAGCCTTACATAATCAATTATAACCACTCCTTCTCACTTAGCAGAAAGTAAATAAATTTCACAAAATGATCTTGAGACTATTGAGGGGATGTCCTCGTGGTATATATCCCTACTTTCTCTAGAATGTATACCTCTCTTACTTTAAGGAGTTTAGTTCTCTCTTCTGGTGGCAGCCTTAAGTCACAGACAAAGAAAACAATAGTTAATGTTGACAGTACACCATCTGCTAGGGCTTCTCTAGGCTCAATCCGGTTCTGTTCAGAATTCTAACAATGAAACACCATGCCCAACACAGGTAAACAAATGAATATTTACAATTGCAGCTTACAGTATGTTACAATCCTAATAGACAAATGAAGAACCAAAAACATGATATTTCTTTATTACTGCTGGAGAATTCTTGATTTGAGCTGTACTTGTGTCTAACAATGACTTCTGCTTTTTCCATTCAGTAATATTTAGGAACCAGTAATGGCACACTGCACGATAATGTGCAGTGAATACACTTGACTTGAGCATTCATAGTTTTCATACTGTTTCTCTGTATGTTTAGCATTTGTTTGCTCAGAGGTTGGTGTGCTTGCTGCTTCCTGAGCAGCTCTTCTTTTCTCCACCCTAGTGGCTCACTTCCTCTCTTCTTTTGTTGGCATCTTTTTCGCATTAAAATTGATTAAGTTAGTATTTGTGTTGCAATTACTTAGTATGTTTTCCTTAATTTTTCACTTAAGTTGGCACTTAAGTCTTCAATCTGCCTTAAGAATGATTTAAGATATGAAGAGGCAGGAGAAGTGACAGCGAAGATGTTAGGGATGAGAATGGCGCATGTGTATGGGCCCTGCTTGCCGCTGTTGAGAGTTGATTCTACAATAAAATAAAATAAAAATAAAAAGAGGAATAACCTTGGAGGTCAATCATCACCCCGAAAGTGGAATGGTTTGCAAGCTACAGGTGATTTAAAATCCTGGACAGACAAATGGACAGCCACGGTAGCATATTATATAAGAAAATACAGTAGTCAGATTACACATTTTGAATTATAATTCCTGCTCTCAAAATATCATTAAACTAAATAGTTTTAAAAAAATAAAATAATAATGTTGCTTCTTTAGTTTGCCTGAGTAGATCATAATTTTAGACATGAAGGAAAGTGGTTGGTAACAGTCATCACAATGGATGCTGTCCTCGTATCTGCTAATTTCTAATTTGTGAGTATAATGGATATGCAAACCCAGTCATTTTGCATATTTAGCCATGCTGCTATTCAAGGAAATTGGAGCACTACTGCAACTACTTTTTCATAACATAAGTGTAGTTTAAATTTATATAAACTTATTTCCTTAACAATTTGAGTTCTTTAAAAGAATAATGTAAACATGCTATAATGTGTTATTGATGTTAAGCAGAATCATCTAAAATAGAATTACTATTTAGGCAATAATAAATAAGGAAAAAGTAACAACACTTTCACCTGGTTTAGTGCTATAGGTTGTCTCAGACGTTTTGTAAATTTGGCAATACATGAGATGATGAATGAATATTAATGGCATTGCCATGTGTTATTATCTCTTATTCCTATTTCTGGACTAGCTGTAAGGTTCTGCAGGCTGCATGTCTAGCCAACACCTTTGACACTGTTAGCAAGGACTCCATGCCATCTTGAAACACACCATGCCATCTTGTTCCTGTGGGGCATCACATAAATTATTCAGTGAAACTCAAAGCAATAAACCAGTAAAGGCAAGGAAATTTGACCCAACTGGTTATCCTCTGATTACAAAATGAAGCACTGTAATTTGAATGCTTTGCTGCTTAATGGAATGATAACTTGATATTTACATCATTTTTAACAGCTCCATATTTAGTGCTTATTTCATCCTTTATAGTTTCAATGTGACCATATTGTTTTTTTAAACAAGCTTTACAAAGCTTTGTAATTTTCCTTTTTTTCTCTTCAGGTTCTTCCTCTGTTCAGGTTCTTGGCCAGTTACTGTCTGTTGAAGGGATGACCTTGCCTACTTATTGTAATTAATTAAAATTTCACATCACAGTGACAGGTGATGAATTGTCCTCCTGGTTATTATTATTCTTGTGGTAATCACACTACTTACTCCCTAGTGTATTTATTGGCCATGTTGCTATTTGGCCTGTTTATTGTCACATCAGCACTCAAGCCTTTTAGTGAGTACAACCAAACCCACTTAATTAAAATCAGCATCCTCTCACTGTTTTAAATTTAAAAACAGTATGTGCAATGGACCCTGAATTATTAAAGTAATGTGATTGTATGGCAGCAGTTGACTATTAGCAATACTTAGCCTGTCTGTCTGAGCTCTTAAATATTTTTATTTATAATGTGACACTGAATCTTGTTAGTCCCTTTACACATAAAATAAACACACACACACACTCATATACATGTACACACATGAAGGGAATATACTTTTATTTAATTTCCCACAATCATTGGCATATGCAGGTGGATTTCAAGAATAGAGTGTAAAAGCCAAGAAGAGAAACAATATAAATGTTATAGGCTTTCACTTAGTTGCTGAATTAAAAAAATTATAAATTTTACTGTTCCAGGTATTGAATTCTTTTTCAGTAAAAAACGGCATAAAAACTATGGCAAGTGGAAGTTGGACCCTATTCAACATAATCTGTATTATATTAACATAATTAACTTTGTAATTTTCCCTTATGTACAGTAATTAACACAAAAAATACTGAACTTACATGAAACTGTAGAAATCCTGATATGCAAAGTGAATATCTTATAATTAAAAATAGGTAGAATCATTGAGATAGGTCAAAAATATCCATCTATCTATGTATCAATCTATCTATCTAACTATATATAGACACATACATATACATTTATATGTAATAATGTATGTAATATATATACAGCCATATGAAAAAGTTTGGGAACCCCACTCAGCCTGCATAATAATTTACTCTACTTTCAGCAAAAAAGATAACAGTGGTATGTCTTTCATTTCTTAGGAACATCTGAGTACTGGGGTGTTTTCCGAACAAAGATTTTTAGTGAAGCAGTATTTAGTTGTATGAAATTAAATCAAATGTGAAAAACTGGCTGTGCAAAAATGTGGGTACCCTTGTAATTTTGCTGATTTGAATGCATGAAACTGCTCAATACTGATTACTTGAAACACCAAATTGGTTGGATTAGCTCGTTAAGCCTTGAACTTCATAGACAGGTGTGTCCACTCATGAGAAAAGGTATTTAAAGTGGTCAATTGCAAGTTGTGCTTCCCTTTGACTCTCATCTGAAGAGTGACAGCATGAGATCCTCAAAGCAACTCTCAAAAGATCTGAAAACAAAGATTGTTCAGTATCATAGTTTAGGGGAAGGCTAGAAAAAGCTATCTCAGAGGTTTAAACTGTCAGTTTCAACTGTAAGGAATGTAATCAGGAAGCGGAAGGCCACAGGCACAGTTGCTGTTAAACCCAGCAGGTCTGGCAGGTCAAGAAAAATACAGTAGTGGCATATGTGTGGGGTTGTGAGAATGGTTACAGACAAACCCAAAGATCATCTCCAAAGACGTTCAAGGACATCTTGATGCAGATGTTGTATGTGTACAACGTTCTACAATTCAGCGCAATTTGCACAAAGAACATCTGTATTGCAAGGTGATGAGAAAGAAGCCCTTTCTGTACTCATGCCACAAATATCGCTTGTTGTATGCAATTGCTCATTTAGACAAGCCAGATTAATTTTGGAACAAAGTGCTTTGGACTGATGAGACAAAAATTGAGTTATTTGGTCATAACAAAAAGCGCTTTCCATGGCGGAAGAACACTGCATTCCAAGAAAAACACCTGCTACCTACTGTTAAATTTGGTGGAGGTTCCATCATGCTGTGGGGCTGTGTGGCTAGTTCAGGGACTGGGGCCCTTGTTAAATTTGAGGGTCGGATGCATTCAACCCAATATCAACAAATTCTTCAGTATAATGTTCAAGTATCAGTCACAAAGTTGAAGTTACGCAGGGGTTGCATATTCCAACAAGACAATGACCCAAAACACAGTTTGAAATCTACAAAGGCATTCATGCAGAGGGAGAAATACAATGTTCTGGAATTGCAGTCACAGTCCCCTGACTTGAATATCATCAAAAATCTATGGGATGATTTGAAGCAGGCTGTCCATGCTCGGCAGCCATCAAATTTAACTGAACTGGAGAGATTTTGCATGGAACAATGGTCAAAAATACCTCCATCCAGAATCCAGACACTCATCAAAGGCTATAGGAAGTGTCTAGAGGCTGTTATATTTGCAAAAGGAGGTTCAACTAAGTAGTGATGTAATATCTCTGCAGTGTTCTCCTTAGCGTCTTTGCGCCCGGCTGTCATCTTGCATGACATTGTGAGATGACAGCCACAGATCTGCAGGCACAGGTAGATCTAATGATCTGCAGAGATGGCAAGGGACTATCGGGCGGGTGGGCAAATACTGCTAAAGCTAATAACTGGTGTCGAGGTGGAGAAGAGTTCACAAGCAAAGAGTATGGGGAGGTGGGGTTTTGAGTGAGGGCTGTACATAGTAATAGCGGAGGTATAGCAGCTTAATACAGTTGCAAGGAGTATGGAGAGGTGGGTGGGCGAGAGGGGGCTGTACATGCTAATAGCGGGAGCGGAGCAGCAGTTCACAAGCAAAGAGGATGTGGAGGTGGGCGGGCAAGAAGAGGTCTGATAAAATAAAAAAAGTCTAGTGAAACCAGCCTGTCAGATATCAGAAAAAAGGAGTCAGGAAGTGATATCTCTGTTCTCAGCATCAGCGCAGTCTGTATAGTGCGGCTGAGCATACAGCAGCTCTCTTCTTCTAAAATACATAGCAAACCAATATATACACATACAGTTGTTTAAGCATTAGGTGTGTTCTGTGTGCAAAAATCCTTGTAGCACTCACTGTGGTTCCTGTTTAAAGTGACCCCATCTGCCGTTCTTATATTTGCTCATATTTGGACCTGCGTCCATATTGCAAAAAGTGTGCAGAAACCCTTGCAGCACACACTGTGACCTGAGCAAAAGTTTTGTCCCTGAATTGCTGAGGGTTTTGTACGGAAGCGTATTAGGGCCATGGTGAAGAAAAAAAAATACGGACAAAGTGAAGAAAAAAAAACTATATGTAGAGAATAAAGTTGAGATGTTGACTTTATTCTCGACATTTCCACTTTAATCTTGACGCTTATGAGGAGAATAAAGTCGACATGTTGCAACATAAAAAAATCTAGTAAATTAAACATTAATTTTAAGATGAAGTTTAGTTTACGATGTTCTACTTTAATGATAAACTACGAGAATAAAGTAAAAAAAATGTCGAATTTAATCTCGACATAAACGGCGAGAATAAAGTAGAAATGTCGAGAATAAAGTGGCAATGTCAACTTTATTCTCAACATAAGTGTAGAGATTAAAGTGGAAATGTCGAGAATGCGTACCTGTCGTAGTGCAAGTGTGAATTGAATTTCCAACAGGCTCTCCCTTTCCCACACAAAAGTCTTATTCATAGGTACTTTAAATTTTTTTCAAACGTTTTACCAACATGAGCAAAAGAAGTGTTCAGAAAACAACACTGCTCAGTTATTTCAGAAAAGAGACGCCACAAACTAATGAAGATGCAGCGTCAACTCATTATGTGGCAATTTCAGACAAAGACATGGCAGAGGCTGGTCCATCAGGGGAAGTCTCTTCAGCACACACTCTGCCAATTGATAAATCTAAGCACCGCTTATCTGGTATAAATAAACAATGGTTAAAGATTTTGATTGGCTAATGGTCAAAGAAAATGTTATGTGGTGCTCATTGTGCATGAAATTCTCGAACAAACACCCGCCAAGGAGGGGTTACTTTGGGTAAACGTGCCATACACAAGAATTAGAAAAGAAAACTTGGTGGACCACACTAAAAGTAAAACACACATTGAGTCTTCTGCTGACCTTTTAGGAAAGCGTGTACTAGAGCAAACTGGAAACAGTCAAATAGAAAGATCTGTATCTGTGTTAAATAACTTACAGAGAGATGCCTTTGTGGGAGCTTTAAGATCTATGCGTTGTTTGAAAAAATGAGTTGCCACTTACAACGTTGTTTGAAAAGCTGTTGGAACACTGTAAAGAAATAGGTTGTTGCTTTTTACAACATCTCAATGTTGGTAAAAATGCACATTACACCTATGAAAGAATAATGCAAGAGCTGCTGGATGTCTTAGCATCAGAAATAAAATCTAACATACTGAAAAATATACATACAGAAAAGTTTTTCAGTATTCTGTGTGATGAAACCACAGATATCTCAGATGTAAAACAATTAATTATTTACATTAAAAATGTTTGCCAGGTCACTAAAGAGGTCAGATTTAGTTTTGTATCAACCCACAATATGATTGATGGCAAAGCGGAGACTATAACCAACACACTGAGTGAGACTATGGACACTCTAGGCTTGAAAACTGCTAATCTGGTTGGACTAGGGTCAGACTGAGCGGCTGTTATGATTGGGAAAAAGAAAGGTGTGGCAAAACTGCTTAGAGATAAAACATCTGGACTCTTGGTCAACTGCCACTGTGTAAAACCATCGATTGGCCTTTGCAAGTGCCTAAGCAGCAGCTGCTGTACCTTATTTAACAAAACTGAACACTTAAGGCAGCTATTCTATTTCTTCCAAAATTCTTCAGTTAGGATGGCTGGTTTAATGGAAATTCAAAATATTCTGAACATTCCCCAGATTAAGCTGAAAATGGCCAGTGACACTAGATGCCTATCTGATCACTTTGCAGTAAGAGTGATCTCCTTGGAGGGCCCAGATCCTGGGAACTTGGATTATGGGAAAGCTTCAGACAACTGGGCCTCTAGGAAGAAAAGAAGAATAAATATTTAACTGAAGACACCTTCTGCATATGCAAGTTGGCTTTGAAGAATATTTTTAAATTTTTCTTCATTAGGTTTCCTATACTTTTTTTCATTGTTTTCATTTTTCTTCCCGACAGCGACAATACTTGTGCCTCTTGGTTTATGTCACAACAATTGTTATTTAAAAATTTAAAGAGTTGCAGTATCCTGAATTGGATACTTCTTAAATTTAAAAAAAATATTCTTTCACAAGTGTCAAACCTTAAAAAAGGAAGTCATATTGAGCTTTGGAAAATAATTAATAATAATCAACTAATAAAAATAGTGCACATTTAATTTTCCACACCACCAAATTTCCCCGTCCCTCCCCACCCGGCTACTTTTTCTTGCCACCCGGCTGGAAAAAAATTCTGGGAAGAACACTGTCTCTGGTGGGGTGTCCAAATTTATGCACCTGTCTAATTTTGTTATGATGCACTAGCAGAATACCCGCGCTTCGCAGCGGAGAAGTAGTGTGTTAAAGAAGTTATGAAAAACTCTGAGTAACCTTAGCCAAAATTATTTTGTACATTAGGCTAAAACAGTATGATCATTGAACATTTTGTAATTAGATGTAATTAGAATTACTAACGGTCACGGAAGTCCAATGATCCCCAGTAAAAGCCACAAAGTCCGCTTTCTGTAATGCATCTAATTTTGCTTGCTTTTCAGTGTGCACAAAACCATGCTTTTATCAAGGCTTCGCTCGGGTAGTTTTTTGAAATGAAATTTTCCTCCGATCAGGAACGCGCTTCATTCCGACTCCAACATTTTTGTAGCTGTGTTGTGTGCATCAGTGTAATCGATGTACCAGGAAATCATGCATTGACAAAAGTTCCCCTTTGCTTGGAATTGAAAGTGTGATTAAATGCGTTATTTTTTGTTATGGAGTACATGCATCGAAGCTTCTCAGCTGTGCTTGTGCTAAGAAAAGGAAAGATTTTAAAAATAATGTAACATGATTCTGCGTTAACCGCATATTTTTTCATACGTTCCAAACCAAGGAGATGCGAGGTTAAAATGAATCAGTACATCCCTTCTCGGGAATCGAACCTCGGCGATAGAGGCAAAGACTCTACAATTGCGCCACGGCGTGTGGCTTGTCTATTTGAGACTATGTAGATCGGGATATATACATATATATATTCGCAGCGGAGAAGTAGTGTGTTAAAGAAGTTATGAAAAAGAAAAGGGAACATTTTAAAAATAACGTAACATGATTGTCAATATACAGTAATTGTTTTGTGAGTGTTATTGAGTGTTGCTGTCATCAAGGATTTGATTATCATTATTTCTTTCAATCAGGGTCGTATTTGTACGATGTGTTGTGTTCAAGTTACATTCCGTGTTTGTCAATCGTTGTAAAGATAAGAGGTTTCATTCATCGATTCGTTTCATACTGCATCAATAAACAGCTTGTCTTCCTCTTTATCTGAGATGTGACACACTGCATGCACGGGTTTTTTTTTTTACACTGTCTTACTTTAGCGGGACATTCACTTTTTGCACCGTGTGCTTTGTTTCCGCAGTAGCTGCACTTATGAATATGCTTGTATGTATCAGACGCTTCATATTTTTTGGCTGCCTTCTCAATTGTGTAATTCGGTTTTTGTTCAGCACTCTTTGGAACTGTTGCTTTTTGTCTGTGCACTGCGTCAGTTCACGTGAGCCGCTTGGTGTTCTTGCATCAAAGGTTCCTAGCTGTGCTGGTGCCATCTCGTGTGATGTCCACGGCTGTATGTAATGTCAGCTAAGACCCGGCACTTAAAAGTTTCTCTCGCAGTTTCGCCGAGTTTGTGCCAAACACCACCCTGACCATCTCATCTTCCTCTGCATAAGCACAGTCCTTCACCCGTGAATATTTAGCGGCAGTGTTTCTATTGGATTGCCGCTGACAGACGGCCTTATATGGGCAGGCACTAAATTACAAACACCAGCGGCAGCCTGTCTATGAACTTAATTTAAACTTTAGGTTTCCACCGTGCTTTTTTCCGAAGTAGCAGCACTCATGAATATGGTTTTATATGTCAGTCGCTCGCTTCTTATTGTTTCGCTGCCTTCTCAATTATATAATGCATGTTTTCTTCAGCGCTTTTTGGAGCTCTTCCTGGTTTTCTACGTACTGCGTGATTATGTGGGAGGCGTGATGATTTCACACGAAACTCCGCCCCCACGGCTTTTAAGCTCAACTCCATTACAGTAAATGGAGAAAAACAGCTTCCAGTTATGACCATTACGCGTAGAATTTCGAAATGAAACCTACCCAACTTTTGTAAGTAAGCTGTAAGGAATGAACCTGCCAAATTTCAGCCTTCCACCCACACGGGAAGTTGGAGAATTAGTGATGAGTCAGTGAGTGAGTGAGTGAGTGAGGGCTTTGCCTTTTATTAGTATAGATATTGCATATTTTCTGTTAATCCAATAAACTTAATTTTACTGCTGAAATACTACTGTTTCATTAAGGCATGTCATATATTAAAAGGAAGTTGATACTTTGAAAGCTCAACCAATGATAAATAAAAATCCAAAGAATTAAATGGGGTTCCCAAACTTCTTCATATGACTGTATATATGCATATATACAGGTGTATGTCTATATATATATATATATATACAGTATATATATATATATGTGTGTGTGTGTGTGTGTAATGCAAAGTTGGCTGACTCACTAACTCATAAACAAAAACACTATTTCCCATTTTCCTAAAAAGCTGCAATTTGGCAGAATGGTACATCTAGGGCAGCAGGTGTTCACTCAGAAAGCATATTTCATTATATCGATATTTAGTGGTAAAAAAAAAATACCACACAATAGAAAAAATAAACCCAAAATCTCAAAAATGCTTATACAGATTTGATTGAAATTAGGTGATGATGTAGCAAAAAGGAAATTAGGTGAAACATATTTTTTATTTGTTGATATTTGCCAATAATAATTCCCTAGAGACTGGTTCATTCTAATGTACGGTGGGCCCCGTTTCATCACACACCTGACAGTGATTGCACAGAGAACTGGAGCATGTTAGTTTATGCAAATGAAAGCCGTCTGCAGAAGTGGAGTGAAAGGAACAAAGTATGGCAAAGTTCGATGAACATGTGTTTAGCAAGTGCTATAAAATGCAAATGCTTGCCAGCAGTGGTGGTTGTGGTTGTGGGGTAAAATAAAGGGACATACAGAGGCTGTGATTAATGTTTTTGACAACTTGGCTTCTGAGAAGGATGTGTCATAGGAGGGACAGAGGGAGCAAGAGAGGTTGGTGGAACAAACTAGGGCGAGAAGGAGAGGGGATATATGTGAGTGTTTTAAATAATGAGAAAAAAGTACTCTGGAATCAAAGGTCCCCATCCAAGATATCTTGCAAAATAAAATGCACCTGACAGACACACAGTTCTTGTATAAAATATGTACAATAATGAAAACAGTACTGAAGCAATGATGAAATTAAACTGAAATGCTAAACTTAGATGACTGTGCTGTGCCTGCCTGTAAATCCAAACCGATGTATATATTTGTACTGACCTATGTATCCAAATGGATGTATCTCAACCAATGTAAAGTATATATCATATTGGACATATTCAAACCAATATATATATCTAAACCAATTTTTTGCTTGTAATCCACAAAGGGAGAAAATAAAACACATATCTTAAAATAGTTTTTTTATTCCTAAGCTTTCAACAACCTACCAGGTGTCATCATCACAGGACAATGATTATACATACAGGAATCAAAGACATAACATATCAGATTAGCGGGTGGGTGTGCAGGGGTAGGGTGGATCAATAAGGTAGGGTTCGGAGGGTGTTGGTCATAAAGTCTTTATTATTTAGGTGCCCTTCTTTTTAAGCCTGCATATGTTGGGTTGATGTTCAAATGTCTGTTAATGGCATTTTCATTTGAGAGCCATGATTCAGCCAGCTCTCTGGCACTTTTAGCATTAGCCGTGAATTTTACTTGCACCGTGTCCCAGTTTAACGTGAGTCTGGTTGAACTTTCATGTCCGAATATCCTTCAATACGTGCCCAGCTGTATACATGGGACAAACATCTAAAACACTTGTAACACGCATACAAGAACTTCACAACACTGTCAGAAGGAAGGACCCACAATCTCTGATATATGCACTCTGTAATCTGCCCATTATCCAGAAATATATACCTTGATCTTTTCTTTATTTACCTTGAGGCCTTCCATTTCAAATTAGTTTTCCATTTCAGTATCTCCTTATTGAATTTTGCATAGCTTTTTGTCATCAATAAAAGATCACTGAAAGAGAAGAGCTCCCATGGCAATCTTTCACATTCCCCTCTGGTCACTAACTTCATCACTACCATGAAAAGCATTGGACTAAGAACAGACCCTTGTATAGCTGCATCTTCACCTTAAAACTTTTTCTATCCTCATTTGCTGTTCTTCTTTCTCAGACATTGACATGAATACAGACACTAAGCATTCATCCATATCTACTTGTTCTGGTTACTCCCCATCAAAAGTATTCTATAGACACATAATGCAGCTTCCTTCCCATCACCTTATGCTTTTCCTGAATTTACATAATAACAAGAATAGCATCTGTTTTTCCCCTTCCATAGCTTGAAACCAAACTTCATTTTGTTAATCATAAACTCATTTCTGATCTCTATCACTCCCTCAGCTACTCGGCACACCAGTAGATCTCTCTTTCCTTTGTATACTGAAATAAGCACTTCTTTTCAGATTTTTAGGAATCCTCACCTCACACATAATCAAGTAGGACAGGACTGTCAGCCATTCAACTCCAGGACCTTCATGTACCATCAACATTACCACCATCACTCCAGCTAGGCCTGTTGCTTTACCTATTCTCATCTTTTCAGTGATTTTGGGAATTCCTCTTTTAAAATCTTACAGGTTGATCCTTTAATTTATCACTACAAACATCATTCCACATTCAACAACTTCTCCATGTACTTCTTCCAGGTATCCTTAATCATATTGCCATCAATCATGAAGTACCCTCCATCATTGTTAAAGCATGCTTACTAACATCCTGATTTCCTTTTATTATGTACTTCATAATCCTAAACATATTTCTCTTTCCTTCCTTATTCAGCAAACTTCTGACTCATGGCTTCTTGCACTCTTGTGACTGTATTTGTGGCATTTCACTTTGCTTTTTTTATAGATTGCTCTGTTGCCTTCTGCCTTTGTTTTCAGCCACTAGTTACAGAAGCTCGTCTTTTTCCCAATTGCCATCTCAAACTCACTACACCACTACAATACCGTGTTTTCCTTGTGCCTTAGTGGTCCCTTTGTCCAACTGCAGACTTCTCTAATTACATTCAATAAGACATTCTTCATTGCTTCCCAAATTGCAATTCAAGCCTGATGCTTTTGATACCTCCCTTGGTCTTGCTACTTACTAACGTTTCAGAACATGTACTTCTCATACTCTCCTTCTTCAGAGAAAATAGTCTTTGGGCCAGACTCCACTATAACAAAGAGCCCCCACATACATACACACACACTTCTACAGACATAATTTGTTCTTCACTTCTGGACACTCTCATCTAATCATACCATCATTCACATAATACACACATTATTTATTGCAAACCTTTCAAATGTATATTTATATAAGATAAGGAATCATTAAATATTTGTTGCAATTTCAGATGCTTTTCTCATGAAACTCCACAGTGGTTGTACCCAGTCACATAACTTTTATTGATTGTCCAGGAAGTGACATTCAAAATTTAGGATGCAAATCAGCAAAAAATAGCAAAAATGACTCTGTCAAAATACCTTAAGATAAAAGCTGAAACAGAGAACTGTCATTTCAAAGATTAATGTGCAAAAAATGATGTATTTATAATGCCATCATTTGAAAATGCTCTGCTGACCTGTCTGATGATAGAAAAGCACAATGGTGAGGTGGCAGTATCTTTAAAAGAACTGGACTTTCATTGAGCCCTATCCCCCATAGTCTGAGGAACAACATAGGAAAATAAAGTTCTTAAAAAGCAAGTGACATCCACACCAGGAAAATACTCTTCTGTTATAGAGATGAACACAGCAGGAAAATACTCTTCTGTTCACTAACTCAACAATGAGCAATAAATGCTTCATTCCAAGCTACTTGGATACTGGTAAGCACAATAAAAACTTCAGTAACACAGAGCTATAAAACACTGAATTATGGCCATTTTATCAGAGCTTGCTATAATAATGTTTTTGAATCTGTGAAACTGGTACTTCTGTCAGCTGCAACTGCTGCATGCTGAATTGATGTTTTGGCAGAGAATATTCAAAATCAGGTGATCAATGATATCTGTAAGGCTGATGATATATTGCAACACATTGATGAGTCAACAGACAACACAGACACAGCATAATTATGCTCTCCAATATTTTGATGGATCACAATCCAGAGTGGAACAACTGGTACATGTTATTTTAGAAGGGGAGTCCTACTGTGTGTTCCCTTCTATGTGCTGTCTTCCAGCTGTCTCAACTCATTGTAACAACAAATGACAGGGGGGGTTTAATGGCTTGAGGTTGATTTCAGCATAGCATTTATAAGGAGTTATCCCACTCTCTGCTCTATTAAAATATGTGTAACATGGTCTATTTTGTCTTGCCCTACTCACCAAGCATTTATTCTCAGCAGGACTGAGCCAACCCTCTTCCTCATATTCCAGTTACTTCAGCCGGTCACCACTGGGATCTGCCAAGTCTGGCTCCTTGTTCCTACCACCATCCCTCAGCATATGTAGGACTCTTGAAACAATCAGTTGCCTTTGCTTTCCATGCTCAACAGGATTGACCCAACTTTGGACTGCCGTTTCTCTTAGTTCACCAACTACCTAACCTCCTCTCCTTATCGCTGGCTCAACCACCTGACCCTGATCTCTCTTTGCACTCGGTTTCTCTTCCTCAATTGTTTTCTTTCTCCCCTTCAGTCTGCTCAGACCTTTTTTATTCCCTGTGAGTGTAGGTGCCCAAAATAACCCATGGAGTTTTAGTAAGGGAAGGCTGTGCTGATTGCAAGTAACAAACAATTAGCAAATTCATCCGTTAATTTCTCTGTAGTCGCACAGCTTTCCTCCTCCTACATACCTTTGCTCACAAAGTCTGAGCTGCACTGTTCTATTAATAGCACTGGTACCTGCTCTGACCCGCCATGGACCCTGGACATACTTCACCACAAATAAATGTTTTGAAATACTAAATTTTATTTTGCAGTGAATGCATGGAGCAGTTAATTTCATTACTGGGAAAATGGATGGATGATTGGACAAACAACTGTAACCATTTTGATTATATTCTGAAAATGACTATGAAGTTATGTGTGGTGCTGAATTAAAATTTGATTAATATTGCTATTACTTGTAACTCGCTCATATAAATGAAGGATGCAGTTTAAAATGATTAAAACTCTCATCTGATTTTTCACATCATCACACTCTGAAAGTCAACACAAATCATGTACTGTACTTTTATTTTGGAAATAATTCCATATTGAGATAAATATAGCAATCACAAAAGCATTTTATGTATTCAGATATGAGTGTGATTTTAAATGTATTGAGTTAAACCACATGGGATCTTTAAATAGTAGGCGCTATTCTGGCAATCTTATGGTGAAAATCAAGTGCTATATAGTTAGGGCTACAAACTTGGAATTATTTTATTACACATTCTCTTCTACACCTCGCGTGTCTTGTAACCCTAAACTGAGCATCTGTCCCTTTCAAACTCTCTTCACATGTCTCATTTTATAGATGCCTGATGTTTGCAGATTTTTCATAATTTTAATATAAGTGAAAAAAATGTGTAAGGGAAAAGTGAGTTGTGGACCTATGAAAGCTTGCACACGTTACGGATTTGGGTCACAAATTTATGATCCCAGTTCTAGTTCTTCAGCCTTGGTCCAGTTAATTTCCTTCAAACCGCTGATTAAAATATTTTCTACAACTAAGAGAAAATGTGATGCACAACCTTCTCCGAAATCACCTTCACATTTTTCGCCATGCCAGGATTAACTCATTCCACAAAAAATTGTCTGTCATGCGCTTTACATCACCAATGCATTCATAGGCTGTTCAAACCATTCCATCAGTTAATTCTAAATGCTGCTGCAATAATCACTACAAGAACTAGAAAGTACAATCACATAACTCCTGTTTTTGAGTTGTTACTGTGGCTTCCAGTTACACTTAGGGTGAATTTCAAAATCCTGCTGTTTTCTCTTCTAACATATACTATACAGCTTTCAATGGTCAAGGTCCTACATTCCTATCTGATCTTATTACTCACAAACTGGAGTGTGGAATAATATCTTAGGGTGCCGGCCTACTAGATTTCAAGGATGAACAAAATAAAAGTGGGAAATTTAACTTTTTGCTACAGAGCTCCAAAGCTCAGAAATCTGCCTGCTTGTATAACAGATGCCCTGTCAGTCTTGGTATTCAAATCCAAATTCTAGGCTTCTTACTTTAATCTAGCATACCCTGATTAGAGTTGCTGATTAGCTGTACACATTGTATCTTCATTTGTTAGGTATTTGTCCAAAACAAGAAGCATTACAATAATGATTTACTGTTACAAACCCTCCTCCACATTCTTTATCTTCTCTATATCCTGCCTTGGAACATGGTGCCACTGCTGTACTTTTGAGTTGTTTCCTCACCTGTTGTAAAAACACCAGACTAGCTGGAAACCATGGAATCCAAAGATGAAAAGTTTCTGTTGTCATATTTGTCTGCCCAGCATAAATTTATACTGTCCAGCTGACCTAGGGCTTCAGAACTGTGACTTTTGTCTGATGTTGCCTTTTGATTTTATGTTATAACTGGCAGTGGACTTCCCAGAGGTTTATTTTTTTCCCTTCTCCTGCATTGTTAACTGGCCATAGATTGATAACAATATTAAAGGACAGATGATTAGGATCCATTTATATTATTAAGTTCAAAATTTTACTGTATGTTTAAACTAATCTTTACCTTGTATGTTTAGGTATTATGTAATTAGTTATATCTGTAAATTGTAGAAGCTGTATTACTCTGTGAATGTGTTGCAACACTCTGAGCCTGTAGTCAGTTAAAAGTGCTATACAAAAATAAACTGAATGGAGTCGAATCACTGAACTTTGCATTCCTGATATTGAAACTAAAGCCGCTATGGACTCCCTCATCACCATTGGCACTGGCTCCAATGTGCCCATTAAAGTCACCACCCATTAGAATTGCACCTGCTAAACACAGTAGTCAAACATAGGACTAACATAAGGACTTTGTATTTAAGGAATGCCAAATGTAAACCATTAATCGGATACCTTGTCTTTTGTTGTTTTTTTTTCCACTGTCAAATACATTCTGGTGTAAAATGAAGGCATGAGAAAAATGCCCTCTGCAGTTTAAAAAAACAAAAACTACATGCATCAAAAGCAGTGTTATAGCAAATTCATAGAGTTTGAAACAGCTCCCATCTCTTAAGAATATGTTTCTGGTATTATAATGTTATTTTGTCCAGGTAAACCTGGCAAGTTACCAGAAAAGTAAAATTGTAAGTGGTAAGAAGCATAAATACTTCAGTTAATCCTTTAAGAGTACATGTTTTCACCTCTATTGCTCTTATTTTTATGTGTTCAGGCTTTTTTCTTAAGCACATTTCTGACTCTCACATTCTCCCTGCAGGTGGTCTTCTGACTTTTTGCCAGAAACGAAAATAAAGAGCAAGTAAAACAAAACGTCCAGATAAAATGTTATTACTGGAAACCACATTCACATGCATTTTGTTTTAGTACATCTTTAAACCAACACTGAATACTGAATATTCTAGCTAAATGACAGCTTCCACAAAAAAAAAAAAAAAATTGATTTTTTTGAAAATATGAGCTTTACTCTAGAAGGTACAGAACAGCTTCAACTCTGGGATGTTGGTGGGTTTCCTCATATTAACTGCTCGCTTCAGGTCCTTCCACAACATTTTGGATTGGATTAAGGTCAGGACTTTGACTTGGCCATTCCAAAATATTAACTTTATTCTTCTTTAACCATTCTTTGGTAGAACGACTTGTGTGCTTAGGGTTGTTGTCTTGCTGCATGACTCACCTTCTCTTGAGATTTAGTTCATGGACAGATGTCCTGACATTTTCCTTTAGAATTCTCTGATATAATTCAGAATTCATTGTTCCATCAATGAAGGCAAGCCGTCCTGGCCCAGATGCAGCAAAACAGGCCCAAACCATGATACTACCACCACCATCTTTCACAGCTGGAATGCAGTGTTTTCCTTTCTTCAAACATAACACTTTTCATTTAAACCAAAAAGTTCTATTTTGGTCTCATCCGTCCACAAAACATTTTTCCAGTAGCCTTCTGGTTTGTCCACGTGATCTTTAGCAAACTACAGACGAGCAACAATGTTTTTTTGGAGAGCAGTGGTTTTCTCTTTGCAACCCTGCCATGCACACCATTGTTGTTCAATGTTCTCCTGATTGTGGACTTATGAACATGAACATTAACCAATGTGAGAGAGGCCTTCAGTTGCTTAGAAGTTACCCTGGGGTCTTTTGTGACCTCACCGAGTATTACACGTCTTGCTCTTGGGGTGATCTTTGTTGGTCGACCACTCCTGGGGAGGGTAACAATGGTCTTGAATTTCCTCCATTTGTACACAATCTGTCTGACTGTGGATTGGTGGAGTCCAAACTCTTTAGAGATGGTTTTGTAACATTTTCCAGCTTGATGAGCATCAACAACTCTTTTTCTGAGGTCCTCAGAAATCTCCTTTGTTCGTGCCATGATACACTTCCACAAACACGTGTTGTGAAGAGTACACTTTAATAGATCCCTGTTCTTTAAATAACACAGGGTGCCCACTCACACCTGATTGTCATCCCATTGATTGAAAATACCTGACTCGAATTTCACCTTCAAACTAACTGCTAAACCTAGAGGTTCACATACTTTTGCCTCTCACAAATATGTAATATTCGATCATTTTCCTTAATAAATAAATGACCAAGTATAATATTTTGTCTTATTTGTTTAACTGGTTTCTCTTTATCGACTTTTAGGACTTGAGTGAAAATCTGATGATGTTTTAGGTCATATTTATGCAGAAATATAGAAAATTCTAAAGGGTTCACAAACTTTCAAGCACAACTGTACTTGGTCACAACCTTGAAGTAATGATTTAAAGAATGATATTTTGAGCAAAAATGACATCCCTGGACAGGGGTGCTCAGCTCATGTCTTGTGCAAGGATGAGGACCAAACCATTATGTGAAGACCTCTGAATAACATTGCTTCTTCTCTAGATGAAGAGGAACCACTTGAGGCAGTACATATTACATATTCCATAAAAGTTGCATCAGGCACCTTCCACTGGGAGAAGACCCAGGGACAGACTAAGGACACAATGGAGAGGTATTTTTTTGACTGGCCTATGAAAGTCTGTGGATTCACAATAAAGTGGCAGAAAAAACTGCTGAGATTATGCTGCCCTGGTATGTCCAATTTGGCATGCTGCCACCTCAACCCTCAGAAGAAGTAGGTAGACAATTATGATAGAAGGAACAAGAAAAAAATAATATTACAAACACATTATATATTGGCTAATAAAATTTAGTCTTAATAATTACTTGGTTGGCCCAAACAGGTCAGATTTTCCCTATACTCAGAAAAGATGAATAAAAGTAAGACTAAGACAGACATTTTGAAGAATATATGTCTAGAGCAAATGAGCTTAAATTGCACCCTATTAATAAAAGCTGGCATGTAAACACCATATTTATATAAAGAAAATCATTTTACAGGGTCACGCCCCTGCCCTGAGTCACACTTTCTCTTCTTGAAATAGATTCTTCACTGCTTATGGTGCTAAAGTAGCAGACTACTATCTTATATAAACTTTTGGAAAGAGTTTCTGATCTGCATATCGTTGTTTTGAAAAAATCAGGTTTCAAAAATTATAAATGGATGAATATAAGAGAAAGAGATGGACTACACCTAAGCAAGAAATACTAGACATTAAAATACATGTTTGAGTTAACCTGAATTTGATATGAAATGTCAGGACCAATTGGACTCCAATCAGTTGGTGTTTAGGACTTTTATATCAAAGTTAACTGCCATAATTATTTTTGGAAGATAATGTAATTTAAAAATTTATTGGCATTATAGTAAAGAGCAGGCATCCAGTATAATAACAGCAAAACTGTTTATGCTAGAATTAAATAGTAGTTTGATCATGTAATCCAGATATATCATTAATGACACACTGGCTGCAAGTACAATGACTAAATTCATTGTAAATAAGTTGTCCCAGCATTGTTTTTCTTTGTTGTCAGCTCTTAGAATCCCTATTGTTTTCATAAAATATTCTAAACTCGTATTTTTTGGATTTGTTCAACTTGCATATTTATTGTCTTAATATATGTTTCAGTTTTTTTCTCTAAAGATGTGATATATTTTAATGTAACAAGCTCATTTGCTGCTAATGTTATCATTTATTATGCATTTACTTCAAGTCTACTTTGTTCTGTGTTTACTCTGCCTCACAACAGAATCTTCATATATATAAAAGGTTGGTTTTCTTATTCATTACTGCTATCTTACAATGCCACAATGTGCTTTCTGTAAGTTTTGCTTAGGGGCTATGCATTTATTTCTTAATTTAATCACTCACATGCTGTTTTTGTTAATTCACTTTATTGTAACTGTGTGTTGTATTGCCATAATCCACCTTGCAATTTTAATTTTAATTACTTGTATAATGATTATGTTGTTAATTTTGCTGTTTTACTTAATCTAAAATGTACAAGGGAAAGTCTTTTCCAATTTTTGTCAAAAGTGAAATTTGTTAAACATAATTAAGTATAACTGATTGCTTTAAAATAAATTCTTTTTCATTTTTCTTTTCATCTGTGATCGCAGTCACTGCATTTAAGAAGCAGGTTCAAGGCTGAAATAAACACAATTTGAAATAGGGCTAAAGTTATCTTTCGTATGTTTTTATATGATTAATTTTTTGTTTTACTTTTGGAACAATGTATTAACAGTAGAACCAATATATTACAATCTAAGTGGTTAGTAACATGTAATTATTGCAGATTTTTGTTCTTTCTGTATGATGTTACAGTTGTGTAGTGTGATATAAGAATGACATTACAAATAATCTCTTCTAACAAAGAATAGCAATTCCTTAGTGTTGAGAAGAGTCCAGTATGATCTTCCTTAGATCGAAAGTGACATCTGAGAAGATTATATATAGTACTAGCCAAAGTACCTGGTGTTGCCCAGGTATATTTGTAAAATGGTTTAAGGAAATAAAGCAAAGGTTATGTTTTTTTTTATTTTTTTAAATTTTAACCCTGTTGTTATTGCTAGCTGTCCCATCCATCATCCACACTGCCTCTCTATCAATGTATCTGCTCTCAGGTTAGGCTGGATTCCAGAACTGTTATAACTATTTGCTGGGTTATAGCCATGTAGGCTGTCATATCTGACTCGTCCTTTTAGTTGAAGGTGGACAGTTTGTAGTGCTTAAACTAAGAAGAAAAGCTGACAAAACAGGAGTTAAACAACAACCCTTCTTTGTATTGTGGTGCACTTCCACTCTCGATCAAGCCTTACCCAGCAAACCCCTGCAAAAGATACTCCTTTTTACATTACAGTAGATACAAGCAGCATGTGGTGTTGTCCGGTTAAGTAATGTTAAGCTCTGGTCACTGTCTGTTAGTCTGGCTTCAGACTGTTTGGATGTTTCACGTGATCTGAACCAGAAGGTGGCACTGGTATGCAAACTGTAGCACATAGGAAAAAAAACAAAAAAAACACTGGAACTAATGTTTGGGTTCCAGTATAGTCTAACTTGTCTGTATGGTCTTAGAGAGCATCTATGCAAAGATATGGTCCAGATCGGTGAAAGGGTATAGGATTGTGTAGGGAACATACAAACAGACAGATATTCTTTTTTTTATATACAGTATGTAGATTATGCATTTTTTTACCAACATTTTGTGCCCCAAATGAAAGAACACTGGTTTAAAAGCTCACATAAAAATGACAAATTAGCTCAATTATGAAAAGTTTTATTGTATCATCATTGACATTTTTGTTGAATTAAATTCAATATTGTGAAGGACAGCCGGGTCCCATGCCCGGCAGGGACGCCCCTGCTGCTTATGTTCCGGGGGAGCCTCCATGGACAGTCCAGTACCTCCCCCGGGACGCTTGGTGGCAGCCTCCCTGGCCAACTGTGTTTTCCCAACCACCCGCAGGGCTCCATGGGAGATGGAGTCCTCCACAGCTTGGTTGGGGCCCGGCGTGGCCACTAGGGGGAGCTGCCTGCTTCCCACAGCCCGGCTGGACGAGCCTGCAGCCCCACCCGGAAGTCCAATTAGGACCAGGTGGTTAATCATTAATATAAAAGGCCCAGCCACCACCACTCGGTGAGCCTGAGTTGGGAGGAAGAAGGAGACGAAGCTTGTCTGGGAGGAGTGGTGGAGAATTGTGGTTTTGTGCTTCGGGACTGTGTTTGGGCTGTGTGGCACGGGGAAGACGTGTCACACGGCTGAAGAAAAAATAAAACCTGTGTGTTTTAGTACACGTGCCTCTGCGTGGTCTGTGCCGGGTCGGGCGCTATATAGCGCCTTTTACAATATATTTTCTGAATTTTAAAAATATTTAAAATATGAAGGGCAAAAAAAAAAAAAAACCAAACCATAGATTGTCATACAATAATATTCTATTCCAGAAGGTCTTAGGTTTCTGCCATTTTTATATTGCTTTAGAGCAAAACCATGCAAACCTTTTTATTTTTCACATTACAAAATATATTCAGTAATTGAGCTTTAGAATATGAGTGATAACTTAGAATGGAAAATCAGTAGTCTAACAATGCATTCAGTAATTGAAAAAATACATCCAAATAAATATTCATAAATTCTCTTGGCCCTTATAATTAAATGTTGGTGGCATGCAGGCTTCACTTTATACTGCTGGGGGCTGCTATTGTCAAGAAGAATTCAAATGATTTGACAAGTGTTGAGAGTGTGATACTAACACATCTCATACAGTTCTCACAGCAAAAGGAAATAGCCTTGTCAAATAGTAAGGCAAATCAGAATACAAGCTATTTAGATAGTCTGGTAAAAGTAAAATGTCAAATTTTGCATGTAAAACATGTGTTTTGTTCTTTACTGTGTTTCTTATCAGGAGTTTGAGAAGATTATGTTTAAAGAAGAAATCCAGGAGCATCATAACATAATCATGCTTCAATTATGCTAGAAATATCCTACTCAGTTTATCATTAGGGCACATACCAGCTTTTTCCCACTTCTCTTCCCAAAGTAAGCAAATATATAAACATACTAGTATGTTTACTATGGAGAGATACGGTAAAAGCTAAAAAGTGATGGAGGAATAATGCTGGCATTTATGTTTTTACCCTGTATGCACTGACTCAACTTTAGGAGATATGCTATTATGTGGCATGGTGTGGGGCGTGGTGTAAAAGGGATTCATTTAAATATACTTCAAATTATGGAAAAGTATCAAGAGGTTGACAATGTTAAATGAAAACTACAGAAGACTGGAGGCTAAATATATGAAATAATATTTCAGGTACACTAACAGTAAAATGGTCAGTGTAGAATCTGTGATGCATGAAATTTAAAAATTTCTGCCAAGAATGTCAGCAACATCTACTGGACTGTGACACTGGAAAACTGCTGTCAATTCTTCATACAATTATAGCAGAAAAAATAATTAAATAGTCTAATGTTATTTCCATGTTAATATTCATAACCAGCATTATGTCGCTTAAATAGATAGTTTACTCAATGTCAGTCCAAAGCATTAATGAATTTTTGAAATGCAGGAGGTAAAAAAAGAATAAGAACTTTTATCCTATGCTCTTATGATAGAAAGTAGTCATTGACTGTGATGAGTTCCCCAACAACCGTAACACTAAGCCTAACAGAAGTAGATGCTACTGTACTTTCTACAGTGCAGCCCAAGATGAATTATTTCATCTTCTAAGTCCCATTAGGCCAGAGAGACCTTAACCTAAACATAAATAAATGCATTACAGGAGAAGGAATACACCAAGGAAAGAACCAAAGCAACTGGGAGCTGCAAAATAGCACCGACCTGGCTGCCATGGTTTTCAGGTGCTCTTTTATTTACGTATATTGAGTGGTTAATATGTGTTCTTTGTTGCCTTCATGAATTACTTTTTCTCATAAAGAGTTTTTGAACATATTTAGTATGTAGATGGGACATAGTAGATTGAACTTAGTCACATCAGATTTATTTCTACAGTATGTTTGTGTCCAGTGAAGGAGATTTACCACAGATGTTTGCCCCGTCTGCCTGGAGGAATACCGTCTGTCAATCACTCTTTATACGGAGGTGCAGAGGTAAGCGGGCTGGCACTGGATACACAGAGGCTTTTGTGCTTTACTCCTGGCACTCTCTTGTTACCAAAATTGATGATTTGGCATCACTGATTAAGACTAACAAGGATTTTGTGTGTATTTTTGCCTTCTGTTTAACTGAAATGTGGCTTAATTCGTATTTACTGGACAACATTGTTCAAATGGCAGGATATCAGATATTCAGAGTGGACCATAACAGTGGACTTTGTGGTAAATCACAAAGTGGCGGCTTGTGAAATGTTTCTAAACAATACCTGGTGCAGGGATGAATCCAAAATTCTTTCTTCTTTCTCTGCTGATTTAGAAGTTCTTGTCATTTATTGCAAGCCATTCTACCTACCCAGGGAATTCCATTCTGTTATACTGGTTGTTATTTACCTTCCTCCTGGTGCAAATGCTCAGTCGGCACAACAGTTGCTAGCTGATAACATTCATCATTTGGAAAATAAATTTCCCGGCACTGTCATTTTCATTATGGGGGATTTTAACCACAGCAACATTAAATATGATCTGCCCAGATACCACCAAATGATCAAGTGTCCTACATGTGGGGGCAGAAAACTGGATCACTTTAACACCAATATTCAAGGGGCATTTTATCATTTCTGCCGTACTCCACTAGGCAGTTCTGACCAGGCCATGATTAAGCTTGCTCCCAGTCATAAACATAAACTAGAACAGTCAAAGCCCACCAGGATTATTAGCTGCAGATGGACTCCTGAGGTTTTTGGAAGGCTGAGAGACTGTTTAGACTCCATTGATTGGAAAACTGTGGAAGGCAGGTGTAGTAGCATAGATGAATATGCTGACATTATAACATCTTACATCTTCTTCCGTGAAGATGTGTTTCCCTAAGAGGATCACTGTGAGATACAATAATGACAAGCTATGGTTTTGCCAAGGAGTGGAGGTTTTCTCAGAGCTGCTAAGGACCAGGCATATAGCTCTGAGATCAGGGATGAATATCGATCTGCAAGATGGCAGTTTAATAAACCTCTGAGTGCTGCAAAAGCCACTTACAAAGATTAGCTGGAAAAAGGCTTTAGTAGTAACAGCCAGGCATTGTGGAGTTCTCTGAAAAAAAATTATAGGCAGAAGTGCTCTCAAGCTTTATCCTTCCTCATTTTGGCCAATTAGCCAAATGAGTTTTATTATTGGTTTGACAAGGACAAGAGCCCCTGCTTGGACCCTGACCTTCTGTTTTCTATATCAACAGTCCTTCTCTCTCCATTTCATAACCATTTCAGTATTACCTTCCCCTCTTTATTGGAGTTTGATTCACCTTCTTCAAATTCCCTTCTTCTTAGTCACTCCTCTTCACTCCACCCTATACTGTCTGTGAAGCTAGAGGATATTGTAACGTGTGAGTCCCTGTCTTGCACCCCAAAACACAAGGCTGAGTGTCAGTACTTTAGCAAAACAAGCTTTATTCAGCTTGAAACAGAAACAGCACAGTTATTTATTGTAGCAGAATCTACTACTCTCTTATACACAGACACAGCAATCAGTTAGGGTTATTGCCAAGTAATACTGTTCCCTGCTTTTATAATGTTCCTTGCATCACCCATCGATGACAGCATTTAAACTGCGACCACGGTCGGCTTGGATTTGCTTTCTCGGCAAGCCACTGCAGCGCTGGGAGCCTGTGGTTGCCCCGGCAATAGAGAAGACAGTGGAAATGAGAATTGATTTCTGCTGACAAGTCACTGTCTGCCCATCTTTGCAAATTAATGGCTAGACTGTGTCTGTGGTTCAGTCCTTTAAATTCCTGGGGACTACTTTTACTATTACATTAAAATGGGACAAGCGCATTACCTCCATCATCAAGAAAGCCAGGTAGAGATTGTTCTTCTTTTGCCAGCTTAATAAAATTAGTATATCAAGGCAGATATTGTTAATTTTTTACTCAGCCATTATTAAGAGTATTATGACCACCTATATCACTGTTTAGTTTCCCTCTGTCATCTTCTTTTTTAAGACTCGGTTGCAGCTGAGAAAATCATTGACTGTCATCTCCTAGCATTAAAAGATCTGTTAATTGCCAGAGTGAAAAAGAGAGCAGGAAAGATTGCAACTGACTACACCCATCCCATCTATCTATCTATCTATCTATCTATCTATCTATCTATCTATCTATC
>JANRMT010062808.1:10648522-10670869 GCA_026402145.1 Polypterus bichir lapradei
ATCTATCTATCTATCTATCTATCTATCTATCTATCTATCTATCTATCCATTTTTGTTCAGTGGTTGTTCATATCATTTGTGTTTGTCATGCTTTATATCGCCTTTTTATCACATGTTTCATGTATGTTAGCTTAGCTTCCACTAAGAGGCTGGTTTTGTGTGTGTATTATTTGCAAAGCATAATGCATTCAATGCTTTTTTATACTGTAGATTCATCTTATTTTATAGGTTTCTGCTTAAGTACAACTGCTGATTAAAAAGTTTCATAAATCTAATAGTTCCCCCAGACAAAAATACAATAAAATCTATTTTACTGTAAATAACCCAATACAAACATTGGGCCTAGTCATGCAATTTGCCATGGCTCCCATGAGCTGCATAAGCACTGATTTCAGCCCTTCCAAACATGGCACATAGTCCTGGTCAAAGACACAATGTTGTTATTTTGATGGACTTAAAATGTAACAAATACTATCACAAGTAATAGCTGTACAGCCTTTGATAGTGTGATGTGACCAAGCATTCTGGTACAATATCATTCAGTTTTATGGTTTTGGCAATATAAACAGATATATTTTTGAAGTCTACTATTGAAGTAGAGCGCAACAATCAAATTATTTAAAAAAATGGTGCAATGATGCATCAATATTTCTAGGGCAATGCAAGTTTCCTTTTAATAGAAGGTAGTAGTTTTCAATTCCGTTGAATTCTTCTGTCTTTTCATTGTAAAAGTAAACATAATTAAAGATATATTAAATTTGAATGTACACAGTGAGTGACAATAACAACAAAAATTTCCTGTAACCATGTTGCTGCCATTTTAAGCTATTAAGCTTTTCTATACTATTTGCATTTATTACGTAATTTTTGTTTATACATTGATTGTTTTGAATTGTAAAATCACTCATTGGTTTGAAATATCGCATACTGTATGAATTTAGTTCCTATCTTGAATGCTTATTTCCTTTATCTTTCTCATGAAAAGAATATAATTTTCATTCATTCTTACATTTGCAGTCAACCAATCAACATCATAAAATCTCAAAGGCAAATATGTGAACATGTCAGAATTCATCATAATAAACAAACATATATAAATTGTGCAACATGTTGATATCACAGTGCACTTTTGTGGAATAATACAGTTTATTAATTAAACCTCCTCACAAGGGAATTTACTAAATGATGGAATAAATTTTACATCCGTCATTGAACATAACAGCAACTGAAGAAATGTATTAATTAGTAAGATATTTTAAGTTTTTTTTATTTTTATTTTCTAGTCTGTTTCTGTTCCTTCATGTGTCAAATTATAACGGTCTTTTGCTGAATATTTGGGGTTGGAGAATTTTGTTATCTACCCTGTCATAAATCCCTTTTATTTAAAATGTAATAAGTCCCATATTACAAATTTAAAAGAAAGAATGGAATTCTTCCAGTGCACATTTAAGTATAAAAGTCTAAACAATGAAAGCTATTTTATCTTGTGTATGGTGTACAGATGTAAATAATTACAAGGGTAGGCAAAATGTAGGTTTACAATTATTCGTATGGAAAAAGACATGCAGGTTATGATTATTAAAATAGCTTTATTAACTTAAAAGAATGTCACAATGGCACAGTGCACTTAGATTTAATCTCGTAAGTGCTCAGATTGCCTGCCTCGCGTACTCACAATTGTACACCTACTTTTGCCCACCCCTGTATTGCAGTTTATTGATTAATTTTATTGTTACAATTTAAAAACAGACTGGCCTTGACTTCATAGTGGTCAGTCTTTCTTTTTTTTTATCACCCTGCCTAGTCATGGTTTCCTATCCTCATTTAATCATGAATGTCATTTTATTACTTTCTCATTATTTAATTTAAAAGGCAGCACAGGTCAGAAAATGTTGAAGATGAACAGCAGAATGGAGTGTACTAAGAGGACTTAAAATCATATTTTGCTGCTCCATGTCATTAATTCCAAGTTGAATCATGAGTAGAGTCTGCATGGTGTCAATACAATGGTAAGGAACAGACCATTTAGAAAGTAATTATTAATACTAAAAAGAAAAATGACTAATAATAGTAGCTAGTAGATGCCATATGCTTCACTTCCTTACAATCCAAGAGCAGACGATACAAAAAAATTGTGCTCACGTTTGTAAACTCAAAATGCATGTAACAACTGGTTACTTTGTTTATTTTAAAGTATAAATATATACTTTAGAGAAGTGCTGTATAAATTAAAGAGTGACTACCTGTGAGTTTTTTCATGGCCATTGCTGTCAGTTTCAATTCCTCCCATTTTGATTTTCCTGCCTTACACACAGACAGTTCAAACCACAATAAGGATGGCACATTATTTGCAACATAAAAGAACAAATTACCATAATATTTTTAAATTGTGCTGGAACATATTTTTCTAATGCTCACAAATTATAATAGGCTTCTTTTAACTGTCACTAAACAAGCTTGTTTGGATGCAATTCAAAACATAAGTACATTAACTACATTGCAATTACACTTTGCATACCATGTGCTGCATATGTAATTAGTAGAAAATTATATAGCGGAAAGCGTATTCACGTCATCGTCTTTCTTTTTTACTACAGCTAATCCATTTTCCTTACTGTACAAGTGTACTTCAACTTGATATGAATTCCATATATTTACTAAGTGACATCTGCTACAGTACAGAATACTCCAGTATATTCCAGTATGAAAACACTTTTATGTAATATATTTGATACACTGTCAACACTGTATGTAGCAATATGCAAACATTCTGTAACTGTTGGTATTGTACATATTTTGGATTATTCAGGCTTAGCAGTTGCATACTGTAATATGGCACAGTGTTCTGAGGTATTACTTCCCAGCATAGTCACTATATGTGAAAAGTTTCTTTTCTCCCCTGTCTGTCTTAGCTTTTCTCTAAACCGTATGGTTTTCCTTTCACATCCCTAAGGTTATTTGGAATTTTGAATAACTTGCTATTTTCCAGCCAGCCAAATTCAGCTGAGGGTTGCAGGGCTGGAGCTTATTCTAGCAGCACTGGGCAGGAAACAGCCATGAACATACATATATACCCACCAACACTCCCATCAGGGGCGATACAGAATAACCAGTTACTCTAACATGTGAGAGTTCAGGGATGTAGCCAATTAAAAACCCCGGCTGACATGAAGAGTGTATACAATAAAAACCTGATCACAGACCTTGACCTCTACACAGGCAATGTCAGGTGCAGAATTCAAACTTGGCACACACGATCTGTAAAATGGCAGCATTAAACACAGATCTATTGTTCTACATTGTTTTGCTTGTTAGTGACTCTACATATGGCTCTTTGGTATATGAGTGTGTGTGAGTGTATACACAAGTGTGTCCTGTGATAGAACCTGCTAGTGCCAGCATAGCCTTCCCTCCTCTAGCATCCCTAAACTGGATTAAGCAGAATTTGAAGAATGAAGGGATATTTGTAACATTTTCCCTTTTGTAATAGAAAGATACTTGTTTCCACTCAATGTATAGTATTTTATTGCATAGATGAAGGCCATCTATTTCCATATAGTTATGTTACAAATTTTTTAATGAAGTAATTGCACAATTAAATTAAATTTCTTTCCTGCTTTAGACAGGCAATGTGGCCTCACGGCCAAAGCGTTGGACTTTAAAGCACAATTCATTTTACATTTGTAATTCACTGTGCAGACATTAGCAGGTTACTTAATTCATCTGTGCTTCAGTAGTAAAAAATAATATTTTAACAAATATCACATGGGCAAAGCAAATTTCATCTATTTCCAAGACAGCTCAGCAACTTCTTGACTTCTTAAGATGTCAGAAGAAAGCTTGAAATTCTTTATTGGTACTTATAGCCATCTGAAATTGCAGAATAGAGTCGATCCTCATTGGTTGCATAACATCGTGGTATGGTACTAATGACTATAAAGGACTAAAGAAGGTGGTGAATGTGACACAAAATATTACCGGCAATCAACTTTTCTTCTGTTCAAGGCATTTATAACACACACAGTCAAAGTCCACAGCCAAGGGAGCTTCTCTCACTTCTCCATTATGGCAAATAAACAATGAGAAAGACAGGTAAAACACAAAAGAAATAAGGAGATAGATTTTGTGATATATAAAACACATTTATTTTAAATTAATGGATTGTTATTTTTAATTTACTTTCACTTTAAAGAGTAGCAATTTGTTTTCTCATGATCAGTTAAATTAAGTACACTCCCTTTGCACATGTGGCAGCTTATTCCCACAGGTCGTAAGGTTACTAAATAGTAGTTTTAGCAAATACGGTATACATATGTATTCTTGTATGTATATACTGTAGATATTGTGTGCGTATATATACAAATACTAGCTACAAATATACAAACCATATTACAGACCATCACTTCCATATACACACACACATATATATATATATATATATATATATTGTGGAACGTGGCCCGGACACAGACAGACGGACAACGGTTTGCCACCCAGCACACACATTTATTTATGTACAATATTTACAAGTTTATAAGTCCGTGCACAAACCCAGTGCCTTCAGCACCGATTCCCTAAAGTCCAGGCCTTACAGTCCAGTGCCTGCCTTCTGGCCACCTCCACTCCTCTCTCACCAGACTCCCTTCCACTTCCACCCGACTCCAGCCTTCGAATGAAGGGAGGTGGCCCCTTTTATACAAGCCCGGATTGGCTCCAGTTGCTTCCCGACACTCCTCCGCGGACAGTCCCCTGTGTGGTGGAAGTGCTGGCTGCACACCTGGAAGCCCTCCGGGTGTCCCCAGTCTTCTTCCCCCCAGCACTTCCTGGTGTGGCGGAAGTGCTGAGGTCCAGGGCTCTTCAGGCACCGGGGCGCCCCCTGGCGGTCCCCAGTGCAACCAGGGTGGTCGCCCCCTCGTGGTCTGGAGGAGGCGCAAGTCCTCCTCCGGTCCGCCTGGGCGTCCCAGCTGGGTACCACCCCCAGCCGTCCGCCACAGTACCCCACTACACGCTGAGACCCCTGGGGGCCAGCAGCCCGTCCCATGAGGGCAGATCCTCCTCGGCGGAAAGCCGACACGCTCCAGTCCAGGGCCCGGTCCTGTAGAACAAAAAACAGAACAAAGGGCGGAGAAGTTGCCCTGACGCCGCCACTCTGTGCTTCTTTGCCTTGAATAGGGGCAACACTCCCCACTCTGACCAGCAACCCGGTGCTTGCGACCTCGACCTACCCTCCGAGACCTCCGTGCTCTCCGTGCTGGGACATCGGACAGGACCGCACACGCCCCCGTCACCTCAGCCGGCTGTGGGGTTTGATAGGAAAGGGCGTGCTGCTGGGTGCGCACGTCCAGTGAAGGGCCGCCCTCTACGGGCGCAGAGGAAGAAGACTGGGGACACCCGGAGGGCTTCTGGGTGCACAGCTGGCACTTCCGCCACACAGGGGAGTGTCCGCGCAGGAGTGTCGGGAAGCAGCTGTAGCCCATCCGGGCTTGTATAAAAGGGGCCACCTCCCTTCATTCAAAGGCTGGAGTTGGGTGTGGCGGAAGTGCTGAGGTCCAGGGCTCTTCAGGCACCAGGGCGCTCCCTGGCGGTGACCACGGGTCCCTACAGGGTTGAGCTTCCAAGCTCTGCACCCGTGGTCCCCAGTGCAACCAGGGCGGTCACCCCTCATGGTCTGGAGGAGGCGCAAGTCCTCCTCCGGTCCTCCTGGATGTCCCGGCTGGGTACCAACCCTAGCCGTCCGCCACAATATATATATATAAGGTCGTGTGTGCTTAGGTGGCAGCTTAAGGGCTCTAGTAATAGTAGTTACCCACCAAACCAGGGACTAGAGCTGTGTGGTAATGCCTTCTCTCTTCATCCTTCTTTAGAAAATAAGATTGATAGTTGATCCACTGGTGACGTCTCTTTCCTTATCCACCCACCTGGACTTACCCCTTACTGCCTGGAACCCATATGAAGAGACGTTCTGGCATGTTTGAATCAGTCTGTATTGAACTTCCATCTGAAAAGATATAATTTTCATCTTTGTAAAACGATTTTCTTTTCAATTATTTTCATGGTATGGTTTCACAAATGTGCCCCAAACCTTTTTCATTGTTGCTTTTTGTCTTAAATATATAACCAGCATTCAGGTTGGAACAGGAACAGCACGGTTATTTACTGTATCGGGATCTACCACTTTCCTATTCATAGACACAGCAATTAGGCAGGGTCATGGCCAAGTAATACTGTTCCCTGCATTTATAATATTCCTTGCATCATCCATTGATGACAATTGCTTATAGTGCGACTGCGGTTAGCTCAGATTTGTTTTTGTGGAGAGCCGCTGCAGTGCTGGGAGCCTGCGGTTGCCCCAGCAGCTGAGATGCTGTCTTCCACAGACACGGCATTTGCACTTCAGGATGCTCTTCAGCATGTCGTCCTGTTGGGGGGAGTCCTAAAGAGTTTAGAAATCTTACAATGTATATATATATATATATATAATGGATAAATGTTGCAGTCTGTGTATGTATTTTTGTGAGTGTATCACTATATTGTATCACTAATCACTATCAGTATTCTTAGAAATGCAAATAAGAATTTCATTGTACTACTGTATGTACACATGACAATAAACTTGAAGTTGGACATTTTCAAAATTTGAATTGAAGTCCTAGGAATTGTGAGACAGCAGTGTGGCCCTGCACAAGTCACTTCTCCTTCCTTTGCTCCAATTGAAAAAAAAAAAAAAAGAAATATAACCAACTGTATATCAAATGTTCTAAGTGACTTTGGATAAAAGCATCAGCCAAATAAATGTAATAATAATAATAATGCTATCACATCTGTCCTGTATCTCTTAATTCATTGTAGGGTCATGAGTGAGCAGAGCTTTTTCACCATAGGGTGCAACGCAGAAAGTATCACTGATTAGGGCCATTCAGTCACAAGCCCTTTTTTTATTTTAGAAAATTTGTTACACTATTGCAGCTGAAAGACAGTGTACAATTTGTAGGACTTTCAGAAATACATGCACAATACTTTATAAATATTAAACACTGTGCAAAAATGATGATATTACACTCATGAGAATCATGAGTCATTTTATAAAAAGCATGACCTAAATGGTCAAATATGTGCTAAGGTTAAGTCTTTTTACTGTGCATTTCCACTGCTGTGATTTGAGTATGAAATAACTTGCCAAATAATTTGAATGTAAAACAGCATTTTCTAAGCTTAGCTCTGACCGGAGGGCGGTTTCACAGACACTTAACAGAATTAATTCATGAACACTTTGTAGTTTTCCTTGATTTCATCCCTTTTTTGCTTTATTCATTCTATTTTGGTTAGCCATTATGATTCTTAGTTACTAAAAGGGTACAGTCAGTAAAGCTGGTATTGGTATTTAGGCTATGTTATTTACCTCCCATAAACATTACATTGTGAGAATTTTTTTCTTAATTGGTAATTTGTGTACATGAGAATAGACCCTGAAATGGATGAATAAAGCTGTTGTTATTTTATGCTTCCTTTAAAGTGCTTTAGAAAAATATTCATTATACTATGACATTAAATGTATTGCCATTACATGGAATAACACAAGATAAGGCTTCACTTTATGATGAACAGCTTCTAATAAGAGCTTTTATAACTTTACTAGCACATTCAACTGCAGGAGTCCTACGTACTTACCATAGTACTCATGGGAGATTAATGTCCTGTATTAGATAAAATTACAGAAAATTAAATTATGCATGTAAATAACCAAGTACAATTAAAGTTGATTAGAGACTCTGGATATACCCTGTGTGAATAACTGTGGACTTTAGAATGTTGCAATCAAGTTATTTAGGGCCAAATCACTAATTTCATGTCACTTGAATTGCCTGATTCCAACAAAGAATTTTCTCCCTAAAGACAATAGGTGTCATCTGTTTATTTATTATAACTAGAATCAAATTCTGTATGCTTATACAAAATATTAAAAAATTAAGATCTCCTTAAAATACCTACTTTCTTAACTGATAAAACATGTACACAAAACACATTCTCAAAATAAATGTGGCATCAAATAAATTAAAATTGTTTTATAATTTTAAGCCTCAATTTTAATAAATAAAATGGACATTAGATGTTTGTCAGGAAAATACAAGGCTAACTTGCTCAGTAAGTTTAAAAGTAAAATCAACAAATTTGGCTCTTAAGATAACAAATCATGGACACTGTCTACTTTCTCTATTATTTTTCTAATTCTTCTAAGCTTCTTTATTAAACACAAAATTGTTCAGGGTTAGGATTAGGATTAGCGCTAGACAGACAAGAAGTGTATGTTTTTATTAATGGATACAATAAATTGTTCTAAGCTTAATAAAGCAACTTCATTTTTAATTTATATTGAAGAGAAATATCCTTTGTTGGCTGGAGCCCCTTTACTTCCACTCGAACCTCAGCTGAACAACATATACAGTGCATCCGGAAAGTATTCACAGCACATCACTTTTTCCAAATTTTGTTATGTCACAGCCTTATTCCAAAATTCATTTTTTTCCTCAGAATTCTACACACAACACCCCATAATGACAATGTGAAAAAAGTTTACTTGAAGTTTTTGTAAATTTACTAAAAATAAAAAAACTGAGAAAGCACATGTACATAAGTATTCACATCCTTTGCCATGAAGCTCAAAATTGAGCTCAGGTGCATCCTGTTTCCCCTGATCATCCTTGAGATGTTTCTGCAGCTTAACTGGAGTCTATCTGTGGCAAATTCAGTTGATTGGACATGATTTGTAAAAGCACACACCTGTCTATATAAGGTCCCACAGTTGACAGTTCATGTCAGAGCACAAACCAAGCATGAAGTCAAAGGAATTGTCTGTAGACCTCCGAGACAGGATTATCTCGATTCACAATTCTGGGGAAGGTTACAGAAAAATTTATGCTGCTTTGAAGGTCCCAATGAGCACAGTGTCCTCCATCATCCGTAAGTGGAAGAAGTTCGAAACCACCAGGACTCTTCCTAGAGCTGGCCGGCCATCTAAACTGAGCAATCAGAGGAGAAGGGCCTTAGTCAGGGAGGTGACCAAGAACCCGATGGTCACTCTGTCAGAGCTCCAGAGGTCCTCTGTGGAGAGAGGAGAACCTTCCAGAAGGACAACCATCTCTGCAGCAATCCACCAATCAGGCCTGTATGGTAGAGTGGCCAGACAGAAGCCACTCCTTAGTAAAAGGCACATGGCAGCCTGCTGGAATTTGCCAAAAGGCACCTGAAGGACTCTTAGACCATGAGAAACAAAATTCTCTGGTCTGATGAGACAAAGATTGAACTCTTTGGTGTGAATGCCAGGCGTCACGTTTGGAGGAAACCAGGCACCGCTTATCACCAGGCCAATACCATCCCTACAGTGAAGCATGGTGGTGGCAGCATCATGCTGTGGGGATGTTTTTCAGCGGCAGGAACTGGGAGACTAGTCAGGATAAAGGGAAAGATGACTGCAGCAATGTACAGAGACATCCTGGATGAAAACCTGTTCCAGAGTGCTCTTGACCTCAGACTTGGGCGACGGTTCATCTTTCAGCAGGACAACGACCCTAAGCACACAGCCAGGATATCAAAGGAGTGGCTTCAGGACAACTCTGTGAATGTCCTTGAGTGGCCCAGCCAGAGCCCAGACTTGAACCCGATTGAACATCTCTGGAGAGATCTTAAAATGGCTGTGCACCGACGCTTCCCATCCAACCTGATGGAGCTTGAGAGGTGCTGCAAAGAGGAATGGGCGAAACTGGCCAAGGATAGGTGTGCCAAGCTTGTGGCATCATATTCAAAAAGACTTGAGGCTGTAATTGCTGCCAAAAGTGCAACGACAAAGTATTGAGCAAAGGCTGTGAATACTTATGTACATGTGATTTCTCAGTTTTTTTATTTTTAATAAATTTGCAAAAACCTCAAGTAAACTTTTTTCACGTTGTCATTATGGGGTGTTGTGTGTAGAATTCTGAGAAGAAAAATGAATTTAATCCATTTTGGAATAAGGCTGTGACATAACAAAATGTGGAAAAAGTGATGTGCTGTGAATACTTTCCGGATGCACTGTATGTTTGCCATTCCTTTTCAACCACGAGACGTCTCCTCTTATTTATTTTTCTTGAACTATTTCTCAACTTTCTTTAATTTAAAAGACAACATTTCGGTCTTGTCTCTTCTAAAGTCTGTATGAATACTCACTGTAAGGATGGGATATTTGACACTGAAGTGTCAAGGCTTGTATCACTTTTGTGAAACATACTATGGCAATACAGTGTTTCAAAGCTTCCACCAAATTCAAATTACTTCATGACTGATGATGTCCAAAGCTTTGTCACTGAAACACTGGGAAAACTCTTGATGTTTTTTCAAGTTTTGTTCTATCCCACACAACACAAAGTTTTAAAAGGGAATGGAAAACTAATGGTTGCATTTTTTACAGAAACAATATTAAATTAAAAATGGAGTATAGAAGTGGATAAAAGTGATCAAGAGTGTGGGAGTATTTTCGATCTGTTGTCTGACAATAAGGTAAATACTATAGTATACTACTCTTTTGTAGTGGAACTTCTAACTTGTCATTAATAATGTAGGCTACTCTAGGCACATTCCCTAAACACTCTCATAGAATCTGTGCCCAGTTCCACAAGGACATTTCCCTAAACCCTGTTATGATTCTCTTTGCCTCTTAGTATTTTTATTCCCCAAACACTGACGGGAAAATATTAATCTTTTACATTGCCTCACAGAAAAAAATCCCTAACATGAAAACGTTGTCACATAATTATGAATCAGTTGTGGCTTACAATGTATACTTAATAGTTGTTGTCATGGCAACAAATTACCTCTTTAGGACCACATATTTAAACCTTATTTTATTGTAGAAAAATGTTGCATGTACTAACATGCACATTTATTACAGTAGTTAACTGACAACATGACTACCATAAGATCAAAATGAACACAGAATGTTCTTAGGCTTGTAGGGGAATGTTCCGAATAAAGCTATTCAATCAACAACAGCTTGTAAGCATGTTTCCTCCGTTTTCTCAACCACATGGCTAATATGATTTCTACAAAACCACCAGATGTCACTATTTTCAAAGCTCAGAAACTTTGAATCTTTTCCCGACAATGACAAAGAATCCTCAGAAGCTTCACGGGGCTTCTTTCATCCATCACCAGCTGTACCAGCAACAGAAAGTCAGCTCCACTTTCTCAAGTAATGCAGTTCTTTATATAAGACAGTTACAACTTTATTATTGTTAAGTTTAGAAAAGTAGATGTAGGAAAAAAACCTATTTTTGAGATCAGCTGATTCATCAGTCAATGAGGAACATCAACATTGTTTGAAAGAGGAGAAAATATTTAAACAGCTTGGAAAAATGTTTATGAATGAAAAAATATTTTTTATATTTTAAGTTACATAATTTCAAACATGTAATGTACCATTGTCCCGTATAGGGCTGTTTTTCATCTTGTGTCCAAGTTGCTGATGTCATCCTGAATTAGATTAAACAGGTATAAAAATGCTGTTTTGTTATTACAGTTGTCAAATAAACTGATTTCCTACATTGATGCCCCTTGCATCTGACATTTGTCTTTCAGTATTCAAAGGTGTGTGGTGTGTTGTTTCCTGTATAAAACTAGCACTTCACTACAACGTTATATTTGGACCTAAGAATATTTAAAATAATACACAGAAAATAGAATATGTGTCCAATTCAGCATAAACATACACTTTTATTTTCAGAGATGCATCAGTTTTCCTCTAATACAGTGTAGGATTTCAATCAAATCACATATAATTAGCAATGTAATGCTAAACCATCTTACAGCAAATTAAACCCTGTTTATCCTTAGTAGTGCCTGAGCAAAACTTATGTTTAGTAAACTCTGATTCATAGACATATAAGATTCAAAGAATAATATTCCTATGAAGACTTAATTACCATACAGCAGCCTTAAATGTTTTGATATATTTGTGTTAAATATCAAACAACAGAGATGAAATAACTGCAACAAATTCAGTGGTTCAAATCCTTCTGGTCTGCACATTGTCTATGCATGTAAGCTTTCACTATTTTTCCCAGTATTTCTCCTTTCCTTCTACACCCCAAAGACATATGTGTTGGGTTAATTTACTCACCCTAATTGACCCTATATGAGTTATTATGGAATTCACGAGTGGGTATATTTTGTGCTGGACTGTTTTTCTTTGCAAAGCTGGTTGCTGAGATAGGCTCTGACTGCCATGACTCTGACCTGGTTTAAAAATGAATGGATGAATGAAAGATTCTCCACAGATGATGGTTTATTTTTCAGACTTTTCAGTGATAGAGAGATGCTTAGTAAAGAACAAAGGATGAAAAGTAAGCTTTGGCTGTACAGAAATGCCAAAAGACAGTTTCTAAAGCCTGCTTCTGGGGAAACACTCTGGCATTCTGTGCTAGCTAGTATTTTCCAAATGGGGCCTGTTCTGATTTTCTTTCTGCAGTAACCTTCCAAATATAGAATTCAGTGTCTGACTTAAATTTTACAGCATATAATTTAATAAACACATCATTCATTTTTTTCCAGTTAGATTTTATCTTTACCTGTTGTGTGTTTCAATTCATCATCATCTCTTCATTTAAGCTATTAGCAGAGGAGGAGGTTGTTTTATGATAGTTCAACATGACTGTGAATGTCTGAAAAAACATATAGCATGCAGAAAGAGATCTACGAAATGGACTCTGGCTGGCAAAGTAAACTACAAGGGTTGGCCCCTTTTATATCAGAAATTCAAGGGGTTTGGAGTCTTTGTGCTACAAAGAAAGGTGCTGGAGAAAACTGAAGTGAAACCTAACTGGAAGGGAATTGGACTGAAACCTGCCTGGCAGTTTCTAACTTAAGTTTAGTGCCTTTTAAAGTATGAAACTTAATACAGATTGTGCTGGAGGGTTCCTTTGGTATGGTGGACTCTTTCCAGTTCCTAAAGGAGATGGTTTTCTCTTAACAGATTGGTGGACCTGGTGGCAGCGTTGAACAAGCAGGAATAACTGTAGTGGCTTTGGCCTCAAATCTTGTTGGACATTTTTGCCAGTCTTATTTTTAAAATTTTAATACATTGTTGAGGGTTTTTTCCCAAGATTGTATATGGGAATCCATAGTTTCATTGTGTGGGACCTGAGAAAGAACCTGGTTTAAAAATAAAAGGAAACAAACAAAAAAAATTGCTTAAGTATTAGTGCATTATCACTAGGTGACATATTCAGCCTAGCTGGTGCTAGCATTTTGAGTCACAAAAATGTAGCTAAGTGAACTTTTGATTTCATACAGTAGATAAGCTTAATTTGTTCTTAGTAAGTAAATATGTACATTGTGTACGTATTGTACACAAGGTTAACTAGAATCTATTTCACCATAGCCAGAAAACGTTCAGTGCTTAGTTTTTTCTTGATACAACAGTAAACCTATTCTTCCATTTTAAAATCACAAATACTATACAAAGACTATATGTGAGCGTTAAAAAAAGATTGCATCTGAAGGTAGTTCGGTGGCTGAAGTCTGTGTTGGCACATCTCAGACAGCTTTTGCAAAAGAACTGAATGAGCTGCATAAATATAAGCATTTGCACATTGTCAAAATAAAAAAAAAACATGTTACAAGTACAACACTTTATTTTTAACTGCTATTCTGTTTGCATGACGAGTTTACAATATATTATTGCATATGTATGTTATCATGAACAGCTTTTGAAAGGCAGTCATTCAAAGTAAACATTCTCCAGGAAAAGATACCATCCACCACAGAGGTGGTGAATGAGGAACTGCTCTGCCCACTGAAGCTCAGGCCTCAAATACTGATGTTAGAGAATCTCGTCCACTAGCCAGCAGCAACATAGAGATTAGTGAAGGCAGTGGTCAGAAGGTGAAATGAAAGAACTTGTGTTCTGTTTTTAAGATGCCATAATCCAAAAATCCAGCAATCTATCATTTTAACTCTGTAATGTAAAACAATGCTGAAAACCATAGATTCACCAACAATACAATAGTGGGGCATATACTATCCAAAACCACCATTTGCAGATAACTACTAGCAGTGTTACTCTGGTGAAAGCAATGAATGCCACACTAAAACATATTGTATAATGAAGATAATAAAAACCTGGAAGATACATTAACAATCTGAATTGAAAGCCATCAAATTGTCACTATGAATTAAGTGCTAGAGGCTGGCCTGAGTCAGAGAGCATATTAGGCTTGGCAAACAAAATTTCTGAATCTCATTGCCTTGAGGAGGTCAGATTACACATTTAGGAATCTCAAGGGATGACAGATAATGCAAGTGCTTCCCAACACAGTTTCATACTTTGAAAGTATCTTTTGCTTGCTTTTTGACAATGAATTGACTACTACTGGACAGTTCTGGTGGTTGTATGAACATTTTTCCATAAATGGTAATTAACCACAGACTCGACCAGTCTTTTTCCTTTTTGCATTCTGTCATGGTACAATAAACACAACCAATTGGACAAATAAGCCTCCCTTTTGTTTTTCATTGTATTTACATGTAAGTGCCTAGTGGTTGTCAGCTGTTGCACACATAAAAACTCATTACATGGCTACGAATTATGGTCAAACACAACAACTTCAGAAATTATGTAAATTAAAGCTCTGTGGTGGGTTGGCGCCCTGCCTGGGGTTTGTTTCCTGCCTTGCGCCCTGTGTTGGCTGGGATTGGCTCCAGCAGACCCCCGTGACCCTGTAGTTAGGATATAGCGGGTTGGATAATGGATGGATGGATGGATTAAAGCTACAACTGAAAATAACAGACAAATTCATTTTGTGAGCCATAGCTTTACTCCCCATTCAATGGGAAGAGGAAAACATGACTGACCTTTCCCTGTAAAATTTGCTATAAGTCAAAAAGATGTAGGTAGGTTCAAGACAAGTCTTTCCAAGGTTCAAATTAAATTAGGTATTCAGAAAAAATGTGGATATCCTAAATTAATTCTTAACATCAGCACATGTAATACATGACTTACTACTTACTACTTAATACAAACACCATTCTGCATTCAGTCACAAGGACATTCAATGAACTTAATGATAAAAAACCCTTCAGAAAATCAGATGATAAGGTCATCACAATTCTTACGTGGCTTCCCTGTCTTAACGAGAGGATCAATGGCCTTAGAAAGGATGTCGGGTAAGTGACTGAAATATATTGTGGAATAGCTACCTGCAGAATAAGAGTGCAAAGATGATCTCTTTTTATAAATTTAACATTAAAAACCCACAAGATATTCACATGACCATTGAGTTGATAAAGGAGAAAATGAAAATTGTGGCTTCTTGCACCAAACAATATGAGTAATCAAATGCTTGACAAAGAAAGCACAGTTTGTATTTGCTGAAAGAGCATTCTACAAAAAAGACCTTAAATTTTGTATGAACCCTGATAAACTCCTAAGAATGCAGGAACTGGAGGTCTTTTAGAATAACATACTATTCATTGCAAGTGAATATTATGAAACCGGCTCAAGCAAATCTCAGACTAGAATAGTCTGAGAAACGATTGTTATTCTGTCTGAGAAACAATTTCAAAATGGTACTAAAGGAAGCATCAACATAGAAACACCCAGCATTGGCATAATTTATATTTTTTTTCTTAAAATGTCAAAATAGTCTGTCTATATATACCCAAATAATTTAACAAAGAAGCTCATCTGTGTCTACTAAAATAATTTAACAATATCCTTGGTGATTGAGTGAAAGCTGATTTTAGGAACTGGGATTCCATTCTTATTATGTGCTTGTCCACATCATACAAGATCCAAACTGTCACAGGCTGCCTACGGCCACTCAATTTCAAATAGTCTATGGAAAACCTGACATGCCCATCTTTTTTGTGCACAAGTACAATGGGACTGCACCACTCATTTGTTGACACTTCGACAATCTTAAGGTTGATCATGGTTTGCAATTCCTCCTGAAGGTTTTCTTGCAAACGAGCCGGATACCCTGTAGCATGTCTAACAAATAGGACCTAGACAGGTAAGTAAAATATTGTGTTCAATCAAGGTTGTCCTACCAGGTATCTCACCAAGCAACCTCTCTGGTACAATGTGCTTTATTTTGGCTTGTCTTTCTGGAGGGAGATGATCCAGCTCTGGAAGGTAGACTTGAGGGGTTGTCACTGGCAGAAACTGCTTGGGTAGCTCCTCTTCATCATGTACTCTGCGGATGAAAAGCTGAACCCCAGTATTAGGCTTATCATTCCATTCTTTTAACAGGTTAACATGGAAAATCTGTCTTTGATTATGAGGTCTGCCAGGTGTGCAAACCTCATAGTTCACTGCACCCTTTTTTGTTACTATTTCATAGTGACCCAGCCACTTAGCTAGCAAACTGTTGATGGAAATAGATAATAATAATAAAACTTTTGTCCAGGTTGGAAGGTTTGGTTATGAGAAGCTTGGTCATACCAACGTTTTTACTTTTGTTGGGCTTGGTCCATGTTGTCTATCACAAATTGAGACATTGCTGTAGCTTGTCTCTCATTTTAATTACATAGTTTAGAATGTTCATCTGCTCCCTAGAGTTACATTTCTCTAAAGCCTCCTTTAATACAGCCAATGGCCCTCACACGTTACGTCCATAAACCAGCTCAAAGGGAGAGAATCCTGTAGATGCTTAAGGAACTTCTCTGTAAGCAAAAAGCAGCTAAGAAGCCATTGGTCTCAGTCAGCTCCCATTTCAAATACAAACTTCCTCAACATCTGCCTCATTTAAACCTAATAGCCTGTAAACCTGCTTAATCAACCCTTCAGTTAGGTTAGCCCCCTGATCCATTATCATTTCCCTAGGAATACCCACTCAAGAAAACAGTTTCACTAGGGCATTCACTACCTGTGTGTATTTAACCTTCTTTAAAGGAAATGCTTCAGGATATCTAGTAGCATAGTCACAAACAACCAGAATATACTTGAGCCCATTCCTACTCCGGGGAAGAGGACTCACAATCTCTATTGCCTGCTTAAAGGTTCCTCTATCACAGACAAAGGTATCAAAAGTGCATGGTCTCCCTTCTTTACGGTCCCTACCGACTGACATTGTGGATAGTTCTTGCAATTATTAGCTTCATCCTTGGACCAACTGGGCCAATACAAGTGTTTAGCGACCAGGTCTGCTGTTTTAGTTAGATCCAAGTGACCGGCTCATGGGACATCATGTCCCAACTCTAAGACCTTATCCCTATACACCTTGGTTAGCACTAACTGCTTGCCTTGGTTGTTCTGGTGGTACAGTATTCCTTGGCCTAATACAAAACCTTCCCCAGTTACAGAATTATGTTTCTTTTCTGCTCTAGTAAAGCAGGATTGCAAACTGGGATTACCACACTGCAAAAACCCTATATTCCCTGAAATGAAATATGGGCTGCTTTGAACGTCAGAGACAGGGGCAATGCTTTGGTCCATTATCGGGGCTCCCAATGTACTTGCTATTTTCTTTGCCTGCGGGTCATACAGGCAAATGGCAAAGTGTCCCAGGCCTTCTGGTCATTTTTACCTGCTGCAGCTGCTTGAGCTCTGGATTTCCTTTACCAGGCTCTTTTGCAACATTCCATCCAAACCTGGCATGCCCAACTCCAATAGGACAAGATAAAGCATTTTCTTCAACAACTCCAACAGACATTGCATACATCTGACCTCCTATCTCAAAACCCAACTTCACCAGGGGGTAAGAGACTTTATTACTATGGACACATCTCAGAACCACTCTCCTAGCTGTCCACAGAGTCTTTTCATCGACTACATCCCTTCACAGAAGAGTGTGAGTACTTCCAGTATCTAAAATTGCTTTCCTGGTACGGCCAACAACAAAAGTTGCTCTGGTCTTAGCCCAAAGTAAGGGTGCTAAGTATATTGCCCAATCAGTCTTGGCCCAGGAGAAGACTACTACCATTCTTTCAGAGTTTGCTAGGAACAGTTCTATGTCCTCCTCTTCCCTGTAAGGAGGAAGCTTTGGGCTATCTCACCACCTTAGTCCACCTTCAGCTGCATCAGTTGGATTGGCATCCACTACACCTGTAACAGTGGGACTTCTGCTTCCTATCCATAGAAGACCTGCACCTTTTACTGCTGTATGTACCACCTCATGTCGATGCTGTACCTCCTCCTGTAGTATGGTAAACTGATGCTGCCAAGCTTTCCATCTTTGTTCCTGTTGCTTCTCCTTGTGCTCCTGAGCTGACAGGAATTGTTGAAACATCCCCTCCAATACCCTCGTCTCTGTTGTTGTAGCTCCAGCTTTATTAGAGGATAGTAATAGTGCTCCTGCACCTTCATCTGTTCCTGGGACTGTTGTCACTGCCTTTTTAGGTGCCATCACTGCCAGGTACCCCAGTTGAACCCACTGCTGCCACCAAAATGCCACAGGCTGCCTACAGGAGCGGACGATGTCTCCAACCTGCCTTTTTCCTCTCAGACTACCCTGCTGCTGGATGAAACTAAGTACATTCCCTTAAAGTGGAAAACAACCTGTATGACTCAAAATTGAAGTAAACCTAACGTTACCTAATAGAAACAATAACACCAAAAATAATCACACTTTTGTGCATCTGCACTCACAATAATGCAAACTCAAACCACCTTAAGCCAACATAAACTTGATACCCTTTAAAACACCTTCCCTCTCATGGCTGTCTTTTTCAGCTTCCTGAGCATTGCGCGTATGCAATGGAAAGAAAGTTCTTATTATTCAAATACCTTCATTCTCTGATTTTCCCTGTTACTGGCACTGTGCTATTTAAATGCCTCATTGTGTGGCCGTGCACATGCCAGTTTCAGCTGCATGTAACTATGTGGACACGTCTCTGCGTCACACAAACTTCCACTATTGCCTAGGGACTTTGCAGTCATTATTCTGACAGCAAATCATGTCAGCTTTGAAAAAGTAATTCTTATAGGATTGTATAGGATAAAATGATCATCTTTTTCTAAACAAAGCATATAAGAGGATGATCAAGATGGTGATGCAAACCTAAGCATGGCTTGGATTGATTGTCACTTCCACACGGTTCCTAAGGATGGCTATGGACAAATGATAGGTAATAAAGACTACCCAAAATATTACTAGATCCATAACATCATATCCAATTAAAAAAGTAATCATGGGGAGACTCAGAGTTCCCTCATAAAAAGAAATCATGGAGAAACTCACAGTCCCCTCTCCTCTTTTGCTTTGCATTGAATTCACAACCTAAAGTCATGGCTTCATACTATCATGCTGGACAAAATATCAAAGATAAAGATCATCCTAATTATTATTTTCAAAATATGTAATAGTAAATTACTAGAGTTTAACATTCTGTTACAGCTAAAAATATCAGGCAAGACATATAACCCATTCTGTGGCTAAGTGTTTCAGCAGGTAAAACCCAGCTAATGCTGCCAATATCTTAGGATAAAAGAACCTGGCAAATGAATCACAAAGAATTATTCCTGAACCTCATATTGGAGTATTTCAAGAAACTGAAAAAAATCTTGGCTACAAATCTAAATTCCTAAAAGGCAATAAATAATTATCTCATTGAAATTGAGAACTTACTGCTCTTACAAACCTGCACAACCAAGCCTGAAGAATGGACATATCTGAATATTTGAACTTTTAATGAACTATTTATTGAGTTATTTTTAAATGCTTCAACTACTACACAACCTGCCTTCCAGGAGAGCAGTGATGTACCATTGTATGAGTGCTGGTAATTCGGAAATCTTCTCATGAACTGGCAAACTATTATCAGATGTAATTCCTTTGTTACACCTATTGATTCATAGAGAGATTTTGATGGTTTCAGTAAGGGTTGATAGAAGAATAAATATAATATAATCTGTCAATGAAAGCTGAAGTCTATTTGAACTTCTAAAAGCTTACTCATTTTCAGAATTGTAGAAAAACTGGCAGTTTATTTAAACAGAATTTAAATGTCTAAAGAAACAGATTCTTGAATATGTTTACTATGCAATGAATAAACTGAAAGCAATTCATCAACAAATGTGAGCTACATAAAATATGCCTTTCCTGCTGGATTACAATATTTATAAATAATAATGCAGTCCATTTACATCAACATTTTCAACAGTTCCTATTCAACGCAGGTAAAAATCATATGTCATATGATAAGGCAAAATGTTTATTGTACTTTGAAGTCATTTCATTTGCAACACTGTATACAAATGGGAATTTTAAGAAAAGTGTAATCTAAGTAATACAAGGACCAAAATGTACCATTTTATATTGAAGAACGCTTTTCAAGCATTTGTTTTTGTAAAGCTTTTTGAAAACTATTTTAAAGTTTAACTTTATTTCTGTAAAGATGTGATAAATATAACGTAGCATATGTTACATTTTCTTAAGTTCCGGGAGTAACTGACTGGCTGTGCTTTTGCAGATGCAAAATACAGTATGTCAACTAATATATTCTTATGATATGTGGAAATGTGGTAATTTATGAATGCTGCATTAAAAGAAATTGTCATTAAATTGTAAAACCAATACTGTTGGCAACATATAAGCTCCACAATGTTCTTACATCCTCAAAGTACTTGGTTCAGATATTAACCTGCATTGCTGTCTGCATGAGCTTGAATGTTCTCCTGCTGTCCACATGCTTTTCTTCACTACCTTGATTTTCTTCCATATATTCAAGAAATGCATGTTAGGTTTTTTCATTTTTTGTTATTTTAGTCTACAGTAGACTGATATCCAGTAGGATTGTTTTCCATGTCTTTTGCTCAGTGCTGCTAAGAAAGCCTCCAAGCTCTCTTGAAGACACCAAGGAGGTGGTGATGGACTATAAGCAAAAATGACCAGACTCAACTACATTTCTGTATGAGGTTCAGGCCTTCTTTGTGTAGATGGAACATTTCTGACGATACCCCAGGAAGTGCTACTGGAGGTCTCTTTTTACCACTGATATCAGACCTTGCTGCATATTGTGATATAGTAGGCCCCCGGCTCAGAAGTAAACGGCAGTTTTTAAATAAATAATCGCCGCGGCTTGGGCGTTTCTGCACTGAAGTGCACAGGTGTGGGATCGCCCATGTCCTTAATTAATGTTGGGAGCTGTTAATTGCCGCACTTGTGCCACATCCCCATTATAAATAGTAGGAGCACGAGTGAGGAGAGGAGAGAAAGAAAAGAAAAGAACAGAGGTTAAGGGAGAAGAATGAAGGAGAAGAAAAGAGCCAGTGCGGGTATGAGCGAGCAGGGAGTGTAGGCTCGCCGGTGAAAGCAGGCAGCTAAGACGAGAGCCCTGAAGGAGTGTTTGGCTGATACTCTTTGGCAGAAAGAATTGGTCACATCAGCAGAGCAGGTTTGAGGAGCTGGAGTGACCAGGGCAGCGGGAGTCTGAGGCTTTGGAGGTTGAGCTCCAGCGTGAGTGCCCTGGCCGTTGGGGAACCCAAGTCTTGGTTTGAAAGGATTAGCTGTACAGAGCCTGGGGACGGAAGGCTACCGGACCAGTGTAGTAGGCAGCTGCACGTGCAGGTAGGGCGGCTCCCCTGTTGTAGGGTCCGGATGGGAGAAGCAGGGGAGCCACCAGCTAAAAGAAGGCACCGGGCTTTTAAAGGACAGCTTCCAGTCTGCTGTTGATTTTAACCTCGTTTTAATTGGATTTATTTATTTGGGATTTTAACCTCAACATTTTCACCTGATTTAATGGATTATTTATTTACTGAATCATTTTGAATCACTGCATTATGGACACTGTTTTGATTTTGTTTTGACTGTTTTAAATAAAAGCACTTTTGCACCTTTTAGCACCATCCCCTTGCTTTGTTTGGTGTCCTTATTGTCCAGCTCATCTGGTTACATTACCGACGGTGTTGGGTTCAAGAGGTTTACGAAAGAGAGATGGCTGCATGGAGCAGGACCCGCATCGTCAAACATATACTCCAGCTAAACTATGTTATTCTGCCATTTTAATATACACTCTGACCACCTTATCTGTGGGTTTGGCATCCATGGTTTTGACCCACCTTTTATTAATATTTAAAATTCTTGTGTGAAGCACTGCCCCTTCAATACACACAACAAACAACATATGAAGGCTGATGCTGCTGAGGCATGGCATACCCAAGACTAGCTAACACTCAGTCTAGCTGTATTAGCCTTTGTGTTTGCTTCATGCACACAACCATCTTTATGCTTTTATATAAGTCCTTCTCATTTCCAGGTGTCCTGGAACCATGTACCTGTGGGCAAGGCGGGTTGACATGTATTAATTTTAAATCAATGATGAAAGCATTAATTCTTTCTTTCTTTCTTTCTTTCTTTCTTTCTTTCTTTCTTTCTTTCT
>JANRMT010062808.1:10685869-10730471 GCA_026402145.1 Polypterus bichir lapradei
AAAAAGGTCCTATAGGACTCCTTCTTCAGCTTGACGGCATCCCTCACTGCCGGTGTCCACCAACGGGTTTGGGGATTGCCGCTGCGACTGGCACCGACCACCTTACGGCCACAGCTCCGGTCAGCCGCCTCAACAATAGAGGCACGGAACATGGCCCATTCGGACTCAATGTTCCCCATCTCCCTCGGGACGTGGTCGAAGTTCTGCCGAAGGTGGGAGTTGAAGCTACTTCTGACAGGGGACTCTGCCAGCCGTTCCCAGCAGACCCTCACAACACGTTTGGGCCTACCAGGTCTGACTGGCATCTTCCCCCACCATCGAAGCCAACTCACTACCAGGTGGTGATCAGTTGACAGCTCCGCCCCTCTCTTCACCCGAGTGTCCAAGACATATGGCCGCAAGTCCAACGACACAACCACAAATAGTCTTTATATAACCAATATGGCGTGAATGAATCCACCTTTCGCTACATCAAGAAGGAAGAGGCGAACATTAGGAAAATGGCTAATTTTGTCTGTTGGTTAATTGGAATGTGATGGTAACAAATAAGTAACCTTTATTTGAACCTGGAATTGTGTTGGGTGACATTATATCTATGGTTTGGGGTTCAATGGCACCCCCTTGTGGTTACAACATATACAGTAATACAGTTTAAATAGATGTAAAATGTAAGTAATATTTTAAATAATTTATTGAGTATATATGTTAATGTGTTGTGTGGTTACCATGTACAGCAGTAAAAGTTATGTAGTATATATCTATTATGAGGGGCCGTTTTAGAAAAAAAAGATTGTTTCATATATATAATAGGTGGCTTCACCCCCTGCTCGCTTTGCTCGCAAACCCCTCCCCCCCACCAGCACTACGCGTCGTTCTGAATAGGGGGGCTGAGCGTACCCCAGAGAGATGCAGCTGCTCCTCCGAACCCCCTCTTAAATGGTGATACAATGGGAAAAAAATACAGTTTTTTTTTTAACTTCCTCTTTGCTTGATCATCTACTGGGTTGCTGCTGCTGCCGTGCCTCGTGTTTTGCACTTCACTTGCCTACCCCTACCCCCCACTGACTGTTATGTAGAGGTGGGCTGAACGCACTCCAAGGAGATGCGGTCGCCCCTCCAAAACCCCTCTTAAATGGTGATACAATGGGAAACAAATAACAGTTGTTTTTTTAACCTCCTCTTTGCTCGATCAGCTGCTGGATTGCTGCTGCTGCCGTGCCGCGTGATCTGCATTTTGTGCGGTGCTTTGAACATTTAAAAGCCTGTACAGCACCTGTCCTTTTGTCTCACTGCCTTGTCTCTCTTGTCCCCCAGACATCCTCAAACACTATGCAATCTCTTTTCGCTGTTCTGTTATTTCACTAAGTAACATTTTCCATTTGTTTGCGCTAATACAATCTTTACTCTCATGTTTTTGAGACTTTTGATTTTTCATACTTCCATTATCTCTAACCTGCTTTGCATGTGTATCACGGAACTTGCTTCCAAAGGTTGTAAGTATGACAAAAGCCAGTATAGCACCTGTTCTTTTGTCTCACTGCCTTGTCTCTCTTGTCCCCCAGACATCCTCAAACACTATGCGATCTCTTTTCGCTGTTCCATTATTTCACCGAATAATATTTTCCATTTGCTTACACTAATGCTATCTTTACTCTCGGTTTTTTGAGACTTTCGAATTTTCATACTTCCATCATCTCTAACCTGCTTTGCATGTGTATCACAGGACTTGCTTCCAAAGGTTGTAAGTATAACATGACTTGTCCATCTCGCAGGACATGAAAGTGTCTCTCTGTCTCTCATGTCTTGTCACAAGATTTTTTTTTGTTTTTATATATATATAGTAAAAGTATTGTATTTTATTGTAAAATATTGTATTGTATAGTATTGTATATTGTATTGTAAAATATTGTAAAGTATATATTTATTGTAAGACCTGTTATGATACCGTTAAGACACCCTGTCAAGGGTTATTTGTCCGCTGCTAGGCAAAGAAAAGTCTGCTGCATCACTGAGGCAACTACAACTTCGCACCCCTGTGCAATGCTTCCGTTGGCCAAGGTGAATCCGAGGAGTACTTTAATCTGACCACTAACCTGGCCTTCTGTTCCTGAACTGAAGAAGGGAGCCAAGTCAGGACACCTAATAATGTCGTTGCTTGTTTGCTGTGTCTGTGTATAGTGAAGTGGTAGCTCCCGTTTCCTTTGCTGTTCCTGTTTTGAATTGAATAAAGCTGGTTTTCCAGAAGCCCTTGGACCCAGGCTTGTTTTTCGGGTGCAAGACAGTGACTTTAACATCAATATATATATATATATATATATATATATATATACTGTATATATATATATATATATACAGTAATCCCTCAGTACTTCGCGGTTCACTTATTGCGGATTCACAACTTCGCGGGTTTTTAAATATAGTAGTAGTATTTCCTAGTCTAAGAACAACAAAACAAGTTCAGTGACTACGTGCGTTGTAGCATGGGCTGTGATTGTCACATGGGAGGGAGACGACAAATCACAGCTTTCTGCTTTCTAATCGGGCCTGTGATTGGTGCTTTGACTGATGCCTAGATCCCACAGTATCTCCCCTTGTCATTCGCTTCAAGCTTTCTCGCTGAGCGGTTTATTTTACAGTGTGCTGTGTGTGATTTTTTTGTGGATTGTGTTGAACTTCGCTTCAATTTTCACCCCCTGCAATGGCTCCCAAACATGCTTCTTCTTCCAAGGCTGGTGCTGAGCCTAAGCGACAACGAAGAATGATGACGATCGCTGAGAAGGTGAAACTTCTGGATATGTTGAAGGAAGGGAGAACGTACGCGGCTGTGGCCCGCCAATATGGCGTGAATGAATCCACCTTTCGCTACATCAAGAAGGAAGAGGCGAACATTAGGAAGACGGCTACCATCACCTTTCAAAAGTCGACGAAGAGAGTGGTTACGGCTCGTAATAAAGAGATCGTCCGTATGGAATCTGCTTTGGCTGTATGGATGAGACGGGCTTGTTTAGGAAAAGAATGCCGTCGCAAACTTTTCTGTTCAAAGTGGAAGCAAAAGCCTCTAGCTTTAAAGCATACAAGGATCGTGTGACCCTCATGATGTGTGGCAATGCTGCGGGATTTTTGTTAAAGGCAGGGTTTATTTACAAGTCGAAAAACCCAAGGATTTTAAAAAACAAAAACAAGAATCTGTGGAGAACCGTGGAGGAGGTGCCCCAGGAAATGGAACCGCCGTCTGAAAAGACGTAAAATACAGTCATCGACTGCGCAGTAAAAGTCATCATCATCCTTCATCGTCATCATTTTTACTGCGCAGCATATTCATCTCCATCATCACGCGGTAAGTGTAAACTTATCTACCGATTTCATATTGCTATTATATTATTGCTATTGCTATCATATTATCTACCGATTTAATATTGCTTAGCAGTTGTCCCTGTTATTAACAGAGTAAAGGGTGGGTTGTAAACAATACAGGGAGGGTTTAAAAACGTCCAAATACACGTTAAATAATTAAATAAATATGGTGTCCCTACTTCGCGGAAATTCAGTTATCGCGGTCAGCCTTGGAACCTATCTCTCCACAAGATGCCTAGCCCCCACTGGGCATTCTACCTAACATAAATGATCTAAATCAGCCCTCATGGTTTTCAGGCTTCACGTGGAAGAATTAGATGATGATGGTCATGTGGACATCTCGCCTTCAATCCATCAGCGTAGGGACTGAATGGTGCCTGATCAGGTGGTGGTGGCACAGAAAACTGGTAAAACATAAAAATGATAATTAAATGCATATACAGAATATCAGAGTTACATTAAAATGAAGCTATAAGAAAGCCATGTTAAAATATTGGTTCAGATACAGTATATTCTGTACATTGCTTCAGATACTTTGGTTTAGATTTATACATCTTTTCAAATGCATCCATTAAGAAATACAGTACCTCAATTTGGATATATAGTTTGGTTCACATATATAATTTGGCTTGAACAAAACAGTTTGGATTTATGGGCTGGCACAGTGTGGTTTAGTGGCGGCTCGGCTTCACTTCATCTTTGCTTCAACATTGTTGTCATTATTGCACATATTTTATATGGGAAGAATACTGTATGTTTTATTTCGCAAGCCATCTTGATTGGAGCACCATGATTTCAAGGCATTTTTCTTTTCTTTCATTATTTATAAGCAATTTATACAATATTTCCTAGTTTCACTCACTCTGAATTCACAAATTCAAGGTGAAATAAAGTTGGATCAAGGTGCTACTTTCTGACTATACAAGTCTTTGTGAAGAAAATGTAGCTGCTGATCAGTTTTGGTTCTTAACAAAATAATGCAAACAGTACAAATATTTTGGGCGAGCAAATTACCTTAAGGCTGTCAGAGCACAGAATCTGAATACAAATACTTTGACCATGTTTACAGTTTGATTTTTAACTTTCCAATTATTTTTTTCAGACTTTTTTTTTGTAGGTGTGTAGTGACAGTTATATGGGAATAATTATTAAGGGTGTAATAACTAAAAGCCTAAAGTTAAAAGGACACAAAGTGTGGGGACATTTAAAAAGCACACTTTATTAAAAATGGAACAGGATCAGTAATTTGAACTCTGGAAATGTATTCAGTCGTTTGCCTCTGAAGCAGCTTGCAGATATTCTTCCTTAGTGGTGAATCCATTTCTTTTGTGCATCGCTGTTATGGTGACCTTTATATTTTCATGCTTGATACACTTCTTTTCAGTATTCACATGTTGTCACTTAAATGCTTGATTCACCTGGTGACCTCATGCTCCATTCCTATGCTGATGATTTCTGACGTGACATGTTGATCACTCCTGGATGCACATCACTCATAGATACTGTATCTTCAAAGAGTACTTCAGTTAAATCACTGCATGAATATTTACTAACATCCCGATGTTAAATGTTAGTACCAGAATTGCTTCTTTAAGTATTTCTTCCCCTGATTGGGCAAATTGTCTCTTAATCACTAAACCTAAGCTTCTCAGGTTAATTATCCCATCATCTTTTGCCTTTGGCCTTGAAGTCACATACAGCAGCATTCTGCAATATGAGTCTCATATACATCAAAATGTCAAATATCAGTTCTAACCTGTTTGAAACATTTCCAATGACCAACCATATCTCTGCTGCTCACATGCATAAGCATTGTGATCAAATTCACACATCTTAAATTGACATTAAAATTCTCTTTCCAGTTTTCCTTCTATTACCATCCTACATTGGCTTCAGAATGCTGCTATCAAAATCTTGTTTTGGACTAAACACAATGACTAAATTATCACTCAACCAGCTCCGCTATGGTGACTTTTTTCAATTTGCAGGACAGCTTATCTTCTATATTTTGCTACTGACTTACAATGTAGTAAATTTCAAAACCAAGAATTCTCTTCTCTCCTGAGAAAACCTGTAAGAGATCTAACATTGTCTGAAATGGGTTGGTTTGTCATCACATGCAAACACTTTTTCATCCACTCTATGGCCTTTACTTTCCAGGTTATTGCATGAGGCTTGACCATAATGTTGAGATTTCATTTTTATAAATAACTGTTTTTACCTACTGCTTAGTGTTTTGAAAAATCTTGCAAACTTCATTGTTTTCTTTTGTTGCTGTAATCTGTTTTGCTTTGTAATTTGTTTTATGATTCTGCTCACTCTGATTGCTGCCTTATAAAATATTGATTGACTCTTTTATTCAGTTCCTTTTAAATATATTTTTGTATCAGTTCATTAGTATTCAGTATATTAATTCAACAAAAACATACTTCTCCTTTAGTGTATTATTGTAGCTACATCCAGATATTTATGTACTGTAAAGTATATTAACATGAATATTGTTATGATTAACAAAAATCTTATCTAAATTTTAAGATGAGTTAATTGTTTCAAATGATTTTCTTCTGTAAGTGAAAATTCCCGCAGGCCTTATTTTGCTATGATGTTTATACATTCTGACATGGACAGTAACAAATATATGCTGACACATGTCTTTGATTTTTAACACTTTCATTTAAACAATTCTCTTGAAAACAACTCAAGATCTGACAAGAATAGTGACTAGTAACTTCTTAAGAAGGTGTGAATATTTTAATTTTGCTGCTTTGCCATTATAAAATAAGAAAATTTTAAAAAATATATAAAAGTCTTCTGTTTATCTTTTTGATTAGATTCATTTGTATTGTCACTGAATAATTAGATGAAATAACTAAATATATACCTCTTAATTAAATAATATTATTGGATTACTTTACTTAAGGATTGTAATATATTTATTTATGTGTGTTTCACTTTGAAAAAAAAACAATAAAAAAAACGAACATTTTACATATTCTTTTAAACGAACAAAGTCGAAACAGAACATAACTGGCTCTGAAATAAATACTTTTAAGTTACATATTGTATCACAGTAAAATGTAAATAAAGGAAAATGAATACATTGTATAGCCATTATATACTATACATTCCTAGTTTCTTGCTGATCAGCTTTAGAACTGTTTTCATCGTGTCCACATAAGGGTTATCCAGGTACTTTAGTTTCCTTCCACATGCCAGAGATATATTTTTTAAATTAACTGGTAAAGAAACAATATCAATATAAGTGAATGTGGTCGTTTACACCCGCCAATAAATGTGTGTCACGCTTACTTCAAAGCCATTTAAATTGGTTTTCTATGAGCATGCATAAAATGGGTAGACTAATGGATAAATATTGGTGATTGGATGAATATAATCAGGAAGAACAGCAATAAGGCGCAATCAGACTGAGGATGGGGGTACCAAGAGTAATACATTCAGAATAATCCCTGAACTACAAGACACGGTGTGTACACCATGGTCATCAATGGTGTTAAGTTCTCAACTACAAAGACAAAACTTTAGAAAACAATTTCCTTACAGTAGTGGAGCAAAACTAAGGTGACACTCAACTAACTGAAATCCAGAAATAGTTCTCAAAGATAATATTGAGTGAAACAGACAAATTTAAATTCACATACAGTTTCACAAAACTGATACTAAAATTCAATATGCAGTTGGTTTTGCTATTGCTAAATACGAAACTCAGCAAAAAATTTCTGGAGAAGAATGAAGAAACACCATTTCCTGACATGTATGTGTTTACCTGTGTTTTTTGTTTCCTGTGGCTACATAAGGCATGTAATCTAAAGTACCTGGTAAAAGTAATTCTCTGTATAGTTCTTGCTCAGTCATCGCAGAGGAATTCAGTATGTTGTTTTTAAAATGTTACATACTGTAAATTTTCCATTCGAAAGCATACTAAAACACACCATCATTTACATTACTGTGCTTTCTCCACAGGAGAACTCAGTCACCACTGCCAAGTTCACCTCGTGTCATTACCTAGCAACAACCTTATTATAGTTAAGGATACACACACTTCCAGTGGCTTTTTTTAAACTAAATACTAAATTAATATTAGGGCCATGCAGAATTAATGCATGAAAATGCTTCCAGAGAAGAGCTACAAACTTTTCTTCTTGTGTAAATGCACAAATTTTGATAGAAGTGAAATACAATTTATTTTGCAAATTATTTATGAAGCAAAACAGTGAATTTTGCTGCAAATTCACTTTTGTGTGAATTGTTTTGCTGTTAGTGGGCAACAGGTAAAACAATCAAGCGACTTCTTCCATTAGTAGAGAGTTCAGTTATGTAGTTCATCCAAGGGCCATTGTAAATTACCTGGTCTGAAATTTTAAAGCACATGTCTGACCCTTAAAAGGGTTTCCTGGTTCAAAAGATTTGCCAGACACAGAACCTTGATGGTGATTCAGTTTTCCACAGTGGAGGAATCTAGGAGGTGACTCGGGGGCTAAAGGCTCACTGGGATAGACAAATGAAGACCAATGAAAGTTAAAAGCAAGAAAGAACTAAAAATCAGTTGGAGGTCAGAGAGAAATTGGACTGCTGTTCTGTCAAAGGAGATGTCTAAGTGGAGATAACACCTTACTAGGTAGACAGATTGACTGCAAATAGAAGAAACGGTAGCACTCCACCATGTATTATTCCACTCTTATTATATTTTTATTGTTAAACGATATCATTATAATAGATAGATAGATAGATAGATAGATAGATAGATAGATAGACAGACAGACAGACAGACAGACAGACAGACAGACAGACAGACAGATAGATAGATAGATAGATAGATAGATAGATAGATAGATAGATAGATAGATAACAACAACATTTATTTATATAGCACATTTTCATACAAAAAAATGTAGCTCAAAGTGCTTTACAAAATGAAGAATAGAAAAATAAAAGACACAGTAAAAAATAAAATAAATCAACATTAATTAACATAGAATTAGTAAGGTCCGATGGTCAGGGTGGACAGAAAAAACAAAAAAAAAAAACTCCAGACGGCTGGAGAAAAAAAATAAAATCTGCAGGGATTCCAGACCATGAGACCACCCAGTCCCCTCTGGGATAGATAGTCGGCTAAGCAGCTTTGTCTTTTTTCTAAGATTTCGTTTTGCTGACATGCTGGCCCCGCTTGTGTTATTAGCAGCTAAGCAAGTTTTCTGTTTCCTCGGAGGTGATACCCTTACCCAGACTCCACCTCTCACTACCGAGCCAGACAGACAAACACACTTCCACGCGTAGATGTTTATATATAAGATGTCACATGCTTGTAATAAAAGTTCACAACCATGCAACAAATGCAAAAACAATAAAAGCTTAATAACTCCTAAATCAATCTACAAAGAAATGTTAGTACAAATGGGGCAGCTTTCCTATATGCCTGTCATATTCAACTAATTGAATCCGTAAAGCCTATAGCATTGGGAAGAACCACTTCCAGCCCTACCATGGTCTCTTTGTCCCACTTCCATCTGGTAGAAGGTACTGTAGAATCCAAACCTGTTCTGCCAGATCCTGCAACAGTATCTATACCCTGGCTGTCCAGACTTGAACTCTGTGCTGTTCAACTGCCATCAGATCTGCTCCTAGTAGTTTATCTACTGTATATGCAGAACATTTGTTACACTAGATACTACTGTTGCCTTTTATTATTAGTTGTTGTATTATTAATTTATTGCTATTAAATTCAAATCATTACTTCACTTATTATATTTTGATTTATCTATCTATTTATAGTATAGTTTAGTTCTTTACTTCTCTTGCACTTCTCCTGTGTTTATGTATATGTTGCACTGTTTTCCTGGGGAACATTATTTTGTGCCACTGTGTGCTGCAATAGTGTTTATAGCTTGTATGACAGTAAAGACACTTGCCTTCACTTGACTTGACTTGATATAAACTATTATCTTCCTATTACTTGGAGATGAAAGTTTTTCTTGCTTCTTCACAACTCAATGTAAAAATCAACGATCAAGCTTTCAGACAAAAGACTGTTAAGTGGGTGGTCAAAAATGAATTAATACTGAAGACCTGAAGTTCTTTTTTACTGGTATTCAGCTGCAGTATTAGGCAGACACCTAGCAAAGTCATCCCTTAAGCATACAACAAGCATTTCACTTGTTGAAAAATATCAAAGTGTACCTTTAATATTACAACAATATAAGTGTAAATGTTAGGTTGCCTTGGTGGAGTACAAGATCCTGAAGTAAGTGTGTAGAGCAGATTTTGAAGGGATGTATAGGTTTATGCAATGATTATTGTCACATGTACAGAGTAGAGTGAAATTCTTACTTGCATGTGTTAATCAGTGTGCAATATGTAACCACTCTCTGGCACCAGGATTAGTGAGTATGCGGCATCTGGAGTACTGTAGGCAGTTCTGGACAACAGGTACAACAAAAAAGACAAAACAGCACTACAAACTGTGTGGTGAAGATCTACCTAGCGGATGCCTTTACTGATGAGTTCCTGGGAGTATATTTGACATAAAATCTCCAGTAATAACCCCTAAGCCATTATTAAGGAGAATCATCAGTGCCTCCACTTTTTACAAAGACTGAAGAAAGCAGAACTCCCCACTCCAGCCATAACCATCTTTTACAGCATATTCGCTTATTGTATCACCTCCTGGTTTGGTAACAGCAGGATGGATGAAAGACAGATTTAACAGGATAATTTTTTTTCCCTCAGCAATCAAACTCTTAAAACCTTAATGGTTAATGTGAATAGCTTTATGTGAGAATATTTTAGGTTTATGTATAATTTTTCATTTTTATTACTATTTAATTTAATATTGTTTCTTTGTATCAGTATACTGCTGCTGGATTATGTGAATTTCCCCTTGGGATTAATAAAGTATCTATCTATCTATCTATCTATCTATCTATCTATCTATCTATCTATCCATATTGTTTCTATTTTATTTGCACTGTCTTTGTATTTTGTTTTTCTGGTGTTTTAAGCAAAACATTATTTCATTTTTATGTATGTAAATGCATAGAAATGACTAATAAAGGAAAGCAATCAAATCAGTTCAATGTGAAATTATGACACTGTAATGAAAATTATCCTTTTAGGTCTGAAACAGTGAAAGCTGACCCAGCCAAATTGTTTCAGAAATAAATAGTGACGTGCCTAATCAAATGTGAAAATAATGGGGTGTATATTAAAAAATTAAATTAAGGCACCTTTTCACATTAATGACTCCTAACATCTGGAGCAAAGTACCAAGACATGTATGATGAGACGGGAACCCTTTATCATATCAAATATTCAGGCAGCTTAGCTATTATCTAAACAAAAAAGTATATCTTAACATATGATTTACTGACAATTATAAAACAATATTAGACTGATTTTCAGGCCCAGATCAATAGAGAGCAAGACAAATATAATCCCTGAACAGACAACTGCACTTATATACTCAGCAAAAAAAGAAATGTCCCTTTTTCAGGACTGTGTATTTCAACAATAATGTTTTAAAAATCCAAATAACTTTACAGATCTTCATTGTAAATTGTTTAAACAATGTTTTCCATGCATGTTCAATTAACCATAATCAATTAATTAACATGCACCTGTGGAATGGTCGTTAAGACCGTAACAGCTTACAGAAAGTAGGCATTTAAGGTCACAGTTCTAAAAACGCAGGACACTAAAGAGACTTGTCTACCGACTGTGAAAAACAACCAAAGAAAGATGCCCAGGGTCCCTGCTCATCTGCGTGAACGTGCGTTAGGCATGCTGCAGGGAGGCATGAGGACTGCTGATGTGGCTAGGGCAATAAATTGCCATGTCCACACTGTGAGACACCTAAGACAGCGCTACAGGGAGACAGGAAGGACAGCTGATCATCCTCGCAGTGGAAGACCACGTTTAACAACACCTGCACAGGATCGGTACATCCGAATATCACACCTGCGTGACAGGTACAGGATGGCCACAACAACTGCCCGAGTCACACCAGGAACACACAATCCCTCTATCAGTGCTCAGACTGTCCGCAATAGGCTGAGAGAGGCTGGACTGAGGGCTTGCAGGCCTGTTGTAAGGCAGGTCCTTACCAGACATCACCAGCAACAACGCCGCCTATGGGCACAAACCCACCTTCGCTGGACCAGACAGGAGTGGCAAAAAGTGCGTGAGTTTCTGCATGACAGCAATGTCAGTGTTCTGCCATGGCCAGCGAAGAGCCCAGATCTCAATCCCATTGAGCACGTCTGGGACCTGTTGGATCGCAGGGTGAGGGCTAGGGCCATTCCCCCCAGAAATGTCCAGGAACTTGCAGGTGCATTGGTTGAAGAGTGGGGTAACATCTCACAGCAAGAACTGACAAATCTGGTCCAGTCCATGAGGAGGAGATGCAATGCAGTACTTCAAGCAGCTGGTGGCCACACCAGATACTGACTGGTACTTTTGATTTTGAGCCTCCCTTCATTCAGGGACACATTGTGAAACATTTTTAGTTTATGTCTTATGGTGTTGACTCTTTTAGTGTTCATACAAATATTTACACACTAGCAGAATACCCGCGCTTCGCAGCGGAGAAGTAGTGTGTTAAAGAAGGTATGAAAAAGAAAAGGAAAAATTTAAAAAATAACGTAACATGATTGTTAATGTAATTGTTTTGTCATTGATATGAGTGTTGTTCCCATATCTCTATCTATCTATATCTATATTTATATCTATATATATATATATATATATATATATGTATATATATATATATATATATATATATATCAAAATACATATCTATATACATATCTACATATACATATATATATATATATATGCATACCTATCTACATCATATATACACACACATATACATACATACATACACAGACACACACATATATATAATTTGTGTGTGTGTGTGTATGTGTGTGTGTGTGTGTGTATACACATACATACAAACATACACACAGGTATATATAAATATATGTGTATATATATATATATGTATGTGTCTATATGTGTGTGTATAGCTTTGATCACTGAGTGCAAGGGAAAAATAATAAAATGTAGTCTATAAGTTATTAAACAGTAAAACATTAACGTTTTATGAAGTAAAGTTACATTGAGCACTACTGGAGTGGTTGCGGGTAAACTACATTTTAAAGACGGTATAACAGAAGAGGTAAGTAGTACTAACAGCAGCTAAAATGTATATGGATCATCTCTCGGTAGTAGATCCCTTTTGAAAGGTGCTACATGACGGCTGTGGTATAGAAATTACATTTTCTATGTGAAAGTCCAAATTTCTGCCTCTAATAATGTGCCTTACCAGCAATTAAAGAAAATTAGTTTTGTGTTCTCTGCAGTGTTAAGAAAGAAAGGCTTTGGTTTGGGATAAAAGGAAAAAAGGTGTAAAGAAAGGAAAGTTGCGTTTTTCTTTTATATAGTATAGAGAGATGTGTTCGTTGACGATATGAGCGCCTTTTGGGGACAGTCGCGGTGGGTCTTGTGCAGACTGGTGAGACGTTCCAGCTATTAATCGGCTGTGATGGCACTGTCAGTCCTTCACTCCTGTGCGTGTCTTCATAAGAGCTGACGACCTCATAATCGTATACGTGCAAAATAAAGTGCGAAGCGCCTTAATATTATTTTGCCGCAGAAGCGCAGTCAGCGTGTTAAAGGCCGGCACAGCTATGCGCGCGCGCCGGCTGCTCGACTTTTGCTGGGCAGGAGACGCCAGTTTTTGCAGACACGTTCACATGATCAAAAGTCTCCGCGCTCTTTGGAGGTCATTCATATACAAAATACCCGCGCCTCGCAACGGAGAAGTAATGGGTTAAAGAAGTAATGAAAAAGAAAAGGAAACATTTTAATAATAACATAACATGATTATCATGAGTGTTGCTGTCATATATATGCCTGCCTAAATAAGTCACCCTCGCTTCGCTCTTACTTTTTTACCGTTCATTTAATCATGGCTAGTGGTGGAAAATTTATAAAATGGAAGGAGGATTACACTGAGTATGGCTTTACCAAAACAATTATTGATGGCGAATCGATTATTCATAAAGCTTGAATTGGTGATCTGTTTTTGTGTGTTTACCTCATATTTTTTCATACTTCTTCTCAAACCAAGGTGGTGCGAGGCTAAAATGAATTGGGATGCGCTGATCAATGTTATCGGTGTACCAGGAAATCATGCATTGACAAAAGTTCCCCTTTGATTGTAATGCAAAGTGTGATTAAATGCATTATTTTTTAACGCGTTATGGAGCACATGCATCGAAGCTTCTCAGCTGTGCTTGTGCTAAGAAAATTAAACATTTTAAAAATAACGTAACACGATTGTCAATGTAACCTTTTGTAAGTAGTGCCTGGAGGATTCAGTGTGGAGAAAGTCTAGAGACAGAGTGTGTATTAACGTGGATTTCTCTGTATTTGGTGGCAGTGTGACGAAGTTGCTTCGGAAGACGGCGTTAGCCGCGGAGCTCAGCTCAGAGCGAAATGAGGTAAATGGGAGGGGAGATGATGACGTGACTCCCCCACCCGCCTTAACTGTCAATCCTCCACAAACACAGTCTCTCGGAATTTGCATAAGCACACCCCTTCACCTGCAATTTTAACTTAGTTACAAAGTGATCAAAACTCTTGTTTATATCCTGCGTCCTCTCATTAAACTTGTATCCCGCATTATCCTTGGGCACGAAAAGCACCAGCGGCAGCCTGTCTATTAAGTTAATTTAAAGTTTAGGTTTATACCTCGCTTTGTTTCCGAAGTAGCTGTACTGATGAATATGGTAGTATGTCACTCGCTCGCTTCTTAATGTTTCGCTGCCTTCTCAATTATATAATGCATGTTTTGTTCAGCGTATTTTGGAGCTCTTCCTGGTTTTCTACATAGTGCGTTGACAGTCAGTTCACGTGATTACGTGGGCGGCGTAATGATGTCACACGAAACTCCGCCCCCACGGCGGTCAAGCTCAACTCCATTACAGTAAATGGAGAAAAATACCTTCCAGTTATGACAATTACGCGTAGAATTTCGAAATGAAACCTGCCCAACTTTTGTAAGGAAGCTGTGAGGAATAAGCCTGCCAAATTTCAGCCTTCTACCTACACGGGAAGTTGGAGAATTAGTGATGAGTCAGTCAGTCAGTCAGTCAGTCAGTCAGTCAGTCAATCAGTCAGTCAGTCAGTCAGTCAGTCAGTCAGTCAGTCAGTCAGTGAGTGAGTGAGGGCTTTGCCTTTTATTAGTATAGATTAAGTCTACTGAAAGTAAAAACAGTTGAAAGTCAGAGGACGTTTCTTTTTTTGCTGAGTATATATCAGTATTGAGAGAAAAACATATAGCAATGACAAAAGAAAAGGAATGTCAGCTCTGCTGAAACTTGTAGCAAATCAGACAATGAAAGGTGATACTGTGGTTTTAACACTTGACTCGGTCAATGCAAAAGTGAAAATGTAAAAATCTTTGACTACAGAAAGGCCCAAGGCAATGATCCTGCGTGGTGCATTTCTATATAGTAATGGGCGAGAAAAACTTTTAATGTCATATTTTCATGGAAAAGAGAGTTCACAGAATCCTTGATACAACGGTTGCTGCAACAGTTAAAAATATTTTTCTTCATTATGATATCTAAAAATAGTTGGATAACTTCCAAGATCCAAATTATTAGTTCAACATAACTCTTTATTAGTTTCAAGAAGATTTTTGTCTTACTGGGGTAAAACCAGTAGTAAGTTCCAGATTATCTCATTTTGAATCTCATGTTTTATTGAAGAACAGAAATAAGAAAGATTCTGATAGAATGGGCCAATGTCTATGGAGACCAGTGCTGGACAACAGCACACTATCAAAAATGTTCATGAAATAATCTCATGTTACTCAAGGCACACAATCCACATGCAAAGTCATTCAATCATATGCTCACAACATGCAAAAATGCATTTTTGATAAAATATTTTAAAATAAATACTTCCCGAAAATCAGAGCAGTGCATGAACAGGAAATGCATCCAAATAGGATTACATTTTTGAATTGTATACCTGTCTTTCTCCTTCATTCACTGGTCAAGAATTCTGTCTTCAGTTCAAACTCGCTGAATCCCAACTGAACATGTTTTCTGTTTGCACACTACTCTGATTTTTTTAGGAAAGAATGCATTAATTTTTCACATTGTGAACATAGAACTGGATGACTTTTGATTGATGGTTTTGATATTTTTTGCCGTTATCCATAGACACCCATTCTATTGTAATTTCCGTTTGCCATGAAAATGTGAGATTAAAAATTTTTATCATCCATCACACAAACCACATAGGATAAATAATATAAAAAATATTTTTTAAGTGGAGTATTCCTTAAAGCTTGTACTCAAAGTTCAGGATACGACAAGTTCTTGATATTCTCCAATAAGGCCCCTGTCTTTAGCGTCTAAACACTAGAATTTTTTACAGATTGCATACCAATATGTTCTTTTTTTAGCTTCTCTTCCTTTTGCTACTGAAATCAAAGTGTTCTAGCAGCACAATTTGATCTTCTTGTTTATTTTTGTTTTCATGCCTGCTGGTTGTAAAACATTTTTGAGTGTATATAATCTAGTGAGCAGCATCAGATAATGCAAGATTTACCAAAGGATAAGTGGAGGGTCAAAGGAAAAAATAATGATAAAGAAGGTCAGTTAAGTAATAGAGAGATACAGTAGCAAGACAGACCTCTGAGTGTAAAAAGAAGAAATCTGGAGAGGTGAATTAGTAGAAGTAGACCAGCAGCAAGTATTGATCTTGCCATTAAAGAAATCTGCAGAATCATGGAGGGAGGATGAGGCCATGTTCCCAGACTAAAGGGTCTGACTGATTGTTTTGAACTAGATATTTAGGTTATGATGACCTCTATTGATTACTTCAAATAAGTAAATTATCTTGGCAGCAGGAAATACATCCATGCCTGAATTTAGCTGACATTATATCTTTTATGAATAAATCTAGTTACAACAAAAATCATAAACGTGCTGCTTTATGAAAACGTGTTTATATGCAATACTAAAATGTTTCATTAATTGATTTAGTTTTTCAAGCAAGGAATGTAAGCATTCTGACTCATACCTATCAAACTTGTACATTAAAAATGTAATATATATTGGTGAAATCAATACACAGTGAATTGAGTAATTGCATTTTGATGTACAGGCATTATAAGCAAATGTTGCTAGCGTGGGTCTTGAAAAAAGTAGCAGACATTCATATACATCTAACTCTCAATTAAATATTCTGTAAAGTACAAAAATTCATTTAGAAATTAGCTTTTAGTCATGTGTGTCCTCTGAAGAAAGGAAGACATGGATAATTTTGTGCATAATATGGACAAATACAATTATATTTTCAAAATGTCTTAGGAATATTGTGAGTCTCTTTACAATCTTAACAGTATAGATGAATTTTAGATATGTAAACCAGTTATCAATAATCAATAGAGAGCAGTCTAACAACCTTGGGAAAAAGATTGCTAATGTTGTTTTACATTAATTATTTTAAGTAATCTGTTAGTCAAGTGTCTATTAATATACTCATTTTTTAACCTGATTTTTCCATTGCAGTGTTACAGGAAGGCAGAATCGATATGTGCAGAATCAGGCACAAGGCATGAACCAAGCCTGAGTGGGACACGACATTTAGTTTAATTTCATTTTTAAATTATTTATTGACTTCGTACTATTTTTATTTACAATTTAATTCTAAGTTTAGTGTCAGCTTTATAAAGTCCTGACCATATTCTATTTAGGTTTTTATTATTGTGTGCATCACCTTAATTAGTTTCTATTTTGAGAAAATCATTTCAGATTTGTTTTCAACTTTATAATGAAAAGACCAATTTGATGTAGGTTAGGAATTGATTGCTGCATCTCCTTCAGCCAAAGACTATAAAAACACACAGATTTGCCCATAAAAAACTCACTGAGTCTTCTTTAGCTACAGCTAACCATAGAACTATCTCTCGAATGTTTTGTAAAACATCTTTCACTTGCAGTGTAGTGGTGTCTTTCTCTTCAAAGAATAGGCTGTTTACTTTTAAACTTCAGGCGAGTTACTTCACAGTACCAAGTAATTTGCACAATTTGTTAGATATTCTTGTTTTAGTAAATTGTTGTACCAGTCTTCCCCTGTTTTTTGTTTGGTTGACTGAGGTGAAGACAGAAGCTTTCTGAAGACATGCAGTAAATGCTTGTTGGCCATGATACATAGTCAGTTTACCTTCAGTGGTAGGTTGTGCTTTTTCACCATATCACAGTTCTTAATATCTTTATTGACATTTTTATGGAAGCTGATTAAAGTTTATTTTTAAATTTGTTAGGTTCTCTTTAATTGAGCTTCACAAGCCCTACTGCCTACAATGATTATGAAATTGTTCTTGTTACTGTCTGTACTTTACTCATAGAAGTCACAAGTCACATGTACAAATAGTTCTTTGCTATGTGCTCAAACACATGTCCTTTCCAGCTAGATAACAGCTATTACGTACATTAGATTACATAGTCAATTGCTGTGTAGATGGTTAATAAAAGAGGAGGGACAATCAACAGCACACTCCTGACAGTCGGTTTATTTGAAAATACAGAAAACAATACATTCATTTTTCCACCCATTTTTACTTTATTTTAGTTAGTTTTCAGCATGTAGTTTGTATAGTTTTTTTTCTTCTCTCAGCACTTAATTTGCTTTTATCTCAGTTAACTAAGTGGGTTTTGAGTCATTTTAGTTGTAATATTCATTAACGATAATCACCTGGTGAATCACCACACACACACTTCCATTCACTAATAATAGGTCTATTAACTTAATGTGAATGTCTTTAGTACCTGGCTAAAACTGATATGCATCCTCTCTAAATAGAGAGAGTAAACAGGGCCTGCAGCTGTGAAATGACTGTGCTAACTACTGCACCATTGTGCTGCCCATACTTAAGTAAGTGATCACTTGAAAGAAGTTTTAGATGTATGTTCATGTTGTACTTATTCTTATAACTGAAGCAATATGTAAAAAGCTGATTATAAGCCTTCACAAATCAAAACGTGGTTTAAAAAGCAGAGAAAAATAGGTTTCAGAAAAAAAGTTTTTTTTGATGCTGCATATAACGAAGCACTGATTATACTATTGTGCTCATGCTATGCTTATATGAGAAGCCAGATTACCATCTGTAAAATTTCAAAGGTGAAACCCCCAATGAAGTGTACATTTTTAAGCTGGTTTATTGTTTATATCTCATATTCTATTTTTGCTAAATGTTAGATATTCTGATCAAAGTAAATGCTATCAAACCGTGGTTATAACTTTACATTTCCAACTTTCACTGACTAGAAATCTGTGACTATAATTTACAGTAAATGGAATGTACCATAATAAATGTGTTATGATAAACCACAGTATTGCCTTGCTTATTCAAGAAAAACATTCTGTACAGTTAATGAACACAAAAAAAGTGTGGTTTGGACATTCCAGAATAAGCTCACAATGGCTCAGAGGCTTAGACAGAGCTGTGTGGCTACCCCCACAACATACAGTCTTGGTTTTAGTAGATTAATATTCTGGGAACATAACAGAAAGACAGAGCTCCTTTAGTATGTAGCCAATGGTAGACATTCACAGTAACCTTAGTGCTATTAATGTGTACAGAGTAGCCAAAGTGACCACAAATCTGTTAGAATTAAACATTAAAAATGTCTCCTGAAACCTTTTCCCAGCATGACTGAATGAATGATTTAAGACCCAAGTTCCAGCTAGCTCAATTTATTTAACCACAATCTTTATTACACTAATTACAAACAGACTTTTATTTTAATTTAATTTTAACTGGTATTTTTATAGTGTAATATCACATAATGTAGCATAACATTTTCAAGCTTGACTAATCCAATTCAGGGCTATGAACGGTCAGTTATGGGAACCAGTTAGTAATTAAAGGAATTAGAACAGTGTATCCCAGGTGTTACTTTAAAAGTTTATTCTACAACAAGATCACAGGGACATAGTGGGAAAATTGTCAAGGGCAGATGTCAGAAAAATGTTGAAAAGTTTTTTGTCACGCAAAGAACCACATATATATGGAATACATTAATGTAGTGTGATGGAGAGTAGGACTGTAGAGACCTTCAAATCTTGACTTGTTATGAATGAATAATACTGTATACTGTAGATCAGTGGTTCCCAAACTTGGTCCTGGGCTGTGGCTGCAGGTTTTTGTTCCAACCAACTTCCGTTTTTCATTGGACTCTTAGCCTAATTAAGTGAGTCAATGTAGAAATTACAAACTAAATTTGGTAGATTTTTATTAAAATGTAGTAAGCTGTTATATAGGGAATATATAGTTTTTTTTTTAAGTCATTAACATTATCTTCAACCTAATCTTCATTCTGCTTTTCCAGGTGTTCTGGTTATTTAATTGATTATTTACTAATTAGCCGGTCTGACACTGACGTTATTGCAGCTTTCATCATTCTGGGTTTCTGCTATGCTGGTTGTTAATTGTCACTATTAGGGTTGAATGAAGGGAACAAACTACCCAGGAAAAAAGGAAAATGATAGGAAAACAACAAAAGAGAGTTAAGCATTTTTAGCTTTAGAAAAAAATAGAAATATCTATAAATGTCTTATAAATGTAAAAACCATGTTGTTGTTTTTATGAATGCAGAATATGAGAAGAATAAAAAAAGACCTGCTAATTAAATGTGATCAGTTGTTATTGATTAATTATCACCAATTGTGAATCTGGTTGGAACAAAAACCTGCAGCCACAGTGGGTCCCGAGGACCAAGTTTCGGAACCACTGACATAGATAAATTCAATGGATAAGCTTGTTGAGCCAAATGGCTTGATCTCATCACAATTGCTCTTATGTTATATCGCCGGACACACTCATATTTACACCCACATTACAATAAGGTTAATTTGGAACTGTCAGTTTAACCTAACTTGATTGTGTTTGAGGATGTGAATGGAAAGCTTCAGTACATGGAGAAAACCACACAAAGAAACAGCTATGATTTTCAGACTCCACAAAGGACACTAACCAGATGTCCATTAGGCAATAATGTTCATTGTGTCTCTAGGCTGCCAGAGTGTAATATTATTAATTGATTTACTACTGCTACTTTCTGTAATGCCCTATTTACACTAAAGTATACATACTGCATCATCTGTAAGACAAACTGTGCTTTTAAAAATTAAATTAAGATCTCTATTTTAAATAACTGTTTTTCTAGAAGAATCCCAAATTTCCTTTGTAATGCTTTCCTGTCTAGTCTCCAATTTTTAAAGAAAGTATGTACAGCCTTAAAAACAGATGTTTTAAATTCTAAATGTGCAAGAAAATGGTTAATAGTATATGAAAGTAGCAGCTGAATTTCATTGGGAAGAGAAAGGGTGAAATAACATACAAAATAGGAAACAGCAAATGTTCTCATTTCATAGTTAGTTTTCTGACATTTTCATGTGTGAAGAAGTCAAGAACCTGTCAGTAGCTACAGAGATTATCAAGGAGATACTCAGTGATTTGTAAATTGTTAAAAGAAAAAGAAAGCTCAAATGAAGTAAAAAAACAGAGTATCCAGTGAATAAAATAATGCATGCCAAAGTAACTTAAACAAACTTCAGCCATCTTCTAGGACTAGGTAACTATACTTGCAAGTACACATTAGATGCAGGATTATTTACTGATATATGCAAGACTTTAGCATACTAAACTAAAGAATAATGAAAGTAAATGTGTCTTCAAGATTTTTAATTGAACTATAGACATTCTTTACACACTGATCCTTATATAATGTGGCTAGAAATGTAGTATTTGACAAGCATACTATGTTATAATAAGAAGACTAAACAGTAATTTCAAATATCATTATTAAAAATTGATAATGGCCTTAAGGAAATCTTTTTAAACATATCTGATATATATACTGTATATATATATATATATATATATATATATATATATAGTCACACACGTGCGCTTAGGAGGCAGTATACATGTCCTCAGGTGAGTGAAAAACTAACAGATGGGGGGTTGTACTGTGTTAATGATGCCTTTCTCTGACCTTTCAGAAATAAAGACGATAAATAGTACAACAATACCTGCACCAATCCAGAATTATGAAAATGGCGACTCATCCACTTCCTCTACAACATCACTTCCGGCTCTTTGTGATGACGTCACTTCTGGTCCCCTCCAGATGATGACACTTACGGCTCATCATGATGATGTCACTTCTGGTCCCTTTCAGGTGAAGTCACTTCCGGCTCTTCGTGATGACGTCACTTCCGGTCCCATCCAGATGAAGTCACTTCCGCTATGATTCATTTCCTGCCGCCATTTTCTTATGATATAAAAAGCCATTTTAAAAACAACACAATGTCAAATGTTGAATGTTTTTCACAATACTTTGACCAAAGAAATTGCACCAGCAATATACGGGGCATATTGCCCAACACTTTAACTTTGTCTTGTGACGTTATTATATCACAATTGGTGTAGCCGGAAGGATTTATACATTGTTTCAGGATGTCAAAGGGACAAGACCTGAATGCCGTGTTGAACACAATGATGGCCGAATTACAGCAAGTGAAGTTGCAATTAGGAGACACGAGGACCCGGTTGGCTGAATCAGAAGCTTGAGCGGCAGCAGCAACAAGAATGGAGACATCGCGGTCTGTACCTCCTTTATTAACCTATCTAACAGAAGATGATGATGTAGAAACCTACTTTCTGGTATTCGAACGCAACGCTAAACGTAATGCATGGCTGTAGACAGAATGGGCTTACATTCTGGCACCCTATATGAAGAGGGAGACGCAGAGGGCTTATTATGAGCTCACTGAGGAGCAGGCTGCCGATTATGAGCTCCTAAAGAGAGAAATTTTTAAATGCTATGGTGTATCGGCGGCACAACAGGTGAGAGAATGGCAAGCATGGAGGTTTGACCCCGAAATATCCATTCGTACCCAAGTATACGAGGTATGGGGAAAAGTGGGCAGATGGCTAAGGCCAGATGTTAATAGTGCCCAACGTATGGCCGAGTTGTTAACAATCGAGACCTTCATTGATGCTCTGCCTGAGAAACTCGCCCAGCAGGTCCGCAAACAGGAGGTTACCTCTATGGATAACCTCATCGAGGTAGTGGAGCGTAATTGGATGGCCTGTAAATCGGAGGGTTCAGAATGGTCCTTGCGTTCAACCCGACAGGTTCGTGTACTTTATTCAGAGCCCACCCGATCTAATCCCGATATCTCCACAAGGAAGAAAGAGAAACCAAGCAATCCTCCACGCTGTTTCAAGTGTGGAGGGTTGGGTCATTTATTTACTGCTTGCCCATCACCAGAGCCGATGGATTGCTCATTGGGAAAGGGAGAGAGGTAATGTGCTATCGTCACCCTTTTATCTTTTCCGTATATGGGAGCAGTAATTGTTAATGGTTATAAAGTCACTGCAATGTTTGATTCCGGGAGTAACATGTCCATTGTTGCTCACCGTTATGTTTTACCGTGACAGTGGGTGAATCATAAAATTAGTTTAAAATGTATACATGGAGACACTCGATGTTATAGAGCAGCCTCTTGTATAATCACGGTAGACAATGTAATGAAGACCACTGTAGTGGCAGTTATGACCTATCCAACCTTTCCAGTTATATTGGGACGTGATTGGTCTCATAATAAAAGCGGTATACACGATACTGTTCCTGGTTTAAAAGAGGGCATGGTAGTGGATAGAAATGACACTAATCCGACTGCCTCCACGCTGTGTACAAGCTCCCATAATTCCCCGTTAGATAGTTTAGCAGATGGAGAAGGAACATCAGGCACTACGAGAGGCAATACACCCCTTATACCTGTTGCTCCTGAAACTCCTCCCATCGAGGTAGCTCAGGATCCCATTAGCGATTTAGTTTCACAATTTAAAATTACACCCTCATCCTTTAAACGGGAGCAGTGGAATGACGATTCCTTAAAGTTTGCTAGAAATGCAGTGGTTTCAGTAAACGGACAGATGTCTGTAAATCCCTTACCATGAATGCCCTAGTTTGTTAGAAAAAATTATCTGTTATATCACATGGCTGAACATAATGGGGAAATTAGAACATTACTATTAATTCCCCGCACTTTTCGTCGTTACGTATGTGAATTAGCTCATGCTCATTTACTCGGAGCCCATTTGGGGACTGATAAAACTTTAGAACATATTAAATTCAGATTCTATTGGCCGGGAATAAATGAGGAGGTCCGACGTTTCTGCGCTTCGTGTCCAGAGTGTCATATTCGACAGATTCCTAGGAGGGACCGTGCTCCTCGTATTCCTCTTCCTTTAATTGACATTCCCTTTGAAAGAGTTGGAATCGACCTTGTAGGACCCATTGAACCTTCGCTCCGAGGTCATAAATATATTTTGGTTCTAGTGGATTATGCCACGCGATTTCCAGAGGCTGTTCCTTTGTGCTCAGCTACTTCTAAAATAATTGCTCGGGAATTGGTAGGGATATTCGCACGTGTTGGGATTCCCAAAGAGGTTTTAACAGACCAAGGAACTCCTTTCACATCGGAGACGTTCAGGGAGGTTGCTAAGTTACTGTGCATTTCACATCTGAAAACATCGGTCTATCACCCCCAGACAGATGGCTTGGTAGAACGATTTAATCAAACTCTTAATCAAATGTTACTCAAGGTAGTTAGCGAGGATGGTCGAAACTGGGATCATTGGCAAGGGCCATATGAAATTAAGGAACGGAAAGGGCTTGTTGACTACTTAGTTAAACAACCTAATCATTGGCCAAGCAAGCGTGTTTACCATATTAATTTGCTGAAACCGTGCAAGGACAGAGACTCTGAACCTCTCTCCAGCTAGCCACGCTCCATTTTTGCTGAATATCAACCCCTTAATTTCGGTTCTAATTTGTCTTGGCAACAATGACAAGAGCTGGAATCAGCTATCTTGTCCATCCCGGAAGTAGTTAGTGAGCTGCCTGGTTGCACTGAGCTGATTGAACATGACATTGTTATTGACCCAGGGGTGGCTGTCAGAGAACGCCCATATAGGCTACCTGAAGCAAAGAAAAATGAAGTGGGGTTGGAAATTAGACGTATGCTCTGGATTGGCAGACTGGGATGGTAGTCCCCCTTTTTAAGAAGGGGGACCGGAGGGTGTGTTTCAACTACAGAGGGATCACACTCCTCAGCCTCCCTGGAAAAGTCTATTCGGGGGTTCTGGAGAGGAGGGTCCGTCGGATAGTCGAACCTCGGATTCAGGAGGAACAGTGTGGTTTTCGTCCTGGTCGCGGAACAGTGGACTAGCTCTACACCCTTAGCAGGGTCCTGGAGGGTGCATGGGAGTTTGCCCAACCAGTCTACATGTGTTTTGTGGACTTGGAAAAGGTATTAGACCGTGTCCCTCGGAGAATCTTGTGGGGGGTACTCTGAGAGTATGGGGTACTGGACCCCCGATAAGGGCTGTTCAGTTCCTGTACGATCGGTGTCAGAGCTTGGTCCGCATTGCCGGCAGTAAGTCGAACCCGTTTCCAGTGAGAGTTGGACTCTGCCAGGGCTGCCCTTTGTCACTGATTCTGTTCATAACTTTTATGGACAGAATTTCTAGGTGCAGCCAGGGCGTTGAGGGGTTCCGGTTTGGTGGACTCTGGATTGGGTCATTGCTTGCAGATGATGTTGTCCTGTTTGCTTCATCAGGCTGTGATCTTCATCTCTCTCTGGATTGGTTCACATGACTATGGTCCTCAGCCGGAAAAGGGTGGAGTGCCCTCTCAGGGTTGGGGGCGACATCCTGCCCCAAGTGGAGGAGTTCAAGTATCTCGGGGTCTTGTTCATGAGTGAGGGAAGAATGGAGCGTGATATCGACAGGCGGATCGGTGCGGCGTCTGAAGTGATGCGGGCTCTGCATCGGTCTGTCGTGGTAAGAAATGAGCTGAGCCGTAAGGCAAAGCTCTCAATTTACCAGTCGATCTATGTTCCTACCCTCACCTTGGTCATGAGCTGTGGGTTGTGATCGAAAGAACAAGATCACAAATACAAGCGGCTGAAATGAGTTTCCTTTGCAGGGTGTCTGGGCTTTCCCTTAAAGATAGGGTGAGAAGCTCAGTCATCCGGGAGGGGCTCAGAGTAGAGCTGCTGCTCCTCTGCATCGAGAGGAGTCAGATGAGGTGGCTTGGGCATCTGATCAGGATGCCTCCTGGACGCCTCCCTGGTGAGGTGTTCAGGGCAGGTCTAACCGCGAGGAGGCCCTGGGGAAGACCCAGGACACCCTGGAGGGACTATGTCTCTCGGCTGGCCTGGGAATGCCTCGGAATTCCCCCGGAAGAGCTAGAAGAAGTGGCCGGGGAGAGGGAAGTCTGGGTATCTCTACTCAAGCTGCTGCCCCCGCGACCTGATCTCGGATAAGCGGAAGAGGATGGATGGATGGATAAAAAGTAGAATTTGTTGAATATCATGAGCTTAAGATCTCCACTCAGGAGGTAGTTTATATCTTTGATATGGTATTGGTAAGACATTTACTGTATCATCTGTAATATGAAAGAGTACAGAAGCTTATACAACATAACCACTGTAGAAAGAATGGGTCACCATCATATTGCACTGAGCAATGGCTACAATGTGATATAACTTTGTATCACTATAGGGTGAAAAGAAAGAACCGATCTTCTAAACATACATACGTTTTTTTTAAACACAATGACATAAATGCTGACAGATTAAGTACAATTTAAAATACTGACTTAACATTAAGGTTATTAGTTCATTTGGTTATTAACTCTGTTTTATACTGTACTTAAAGATACATTCAAGAAACAGAACTCTAGTGTCATCACATACTGTAAATAATGAAACATGTACTATGTTTGTTTTTAGTTTGCTCTAAAAACAAGGGCAGGCATAATTAAAAGAGGAAACCTACTACTAAATCCAAAGCTGCACTAGAGTCTGTCTCAGCCTGCTAAGCTTGCGTGGTTTTCCACTGTAGAGGCAACGACAGAAAGTTTGAATATATTTACTGAAATATCACTGCTAACAGACACCACTCTATGTAAAGCAATGCAGGTGCTGGAGGCAGTTTCATGAAGAACATAGAAATGTGTGAACTCTTAACAAACAATGCTCTTTAAATAGACAAAAAGATACTATTTCATGAAGTAACAAAAAGAATTTCAGTTTATTTGGCCGGATTCTATGTTGAAAATGGCAAATTCATTTACTTCCACAGTCAGAAATTATCCCACGACAAGCAGCAAAAACCCTTTTGTACAATTCTTTTTTTTCCTGCTTAGTAAGCACACATTTGTGGGCTTTGCTTACATTGTATTTATTATCCTTGATTAAAGACTTCTAGTGAAAACCTCATTGACAGAACAGATAAGAGCTGTGGAAGTAGGCCTGTAGTACTTGAGTCCAGCCCTTGACTCGAGACGTTTCTTCTGTTGTCACAGACAAGACTTGAACTGCACATGTGCAACACCCCAAGTACACCTCACTGTTGAAAATGGGATGGGGCAGGGTCTGATTCAAGTTGAGTTAGATGTTCATCTGCGATTAGTTTCTAATAGCACAAGAACTTGATTTATTCTTCCATTGTTAGAACAACTGTGGCTTTGTTTATTTTGTAGCCACTGCATTTTGTTCTGAACATTTGACTGCAGTTTGAGGTTTGTACACCTTACTATATGGAAGAGCTGTAAAATATATATTTTAACGTTAACTTGTTTTCAGTTTTGTAGATTAAAAGGATACAAAGCAATCTATTTGTCCATGAACTGTTTTTTATTCTAGATTAGAAAAAAGATAAATAATGTTTCTGTTTTTCAATATTATCTTTGAAAATTAAACTAAAATGAGTGAAGGATACACAGGACTCTCAATAGGTAATGTCCTGTTATTTTTCTAATCCAATAATGGGCTTCTGTAGTAATGTAAAGGACACTAAGGAATACTGAGATTTTATGGCAGAGATGTGCACATACCCACTACCTACAAAAGGAAAAATCATAAATCATATTAGACAGTAGCAACATAATCATTTACAAGATGTTGTATAGAGCAGGTACCAAAATATGTGAAAAGTTAAATTCTTTGATGAAGTATACAGTTTATGCAGTTTGAGTATTTTAAGTTACCAATACATTGTTTTATGTGCCCACATGAGCCAGGTGTTTTGCACAGATTTATCTTTGTAGACTGTTTCTTTGATAATTGGCATATAGAATGTTACTGGTACAGAATGCTAGAAAGATGTGTGGGACATTAGATACAGTATGAATCTGATGTTGAGTAATCTATGAAAATTTGAAGTTTCAGTTTAGCTTATGTCACGCATGCGCGAGTAGGAGACCGCGGACGGACCTTAAACCACTTCGAAAGACGTTCGCCGGCATGGTGTGGCGGGCTACTAACCTTTCTCCTTTGTCTTCCAGGAAAAAAGACGCTCCGCCATTGTAACCTTCCCGCAGTACGTCCACTTCCGCCCTTCCTCCGCCATCTTCCTTGACGTCAGCAGTCCCATCCTCCCTCACGGTTCCTTCCCAGCATTCCTCTACTTCCGGCTCCTCCTCTATAAAATGGCCGACGACGCCTCTGAAGGCGTCGCGCATATGAACTGTTTTGTTTATGTCTCTGACCTGGTTTTCTTTTTTGTGTGAGGTATCACAATATACGGAGCCGGAAACCCCAAAACTTTATGCTGTCTGTTGCTCTATTTTTACTCTTAATATGACTTTTACTTCAATGTAGCACAACATACTTTGTGAAGGAGGGATTAAATACTATTAGATATTTTTAGAGAATGTTTAGTGTAATGTCAGGTGAAAAGCCATACTTGAAATAAATTATACAGTCTAATTTTACCCTACTCTGTCATTTCACTTTAATTGTTTTTGATTGTTTCAGATAAAAGTGCAACATGGTTACCTAAGAAAAAAAAAAAAAAAAAAGTATAGTAGTAATTAACTGTTCAGAAAATGTATCTGTTAGTTTATGTAATTTGAAGTACGATCACATTTTTTATTTGTGATTGGAGCTATATGTTCACTACCACACTTCAGTGTCATGTTGTGCACTCCCCCACCACCATTCAAGAATTGGTAATATCCTTTTACATGCTTAAATCCATTGTCTAAAGCAGTGGTTCCCAAACTTTTCTATGCCTCGCACTCCTAGAAATTTTATTGAGTTGATTTATGTCAACTCCTATAGAAGTATTGAAGATGTCAAATTTCTTGTTTATGAACCACTTACAGTTATGTAAACTTTTACCTCTGCATAAAATTTCAATATAAATTGAGCAATTTACATTTATAAATCTCAGTAATGTTGTAAATGTGTCCCCTGTGAAGGTTAACTATAACTACAACCATATGGAATATTAGAGTCTTCACTTACTCAGAAGAAATGTTAACAGTAAAGAGAAGTGTAATATTATTTTGAAACCTATAGTGTATCTATAACACAGCAATAAATATTGCTAATGTGGCTAGATTAAAATGGTCAGTTTAAAGCAAAGATAAATCAGTATTAATATCTATATCTTCAATACATAGACCCATATATCAATATCACAAATGCACCTCAACAATATAAACCAGGTATCAAATTCATCATTTATGTTCATCAAAAACCCCACCTATTATACAATTATAATGCCCCCACAGTTAAACTGAAAACCGCCAAAATCTAAATCAATCCTATGAAAAACAAAACATCAAGATAAAAACAGTCTCAAATGAAGGTTAACCCCATTTTTAATGCGTGGAGAAGGAAGATGTCTCACACTCAACCAAGATACAGATACTCCATTATCTTTTGAGCCTGAAGTCTAGGAGTCAACAGGACTAATAATTCTCATATCTGAAGTGGACCTCTTGATATCAGCTTAGTAATTCAGTTGAAGGTCAGTGCCCTTTCTCCTGTGGCAGAAGAAGTCAGACTCTGTTTCTTTCTTCCTATGCATTTCAGAACCGGACTGGGTCCTTTATCAAGGACTAATCTCATAAGGGCAATGATGCACTATTGCTTAAAAACACGTTAGATAACATTACCAAAACATAATAAACTTTGCACATCATAATCCCTAACACACACACACATTTGACACTGAAGCATTAAACAAAAAACTATGAGAAATAAAGTTGAACAATACCCAAATATATTCATAGTTCTAATATCCACAGAGATATCTGAAAATCGTCAAGAATAAGATTTACATTCTATTTGTGTTGATTCCAATGGAGTGATTAACAGATAAACTAAAAGTAAACAGCAACTTGTGCATCAGAAGTATACAAATAATACCTGTAGAAGGCACACAGGATGGACAGGCATTCTGGCAGGAAGTCAGGAAGATCCCTTACCTGGACGAGAGGCCCCCGAGTGAACAGGAAGGCATCCTGGCCAAGTGAGGGAAGGATGGTGCACCTGGACAAGGCTCCCCTAAGTGAGGGATGGACATCCCAGTCAGAGAAGATTCCCAACCCGGACAGGTGGCCCCGGGCAAATGGACAGGTGTCCCAACCAGAAAAGATTTCAGTATCTTGCCTGGGCAGTTGAAAAGAGAAGGACAGGGAAAGACTATCTCCAAGGGGTGTTTAATCCACCCAGGCACTAGTTGTAAGCAGCCCTCCATATCAGTGCCCATTTGGGAACCAGCAGGGAATGCCGGGAGTTGTAGTCCGTGGGTGCCGCAAGGGGTTGCTGCAGGGAGATATACTCCACACTATATTGGACCTGCTTCCAACGGGCAGTAGCCCCGGCACTGAAAGTACTCTCAGCTCCTCAATAAAAGGGACCACACTCCTTTGTCCAGGCGAGTCAGAGATGGGAGGATAGAAAACAACACTCAACTGAAGGAAGGTTGTGTGGTGGTGAGAGGAATTGTGAGGTATTGTGGAGAGAGACAGAGAGAACCTGTGCTTGTTACTTTGAACAGGTATTTTTGTAATAAAGGCACCTTTATTTGAACTCGGAACTGTGGTTGTGTGTTCATATTGGGGTTTGGGGCTCACTGGTGCCTGATTCCATCACTGACATTCGTCTTGCACTGAAACAAAGTTAAAAGCCGCAAGTGCACAGAAGTGTTAAATATCAAAGTAAGCATCCCAAGTCAAATGCTTCATTTATGCCAATTGGTTTAAGTATTTTTAAATGAAAGATCCAAAAAGATTCTCTGCGTAATAGCGTTTTCTCATAGTCGCCACCTCATGGTTACTGTTTGACTATATCAAGGATGGTGTATTTTAAGTCCATGATTGAGTGATTACATTCCTTAACATGTTTCAAAACAGATTGCTCTTCTGACAACCTTCTGATATCACTCTTACGTTCCACTATGTGCCCTTGGATCACTCGTTCTGTTTTGCCCACACAGAACAATAAACAGGGACAAAAAAGTAAGTATATAATACCCGTAGTCTCACAATCAGATCGATGCTTCAACATGATGGTAAAATTAGAACCCACTATATGATCCTCTCTATGTACATTGCAGCAGCAACTGCATTTTAGACAGGGGAAATCTCCCAGTTTGCTAAATCTACTGGGCAAATCCATATGACTGTTCTGATTCAGGTCAGATGTTTTAACCACCATATATTTAATACTGCAGTTACATGAAAGAGAGAACACAGGTGGAGATCTACAAAATGGAAGTAATTGTAAAACATGCCAGTGTTTGAGAATGTTCCATCTGAGTGCACTGGAATCTATACTAATAAAAGGCAAAGCCCTCACTGACTCATTCATCACTAATTCTTCAACTTCCCGTGTAGGTAGAAGGTTGAAATTTGGCAGGCTCATTCCTTACAGCTAACTTACAAAAGTTAAGCCGGTTTTGTTTCGAAATTCTATGCGTAACGGTCATAACGGTCGACAACGTCCGCCATTTTGAACTTTCTTATTTATGGTCCCATCTTCACGAAATTTTGTAGGCGGCTTCCCTGCGCTAACCGAAACCGATGTATGTACTTATTTCAGTGGTATGATGCCACTGTCGGCCGCCATATTGAACTTTCCAACGGTCTTTGTTACTTATGGGCCCATCTTCAAGAAATTTGGTACGCGGGTTCCCAACGCGAACTGAATCCTACTTACGTACCGTCCTCCATCCCAATGCCTCCCACGTTGTTGGCTGGCTGCCTGCCTATATAAGGCTGTCCGTCGCTCCGGTCTCTACATTCCCTTCCTTGCTTTGCCACGGGATTCACTTCTCCCTGCTGATAACTACAGCCTTTTTATTTAATCCTCGGCTTCTCCGGTGTTTTATTGTTCGTTTATTACGATTATAGTTATTGTGTAGGTATTTTAGACTTACTTTACATTGTTCAGGTACCCATTTTCTTTATCGTTCCAACCATACCCCTATTAACATGTCTATCGAGGTGATCACCATCGATCAAAGAACTGTCACTTACCGAGTGGTTTCCATGCCCGGAGCTGGCACCTACCTTTTCCATTCTCTTTGTTACATATTGCACGTCCATATCAGGCTCACTCTTGATATCCGGAGGAACGTTGTGTCTTATGTATTGAATGACTGGGACAGGTTCAAGGTGTGGACTGATGACGGTACAGGAGATAATTATACTACACAGGAGCACTATAAGAGTGAAATGCTTAAGCCCTTCACCTATGGTTCTGCATATGAGTTGATGGCTGCCGCTGAATTGTTCGGTTGTCGCTTTCAAGTGTACCGAAATGGCCAAATATTTTACACCTTTGGACAACTGCCAATGCCTCTTAAATATCTTAGATTCACAGGTGACGATTTCAGTAGTGGACACTTTGATGTTTATGAATTTTTAAACTCTCAAAAGCTGGATGTGAAGTAATCTATAAAACCGGTTGTACAGTATGCTTACAACGCTTGACAGATGCCGAATGTCACTTCAACACAAGTCCTGCAAATACTGTCGTAATTGAAACAAACCATGAAACTCAAACCGATTGTGACAGCAGCAATCCAAGCTTTGAGATTTGAAACAAGATTACTTTTCACATGGCCAACTGTACATTGCATGCTCAAGAGAAAGCTCAGCGCACAGCTTGGTCATATTACAACCGGAGGCCCGAAATGACAATGCGGTATACAAAGAGATCCTTAACAAATAATTATTGGTATATTTTCCCTCAGTTTAAAAAGGTTTAATTTTCTTCTTAATAAAAACTTAAGGCAGTATTTCGCCGCTGCGAAGCGCGGGTATTTTGCTAGTGTATAGAATATATAAAAGCGCATGTCAAATTGTCACTGCATTGTCGTGATTTAGTTAAGGATAACAATGTATCCTTATAGATACCTTGATATAAGGCTCTTTTATATGCTTCTTTAATATTTTTTTTCTTATATTCCATGTCCACAAATCTTTGATAATAATCTTTAGCTTGAGTTGAAAAGTCCAACCTGTTAGTACATATCTTTTGACACCTCAAAAATTGTAAAATAGGTCAATTATTAATCAAGGCTCTAGGGTGGCACCAAAAGCATTGTGTTTCTATCTGTAGGTTTATGGTACACCTTGAATATAAATTCTGCCACTAAGACATCAAGGAAGGCAATCTGATGTTTACTGTAGTTTAATGTAAATTTCAGATTCGTATCACACTCATTTAAAAAGGTGTGGAAGGATATCAGTTGTTCAATTGACTCTCTCCATACCACAAATATATCATTAATGTATCTAACACAGAGTACAACATGAGAGTACATAGGGTTGGAGTCTGCATATACTGTATGTACAGTAAGTGTCTGCAAAATTAGCCACATTTAAATTAGCAACACTGGAGCTAAAAGCCACTCCCATCCCTACACCTTTATGCTTTCAAAAAAAAAATTGTTAAAATAAGAAATTTGGATGTGAGCATCAGTAGGCTTTGTGCCCTAGGAACCAAGTTATCCAAACTATTCTATAATATTTCAGTAATTATTTACCATTCTGGTGCTGATCTTTCTGATCACAAAATAGGTCATTACGATAGCAACTGATGAGAAGAATTCATAATTAACTGCAGAATTACGGCATTCGAGGGTTCCTCTAGAGTGACTCTTTCTCTTGCTCGATTTGGCTCAAAAACTATTCAGCACATCGTCATCTCATAACAGGCTTAATTTTTGTGTTTGATATTTTCCGTACAGCCGTTTTAGCTCTAGACCATCCTCAAGAAACTGCAAAACACAGATACACACACACAGACACACACCCATTATCGAGATATCAATGTTTTCAATATCGGGAAACCTAAAATGCCAAGATCCATCGAAAACCAGAGATTGAAATTTTTGACAAATCTAAAGCTTTTGCTCCTCCCCCATAGATGGCAGGTAATGAAGGGGGAGGATGCAAAGCAAAAAAGTTCAATATCAGATCCACATCTGCTAGCTGTAAAATAAGGTTACAATAAGATGGGGTAAAGCAGACCACTTATATAATGATTCCCGAATTGTATCAAGCCGCCTCGTGTGGTATATTGGTATACAAAGATTCTATATTTAAAATGGCCAATGTGCATATACAGTAGGCTTATATTAAAAAAAATCTCCATCTGTTAATAAACTCTGTTGAATGTCTAATATATGACCGTCCCAAAGGAACTAAGTGGCATATTCAGTAAATTTATTTACAGTATTAAATAAATTCAATAAATTGAGCTAAACATTGTAATAATGAGTTACAAGCTGATGCAATGGGATGGCCAGGAGAATTTTTAAAATCTTTATGTATCTTAGGAAGTTTTTTCTTGATATGTTATCTTCTTTCCTTGTGAAGCTTAGACACTTGATTGATGATCTGGGGACTGGGGCATCCCGCAAAGTATCAGGCGCTGCAATGCAATTCAAAAACAGACCTACCACACAGTTAAAACTGCCAGGACCTCCAGCAGGAGAGATGGGCCCGGTATAAGTGGCAGGTGTTGCATCTAATTCAGTCCCCCTTGTCAACTCCAGCAACAATTTCAATTAAACCTCAAAATCAGTGAAGTTTCACTATCAGGGCTCACACAGAAATCAATACTAGACCTCACCCTTTTCTATGGATCATTGCAAGGTCCAATTATGTTAATAAAAGTAGTTCACCTTTATGAATGCTCTACTCACAACAATGAAGACGCACATCTAAGTTAGACAGCGCACCTCACTCAATTTTGACAAATTGGGACTCAGCCTTCCTCTTTGCCGCACACCCTGAAATGCAATCTCACATCCCCAGGCACCCAGTATGGGAACCCCTGGTATAAGGTGAATCCACAGGAGTACTGCATAGTTGAGTCAATGGTCTTGAAGATTTTTTTGTGTCTTGACCTTGCTTCAGTCTTGCTATCATTTGAACTTGGTCTTGACTTTGTTCAACCCCACCTTAGAATCGGTCTTGATTCAGCCTTAAAAAGTTGTGCTCTTAGACTTTTCTTGGTCTAGGAAAAGATGGTTTTGACTGCATAACTACATGCAACATCATTAAAGTGTACTAGATTTGTTATGTTATGATTTTGTTTTAGCAGCAGTAAAAAACAATTATTATATAACCTAAAATTCTAATTGTATCTCTGCTTTTGAAGTTAACTTCAAAATATAATTTGCCAAAGGTGTTCTGTAAATTGAAAATCTTATTTGAACTTCTTCTCTTTGTCAAATACACAACAAAAATAATTTAAAAAAATCATAAATTGAAGAGCGCATTCAGGAAAACTCGGTTAAACTGAGCACGCTTACTGATCAATTGGAGCATCTCAAGGAGACATTCACGAATCGGATTGAAATGGTCGAACATTCAGCTGCCAGTGCCGAAGAAAGAGCAATAAATGTCAGTTCCGAATGCAAAAAACTCGGAGAAAAACTTGGAGACAGACTGGCTGCTTTAGAAGATGGCAGTAGAAGGTATAATGTCAGAATTGAAGGTCTGCCGGAGAATCGAGAAAGTTCAAACCCTGTGAAATTCGCAGCTGAACTTTTTTCTAAAATAATCGGGGACGACTTTAAAGCAGAATCTGAGATAGCAGCGGCTTACCGCGTACGCGGACCAAACACCGTCAGACCCCGACCAAGATCTTTTATAGTTCGTTTTGAACGATTATCATTTAAGCTAGAGGTGATGGCACTCCTCAGAAACAAGGAAGGTATTATATTTGAAAATAACCACATTCTTATCTTCCCTGACTTCTCTCCAGCAACAGCTACTAAACGCGCATCCTTCTATAATATTAAACAGCGGCTACGGCAAGCCAGTGTGAAATACAGCCTCCTGTATCCGGCAAAACTGAAAGTGGAATGGCAGGGTCAATTCTATGTCTTCGCTAGCAAGGAAGAGGCAGAAAAAGAATTAAGAAAGCTGATCCCGGGACTATTCTGATACATAATAGTGAGTCATGGCGGTTAAAACGATGAAGGAAAGATTAATAATCTTCTGTCTGATCTATTCATTTTAAAATACGGGTTTTTATCAGCATATATTCTCATTATTACTTAGTATTACTAGGGCGCTATATGTTTGTTTTATTGTGCTTAATTATTTATCTATTTATTTATTTTTCTCTTTTTCTTTTCTAATTATCTCATCTCTACCCTAAACGAGACTGTTCAATATCATACCCTAGGTTTACTGTTATTGCTATTACTGCATTAAGACTGGTTATGCTTCTTCTGGACACATTTTTAATACCATCCCCTGGGTTTATTATCTGGGTGTATCATCTTAATGCACTAAAATTGCTGAAGACTATATATATATTTTAAGTGTAAAACTCTTTTTTTTTTTTTTTTTATTTTATTCTTAGAGATATCTCTATCTTTTAACCCTTAAGCGCCGCTGCATTGGAGCTTGTTTTGCTTTGGACGTACTCTGTCTCTGGGTATGTCAGAGGACTGGGACTATGTGAAGTGGGTTTTAGCCTCACTTGGGGAGGCAAAAAGGGAGGGTGGGGGGTTAAGGGGGGGAGAGAAAGAGAGCAGGCCTGATCTATACCTAATCTATCCTCTCAGTCTTTATAATTATAATAAGACTATAAAATGACATCAAAAACTCAGAATCAGTGTCTCCATGATGGGACAGTTAACTTCGTAAGCTGGAATGTTAAAGGCCTGAATCACGAATTAAAGAGAAAGAAAGTACTCTCTCACCTAACAGGTCTAAATGCTAAAATAGTATTTTTACAGGAAACTCACTTAATAAGCAAGGATCAGTTCCGGCTGCAAAAAGACTGGACTGGCCAAATGTTCCATTCTAGCTTTACAAAGAAAACTAGAGGTGTGGGAATTCTCATACATAGAACTGTTCCATTTGTAGCATCAGATGTAGTATTGGATCCTGAAGGGAGATATGTAATGGTTATGGGAGACTTATCTAACTGTAAAATGATCTTGATAAATGTTTATGCACCTAATGTTGATGATAAGGAATTTATACAAAATTTGTTGGCATCCATTCCCAATCTGAACACTCATAAAGTTATAATGGCTGGGGATTTTAATTGTGTTATGAATCCACTTTTAGATAGGACTTCCTCCACAGGGGGAACGGCATCTAACACTGCAAAAATAATTACAAAGTTTATAACTGATCACAACTTATCAGACCCCTGGAGGTTTTTAAACCCAAATTCAAGAACATATTCTTTCTACTCACCAGTACATCATTGTTACTCAAGGATCGATTACTTCTTTATAGACAATAACTTCTTGCCTAAGATTAAATCTTGCAAATACGATGCTATTGTTATTTCTGACCATGCACCTATGATCTTGGAGCTAAAATTACTAAGCCCCATGCACTCACCCCGCAGATGGCGCCTCAACCCGCTTCTATTAGCTGATGAGAATTGTACTGAATTTATATCCAAACAAATCAAATTCTTTCTAGAGACAAATACATCCCCCGAGATCTCTGCAGGGATACTCTGGGAAACTCTTAAGGCCTTCTTAAGAGGACAGATTATCTCATATCTTTCCCACAGAAATAAATCCGAGGCCAAGAAAGTAGCAGATATAAAAAGCGAAATTACTAAAATAGATGAAGAACATGCCAGACTACCAAGCGAGACTCTACATAGGAGAAGGCAGGCTCTACATTCGGAATTAAACCTCTTGACAACTAAAGAAACTGAACAACTAATTTACAAATCCAGACATCATTACTATGAACATGGGGAGAAAGCTAATAAGCTTTTAGCTCAACAAATTCACAAGCAAGAAGTGCGCAACGCAATCTCGGTAATCACTAGTACGAACGGAGATAAAATCGTCGAACACCAAAATATAATGCACACTTTCAGAGACTACTATAAATCCCTATATACTACTGAGTTTAAGGAAGACAATACACAATCTAATGCATTTCTGGATACATTACAGATACCACAAATAGACGCTTGTAGTGCGGAGGAACTTGATAAACCTCTGATGTTATCAGAATTACTAGATGCTATAAAATCACTCCAAGGCGGGAAAGCAGCAGGCCCTGATGGTTACCCTGCAGAATTTTACAAGAAATTCTCCGCTCAGCTAGCCCCCCTCTTATTAGCAACATTTACAGAAGCCAGAGATAACCAATCTCTTCCACAAACCTTTCGCCAAGCACTAATCACTGTCTTTCCAAAACAAAATAAGGACTTATTACAATGTGCATCATACAGACCAATTTCACTTCTGAATAACGACGTTAAAATACTTTCAAAAATTTTAGCCAGAAGGGTGGAGAAAGTGCTCCCCTCGGTAATATCACAAGACCAAACTGGATTTATTGGGGGCCGGCACTTATCTTCCAATCTTCGACGCCTGTTTAATGTAATATACTCACCAACTAAATCAAACACCCCAGAAATATTATTATCATTAGATGCAGAAAAAGCATTCGACATGATTGAATGGAAATACCTTTTTACTATATTGGAGAAGTTTGGGTTTGGCCCAAACATCTGTGCATGGATTAAATTACTGTATACTAACCCAGAAGCTTCAGTTTGCATCAACAACATTTGCTCAGACTACTTTAAACTAGAACGTGGCACTAGACAAGGATGCCCCTTGTCACCGCTGCTGTTTGTGATTGCCATTGAACCACTGGCAATACATTGTCGAAATACTGATCAGATAAAGGGGATTAGCAGAGAAGGACTGGAACAGAAAATCTCATTATATGCAGATGACATGGTACTGTATATATCAGACCCAGAAAATTCTGTACCTGCAGTCTTAGCAGCACTCACAGAATTTCAAAAGATCTCTGGTCTCAGAATTAATCTGAATAAAAGTGTACTCTTTCCAGTGAACTCTCAAGCATATAATATTAGATTAGATACCCTACCATTTATCATTGCAGAACAGTTTAAATACCTAGGGGTAAACATCACAAGTAAATATAAAGCTCTATATCAACAAAATTTCGCCGTTTGCATGGAAAAAATTAAACAAGACTTGCATAGATGGTCAACCCTTCATCTCACACTAGCTGGAAGAATTAACACTGTTAAGATGAATATTCTTCCTAAGCTCCTTTTTTTATTTCAAAACATCCCAATATACATTAATAAATCATTTTTTAGGCAATTAGATTCGACAATTATCTCATTTATTTGGAATTCAAAACATCCACGCATCAAAAGAGCGACCCTACAAAGACAAAAGGCAGAAGGCGGCATGGCTCTACCTAACTTCCAGTTTTATTACTGGGCAGCAAATATACAGGTGATAAGAACCTGGACACAAATAGAAGAACATACACAGGCTTGGTCCGCAATAGAATTAAATTCCTGCAGTACTTCTTTGTATTCCTTGCTCTGTGCTCCAATAAACACACGTTATCGGCAATACACTAATAACCCAATTGTGCTCCACTCACTTAGAATCTGGAACCAATGTAGAAAGCATTTTAAGACGGAGAAGCTTCTATCTGTGGCACCCCTGCAAGAGAACCACCTCTTTCAACCCTCACAAACATATGCAGTTTTTAATATCTGGAAAAAATTTGGAATTAACTTGCTTAGAGATCTTTATATAGACAACGTCTTTGCATCCTATGAGCAATTACATTCCAAATTTAACATTCCAGCTACACATTTCTTTCACTATCTTCAAATCAGAAACTTTGTTAAACAAAACCTTCCAGATTTTCCTCATCTTGCACCCTCATCCATGCTGGAAAAAATATTGCTCAATCTCAAGGATTTAGACTCCATCTCTACAATATATAAAATCATTTTACAATCCCTCCCTTTTAAAGATCCAAGAGGACACTGGGAAAAAGATCTTTCAATTAATATATCAGAAAAGGAGTGGAAAGTAGCAATGCAGAGAATTCACTCGAGCTCCATATGCGCAAAGCATACAATTATACAACTCAAAATTATATATCGAGCACATCTGTCTCGACTAAAACTCTCCAAAATGTTCCCAGGGCATGATCCAACCTGCGAACGTTGTAACCAAGTCCCAGCCTCACTAGGTCACATGTTCTGGTCCTGCACCAAATTAACATTATTCTGGACAAACATTTTTAATTACCTTTCAGATAGCCTTGGACTTACAATCCCTCCAAACCCATTAACAGCTGTGTTTGGTGTTCTTCCAGATGGGTTTAAAGCGGAGGAAGACAAACAAATTGTGATTGCATTCACTACACTTTTGGCACGTAGACTTATTCTCATAAACTGGAAGAACCCAAACTCTCCTCTTTTAAGTCAGTGGGAAACCGATGTGTTATATTATTTGAAGTTGGAAAAAATCAAATATTCAATTAGAGGATCCGTACAGACTTTTTTCAAAACATGGCAGGATCTAATCAGTAATATTTTAAAATAAGTTCAAAAGGCACAGAGAATTTATTAATTTAGGTATGTCTCCAAGTCTTAAATTTAACGCCGTTTGGCTTGCTCTCTCTCTCAGGGGTGGGGATCGATCTGTTCTTAATTTTTCTCTTTGTAAAAACTTGATTGCTTTGTATGGATTGTAATAAAATTAATAAAAAAAAAAAAAAAAAATCATAAATTGTAACAAACATCTTAAAGTATTGAAGACAATAACATATACAGCAATATTCAATATAAAGTGCAAAAATATGATGTTTTAGTGTGGATAGTACATGGATGTAATCATTTTGCTCTAGGTGTCACGGTAAATTACGCTTTAGCGTTTCTCAACCTGCAGGTCTGAACTTCGATGCAATAATATCATCGTTCAGGCAAGTCAATCTGCTGATTATTAAGAATTAAATACACTTTATTGTTAGTTCCATACAAATGGCCAATATATATTTACTGTGCCAGTTATCACCAATTTAATGATTGAAACCAATGGTTAAGCATTAATGGCAGCATTAAAAAGAGCAGGTAATATTTTATTGCTCTTATATCTATAGTTTTACAGGTGACATAAATTGTATTTGTTGTATTGTGTCTTATACCATTAAAATTAAACAATAACTTTAGCAATATACACTTATTCAATTTGTAATATGCAATTTGCAACCAGTTTAACAGTCCACAAATTAGCTTATTGAGAACACCAAAAAAACTACTCCAGAGCACTGACCACTGCCAGATCTCAATACTATTCAAATTTAACCAACAACAGTCCTAGAAATTCCAAACAACTTTTTTCTGTGATAAATCATTTACTCAATCCTCATACCTATGCCTGTAATAATTTCACAGAGGAGCAGTGCAATAATTTTATTGAATATTTCACCTCTAAGGTAGACATCATCCACTCCTCATTGTCTGTCTCCAGCCCTCCATTGCTGGATGTTTCAACATCAAAGCCAATAGACTGCCTTTCCCAGTTCCTCTGTATCACAGTTAAAGAAGATGAGGGCATCATACAGAGGATGAGGCCTTCCACTGGTTCATTGGACCATTTTCCTACTCCTCTGGTAAAAGCTAATGTATCAGATATAAGCTCTCTTATTGCTGATATCATTAATCATTAAGTGATAGCAAACTATCGTCCGATCTCCAAACTTCCATTTTTATCTAAGGTTTTGGAAAAGGTTGTTTTGGTTCAGCTTTAGGATCACCTCAAAAAATTCAATCTGTTTGAAAAATTTCAATCTGGTTTCCAAACTTCTCACAGTACAGAGACAGCCCTGGTTAGAGTCACCAATGACCTCCTGATGGCTGCTGACCAGGGCTCTCCATCACTCCTTATCCTCCTGGACCTCATAGCTCCATTTGATACAGTAGATCATAATATTCTCCTTCATCATCTTCACTATATAATTGGACTATCTTGCATTGCTTTGGAGTGGTTTGAGTCCTATCTTACAGATAGGGCTGAGTATGTGGCCTTGGGGGATGCTAAATCTCATACCCGCACTGTCACCTGTGGGGTCCCACAAGGATCAGTCCTTGGGCCGACCCTTTTTAATATCTATATGCTACCCCTGGGTCATTCCATTGCTATGCCGATGATACGCAGCTCTATGTGAGCCTAGATTCCACTTCTCTTACACCTCCATCAACTCTTTCCTCTTACTTGGATGAGAATGAGTACTGGATGTCCAAGAACTTCCTCAAGCTGAACAGCACTAAAACTGAAGAACTCTTAATTGGCACCCCACATCAACTTCGTTCCTTTGTAAATTGTATTTCTTTTTCTGACCATACCATTACCCTCTCCCCTTCCTTTACAAATCTGGGTATCAAGTTAGGCTCCCATCTGTCATTTGATACACATGTCCATCACCTTTGTAAAATTGCATTCCTTCTTTTCCGAAACATAGCCAAACTCTGTCCCTGCCTCTTCCTCTGTGATGCTGAAAAGCTGGTTCATGCGTTTGTTTCATCCAGGCTGGATTATTGTAATGCACTCCTCATCGGGATACTCAACAAAAGCCTTCAAAAGCTACGACAAATTCAAAATAGTGCTGCAAGACTCCTAATGAGGGTGCGGAAATATGAACACATTTCACCAATCCTTCTGTCACTTCATTGGCTCCCTAACCCCCCCCCCCCGGTATCGAATACAAACTCTGTTTACTCACCAGTGCATCCATGGAAATGCTCCACAATATCTGAAGGAACTCCTTATACTACAATTCACTGCAATAAACCTCCTTTTTGCAAATACCTACCGCCTTTGCCCCCCTGTGACCAAACTTCATACAATGGGTGACCGAGTCTTTGCAGCCGCTGCTCCACGGCTCTGGAATACCCTACCAGAGAGCATAAGAACACAGCAGATCGTGGGCTGTTTTAAAAAACAGCTAAAGACTTTTCTATTTAGGAAAGCATATTAACAAGAATGCTATAATTATTGTTGTTTTATCTCTGTTTTTATCTTGCCTTGCCTTTGTTTAAACTTTTTTTTATATATAGCACTTTCAGATTTACTGCTAATGTAAAGTGCCCTATAAATAAAATGCATTATTATTATTAATTAAAGCTTTAATTAGATGTATTTTAATACACATGAATACAGTTAGCACTTGTTAAATTACAAGAATAAACCTACAAAACTAGGCTAGTTGGTACTTATTGCCCATGTGTTGGGCACTGGTGAACTCTTGTAACATCTTATCCAATGAAGTGAAGTGGTCAGTCCATAGAGATGAGGACTGTTTGCACATGTGGTTGTGACAATGCGGGTTTGCTCCATGCTCCCATCTTGCTTCTGGGAGCCCTTGAACTCGACACCGTTGGCAATGTCACCGATGAGCTAGACAGTGAGGCAAAACAAAGCAAGGGAATGGTGCAAAAAGTGCAAAAGTGCTTTTATTAAAACAACAAAAATCAAAAAACCTCATTGAACCGTCACCTTATCGTGGTGGAGGGGTTTACGTGTCCCAATGATCCTAGGAGCTATGTTGTCCGGGGCTTTATGCCCCTGGTAGGGCCACCCAAGGCAAACTGGTCCTAGGTGAGGGATGAGACAAAGAGCGGTTCAACAAACCTCCAATGATGAGCGAAAACCTTGGACAACGTTTTCCCTTGCCCGGACGCAGGTCACCGGAGCCCCCCTCTGGAGCCAGGCCTAGAGGTGGGGATCGATGGCGAGCGCCTGGTGGCCAGGCCTGCACCCATGGGGCTCGGCCGAGCACAGCCTGAAGAGGTAACGTGGGTCCTCCTTCCCATGGGCTCACCACCTATGGGAGGGGCCAAGGAGGTTGGGTGCAATGTGAGTTGGGTGGTGGCCGAAGGCGGGGACCTTGGCGGTCTGATCCTCGGCTACAGAAACTGGCTCTTGGGACTTGGAATGTCACCTCTCTGAAGGGGAAGGAGCCTGAGCTAGTGCGCGAGATTGAGAGGTTCCGGCTAGATATAGTCGGACTCACCTCGACGCACAGCTTGGACTCTGGAACCAATCTCCTTGAGTGGGGCTGGACTCTCTACCACTCTGGAGTTGCCCCCGGTGAGAGGCGCCGAGCAGGTGTGGGCATACTTATTGCCCCCCGACTTGGAGCCTGTGCATTGGGGTTTATCCCGGTGGATGAAAGGGTGGCCTCCCTCCGCCTTCGGGTCGGGGGAAGGGTCCTGACTGTTGTTTGTGTGTATGCGCCGAACAGCAGTTTGGAGTATCCACCCTTTTTGGAGTCTCTGGAGGGGGTGCTAGAGGGCATACCTTCTGGGGACTCACTCGTTCTGCTGGGAGACTTCAATGCTCACGTGGGCAATGACAGTGAGACCTGGAAGGGCGTGATTGGGAGGAATGGCCCCCCCGATCTGAACCTGAGCGGTGTTTTGTTATTGGACTTCTGTGCTCGTCAAGGATTGTCCATAACGAACACCATGTTCAAGCATAGGGGTGTTCATACTGTATGTGCACTTGGCACCAGGACACCCTAGGCCTCAGTTCGATGATTGACTTTGTGGTCATGTCATCGGACTTGCGGCCATATGTCTTGGACACTCGGGTGAAGCGAGGGACGGAGCTGTCAACTGATCACCACCTGGTGGTGAGTTGGCTTCGATGGTGGGGGAGGATGCCAGTCAGGCCTGGCAGACCCAAACATGTTGTGAGGGTCTGCTGGGAACGGCTGGCAGAGTCCCCTGTCAGAAGTAGCTTCAACTCCCACCTTTGGCAGAACTTGGACCACATCCCGAGGGAGGTGGGGGACATTGAGTCCGAATGGGCCATGTTCTGTGCCTCTATTGTTGAGGCGGCTGACCGGAGCTGTGGCCGTAAGGTGGTCAGTGCCTGTTGTGGCGGCAATCCCCGAACCCGTTGGTGGACAACGGCGGTGAGGGATGCCGTCAAGCTGAAGAAGGAGTCCTATAGGACCTTTTT
>JANRMT010062808.1:10740471-10754855 GCA_026402145.1 Polypterus bichir lapradei
ATACATATATATATATATTGTATATATAAAGGTTTATTTTTTTCTAAGTTTAAAATTTTTAAACAATGTTTTGCAAAATACCCTATACATCCTTTCATAGCCCCCCTGATTGTAGTCTATCTCAGGAAAAGATGGCCGGTAACTACACTAGCAGAAATAAACAAAAATAAAACTTGTTCTGGATAGGCTGCTAGTCTCCAGGATACAAAACAAGCATGGGGGCTACACATATTCATCATCACACTGAGGCAATTCTGAGATGATGATTGACTTGACAGCATGTCTCTTGGTTATTGGGAGAAGCAGAAGAAACTCCAATGAAAACAGGGAAAAAAGTGAAAAGCCACACATCCAGAAAGTAAGCCTGTGGCCCACAAATTGCGAAGCAACAATGCATTTCACTGCGCATTTCACCACTTGAAAAAAACAGTTCTGCAATTTAAATGACTGAATGTCATTCTCCTTCAATGAAATTTACTGAGTGGCTCTTTTCATATATTACTTTTGTATAAAGTAGTCAACTATTGGTTTTGCCAGCTTGCATCTAACATAATAAATTCATTCTGCATTATTATTCCTATTGTTAATTATTGGGTGTGATTTCAAATTCTGTAGGCTATCTACACAGGTTTTGTATCATTAGCCATGAAAGTGGAAAGTGGTATCAACAAAATCTAGAAGCTTTCAAATGAATTTTTAATGTTTATGCTGTAACTTATGCTGTAACCACAAGGGAGTGCCACAGAGTCCCAAACCAAAGATACAGTAATACCCAACACACTTTTAGGTTCAAATAAAAGATATTTATTTATCCCCAGCACATTTCCAAATCACCTTTCCAGAGATTAGTTGCACAATCACAATAACCAAATCAATTCTTCCTACTTTTTTGCAACCCATTTGCCCTCTGCCTCCTGACCCTGACTCATTGATGTGAAGCAGCAGGCTCCCTTTTAAGCCAGAACTGGGAATGCTTCTAGTGCCACACAGTGTCTTCCTGAAAGTAATTCTGGGCAATATAGAAAGTAGGAAGGTCCTCCCCAGACAGCACCCTCTATTGGCACCCAGGGACCCCAACAGGGCTGCACTTCTGGACTCCAACACCCAAGCACCCCTGAGGGTGTCCCAACTGGGTTGCCACATGAGGACCACTGTCACCTGGTGTATGGTGGACGGAATTGCTCAGCTTCCTCTGGTATGATACCGGCGGGGTACAAAGTTATTTTTCTGTCCTGTTGGACAATCCATCTGTTATTCAGCTCTGGACTCCCATCCGGGTAGGAAATCCTCCTCCTTCCTGGCCTGGATGCCTGTTCTCCTCCTGCAATGCAGGAGTTGGATTGATATACTTAACCATTTCCATAGCCTCCATCATCACTTCCACTTTCAGATTTGTACACATCTGTCACAACATAGTGTGCATAAACCTAAATCATGTTCCTTTAATTTCTAAGATCTCTATACATACAATTCATAATTTGAAGCAGTGCTGTAAATTTACCATTCCCTTCCAATAATCTGCATGGGTAAAATATATATAAAACCTGTTGAATACCTTAAAGTCTTTACTTTGCAAGAAATTGTTCTCTTATAGAGCAGATATTGTGATGTTTTTAGTGGACAGGCTGTCGATGAAATGACAAATGATCCTGGGCCATTAATTAGCAGTGGAGGATCTGGGTGTTGAAATATTCATGGATATCAAAAAATAGTCTAGATGGCCACTCCAAAGGATTTCTAGGGACTTTCTTGACCCTGGATGTTATTGCATAGATTTTCCCAAGAAATAATAACAGGGTGAGTTTTAAAGGATGTTTGGTGCCATTTGGGTCTTTGACACAGATTTAGGAGTTGATTTGGGGTGTAGGATGAGCTGGAAGGGAGGTATTGAAACAGAATATGGAGACAGAACCACAGAAAATCTGGAAAGGGGTAAGATGCAGAGCAACATCACGTCTGAGGCACAGCGGTTTAAATAGTAGGCTAGTAGATAACCTATCATCTATCTCATAGCTTAAGGCATAGGCTTACATTAAAGAGCCATGAACAACAAATCAAATCAAATTAATAATATATTGAACAATTATTATAAAAGTAAAGTTGAATAAATCTGACTCTGCAGCTGCATGAATAAATGTTAAAGTAACACTTCCGGTTAGTGGAAATAACCCAAAAGTTGACAGAAATCTATGTTTTGTACCAAATAATTGTATGCAAAATTTGGTTGATCTAAGTGAAAGCATACTCAAGTTATTGTGATTACATACACACACACACAAACATAAATCCAAAAATGGTATTTTAAGACTCAGGGAGGTCTAAAATGTCGAGATTCATTAAAATCTCGAACTGAAATTTTTGGAAGATTCTAATACTTTCCCTATACTTCGTATATGAGAAAGTCAGGGAGGTCTAAAACGTCAAGATTTATCAAAATCTCAACATTGAGGTTTTGGATGACTAGATTAATTTCCCTATACCTCGTCTACGAGAAAGTAAAAAAACACTATTTTTCTTTTTAAGTTTGATTTTGGCATGTTTTATTGTAGGTTAGCATGGCACACACAGATATGTGATATTTGTACTATGTGTCTCTGAAATAATTAGATTACTTAGCGACTTTAAATTAGGTCAGTATGAGTGAGTATGGGTAGACGTGTGTGCATGATCTACTATCCCTTCATCTATGGTTTATTCATACCTTATATGCAGTGCTGCTTCCCAAGATACATATAAAAATAAGTAATTTGGAAAATTGAAAGCATGTTAAACAATATAATATTTATAAGGATGTTTGTCTGAATGTGTCACATAATACTAAGTAAACAGTATGCAGGAGAGCAAAGTGATGCAGTGATTTGCATTTTAGTGTGACACTTACATGGGTTTCTTCTGAGCAGTCTGGTGAGGTTTTTCTGTCTGAAAATATAGAGGTAGGATGATAAACGGCTCTTAAAAATTCAGATATATTTGGGTGTATTACTAAGTATCTTCTGCAGTGGACTGATACCCCATCTGGTGTTGATACCTATATTTCAGATTGATGCTAATAGAAAATACTCCAGCTTTCAGTCACCTATACAAGTCAAATATGGCTACAAAAAATGGATGAATATTGCTGTTTTGTAAAAATGATAATTATGTACAGCTATAAAAAGTAAATAGATGCACCCAAAGATAGCAGTTCAATTGGCATACATATTAGATGATGCATAATTAATAATTCCAAAACCTATATCAAAGCTATCAAAAGATACTAAGATCATATAAACATTCCAGAAATATGGCAGCAATATCTGTTGTGAAGAAATAAATGCGAGAAGCAAACAGATTAAGGGTTGGAGAACAATCGCTGTGTACTGTTGTACCAAAATAATTCTGTATGCACTGAAATAACAGTCAGGTTCACGAAAGAAACAATTGACCTACTTCCAGCAGCACTTTTGGGTGTGGCTCTCCAAGGCTTGGCACCTCCTATCTCAGCTGCAGCACTACCTGACCCGTGGGAGTCCAAGGCACCGCTTCGACCCAGAGGGGCTGCCATCTAGCGTTCTGGGGGAGGTAGAAGAAACTTGTGTTTCTGAGTGGATGAGTAGTAATTTTCTCAAGCTAAATAAAGAAAAAATTGAAATTTTAGTGATTGGCTAAAATTGAAATTGGTTATTAGAAATAAACTTGATGCATTAGGATTAAAAGTCAAGACGGAAGTAAAGAATTTAGGGGTAACTGTTGACTGTGACCTGAATTTTAAATCACATACTGTATTAATCAGATCACTAGGACAGAATTTTTTCATTTAAGAAATATAGCAAAAGTTAGACCTCTTATATCATTGAAAGATGCTGAGAAATTACTTCACGCTTTTGTTTTTAGTTGGATTGCTGTAATGCACTCCTCTCAGGACTACCCAAAAAAGACATAAATCAACTGCAACTAGTGCAGGATGCAGCTGCTAGAATCCTAACTAGGAAAAAAAAAATCCGAGCATATTTCTCCAGTTTTGATGTCACTACACTGGTTACCTGTGTCATTCAGAATTGACTTTAAAATACTGCTTATGGCTTACAAAGCCTTAAATAATCTCACTCCATCTTATATATCTGAGTGTCTGACATCTTGTATTCCAAATCGTAACCTTAGATCTTCAAATGAGTGTCTGCTTAGAATTCCAAGAGCAAGACTTAAAAGAAGTGGTGAAGCGGCCTTCTGCAGTTACACACCTAAAATCTGGAATAGCCTGCCAATAGGAATTAGCCAGGCTTATACAGTGGAGCACTTTAAAAAACTGCTAAAAACACATTACTTTAACATGGCTTTCTCATAACTTAATTTTAATTTAACCCTGATGCTCTGTATATTTAATTAATTATCATTACTATTCATGGTGGCTCCAAAATCCATACTAACCCCTACTCTCTCTTCTGTTCTTATTCCGGTTTTCTGTGGTGGCGACCTGCACCTCCACCACCTAATAAAAGCACCATGATGTCCCTGCATTGATGCGTTAAAGGCCAGAAGTCCATGTGAACGTCATCATCAAGTCCTTCCATGAGAACCCTGAATAAAATGAGGACTGATCATTTTGTTAGGTAGAATGCCTAGAGGGGGCTGAGCGGTCTCATGGCCTGGAACCCCTGCAGATTTTATTTTTTCTCCAGCTGTCTGGAGTTTTTTTTGTTTTTTCTGTCCTCCCTGGCTATCAGACCTTACTTTTATTCTATGTTAATTAGTGTTCTCTGATTTTAATTCTTACTTTGTCTCTTTTCTCTTCCTTCATCATGTAAAGCACTTTGAGCTACATTATTTATATGAAAATTTGCTATGTAAATAAATGTTGCAACAGTCTGTTCATGTCTGCTCCCCCGGTCCTTCCAGTGTGGAGGGGCCCTGGCCGTCCTCCACACTGTTCAGGCATTGTTTTACTGGAACATGTACCAGGTAGGCTTGCCATGAAAGATAATTTTATGGGTCATAGAGTTTCCTTAATGTATCATCAGACTGTCCATTTTAAGCACCAGCTGTGACTGTTGTCTACTACAAGCAATAGCACTTGACACAGTGATACCCATTGTTCACATACTGTACTATTCAAGAACATTCTCCGGACAATTTCATTGTCTGCATTGTCACAATATAGGAATATGCTAGTCAGCAACCCCAGGGCTTACAAAATGAAGAAACCTAACAACATTCCAGGCTACTTCCACTTTTTACCATAATTACTTACAGTCAGTCATGGTTATTTAGTCTATGGCAGATTTCATAATGGACAATTTGAATACATTACCTCTCAATAAATATCAATGTAGATTTTAGAATATGTTGATGTAGGGGCTATGACAGCCTTTGGTTATCCTGTTTGCCTCCCGGGTACTTCCCAATAGATATGAAAACCCTTGTGTACAAATTTGTGCTTTGATATCTGGGGTTTAATGAAAACCAACAATGCTATCAAACTTATAGAAATGATTAGATAAATAATGAACAGATCCTTATGACAGTTTTGATCTGCAGTTACAATAGTACAAGTGCTTTGAGAAAACCATAATACAAGACGGGCTGTTTATTTTCTTTTCCTTTTCTTTTATTTTCCTTCGGTGAGCTCAAAACATGTCCTTCTTAGGTGGTTGTGAGCATAATGGACATAAGAAGCCTAATCATTTATCAGTTTGTCAATGTTGACTTCCTATACTTGTTTTTGCATATGAAGGAATCATGTTTCTGGGTACTAATGTATTTTCTCTAAGTACAGGTTGAAATTGTCCACATCAACAAGCTGGAAAATCAAAACAAATTATAGATCAAAACAAATCAGCAGACGTATGCATAGAATAATATTCAAGAGTGATTGGGCCCTTTTGATAGCTGGAGCATTATTGATTTTATTTACTTCATCAAAGATAGATACATTATATGATATTTTAATAAATATGTTTGTAACAATAAAATGTATTCAAAATGAGTCAGAATGTAATTATGTAGAATACATAAAATACCAGCCTTTTAATAAGTTTTTGCAATATCATAGTTAAAACCTTGTCCAGATGGGCTTGTGGTTGCTGAAATAGCTTTCGTTGACACCAGACTCCAACTCAAGTGAAAAATGACACTGAATGATGCAGTATTGTTAGTGGTTGATTGTGGAACGACTATGCTGAATTGTAGTTTATATATCTTAAATGTACATTACATGAAAGAATTACCCATTGAGAATATATGTTGAAGTTCACATGTATGTGCGCAAGCAGTTGCCTTAAGGGTGAATTCTCAACCATGTGCATGACTCAGGGATTTGATTTTTCATATTCTATAGATGCTCCTGATGTCAAAAGATTAAAAACATACCACCTGAAATAACCTCTTTTCAGGGTGACATTGAAAGAGTAAGTCAATTAGTAGTTGAAGTTGCATAGAATGTTTCTCTTTCAAAATAGATCATTTTGAAAATTCACCAGTGCTTTTGTAAAGGACGAGAGGAATTAGGGTTCAAGAGTTGGGACACCTCTGCAGGGACCCTATTATTAATGCACAAAGAAAAAACAGTCTTTGCCGTGACTTTCGCAGTAATGATCTCTTTGCCTCAATATCTCAGGAGCTTTGACTCCTTCTGGATTGGGCTCAGGAACTAAAGAAGGAAGAGAAAAGGCAGTTAGTGACAGTGACACTTCTAACCCCATTGTGCAATCACCTACCTTGTAGGAGCTGTGTAAGTGACACCTAAGTGTGTGTGCTTGACGCATTCTAAAAGGGAGCTGTTGAAATGACAAAAATGTGTACAGTGGCCTCTGCTTGAAATTTCTTATTGAAAAATGGACATTTCTGACAACTGTCCCTGAAGAATAACCAAATTTCATCTGAATCGGCCATACTCAGGTAGAAAGACCCACCTGATGACAGAAATAGGTTCTATTGCATTTTATGGGGTGCATCTAAATAGGTTTGCTACCAAACGCCCAATTTAGGTGGACCATAATAAACACATCAGTTCCCTACTGCCAAAATGTCCTAGACTTTCTATCTAATATTTAATAATTTTAAAAGCTCTTTTACTGATGACTGACAAAGATGAAAGTGTCTACATTCCTGCCTGCATATGACTATTGCTTATTCAGAAAGTTTGTTATTATACTTCAAAGACTTGTTAGTAAATTTTGCTGAACACACTTAGGTTTGGGGCACCTATTTTCTGAAATTCTCTGCCCAGAGCTGTCCATGCTAACATTCCAATTGAGCCATTGGTGGTGACTCTTATCTGCTATTTATTACCTGTTACTGTCAAACTACACCTACATCCTTTTGTAAATTTTCCTGGACTTGTTCTTGTCTAGAATTAATACTGCTAGAATAGTCCCCCTCCCATGACTATAAATTAGATTAAGCAGTTTTGTTAAGAAATTGATAAATGGATTGTGTTGTCTCTTACTAATGCTTATTACCCGGTAATTTACTATATATTACAAGTCCTTGTGGTGTGTTGCTTTGAAGTACGGCAGTGTGGTGCAGTGGCTTTGGACCTAGGGTTTCAAACCCCAAGGTTGTGAGTTTAGATCCTTCTCCTGACACAGTGTGAATATCAGCAAGTCACTTTACCTGCCTGTGCTCCAACTAAGAAAAGTAACCAATTGTATCTCATATGTTGTAAGTCCCCTTGTATAAAGGCGTCAGAATATTTGAGTGCCTTCTAAAGTGTCTTGCCATATTGAACTGTAAAACATTGACTGTTTCCATTAATTTTTTTCAGTGTTTTATCTTAGTGGGTTATATGCTCTCTCTATATAAAATCCAACGTCTCTGTCTGTTTGCATGTCTGTCCTCTTTTCATGAGAGAACTTCTTAACAAATTTAGATTGGGTTTTTTTTTTCTATAATTTGCTTGAACATTCCGCTTGATTTTGTGACTTCTGTCATCGCGTTAAGTATCATAGTTCGGTTGCTGTACCGATTTATTTGCACAAATCCAAGAGACAGGCTGCGGTCCGAAGGGAGTGGAGGCAGGACCTCAGGAGTAGGGAGCCAGGCAGGGCCATCCTCACTCACGTGCCAGCCTCCATTCAAATCGCTCTACCTCTCACCACATGTTCAAGTGTACCTTGCCTCCGCTTAGCTAGCAATACCTGTTTGTTCAGCAGACATTGTCATCTGGAGATTGTTAAAGAGTAATGTTTAAAATTTTTTGAGAGAGAGAGCGCAGCTACATGTGTTTTAGAGGATACCTGCTCATTGGCAGAAATATTACGGCCACGTGCTCTTCTCTTTACGCACGATCTCTTCTCTGAACACAATCAGATACAGTGGCAACGTTTGACATGGAGGGTACCTACCTCCCGCTTGGCCAGAGATACCTTGCCAACTTTTTACATTTTTGGCAAAGAGATCACAGTTACAGCACATTCTTGCCCCGATATCAAAGCCAAAAATATTGTATATTAACAGGCCCTCGGATACGAAAGCTATCAATATAAATTCTTCTCAATACTAATTATTACATTTTTAAAAAAAAATTTAATTGATTTTTATAGTTTGTCCTGTTTCATTACTACACGGGCAGAGCCACGGGAGACAGCTAGTATTATAATTTAAAGTATATTTATGTATTGCAACATACATATACTTTGTATAGATCATATCATGGTCTGTTCATGGTGAAATCAATCTCAAAATGCCTGACATGCACAGGTGAACACTTTGTTTTTCATATTTACAATGTTTGGAGAACACACGGTTTATGCATGTCACAAAGAATTAAAGGGATGAAAATCAAACTTGCAACTTTGCTGACTCCAGACCCTAAATAATGTTGCTTGATATTTACCATATTACAGGTTGGTGGTCCCCCAAATTACCTTTATAATTCAGGATTTCTTGGTTTAGTTTTGCATATGGTACTGGCATAGTGGAAGGTTTTCCACATAGTTTAGATTACTACGACACCAGTTAGATTACTGGGTGGGGTTCTGTCTGTGTGGAGTATGCTTTGTTTACCCACCTCTGAGCGAGTTCCCCATTTGCCTCATTCCAAAGACTTTGTCCGATAATGGACTGACATTTTCATGAACGTTTTCAATCTTGAGTCAGCGGCACTTAGGAATGGACTCCCCCCTCCCACCCCAACCACTGATTCTTCACCAAGAATAAAGGAAAAAAGAAAGATTTATTTTTAAATCATAACATTATTATTAACACTGCATATATGTCATGAGAGCATAAGAGGCTCCCTGTGTGAGAGAGTTACATTGTGAACAGAATGCTTTGTCTTGCAAAGAAAAAGCGCAATTAATAATATGTTTATGTAAAGACCTGACACCACTGGAAAGCAATTTCATTTGGTGGATGAAGTTACTGCTGTGTAGGATTAATGTAGGGTCCATTAAGAGCATAATCTAACATTGTTTGATAGTTGTGGGAAGCTGGCATAAGCTGCATTTGTGAATAACTGCTCCTGTGATTCAATATGGCAACTTTCACACCGTGATGGAAAATGTTGCCCCATTCACCTTGGAGGAGATCATGCCTTGTCAGACCCTCGCTTGTTTTAAATAGATGGTGTAAACAAAGGTTCTCAAGTCAAACAGACCTGTCAGCATTTATTTACTCCAGGTCCTGTCAAGATCTACAAACCGTCTGTGAATCTTGGACCAGGGGGAGAAATGCAGTTAAAAAAAGAAGATGTGTTGAAAAAGTCACGCTTTCAGAATGTACTTTCTGTTCTTTTTGTTAATCATTGTGACATTTAGATTGCTAGGTGTACAAAGGGGGCAGGTGTTTCATGTATAAACAGAATCTCAGGGATGAAAATACTGCCGCTCCACACAAGCATACAGACACACACTTGCATGTGGAAGGCATAAGAATTCAGTCAGATAAAAAGGCAGGAAAAAAGTAAAGAATGTATAAAAAAGGTGAATGCTTGACATTAGCATAGCAGCAGATGGGTGTTTTTAAAAATCAGAAGAAGAGTGTTGTTGCTACTGTAACATTTTTTGACTTTGCCGTGGTTTACAGAATGCTTCAAAATGAATTAACACTACATGTATACAGACAAACACATACAGACGTACTAACAAATAAAAAACAGAGAAAAAAAACATTTAGTAATATACACCTGGAAACTCGCTGTTGAGGTTGGCAGATGTACTTGAAATAGCCCTTCTTGAAGGATGTTTATTTTAATAAGGGGAAATGTACTAATACAAATGTAATGGATTATATATTTAGTGCTCTCCCCTACAATGAAGTCTGTCTCTTGCACTCCTTATTCAAATGCAATGAACTGCCATTACCAAATAAGACTGGGCTTCATTTATTATTCTTCTATGCTGTTATACTGAAAAGAATATTAAACACACTGCAGATATATAATTGAACCTAAAGTCAGCAAAGAACAGATTAATAAATACTGCACCTATTGGTTAATAAGTTGTGTAGGCAAATGAAGTAATCTGCCTGGCCAATATTTTTCCAAACAAATACAGTGACAATGTGTTAACATTTAAACTGTACCACAATTCCCACTTTTCCACTCTTGTGTTTTAGATTGCCAGTACATAATATTTATTTTAATATTTTTAAAAGGCTCTTCTGTATTTTGCATGCACTTGATGACATTACTGACCTATTTATTGCTTCCCACTGCCAAACTACAACTAAGTGCTTTCTGTTTTCATTTGTAGGAAACTTTTCTCAAGGTTTTTTTTCCTTATATTATTTGGTGTAACACTTTAGGGTGTGTATTTGAAAGTCTTTTGTGAATGTACAGTTCATTAATGGTGATATCAAAGTATTAATGTATTTGTTCACTTGATCATTAATGCTGCACTACATAAAAAAAGATAGATATGAGGGACGTTCAAAACACACTTTTTTTTAACTCTATTAAGAATTTCAAAAACAAATTACATCACATTTCTACATAGTCACCTTTGTTTGCGATGCAATTTTCCCAGTGTCGTAGCAGCTTTTTAGTGTGGAAACTTTTTGAACGTCCCTTGTAGATAGATAGGTAGATAGATAGGAACCATGTTTGTAAATAATATAGAAAGCTACCGACCAGCTGATGTCTGCAGTGACCTTCCCTAATTTTTCTTTAAGAGAATCTGTTGTCCCTGCCTACTGCAAAAGGACAACTATTATCCCTGTGTCTAAGAAAGACTCTCTGAATGACTACTGGCCAGTGGCGCACACAATACTTTCATGATAAAAGTACTTTGAGAAACTGGGGCTGGGACACGTTAAATAGAATGTTCAAGATAGTGTTTATCACCTCCACTTTGATTATCATCACAACTGGTCCAAAGAGGATGTCCTATCACTTGCACTTCATACAAACCTTAGATAATAAAAACATTTATACCAGAATCCTGTTTACAGTTTATGCCTCAGAATTTAACACTGTTGTTTCATCAAAGTTGACTAACAACACCCTCTGTTTAGGACTCAACACCACAACTGCAACTTGATTTTGAACTTCCTAACCAACAGACCTTAGCATATAAGGAAAGCCTCCAAGCTGGAAAGGCACGGAGCCCCCTTCTGTACTCCTTGTTCATCCGTGACTGTGTGACCTAACACAGCTCCTGCTCTATTATTAAATATGCTGACAACACCACCTACATAGGTCTGATCACCAGCAATGAGGAGACAAGTTACAGAGATGAGGTCTACCTGCTTACTCAGTGGTGCCAGGACAATAATCTCTTCCTTAATGTCAGCAAAACCAAGACGCTGGCGGTAGGCTTCAGAATCCAGAAGGCATACAACCCAGTATGGCTCCTGCTCAGTTCAAGAACAAAAAACTCTGTAGAGAGGGGTGAAGATGGCACATAATATTAGTGGCACTGAGATGCCTTTTATTCTGAACATATTCAACACCCAGCTGATTTTCTCCCTCCTCCTTTCTGGGAAATAGAACAGGACCATTGAAACTCAGGAACATTTGAGGATATTTCCCATGTATATATGCAATGTGACGTGTAGGGGGTGTGGCAGCACCCCAAACCCCTAACACAACTTCACAGACACAACTCCCAGGTTCAAATAAAAGGCTTATTACAACAAAGTAACTGTCAAGACTTATTCGCACAGTTTCACAAACAGAATACAATTTTTTATTCTCTTTCTCGCTTCCTCCACTTCTCCCATGCGAGCTTAGTCTGTCCTCCACACCCAACTCCAACTCGCCTGGGGGAGGCAGAGAGGTTCCTTTTGTCTAAGGTCTGGACGTACTTGTAGTGCTAGGATATTATCCATAAGAAATATCTCTGTGTCAGCACCTCTACAACACCTCCTGGCTGCTCTCATAGAACCCAACTGGGCTGCACCACTGGACTACAGTTCCCAGCATGCCCTTAGGGTATCCGTGCAAGTACCAAGGACTGTGGATGCTGCCATCTAGCCAATTGGGGCAGTATGTAGTTCAAATAGGTTGTCTCCTCTTGCTTCTCTATTATACTGGCCTCCCTACTGGGTAAAGTTCTTCACTCCATCCCGTCTTAATGGCAGTTTAACCACTTTTACGTATACTAGCATCTCCTGCAAATCTCCTGGCTACTCAATACCTTGGCTTTCTGGCCAGGTTAGGAACCACAGACTGTCTTGGCAGGGAAACCAACCCATGCCTGCTGCCAATCACAATATACTGCATATATAAACTGTGTATATATAAATATAAAATAATATTATTAAATAACTCTGAAAGTTGGTATTTATTCCACTGAGATTTCCTACTGTACTATTTTAGAAACATCAGTATAGTAAGACTTACCCCAAAATTCACAAACTTTCACTTAAAGCATTTTAATGGCATTGCAGGCACTATATGTCACATACGCTTAATGACTCTTATTGATAATGACTTTTATTTTTTATTACAGTATAAACATAGACTATATTTGATAATTTATGTAAGACACTGCCTCTAACTTAAGGGATTTGCTATATTATCGACTTCCTCCACATGTGGTTTAAATGTATTTTTATTAACATAATATATGTGCTTTATTGGTTAGCATTACTTAACCTTCTATTTGAATAATATACTGTCACTTTATGAAATAATAAAAAAATCAGGAAATTAACACTATTAAAATGTAACTTGTATCATGTAGCTTTATCATTCTCACAGTAAAATTATTTAAATTATTTAAAATTAAAAATGTGCATGTTAGAAATCAGCAGAATATAATCTGTCGGTTTGCTTTGATTTCCCTTCTTAAAAAACAGGATATAAAACCAAAATATATAAGAATAATTAGGCAACTGAAAAGAAATGAAGTTATTGAAATGAAATCAGTATACTGCTTGTCTAACACAGTTATACGTAAAATGCTTCAGTCAACTAATATTGTAGTGTGTTACTGACATGATGACAACAAGGATTTCTACTAAAATTTAGTGGTGCTTTATTAAAACGGGACGTTCTACCTAAAATACGATGAGTCTTGCAGGGTTAATTTTTTTCTAAATGCACTTACTTAGTTTTACCGCAAGGAGGCGCATTCGATCTACAATTGCATTGGCTGCACAAAAATATGCCAGCTCTCTTTTCACAGCGACCATTCAGATTACTGAAATTGCGAAGCTTTAAGGGTATAACGCTTGAACAGTTCTCTAGCAAAATAATAATGTGGCTCATTATTGCAAACTGTTTCATATACATATTGAAAATACAACGTAGCCGATGTATATGCACAATAAAGAAAAAGAGAGTTGTCTTAGTCGTTATACAAATACACACACACACACACACATATATATATATATATATATATATATATATATATATATATATATATATATATATATATATACAGTATATCTGTGTGTGTACAGTTTTTGTCTTAGCCAATGGGTGCCGGGGGTTTTATCTGTCAGACTGCTGAAGCTTTTAATCGTCTTTTACCAATTGCGAGAGTAAAATGAACCCCGCGGAAGGCTGATCGATTTAACAGCGCCACGTTAATATTCATATCGAGCATAATCAACTTTTCATTGATCGCCGTTCGCTTTTATACACTCTTAGAGCCATTCTGAATGTAAGAAGAGGGACTCATAGTAAAAAAAAAAAAAAACAGCTCTGTCAAAGGTATGTTTAATTCCAGAGCGGCCAGCACACTTTACTGTGCAACAAGAAAGCAACCACGGTAATAACGATACTATATTATTATTATTATTATTGTTATTATTATTATAAACAGTAGTTGTGGTGGTGCCAGACGTAATAGTAGTAGTAGTAGGAGGAGGAGGAGGCAGCAGCAGCAACAATAGTAGTAGCAGTAGTAGTATTAGTAGTAATATCCATTCGTTAGTGATCGAGCTTAATGCAGTCAAGAGTGACAACAGATAATAATAATAATAATAATAATAATAATAATAATAATAATAATAAT
>JANRMT010062808.1:10754865-10802497 GCA_026402145.1 Polypterus bichir lapradei
ATAATAATAATAATAATAATAATAATAATAATAATAATAATAATAATAATTATTATTATTATTATTATTATTATTAGTGGGATGACCGATGATTGAATGGAAGGATGGACGTTGATGATTGTCGATTCAGCGGCGCACTGTTTTTGCACGGCTCACTCGCATCTCTCGCGACTGGGTTTAAATCCCAGCTCTATCACTGTCGAGTTTGCATAATCTTTCTTTTGGCAGGTTTCGCGATTTCTTCCAAAATCCACTGAGGAATGCATACATCTTAGGTTGATTGGCTACCAAAAATCGGCCCAATACACAGTGAGTGCGCTCTACCATATCTACTCTCTCCCAGGCGCCGAGCAACTGGTATTCTATACGAAGCGGGTTTGGTCTCTTTCAATTGGACAGTGCGATGGCGCATTGTGTCCCTTTGATTAAATCTTTTCTTTTAATCCCGGCCGGGCAAAGCAGGTAGATACTTAGTATAGTATGCTTTGGTGTGTAACTGCTTTTTTTCTCTTCCAAAGACGTATAAATTAGGTTTTTACCTCTAGCCTGGCACCGAAACCGTGTGGGCGCGTCCGTAAGTGTGTCCTTCGATGGACTGACTTTTAGCCCTTGGTTGGTTACATCCTTTCATTCGATTTTACCAGACTTTAAACTTGGAGGGTTTGGGGAGGAATGCGCATGCGTGTGTGTTAATGGTAACGGATGAATTACCTTAAGACACAGATGATACCGGTTAATATTATTGGGGTGGCGCAGTGATCAGCACAATCTCCTCAATGATCCTGCGTACCAGGGTAGCGTGTACAAGTTCTTCCCGTATGAACACTCTTTTTTCACGCATCCTAAACATGCACACATTACAATGAATTCTGGCAATCTAAATCGGCTCCCCGGAAAACTGAAACCCCATCTCTTTACTAACAGCGCAGCTGCAGGCTAGGCAATTTAGGGAAACCCGCGTAGACAATGCAAAAGTCTCAATTCCCTTTCTCACAGACATTTATTCTTATCACCTGCGCTAAGAATGAATTTTAGGAGAAGCAAAGTGCAAATGCAATGTGTTTGCATTTGTTTGCTTAAATGATTATTCATTTTTGCACATGGTTGGAATTGTTCCTTTAGTCATATATCCCAGCCTAGTTGTGCTAAAAATAACACAGCATAGCATAAAACATTTAATTCTATAACACAAAATGTGAACAGCATGGTAATTATAATAAACGGGTTTACAACTGGTCGAACCACTGAAGCGTAAACTTGTTACTTCTAACTACAAATTTCATGGCACTTGTGCCACGTCTTTTTTTAATCTCATTCCTGTTTGTTATTTACTCCGTTTGCTGACTTTCAGTAGGGTACAGATCGATAAAGAACTGATTGAGAAGAAATTCGGGTCTTTCTTTCTTTCTACACCTGGCATTACCATTATTTTTAAACACTCGTGTAGAAAACGTATTTACACCCAAAAACTTACTTGAAAAGATTAACCGCATCCACCACATACAGCTGCGTAAACTGTATTATTTTATGCGCTTTAGAAAACGACAATTTTAAAGACAAGTCGAGATGACGGTAGTAACAGGTTTTCTAGGCAAGGTGGAGAAAAAATATGTTATCCGAATCCATCAGTCTTTCCCCCACACGAAAACAGCGGCGAGTTGCGAAATGCAAATAAATCATCGCTTCACTGTTAGAAGGGCGCATTTATGCATGTATGCGGCTTTACATCAAATGCTATTAAAGCAATTGCAAGCTTTAGCGCGACATAAAAGACTAATACTTTGTATTAGTCGGAGTGTTTATATTTTCGATTTTTTTTATTTCTGTCGGTGGGTCGTCGTTTTCACTCCACGGGTCCATTAACTCTTTAATCAGACCCGCAGCTCAATGAGTTGAACCCTGCAAGGTTACTAAACGGAGTTCTTTAGAATTCGTGACGTTGTGGTTGGCAGCACTATTCCCCAATCAGCTGTAACTTCTGTGGGTGTCGGTAGCTCCCATTGGCTTGGAGGAGGAGAGCGCTGCGCAAAAACAGAACAGCTGAGCACTTGGAGCTCAGAAGTCTGCCAGCAGAGATCACAGGATCTATGGCTGGGACAGGGAAATTCCACCTAATAATTGAAGCCTTTATTATTTTCTCCGAATGCTCGGAGTGATGTGGTTTTATATTAAAGTACTCTTTTGCCAAGTATTGTTATAGAATAGTAAAATTAAGTACTTTTTTGGTTTTCTATCTTCAGCAAATGAAAGGATATGTGGAGCTGCTGCATCACCACATTTGCTTTGAAGCCAAAGCTCAGAATACCCAAAATACTAAAATTAGCCGGGAATCAAACGACTGAATGCGTGTCAGGAAGCTGTCGCATCTGAGGTATGTGGCCATTAGGAATACATGCAACACACTGATGTGGAAACGCTCTTTTTTCCGGCTTTTCTCCACGCACAAGAGGCAATGGCTAAGCTAAAGCAGGAGGAATAAACACAAGTGCACTTTTTAATTCCTTAATGCTGTTTCGTCTTCTGAATTGGAGATGATTGTGTTATTTCTCCTGTTTTGCACTGTGGATGGAGTGCTTTCCCAGATACGATATTCTGTTCCTGAGGAGCAGGATCATGGCACGTTTGTGGGAAATATTGCTGAGGATTTGGGCTTGGACATAACAAAACTTTCATCGCGCAGATTTCAGACTGTGCCCAGCTCACGGACTCCTTATCTGGAAGTCAATTTAGAAAACGGGGTGCTTTTTGTGAATGAGAAAATCGATAGGGAGGAAATCTGTAAGCAGAGTGCTACCTGCCTACTGCACCTGGAAGTCTTCTTGGAAAATCCGTTGGAGCTTTTTCGTGTGGAAATTGAAATAGTGGATATCAATGACAACCCCCCGAGCTTCCCAGAAACCGACATCACGGTGGAGATTTCGGAAAGCGCCACCCCGGGAACTCGCTTCCCACTGGAGAGCGCGTTCGATCCAGACGTCGGCACCAACTCGCTGCGCACGTACGAAATCACCACCAACAGCTATTTTTACCTCGATGTGCAAACGCAAGGCGATGGTAACAAGTTTGCTGAACTTGTGTTGGAAAAGCCGCTAGACAGGGAGCAGCAGTCGGTTCACAGGTATGTACTCACAGCAGTGGATGGCGGTCTGCCTCAGAGGACCGGCACTGCGCTTCTGGTCATTAAAGTGTTAGATTCCAACGATAATGTGCCGGTCTTTGATCAGTCAGTGTACACTGTGAGCTTGCCCGAAAACTCTCCAGTGGGTACGCTTGTGATTCAGTTAAATGCCACCGACATGGACGAGGGAAAAAATGGGGAAATCGTGTATTCGTTTAGTAATCACATATCCCCGAGAGTGAGGGAGCTGTTCAGCATCGACCCACGGACAGGCAGGATTGAAGTGAGCGGAGAGGTTGACTACGAAGAAAGCAATATGTATCAGCTCTACGTTCAGGCGAAGGATCTAGGACCCAACGCCGTTCCTGCTCATTGCAAAGTTTTGGTCAAAGTAGCTGATATAAATGACAACGCACCCGAGATCAGCTTCAGCACAGTGACCGAGTCGGTGAGCGAGAAGGCTGCCCCTGGCACCGTGATCGCCTTGCTCAGCGTCACCGACAGGGACTCCGGTGAGAATGGGCAGATCCACTGCGAAATCCTGGGAGACGTACCTTTCAAGCTGAAATCTTCGTTTAGGAACTACTACACCATCGTCACCGATGGGCCCCTGGACAGGGAGAACGCCGACTCGTACACCATCACTGTGGTGGCAAAGGACAAGGGTTCTCCCTCACTGGCCACCAGCAAGTCTATCAAAGTGCAGGTAGCAGATGAGAACGACAACGCCCCAAGATTTACGCAGCCTGTGTACGACGTATACGTGACTGAAAACAATGTACCAGGGGCTTATATTTACGCGGTAAGTGCAATAGACCATGACATTGGACAGAACGCCTATATTTCTTACTCCATATTGGAGTGTGATATCCAGGGCATGTCGGTTTTCACCTACGTGTCTATCAACTCTGAGAACGGCTACCTGTACGCACTGCGTTCCTTTGATTATGAACAACTCAAAGACTTCACTTTTATGGTCCAAGCAAAAGACTCGGGCAGCCCCTCACTGTCAGCCAATGCCACTGTGAAAGTGATCATAGTCGATCAGAACGACAACGTGCCCTCCATCATCTCACCTCAGGGTAGGAATGGCACGGCCAGAGAACATCTACCCCGGTCAGCTGAGCCAGGGTACTTAGTCACTCGGATAGTGGCGGTAGACGCAGACGACAGCGAGAATGCCCGCTTGTCGTACAGCATTCTGAGGGGAAATGAACTGGGTATGTTTCGTATGGACTGGAGAACTGGGGAGCTCAGGACTGCTAGACGGGTCCCAAGCAAAAGGGATCCTCATCACCCCTATGACTTGTTGATAGAGGTAAGAGACCACGGGCAGCCGCCCCTCTCCTCCACATCCAGCATCTTAGTTGTCATCGTGGACAGTATCGTGGAAGGCCGCAGTGGGGATCACGGTTCAGCTAAAGCCAAGGAGACCTCTTTGGATTTAACTCTAATTCTTATTATTGCGCTGGGATCTGTCTCCTTTATTTTCCTGCTTGCCATGATAGTGCTTGCCATTCGGTGCCAAAAGGACAAAAAACTTAACATTTATACGTGCCTGGCCAGTGACTGCTGCTTTTGTTGCAGCACCTGCTGTAGCAGGCAAGCAAGAGCTCGAAAGAAAAAGCTAAGCAAGTCGGATATAATGCTGGTGCAGAGCTCCAATGTCACAAACGCAGCACAGGTACCTGTGGAGGAATCTGGGAGCTTCGGTTCGCACCATCAGAACCAGAACTACTGCTACCAGGTGTGCTTGACGCCCGAGTCTGCCAAAACTGACTTGATGTTTCTGAAGCCCTGCAGTCCAGCTAGAAGCACAGACACTGACCACAACCCCTGCGGAGCCATAGTGACAGGTTATACAGACCAACAGCCCGACATCATATCTAACGGCAGCATACTGTCAAACGAGGTAGGACCAAACATTCTTCTTCAAGCTCAAATATATCATGACAGTGCTGATGCTACTAGTGCATGTGTGCACAGTTTAATTGGCAAATGATTTTATTTTGTAAAAGTTTATTGTACGCTTAAAAATGATGTACATATTAATCTTTAATTCCGATAGGCTTATGTGCATACAAACAAATATAACGATACAGTAATTGAAATAACCAACAGACAAAATTGCTGATTAAGAATTGTGTGTTCTGTGTGTTTCTATTTACCTATTTTTGTTGGCATAGATTTGCCATGATCTCTTTCTCCTGAAACGCGTGTCTGCACATACTAACAGGTTCCATTAAATGTTACGTTTTCGGTCTATTCACGCCTTCACTTTATCCCGCTAACCCTTCATTCATTTAATTTACTGGCTATCTATTTCTATATATTCCATCGACAGAGGATTATAACGTTCAACCGCATTTATCACAGCGTCCGTCTTTTTGCCCTTTGCTACTAAAGCTTGTTACGACAAACATCTATCTATCTATCTATCTATCTATCTATCTATCTATCTATCTATCTATCTATCTCCAAATATCCGTGTGACGTTGTTTCCCTCCCTCCCCTGAAAAAAAAAATCGCATCATTGCTGATATGTGCGTGTGACCCCCCCCCCCCCATACCACTCTACATACCACGAGACCATGCATATGAAAAGTACATATGACAATACGGGTGAAAAATATACAGGATTGTTGTTATTTTTTACTATTTCTGTAGCTTCTTGATTTTTATGTACAGTATTTATATTTTGTTTGGGGATTTAGTCATTACTCTCCACCCCCGCAAAATAAGAAGCTCCCTGTTGCCACCTATGTAAATGGCAGACCCATACTGGACCATGTTCTGTCATTTATTTTACACAAGCAACAGTATAACGTGATTTTAATTAATTTGTGTCAGTTTGTATTTAAATAAACCTGATATATGAAGATATAAGCATGAAATAATAATAATAGCTTTTATAACTGTACTGATGATACATGATGTTTAAAAAGCACGCAGGCGCCAGGCTCCACGACTTTTTAGCCATTTTAAAAATAGGCAATAATTCATTCGAACGGTAGAGCCAATCTAATCAGAAGAACACTGTATGCATTAAAAAGTCTTAGCACTTTGCGTGCAAAGTAAGAAGATGGGAGGAGTTTAACATTTCTTGTCTGCACTTTTTATGAATAGGCTATGGAATGCGCCAAATGTCAGAATTATGTCTCTTGTATGAAGCTTCATGGTTCACTTTCCCATATTTGCGCATTGCATGCGATAACAGAGTTAAAACTGCAGAAAACAGGAGACACATATGAAGTAAATAAAATGACTGTTGTAGTCAAACGCCGTGAGAATATGAATTAAGAATGCCTGGCACAGCCCTGCAGTGTACCAGGGAAACAATGATTCGTCTATAAATGTTCAGTTCGGTTAATTCAACGCAAAATCATTTTAAATGCGAACTGGCTGTGCTTACTGAACGGATCCGATAAACAGAGAGGGGGTGGCGGATTACAGCTGCCTCGCTCTAGTTTTTCCCGAATGCGATCAACAAACCAATCAACCTCAGTAAAAACACGTAAGAAATGCATCACATGTATTCAGACCGTAGATGCAACAGGGCTTTGTTTTATTTTATTATTTTTTAATAGAATGCTGCTTACATTTTTGCTTTTCATATTTTTAGACCAAACACCAGCGTTCTGAGCTCAGTTATCTGGTTGACAGACCACGACGAGTTAACAGGTAAATGGAATAAGCATACTTTTCTTTGCCTCAGTGAATACGCCCGTCTTGTGTATCATTTTCTTTGGTGATTTAATTATTACTACTATTATTAGTTGTGACAGCAGTAACCTTTTAAAGTTAATAATTTGATCATTCTAGTTAATGTCGTTTGACAAGGCTATGGATTTGACTTTAACTATTTCAGTGTTTTATCCAAAGACACTTTTGAGATTACCAAACCGGTATAAGCATAAAAAGCGTGCAGCACCTTATTTGTCCATTTGATGGCAGAGTGATATTTTTTTGGAAATCTACTACTGGGCTTTTACATTTTGATAGAATTCAACACAAGTGTTCTGTTTCCTTTTCTTACGCATTTTTAGCTCTGCATTCCAGGAAGCAGATATAGTGAGTTCAAAAGACAGTGGTCATGGAGATAGTGAACAGGGAGACAGTGATCACGATGCCACAAATCGGGGCCACTCCACTGGTGAGTCTCTGATTCCCCTTCTTTATTACCTGTGCTCATATATTGACCAGTTTTTAACGTTTTCACGTATGGGTTATTGAGAACTTTTATTTCATTATATTTTACAAAATGGTTAATGGCTGTTAAAAGTCTATTATGTTTATTACTTTTGGCATTTGATTGTGCTTTTGATGTTGTAGTCTTTGTGGAAATTTGTTTGACTGTCCTTTCTATAAAAAATCAGTTTTTAATCATGTCTTTCACTTTCAAGTAATAATTGCAGTTGTTAAAACTTCTATATTCTATATGTGTAACATATATATGTATGTGTGTGATATATATATAGCATATATCACTCACACACACACTATATATATATATATATATATATATATATATATATGAAGAGAAAGCATTTGCATCAATACTTCAGTGGCTTTTTTCAGCATGGCCTTTACTTTAAAGTATTAATTGGTGTTATTCTGCTAGATCTGTGTTGCGTTGGTGTGTGCACCTGTTTGTCTGTTTTTCATACTGCATTCCATAATTATTTATTAGACAAGTTTAATGTGGTAGTTCATTTGGGTGAAAATAATTCTTCAGATTTTTACTTATTCAGAAAGTTACATGTAGATTTTTTTATTTCATGCATATTTTTGACATTTGTTATACTCATTTACATTTAAAGGTATAACCAAGCAAAGAAAAAAAAAATTGCACTCCAGGAATATAATGCTTGAATTTGGCTTTCAAGTTCCACGATATAAACTCTTTGCTCTACCCTAAGCCTCTGTTACATTTCTACTTAGACTCTTTAAGGGAGATGAGAGTTACCCGATATACTAGATTTTTTTTTGCTAAATTGTTAAGTATATGCCTTGTTACTTCTTCACGTCTTTATTATGGGAAACAAATTCACAACAAAAGAACCATGCAATTGCTGTTTATAAATATGCAGCTTTAATGAGGCCCTTTGGATAGCCGTTAGTCCTCAAGAAGTTGGGAGACGTGATGGAATTTACAACGGACCTGCTCTATTCGCTATCTGGAGTCTGGGAACTGGATAAAATAGATGGTGCCAGATGTAGCATGGAAACAAATAGTCAATTCATAGCCTTTACACAGAGAAGGCAGAACATGCATCGGCTAAAACAATGGCAGGCAGCTATTCATGTGTTTTAATTCTTTTTGTGTTCTTATTGTAATTTTTGAAATTGTGAGGTCAAGTATTCAAATTTAATTATTCAACATTTTTGGCTCTTTTTTTTAACCCTGCATAGAATTTTGGTTTGCATTTCAGTTATAGCTAAGTAAAGGCCATCTGCTTTCTGCTTAGATAGGCTTCACATAATCAAACTGGTATGTGTAACGGCATTAATATATTTAGAAGTGTTGGCATCTGTTTGGTGTAGTTTGCAAACTGACTACTTATTAATAAAAGGTGAGAAATCTACATGGTGGCTGGTATATACCTGAAAATAATTATTAGTAACTATGTTCATTTTAAATTTGAACATTTTTCAGTCACTGCTCGTTATTCTTGCACAGTTCCATAAACATAATAGAAAGTGTCATTGTGTTGTGTGACTGTTCACTATTTATGTATGACAGATAAAAGCTTCCCCATTCTTTCAATAACTGGCAAATTAACACAATAAATGTGGTTTACTGTTGGTACACGATAGCTGCCTAGAACACAAAAGTGATTAATGCTATTGTGTTTATTGTAATGTGGCTTGTATTTGTCTGTATTGGTGATCTTTATTAAAATGGTTAGTTGTTAACAAGAACATGCTGCAATATTCTTTATATGCTTATAAGAAACATGACAGTGAGGCTCAGGTACCATGTTTTTAAGTCATGATGAAAATATTTTAATGCAGAATAACATGAATCATCTTGAAGGTTAAAAGTCTATGAGTAGATCACATGTTTTGCTTGTTGCTGCAGAACGGTTTTTCAAAATATAAAACATTTATTGTTGTTCTGAGTAATTGCTGTTTAATAAAGCAAAAAATAATTACAGGGTTTATACAGGACTTAAAATATTAGAAACAACTTTGACCTGGTAATTTTAATAATAGCTAGAATAATACAAATATAGTTATCCTTTATTATCATTAATATGATAATGTCTATAATAATTATGATAAAATTGGCATTTACACATTAAATGTGATTGTTAAGTAGACAGAGTTGTTAATTCTTATACACTGAACATTTTACTAAGACTCTTAACTTATTCCTAGGTGATAGTAATATAACTGCTGTAAAAATGTTAGTTACAGTATATAACATGTACTGTTTCAGTTTGAAAGGGTAGAGCAGGTTAAATGCCACTTGTCTAAGGCAGAGTAATAACATTGTTAAAAAACTTTATTGCTTGCACTTTATTACCTTATTAAAACAATGTTTTTCTTGTTCAATCTTCCTTTCTTAAACATCTTCATTTCTGAAAAACACTTAAAAACTAACATTTACTATTTCTGAAATTAACATTTTTTGTTTGTCTTTCATTGTGAAGTTGCAGACTAATGCAGCCTAGCTCTATTTATAAAGGGCAGCCATACAAAAAGAGCTTTGTTTTATTTAAGAGTCATAAATGTCAGTCAGTAAAAGGGACACCCAGTAGTGAATTCCTTAGATGAAGTGCTGCAGAGGAGCTGCAAGATGCATGTGGTATGACTCCAAGGGAATCCTAGCGGCTCTAAGGAGCAAGCAATGATTAATCGGATGAGCCTATTCACCTAATTAGCATAGTGTAAAGAAATAGTACACAGCAACTGCTATATATAGGCATATATATATATATATATATATATATATATACACATGAACAAAATGTATATATATGTGTGCATGTATGTATGCTGTATAATATACATGTATGCTGCACATGTGTGTGTCCTTTTTAAAACACATGAAACTACAATTTGGTTGTAAATAATTTTTTTTTTTTATTATTTATCTAGCTCTAACAAATGAAGGTGGATAAATAATCAAAAAGAGGACTTTACTTTTGATTAATTGTACTGCAAAATTTTATTCCAGAATTAATACAAATGATTATTTAAACAGCCTCTCTGCATCACAGACCACCTGTTTTAGATTTAAACACTTTATAATTGTAATGCATGGTGGCATCATTTGTGTCTTTTTTTCCCTTCACACTCTTTGGTACTTGTGAGGTCATAAATTAATCTTGGCACTAGCTTATTCTTGACTGGGGGTGGAGTTACGCTGGGATGAGCAGAGGAGTCGGCAAGAGGTATTATTTAGGACTGTGGCGCTTAATCTGATTACAACCCGGGACTTGCACAGAAGGGACAGAAGCATTTTGGTTAAAGCAAGGCAGTCCCATCCCCCTTTGCCAAGCCTTATTGTAATGTGCTTGCACCGATTATTACTACACACAAAAGTACTTCACAAAAGTGTTCTTTATAATCCGGTTCAGTAAAAGATCACAAAATAAAATTTTAAACCTTCACTCTGTATTGTATTTATCTGTACAGTGATTTATTTTGCAAAATACATTAGTAGGTGTGTCATGGTTACTATTGTGGCAATAATAGTTAAAGTCAAGCTCTGACATATGGTTTGAGAGAACAAGTATACTATGATCTGAAAAACTCTAAAAAGGCATTTTTTTCTAATCCCATTCCTTTAGTATACAATACTATATACATTCAAACTAACTATAATACACACTTATTGTACTTGGATTAATTGAAAAAAAAAATAGTTGTACCACGTAAAATGGTTAAGAATGGTACTGTTGTTTTTATTAGCCATTTTTTGTTAAAAACGTATATTTAATATAGCAGCTATAATACATAATCTTTTCATCTCTCCAGTTTGGTTGCTTGTTAAGGGAGTGGGAAACAAATGGCTACATTCTTTGCTGCTCAGTGAAAATGGTTATACTGTCTGCAGCAGACTGTGATCCTCCTTTATTCTGACTGCAGTTCACGTTAGCGCTCTGTAACAGCTCACTGATCAGTAATTTATTTTTAGACTTCTGCATACCAATTATCAAATGAAGGTTATTATCAAAGCATGGGTTTGCTATGCTTATATGTATTACTGAATTTGAAATAAAGAAGCTGTTTTGTGAAGATTAATCGTGATAACAACCTTTGCATTCTCATAGTCATTTGACTATTATGTGAATGACTACCCTTATGCACTTGTTGATCTTGTGACTCTCCAAGAAATGATACGTGTATGATGCTTATTCTTAAAAGAGCATATCATAATAACATGTTCACTGCTTTAAAGGATAAAACAGCTCAAGACACATTATTATTATTTGTACAATAATAGTAAATATTATTGTCAATAATGTATGGAGAGTCATTTTGAGAAACGTTATTTTTTAAATTTGTAGTCTTTAAGATAATAATTATAATTATTATGAGTACATACAGATTTCAAACAAAAATGAAGGAACACCCATCCGCAGGCGACCTGAACACAGAATACACACAGGAAAAATAAAAAATGAATTCTTGATATTTTGATCAAAATAAATGTAGAGGAAAAGAACATAAAGGCTGTCTGTTGACTGGTTTAGTAGCATTTGTAATATTTACCAAACATGTAACACTCTTAGATTTAGTTTGTAAAAGGCAACTTGTGTGCAAAAAAAATTAATAATACAAAAATCTCATTTAGGACAAAAAGCAATTAAGTTTTAGGACTACACTTTCAACAAAGTACATCATTATTTTTCAATGAATGCAAGTAAAAAAAATGCATTTTAAACTTCTGAAATCATTATATGAGGTTTTACGTTTGCATGTTAAGTAAAGATGAGAGGGCTGATTAATCGGTATCTGTAACTTACGGTTCCATTTGGTACATTTCTAGTGTAAAAATAAGTTATACAAATAAAATAAAGCAAAAAGAAAAACAATGCTATTTTCAAGTGTTGCCTCCTTGTCTCATAATGTATATTTACAGAGTTATCAGCAATTAAAAAATAACTTAAAAGATTTCTAGCATTCTAGACGATATGAGGAACTGAGCTATTTATTTTGTGGCATTTATTTAAGGGTAGTTGTTAAAACACCCTTACTAAATTTTTCTTATAATATTAGCAACAAATCTTGAATTAGATGAAGTAGGTTTGACACTGCTATTTTCGAGTTTGTTGTGTTGCAGAAGATAGTTGCAGATCCCAACTATATTTTTAAGCTTACATAGTAATCTTAACTCTGTATGCAGCCTTTAAAGCAGTGCTTAGTAGTAAGGACACCTTTTGAAAACCCAACATGAAAATGAAGTTCAGATAATGCGGAAGTTATCTAATCCTAAATCTTACATCCCTCATTCATAAAATTAACATCTTTTACTTTTCAGAGCTGTTGTAAACATATTTGAGAAATCATTACTGTTTTAAAAGTAAATAAACTACATTTAAGAGTAGGTAGTTTGTAAAGGACAAAATGTTTTCCTTTAGGCATATAGTATTAGCAATATCCTGCAAAAACACATCCATTATGCTTCTGTTGTTAGAGTACTTACGTATGAATAAGTTCTGATTTTTCTGTATTCTCTAATGTTAATGTTAAATGAGTTAACTAGTTTATTTATCATTAGTTGAGTAGATACAAATACCAGACCAGTTAGTAACTTCATCTGGCAGCAAAGTCTGCTTCGTCACAAATGTGGAACAAGTTAAATGTATATTAACATGTATGTTGTGTGAAACTGATGCAAATCAAGAAAATGTTCTGGTCCATCTTCTGAAATTCATGTTTGAACTGTAGTAGCTTGCTTCCTTGTACTGTCTTTTTGGTCTTACATGCTTTTCTTGCTTTATTTCAACCTTCTTGTATAATGACACCAATAACCCTACTATAAATCATAGCATTGTCTCAGGCTTTAAATTTGTTCGCATAATCTGGAATTTTCACTGCCAAACTGTTTACCAATAACACAAGCATTAACAGGTAGATGTCAATAGCTTTTGCCACCATGTCAGTTTCCCTTAAGCTGCTGCTGGCGTCCTAATTATAGTAATTGGGTTTGTGAGTCGCTTAAATGAGAGTAGTATCTTGGTTATCTTGAGAAATGTAATGTTGTTTTCGATGAAACCCATCTTTGAGCCTTATCTAATTTTTACAACAAAATAAAATGCAAGACTGAATATGATAATGCTGATGAAATTTTTGCTGGTTTTACCATCAGTGTTGAGTAAATGCCTTGTTGTTACTGTATATCTAGGACATATTTCTAGCATCTGAGCTGTTCATATTGTTAAGGGTTGTGTGTGGAGCCGTTGATGTACTGGTAGCTAGAGCTGACCCTGTTTCAGATTCTCCCAAGCTCTTCACATATAGAAATGTTTTGTTCTGAAACTGGACCTCAAAATGTAATATGAAATGCACTGAAGAGGCAAATGAATTTCTGTTAAAATCTAGTGGACATGTTTTTTTGTATTCACGGTCTCTGTGAAAAACCACATAAAAACTCATCTTAATTGTAATTGCATACATGTGAGAGTTAAAGATGTACTTTCAGCTTTTCATTTTCATGCAGCTGAGTGTTTATTTAAATAGAGCAAGATAATAGCTTAAGATAATAAAACTAAGAAATTAGATGTAGAATTATCACAACCAAGCCACACTTTGTGGAACAGTGCGCTTAATATCTAACTGCTTATAGCAACTGTTTGTTTCAGTTTAATGTCAGGTATTTTTATATTATATTGTGTTGTTGTAGGTCCACAAACATTAAACATATATACTGTAGTAACTGGCTTCTTTTTTTGGGGGGTGGGGGACACTTCATTTTTCTTTCAAAAGATCCTTAATTTAATCTCTCCAGGGATCAGACTGGAATGCATCAGATATATGCTTATGCTATTATTATATTATTTCTTGCGGTAATACTTTTCCAAAGTAACAGTGTTTAATTGAATCTCTCCTCTCTCTTTGTACAGATATGCTGCAGAAATAATCTAATTAGAAAATATAGTTCATTACTAATACCCTGAATTGTCTGAAATATTTGGGCACGTGAAACTTAAGCCCACTGTAATTATTTAACCAAACTTGGCCAACTTAAATATTTTAACATAATACCTATTAGTAGTACAAATAATTAATCCATCTCACTTCTAAACCATTTAAGGCACCAACATTTCCTCTCCCAGATCATATTGTGATGTTGCAGTATTCTTATTTATCATAAAATAGGGCCATTGAAATTTGTATATCTTTTCAAAATAGAGTCCACCTTTTAAAATGTATTCTCTTTTTTACAAGTAAACTGAAAGAATAATGTCAATCAGTTTTACACAATGCAGAGTAGCATAACCTCAGGTAAATGCAAAAAGCTGTGATTAAAGTTACTTTTTCAGTTACGCAACATCAGTCTGGTTTATAAATTGGCCAGGATTTGAGCCTTTTCTTTATAATATTTTCTTAATGAAGGCTAATTTAAAAAATGTAAATAAAAACTTTAATAATAAAATTGAAATGTTAGATTTCAGCTTTCCCCAAACAATGCAACACTATTGAATATTGATAGAGAGCAGAAAAAAAACATCTAGATGTTTTATTAACCAAACCCTGTAATGTGCCATTTTTTATTGTTCTTTATTTGGTTGACTAGCAGGAATAGAGGTATAAAACGTGTTCCTATAAATGTAAAGTAAAACATTCCAGAATCCTCCAAAGTAAAAAGTAATAGAGCTTCTGTAATATTTGGAAGCCTTTTCATCAATAACCGGCTGTGCAGAAAAAAACAAATGGCTTCATTTGTATTGTGCAACATTCTTTCTTTGCAACACTGGAAAAAGGATTGATTTTATCTAATCTTTAAGGAAATTCCTTTTTGCCAGATAAATGTTTCCAAATGCGAGATGCCAGTGTCTGCTTATTGTGCATACCTATAAACTGAAAGATTTTGACCTTAGATATTTTTTTTTCCTTTGTGTTATTTGTTAAAGTTTAAAAAAAGAAATATATACATGCAAATATATTATAGATTTAAATGTGTGTGTATATATATATATATATATATATATATATATATATATACTGTATATATATATATATAGAGAGAGAGAGAGAGAGAGAGATTACTATATACAATGAATGTTTCTATTTAATTCAAACATATATTCAAATATATGCTTCTAGATGTTTCCAATTTAATCAATCATTTTTTCATATAATATTTTCATTTCAAAGAGGATGTCACACTATTTTATTTGGAAAATATATTCCCTAACTTGCTTAATCCAGTTCAGGTTAGGGTTACAGAGACTACTTGGGTTATGGTTGGGCTTGAGCCAATCAGGCAGAGAACAAGAACAAACCCTGAGTGCATCGCCACTCATTCACAAGGGTCAGTCTCATACAACCACAGGGTCAGTTTATAGTCACCAATCGGTTAACTTGCATGTCTTTGGCATTTGGGTAGAAGAACTAGAATAGCAACAAAGACATGGGGAGAATATGCACACAGGTGTGAGACCCAAACTGAATGCTGGTTCAGTGAGGCAGTGATGCTAAATACTATGTCTCTGTGTCACACTTCATGAAAATAACGTTCCGATGCTTTTAAATGTGTTATTAATGCCCTGAAAGTAACACAGATCCTAACCAGGATTGGTCCTTGCCTAGTACCTGGTGCTCCGAGAACAGCATCTGGTTCCCCTTGACCCTGTAACTATAACTTGATCATTGTCTCAGTTAATAACAGCCATAGGAAGAAGCATTTCGGAATTTGTTCTGATTAATATATAAGGGTCAGGTTCTTTACAATTAACTGACTAAAATAATATTTTAATAATTTTAAACATATTGAAAAATAATTAAGTCTATATACATAAAAACAACTTATTCATACTTTAGCATTTATTATACTGAGTAAAATACAATTGTTTAAATGCTGATGTAAAATAACACAATCAATACCTAAATGCATTTATTACATTTCTATTGTTTAAGAGGTCATGCAGTGTTATAATGTCATTTAAAAGGAAGCAGATTGTTTGGACACCTGTGAATGAATATAAAACAAATTAATTATGCTTTGATAATATCTCATACACACTTTTTAAATGGTAGCATAAAGGGTGTTTCAGGTTTATGCTGCTGCCTCACAACTTTAAGGACTTATATTTCTGGATTGTTGCAATCTAAGTAGAGTTTTCAAATTTTCCTTGGGATTCATTTTAGCAGTCTTCATGTTAGATTAACTGGCATCTCTAAATTGGCCTGGCATGTGCGTGTTAAGTGATTTACTGGCATCCTTTCTGGGATCTTTCATCCCTTCTGGGACCCAGTGACCTTGCACCTAATGCTGCTGGGATAGTCTCCAGCTCCTCGACCCTGGAAATAATGAGTGCATGAATGGACATTCTTTATGCGGTTATATGTTACAATTTCTGAATAAAGTATGGAGACTTTTTTTCATTTTTTAAATGAAAATAAGACAACAGTTAGCATTGTTGTTCCCTTTTTGTTCTTTTCCTACCCCATACCCTATCCTATACTTTACTAGTACAGTTTTAAAACTAAACAGTGTCTGACACCATAATTTTCTTTTTCAGGTTCAGCATATTTTTACATATACAGTGCAGGACCTACGCTTTGTTTAGTTATTACAAAAAATGAAAGTCTATAATAAATACTACTAGAGCAATTCTCTCCTTTGTAAATGTATTAATTGTGACAGACCTTTTAATAATTTCAATCAATTCCTCACATGCATTTAACTAATATAAAATATATGAATATATACATTACCGTTTTTATGTTGATAGCTTCAAAATGAATGCATTAGTTTTTAAATAGTCCAGTAGCTTCTGTAATACATTTCCTTGTATTTACATATTGATGTTAGATAATTTTCAGCAATAATATTTTTAAAAAGTTTTGTATTGTGCAGTTAGTTCTGTGTGTCTTCTTGCCAAAGAGCAAATGAAAGTATTTTACAGCTATTGCCCTGAATGCTGTATCATTCTGTGAATAATTAGTTCATTCTGTGGGGTCTGTAATCAAATAGAATATGACAATCCCACTGAAAAGACAGAAAAGGGACTTTAAAATCCATTAATAGTAACTTAATTTCATGTTGGCACGTTTGTATTTTGGAGCCTGAAGCTTCTATGTATGTGCCATACTAGTGCATTACTCTAATTACATTTTTTGTGATTGTGTTCCCTAACAATTATATTTACTATTGGGTCCATTCTCATTTAAGCAGAAAGAGCTTTGGACAAAGTTAACAAAACATTTCTTTATGTTGTGTGGCAGAATATTTGAAAAGAGAAGTGTCCTCTGTATTAATACGATGGAATTTGTTTTTTTGAATTTCAAATTTATGTACACAAAAGTGGCCGATTGGTAGGGAGCTGGTCAGCTATTGGAATTTATAAAGGCCAAAGGGGCATCTAATGGGTTTGGCTGGCGTTTATTCCATATAGAAGCATGCATTTCAGCTAAAGCTACCACGGTCTGGCACCTGCCTTGCACAGCTGCTGCATAGGGATCCTGGCAAAAGCCTGCAGGGCACTTGGAGTAAAAAGGTGACAGGCTTAGGCACCCATCATTGTCCTCATGAGTGTGAAAGCCCTGCTGGCTTGTCCCCTGACCATCTGCCCTAATGTAGGCAGCCTGCCAAAGGATGACAAGCCAATTTACTGTTTAGAATCAGAGGAAGCAAAGCTTGTTCCCATGCCAAGCTGTGAGGTACTACAAGTTATTGGTCTAAAAAGTCAGTGCCCTTGGTGCAGACACCCTGATTTGTCTACTGGTAAATCGTGAGCAAGACAGGAAGCATCCAGGAGATTTGTTCTATTTTAGAAAACTAGATGCATACAGCCTTGCTTGAAAGATCAACATGGAGAATGCTAGGTAGGTGGTGTTTGCTTGCAAATGGCAAAGTATAGTATACTGTACATCCTTGAGAGAGGACATACCTGGCACCATTAAAATAAAAAATAGGACTTTATTGGAAAACACAGTATTGATATATAATTAGACACAGCTAAAACTGCTTTGATATTTAGTGTGTTATGATTGTGTCTTAATAAAATTAAAATTTTAGTATTCAGTTTATTAGTGTAGACAACATTTTAATACATGGTGTTTTCTGATTCCAGTGGTTTATGTAGTTTGTGCTTAAAACGAAATCAAACGACATTGTAGCTAATGCTAAAGAGGGAGGGGAGGATAGTTTTTTTTTTTTTTTTGCAATTAAAGCTTGAGGACAAGTGGTTCTAAGGATTTAAAAGAGTAAATAATATATGCTAAAACATTACATGTGTGCTTTTGACAAGTTAAGAAAGCCATAAATTGGCACATTTTTATTTCTGGATTTGTAGCTCATCTAGTACTATACGTGTTTTATGCAGTCTCTCTCCTAATTAAACAGGGCATATTTTAAACAGTCCCTTTAGTGATAATGCAAATAACATGATTGTTCATTAACTAGGCAAATGGGCATGCTTGGCAATGTAACGTCTGCTTTTTAAAATCTTGTTTTTGAATGGTATCTCTGGATAAATAATTTTTATAATTTATTTTCTTTTGGTGTAGGTGCTGATCTCTTTTCCAATTGCACAGAAGAGTGTAAAGCCTTAGGGCACTCAGATAGATGTTGGATGCCATCCTTTGTGCCATCAGATGGCCGGCAGGCTGCAGATTACCGCAGCAATCTGCACGTTCCAGGAATGGACTCTGTGCCAGACACTGAGGTATTTGAAACTCAAGAACAAACGGGGGAGAGATCTTTCTCTACCTTTGGCAAAGAGAAGTCACATCACGGCACCCTAGAGAGGAAAGAGTTTGATGCACTTCTGTCTAGCACACGTGCGCCTTACAAGCCACCTTATTTGTGTGAGTATTAGTAATTAATTTCGATTTGAGCAAATAAGAAATGGCAGGAAGTGCCATTAAATTCTTTTCACTATAATATCCCACAATTATTAAACAGTAATATGGTTCACATATTTCTCTATCCAATATTTAAATCTACAACTATTGTTGCCTTTTATTACATTTGGTAATATGAATAACTATACAAGTGAAATTGGCTTTTGAGTATTCTATAACAATGAGAGGTTTATTTTAAAACATATCAGTCTGTTGTGACTTGTCATTGGAGCAAAACATGTTTTTGTATGCTGTCATGTGTTATACGTACGTTACACATGGTTTTAAAAATGGGGAAGAATGACAAGTATTTTGTATGTCTGAAAATGATAATGATGAATGAAGGCCAAGGGTAGTCTTGTGAAACTAATTTATTTTATTATTTGTGTCATCAGTGTGTCTGCTATCATTGCAGGACATACAAAATGCATACAAAATGAGCCACAGATCTAAAAAATAGAAGGAAAGAAATATTTTCTATTTGCTTTTAAAAATGTATTTGCTTGTTTTATTTCCTTTTCTTTTTATTAGGCTAAATGTTGATGGAGAGGTGTCAGGCAATTTAGATTGAAAGGGAAACTGACTTAATTTTCTTATGGTTGTAATCCAGTTATGTACGACAAAGTTAAACAATTAGCCAGTGTAGCTAGCTTAAATTAAATGAGCATGCAATATCTATGCTAATAACATTTCCCAAAGGTAATAATCAAATGTTGTTCTGCATGATATTTGACTAATTTAACAGTGTGCCTTCATTTGTACAATTTCAGACAAGTGGAAACCCGATAAATAATTGCTACAGAACAAGATCCATCCCTCTTTTTCTTTTAAACAGCCTGTAACTGGAAGGTTTCAAGCAGGCTGCTCTAATACCTCAAGTAGTCTTAAATTTGACACCCCATAAACTTCTAACATTATTGTTCAAGGATGTTTTTATCACTGTGATGTACTTAATGGACTAATTTTCTTTGTTTACAGCGCGGAAAAGGATTTGCTAGTCCATTCTGTGTGGACATACCTGAGACAGCATGAATTTGCACAATAGTCGACCAACAAAAGCATCAAGTTTTCAACTTCATTATCTTGGCCATCCAGTTGTTTGCAACCATTGGTTGTTCTGCCTTGGGGGACAGAGAATAAATGGCCAAAAAACTAGGACCTTTTTTGCTCTCAGCAGGCCTGAGAAATGAGTTGAAACATGGAATTATTAAAAAAAAACAAAAAAAAAAAACAAATGTTGGGTGACTCAGCTCACCCATCAGATCTGTGTGTGCCTGTTTACAGCACCATTTATCTTAAAATGTCACTGAGCCCTTTAGATGTTTATATTCACACCAAGAAGCCAATTGTACAGATGAAAGAGAAAATATGTGCATTATAAATGCAATATCACTGTTTTAGACTTGACTGTTTTATATTATTTTTGTGTGGTCAGGTGTTCCCAAAACTTAACTTCAACTTTACAAGGAAGATGGTTCTCATATTCTATTCACCAAGTGGATCGAAACAGTTTTTGACCAACAATTTAATCAAAGACATTCTGTAGTTTATACCATGTGTGCAAAGTGTTTACTGTACTATTTCAAAGCTTCTAAATAAATATAAATATATATATATAAATATATATATACTTTTCTTAAAAGTGTGGTATCCATTGGTCAGTTTCTTATATACCATAGAATTTCAGTAAACATGCTTTAAAAAATAATCACATTTATCGTGAACATATCACTTTTTACCCAAATGTTAACTTTACTTTTGAATATAAAAATTTTATTGTAAAAACTAAATATATAATTACCATACAGAGAATTCTTTTCGCACTGAAAGTGTCAGAAAAATGCTCATTTAAGTGGTAGTTAAAATGTTGTAAAGACCAGCTTTTGTAATTATTGGCACAGCTGAAAACATACTAGTTTTGAAAAAACTGTGTCTTGCAGATTAATTTTTAAACAACTGTTAGACATTCTTATAAACTGTTGAAAAGTACACATCAAAGAAAAAAAACACACTGTACATGTTTGGATTAATATGTCCGTGCCATCTCATGCCTTTTGTTGCCATGACAGTTTACAACAGTTTTACAGTATGTGCTTATATTTTCCTGCTGCTGTCTCTCACTAGCCTTCTGACAAAAAGTGAAAAGCAGCACACTATATAAGTGACAATCAGGTGAGCGAGCAGGGATAGCAGTCAGTTTATTAGCTGTATGTTATAGTAGCTTGTCGTTTTTATGGGTTTTGGTAGTCAAATGGCGAGTTCTAAAGGCAGTAAAATTTTACAGTTGTCCTATACTCAAAAGAAGGGTTTACAGCATTAAGTCATCAGTCCATGCTGTTCTAAGAGAAGGATAGCTCAGACTGAAAAAGTGTTTTAATAGACAATGAAAAAAAAAATAAATGACAACCAGGATTTCTTATGTGTTCGTTTTTCATACCAGTAACTTACCTCAAAAAAACAAACAAAAAAAAAAAACAGGCAAAATTTTGTATTCTCTTTCCAGGGCGGCAATTCATTCAGCTTATGTCATGTAGATCTTTTTGAAATATGTATAAAAATGACATGTAACTTTTTTATTTTTTTGTTTTGGCCATTTTACATTCTGCACAGTTTAAGAAAGAATGCAGTAAAAAGAGGTTAGTTCAAAATATAATCAAAATAAAACATTTAACTGTAACTCTATTTGCAGGTTACTGATATGTTATCTTTGAGATTTTTTTTAACATTTTTATGCATACCAAAACATTTTGTCAATTTTACAAACATTTCACTATGCTTTTCTAATTAACCACTGCTTCACTTATTTGTGAAACCTAAGTGATTGTCTTTAAGTATCACAAAGCCAAAGTAAATCTGCTTACTGCCTTCCTTTTTTGAATTTTTAAATTTGATTTTTTAGTTATTATTTCAGCATTATTGAAGGGACGCATGTTCTTTTGATTTCACAATTTGCTCTTGACTATTTTTGACAGCTCAGTACATTTTCCATAAATGCGTTGAGCGAACAGTGCATGCTCTGAATGAGTTTGAAACAATTCACTATAAAAGGTACTGTAAATGTCTTTTTTTCTAACTGTATTGCTGTGTTATCGTAAAATCAACATTTATTCTTCGATTGCCCGACAGTAAGTTTTCTGTGTCAAACATTTTCTCATTTAGTTTTAGATTTTCAGAGCATTCCCTAAAGCAATTTGAGATAAATAATTTGAATACATTAAATAATTAACTTGTTGCCCTAAGGCAACACCATGCAGCAAATACAGCACAAACCCACTTAGCTTTGGGGCTTCATTTCATGTTCCATATTGAGCCAATTTCTTGGTTAGGGTTTTATTTTAGCCATTGTTTTGAATGAATCCATTCCTGCTGGCAAACACAGAAAACTTGAATATTTTAATGTGAGAAACTGAAATGAATATTGCAGGAAAAATGTAATGTTTTTATTTTTACTTTTGTGAAGCGTAATGTTCATAAAATATACAGGGTTCCACAATAAATGATGACAAAGTGATAATGTACAGTGCAATATATTAACTTGTGACACAACAGGGTTAATGCTGGCTACCAAGGGTCATGTCAGCTGACATTCTAAGCAGCATTTATGGGCAGTAGAAGAAAGAGGCTTTTTAACGACCTGCTTACTTTGAATTATTCAGTCTTTTCCCCCTTAGTTTCATTAGTCACGTGAGTTTTTAATGATGGGAAAATGGCATCCTCACCCTGTTTACTTTTGGAATTGCGGCAGTTTAAGGTCGCTTCCTGAAAGGAGAAGATTTGTGCAAGTCCCCAATTCATTCAGACTGAGGCTCTTTTTAAAAGATTCCTAAAAAACAGCCTTTTTCTCAATTGTAATTGATTGTTGCTATGTTATTTTTGTATTGTATTCACTTCAGACTTATCATGAAATCAGAATTCATGTAACTAATTTATTGAACGTGCTTAATCCAAATTTAGGGTCACAGAAAGCCAAAAAGGTTTAAAAAGAGAACTTAGACATTAAATATGTCTAAGTAACGCATATTATTGAGAAAAAAAAAGAATTTCTAAGTTTATAATTAAATTTTTTTATCGGAGCTGTATGGTGATAGTATGGTATTTCCATTTGCTCAATGTATGTGTAAGTTTTATCCTGGGTATTTTGGCTTTTGCTCTAATATCTCAAACGCATGCATGTTAGGATAATTTGTGTGTTTACATTTTGAAAGAGTGTGGATGTGTGAGAATGAACGTAGCTAAAGGTGCAGGGATGTTTCCTACATTGTATCTAGTGGAATAAGCCGTAGATTCCTGTGACCTTGAAACTGGATTAAGCTGATTTGATAAATAGATGCATATTTTTTTTTTAAGACCTCCTCTTCCTGAAAAACTGACACATCCTCCATTTTAAAACATTTTTGAGTGTAACACTATATTTTGAGGCCTCCGTTTCAACAAAGAATAGTTGAATACTGACAAAGTGAAAGGTAAATGCATCTGTACTTTAGTGACACATATTCAGTCTGTCAGACCTCTTACGTAAGAATTTTATGCAACGTTATTTTATGCACCACTGTAGGGGAAACGTTCTATCCCTCATGCTTTACTGTGTGCTTTAAATTAGGTCATATTGTATAAATATGGATCTCCCTCTGTCAACGGTATTTCTCAGGCCTGCTTTTGCGATCTTTCAATGTCTATAAACAGCACCAAAATGTTCTCGGTATCACTATGTCTCCTAATTCCAGTGGAAGTTTCCTTTATTCAATAGGATATCCCTGTATTCATCATATTTTCTATGTATTTATAATCTGCATAATTTTCTTCAATTTACGTTCACTTATATATCTCATTAAGAACAGCTTTTCTTACATGGTATTACTTTCAGGCAACAAGATCATCCAAGTCAATTAAATAGAGAGGAATCTAAAATTTACCAAAACCCTTTTCTTTTTTTCTGTCCCAGCAACAACAGCACTGTCTTCTGTTTTTCATTCCTTTTTCCAATATTGTAACAGTTCATGTAACTTCCAAACTTTTTATGAAAATGCAAAATGCCTGTCTTATTTACAAATGCCACTGAATGAAAACCGGATGACATGACATTGCTTGGGGACTGGCTTTGTGTGTAACCTGTGCTACATCTTTATAAAATGCATCACAATGAACTCCCATTGGACTTTTTAAATCGTTGCTTGATGGTAACATCATGTATTGAAGCATAAATGTTACCATCCTGTATAAAAGAGAAATACTGACACAGTTATATTTTGTTTTTGATCAGTGCTCGAGAGCTTTAAGTTGCCTGCTGCCATGCTATTTTGAATGACTTCCTAAAATGTTTTATTCCATGCCATTCCTTACCTAGATACATGACTTTTACTATACTGTGTGCCTTTAAGTTAAGCTAATCAAATATATACCTGTGTATCTATTTAGAAAGATGAAGCAGGGTAAATGACAAAATATTCTATATTTTATGAATGTTTTGATCCAATATTAGTGTCATAAGTCAATGGTTAATATGTATGTTGTTATTGTACTTAATTACAAAATGTCATTCTGATTTCAGACGTCTGTTCTTAAAAATGTTTCCTTAAAAGAAAAGTCGTATTTATTTTTATATAATGAATGTATTACATGTGCTTCTGAAATTAGTTGATACAAAAATGACTTAAGAAAACTTTTTGACAATAGCAGCTACAGACTGAGATGAACAGTATGGCAGACAGGAGAGTGGGGACAGATTTCGCTTATATATCATTGTTTTACATAAATTGCAAACCCCTTGATCATTCATAAAAAGTGCCACATGTGAACAAGTAGACTTTTATAAAAAAAAAAGAAAAAGAAAAATGAAAATAGGTAAAAATCTATGTTAGTGATTAGCAGAGAAATCTGCATTTACAGCAGCTTCATGTTTAATGTCTCGTTTCATGTAAATAATGCAAAAAAGCAGCAATATTTAATAATAAATTTTGGATAGTTTCTGTTAATTTTAGAAGGAAATGAATGAAGCAATTTAAGTTAATTTTATTCATTTTGCTGCCCCATCACCTTTGAAGTGTCTTAGATAATCAAACAAAACATCAGTCCTTTTCATAAAAGTTCAATGCATAGATAAGAAAGGTAAGCAAGTAATTATATAATATTGTTATTTGTTTTAAAAAGAAACAAAACTATGTTTTGCCTATGGCTGGGGAGGTTTGGGGTTTTTGTCTATAACCCTTTTTTGCATTATACATCTAATTTATACAGTACCATTCTCCTTTATGTGTTTATGTTATTCATTGTTTTTATACTGACTGGGTTTATATGAAACTAATAAAAAATGATCACAAAAGAAAAATTCAGAAATATTATAATTTCAGACATATCCTATTAGACTTCACACACTTCAGTAGTACATGGTTTGCAGATTAAAGCAAAGTTCTAAACATAAACTGCAGTTTAGATATTTATTTACAGTAAATATATCATAGTTTTACACAGTGAAATGACAATTGCAGTTAGAAAATGATGCTAAGAGAGAAGTAGGTAGATTATGGAATTTTATTTGTTTTATATTTGATATGTATTATGCTTATTTAATTTGAGGCCTGCATTATTATCAATGTGTGGAAAATGTTTGACAAAACCTCTACATAATGACAGTAAGGTCAGAAAACGTGTGAGAAACATGACACATTATTCTTTATCCAAATCTGATTTTTCACAAAGCTAAAAGTGCCAAAATACTGCATTTTATTTCTCATGGGGAAAAATACTGGAAACAAATAAGAATGATGTGAACTATGATGAGATGCACTAGAAAACCTCCACAACTACGGGAATATAGACTGTGTGTGCGTGTCTGTAATAGTTTTCAAGCTCAAAATGTACAGAATATATTGTATAAAGTATATTTGGGGTATGTAGTTAAATTAAATAAACTGTAAAATGTATTTTTATATAGTTCATATTCCACAACATTCTGTACTTGTACCCAAGTTGAATGTGATCACTTTGATAACCTTCTTCAATTAGGCTTAAACATTATTTCCCCTTACAAAGCTATAAAATATTAATTACATTTTTGTACTGACATTTTAACATCTGATTACATCTCATTTGGTTTCTTCAGGTATTAAAGATGTTTCTGAACACATGACTGTATTTTAATCCTTTGATGTCTTATTTTCACTTTCACCAAATACCAAGGCCCTGATTCAAAATATAAAACAATGCAAAAATACCTTGATTTTGAAATTTAATATAAGAAGGGAATAGATGTGAGAGTGGATATGATTTTTCTAGGTCTTGTTTGCAGAACACCATTTTCTTAAATATCACATTCCAATTAATGCTGTTAAAAGTAAGCATCAATTTTCTCTCTCTCTCTCTTTTTCTTTTTATGTATTGACCAATGCTTTGAGTTTTCATTCCTGGATTTGTTTATGCCTTCATAAAGCAGACTGCTCTTTATGTATTGTCTCTACATGCCTTCATGCTACCTAATTTCTGCTGTTCAGAATAAATACCAGTCTGTGCCTGGCCTGCAGTATGAAGCATACATATAGCCAAAAGGAGGCCAATTTAAACCAGAAGGAAAAAAAAAATCATTGAATATCATAGTCTGAATGGCCTGAAAAATATTATTGTGAGAAAAAGGAGCAAATTCAACTCATTTCCCACCATCTATATCAATGATATTATCCGAAAAATAAAAATAAGTAGAAACATTTTTATAGGACTTTTTTATCTGTGAAAATTATCACAAGACAGTTTGCTAATGTTTAAGATGGCATATACATGTTTTTGTTTGTCATTTGCATAAGAAATTAAGTACAGTATTACCTGCTTTACATACAGTACAAGGGCAGTAAATGGTGATGTACACAGAAAAGCGCATCAAAATACAATAGATTGGGTGAAGAAGAAACATTCATCTGCTGCGGTAATGACAGTCTGGTTATAAAAATGAAAGTGGGCATACACAGCGCACTTTAAATTTCAATTTAAATTTTCCAGTGAATGTCAAATTTTTTCAGATAACCAGTATGGATGGGCCAGACAGTTTTTCATTCTTACAGATTAGGGCTATTAAACCTTAACTAATGTTACAGTTTTAATAAAAGGTGGTTTGATTGGTTCTTTTTTTTTCTCTGATATGTACTTGTTTTTTCTCATACTCCACACATCTAGTCCTTAACCATCAAGGGTGTTATAAAAATTAAGTATTGCAATTGATTTAAATAAAAATTGAGCCAACTCCATAGAATTTATTTAGTTGTTCTCTTGACCAATATTTAACTTTCTGTGTTCTGCGTTTTAAGCCTACATGCAGTTCATATAATGAAATGCAAGACAGTCTGACACATTCCTATGTATCTGTGTCAGTTTCATGTTACATATCAATGAAAGAAATTCAAGATCTAGGCTATTTTCTGAAACTAATACAAGAGGGAGCCAAAGCTTGATCCTTTCTATGGCATGATCACACACACATTCAAATTGGGACAGTTTAAAGCTACTAGTTAACCTAACATGCACATCTTGCAATATATGAGGAAACTGGAGTACCCAGAGAAAAGAAAATACAAATGTAAGCTTCACACTATGGGATCAAACCCTAAAGGTGTCAGGAAGGAATTTCAACTAGTGATACACCATCAGGACTCTTGCAGAAATACATTTGTGATCCCTGTGTGCTAAACTAAAAAACATCCTTTATTTAAAAAGCATGTTTCAGTCATAAAAGCTATCCCAAGAAGTATTAGAAGTACAAAGATATAGTTAAAGTATTGTTCTCATTGTGGCGATGGGTGGCACAGGGCCATTCCCACATGGCCACACTACCAAAACAAACATTTATTTAAAATTTCAAACCTTTTCCTTTAAATAACATCATTTTACATATTGCACACATGACTGTTCATGCAGTTGTTAGAAATATTACTTTTAATTGGCTGACATTTCTGTGGTTGCATAAAAAAATAGCTTTAATGACTGCATTCCCATATTTTTTCTTGCAAAGAGAAACCACAGTCATTTTTATATACCTTTCCAATTAATCAGTAAAAACATGACTATGTATTGAAATCAGATTCAATACCACCAATCTGCAAATTTTTAGTAGTGGAAAACCAGTGCTAAATTGTAATTCATGTATTTGCAAAGATGAAAATGCAAGTGTCTGCCGCACATACAGAAGTTATTACCAAAATAAACTTGGCTCATCTATAGCGCCTGAATAACATTTTTTGGTAAGCAAAATCCAGAAATTTAAAAAAAACACAGAATATATACCATATATTACAGATACCATATATAAATATTAATTGGTATGGTATACAAAATATATACCATACCATTTTCAAAGCCCACTTAATTCTGAGCAGCATTCCAGGAAGGGGCTGGTGCCAGTCCATCATAGGGGAACTCATACACACGCATACGCACGCACACACTAGGGACAATTCAGTTTTGCCAGCTCAGCTAACCTGCATGCCTTTGGGCTGTGGGGGGAAACCAGAGTATTCCGTGAAAACCCATGCAGACACAGGAAGAACATGCAAACTCCGTTCAGTGTGTGTGTGTGTGTGTGTGTATATATATATATATATATGGTGGTATTGCACAATGTAAGCAAATGTCTACTGCTGAACATGAAGTTTCATTATCTATTACATTAAAATTTACTGTATAGTGTATTTTCTGCTTTCCTTTCAGCTCAGAACTGTGATGTAATAGTATACACTGGAATACAATAGCATCTACCTGATTATACAGTATTATAAGAAAAGCAGAAAACATCAGAAGTTGTTTTTAATACCTTAGTAACAAAAGGTTTTATTGCATCATTTACATTTTAAAGGAAAGCCTGATATGCCTCATGGTGCAATGGTGTAAAAATTTACTTTAAAGATTTAATTGTAATTTATTAAACTAATCCACTTCTTTGTTGGTATGCAGTGGGAAGCTTGTTTTAAAAAGATTTTTTAAACATACAGTTTTCTTAAAAATAACATTGCAACCACAAAGTAGTACACACACTGCTGTCCTGGGAATTTTTGCTTCTTAAAAAAGCATCATGCTATATTGAACCTTGCCATACATGAATGAAGCATTTCAAAACTTACAATGTTTGACACATCTAATGCCACTGTCTGTGCCATTTTCTTATTAAGTTACCTATATTACCAAAATGTGAAACTTTATGTATAGTATAGTAAAAAACCCTGCAAGTAAAATGCAAGTGGCAGTCAACACTGCCATGGCCAATCCATTGACAAAAAAGAAAATGGCATAGCTTCTTTCTTGAATGAATTAGCTAATAGTTTGACATTTATTTCACGTTTTGATAGTGGGGTTCATGATTGACATTTTCCAAAAAGTACCTGCGATGCAACATTGTATGGGGGACATTTTTGAGCAGTCAAAATCACTTCAGTGGCATATAATATGTGATATGCTTTTCTAACGGTTTATCTTACACACACTTAAGGTTTTGTAGTCTGGTATTTGTTGTGTACTTTTTCAGAAAGCAGCCAACCAAGGATCTGTTAGGTGTCTGTTTCTTTAACTTCAGACTCTAGATCCAGTTTGCCATGAAACTGAAGATTTCATACAAAGGTATCCATTACTTATTTATAAGAAAAGGGCAATCTGTCAAATTGGAATAACCTTCGTGTCGCTAAACAACAATAGACAGATGTGTTCCTTGAGAAACCCGTTTTATTTTGGCTATTTTAGACCCAGTGAACCCAGAACTGAACTTCAGAACAGAATAAGAGGTTTTAACAAAATGGTGCTAACACACTTACCAAGGTTTCTTTAATAACCAATTGGCATTTAAACATAATTAATTATGCATGAGAACTGGCATGGTTGTGCAGTGGTAGCACTACTGCCTCGCAGTAAAATGTCCCGGGTTCTCCCTGTGTGGAGTTTGCATGTTATCCATATGGGTTTCCTTCAGATGCCTAAGTTTCCTCCCACAATCCAAAGACATACAGGAGACGCTACTTTGGCCCTAGTGTGTATGTGAGTGTGTTCACCTTACGATGGACTGACGCTCTCTCTAGGGGACTGTTCCTGCCTTGTGCCCTATGCTTGGTGGGATAGGCATCAACCCCCCCATGACCTTGCTTAAGATTAAGTTGTGTTAGAAAACAGTAGTGTATTGTAATTATGGATGAGTTTAGAGATGATAAATTTGTCATTTCAAGCAGCAAAACCCATTTTTAGTAATGTCAATTTCACCACCACAAGTAGAAGCTGCTACTGTATATTTGTTACACAGCATATGAGAAAACATTTGCAAGAAAACTTTTGCATCTGATGTAACAGTTACCAAGCTGTATCATAACAAACACTACAATTTGTTCCAATTTCACATGTAAAGTAGAAATATATCTTCAAACTTTTATTTCAAAGAGAAATGCTACCTTGACATTTAGAAAGTATAATTTCAGCATTCCAAACACAGTGCTGGATTTAAGCTGGACTTCATCCAGACAATGTCTGATATTTACCCTTCTTTGCAGGTAGATAATTAGGTCTAATTATACTCACAGAGTGCTCTTTGGCTGTACGAACGTGGCATAGAAGTCAAGGATGGAAGCAAAAGGGAGAAAGGGGGACCTGAAAAGGGTGTTAATGTAGATGCAAGTAGGCAGCTAGAGCCAGCAAAAACACTGGCCAAGTAGAGGCTCTTCTATATAGAGAGCAATATTAGAAAGCACCCTTGAAGATGTGCGTTAATTTAGTAGCTTTAACAACCTTGTAGAACATGCTAAATGTTTCAGATGGAGCCCCTTCTAGTGTTAGTTCTTGACTTAGGCCCAGTGCTGCCAGGATAGGCACTTTTTGAATCCTACTAATTGGATTAGTACAGTTATGTTTAAATGTTGATGGATGACAGTTTTTTTGTTTTTAAAGAATGCTAGTCACATTTATTGTATGAAAATTAAAAACAAATGACAGAAGAATATCTGTAGTCTACAGTAAAGCAGGTAGGAAACATATTCGTCATATTGTGCCTGGCTGTGCAAGCTGCCCTTTTAGAAGTGCCTGTGAACTCCCTCTTTATATAAGTATATTATGTACATTTCTACATATGTGTAATAAGTGTATATATGCATACTTTTATTAAGAAGATGTCAAGGTGATGCAGTTTTTGGAGTTTTTCTCCAGGTAGTCTAGTTTTCCTCTCACATCCCAAACAAGTGCATGCTAGGTTAGTTGGCAGCTATAAATTAGTATGAATGTGTCCAAGGATGGACTGGCACCCCCTATCCTCTCTTGTTTCCTGCCTTGCACCCAAGTGCTATAAACTCCAAACCCATGAAATAAGTGGGGCTTTGAAGATGAAGGAAAGTAAGTGTTGTTGGCTGAAACAGCCCAACATATGGATCTTCCAGGGATAAAATAAACCAGAAAAAATCTTTCTTTAGTCAAAACTAGTTTAATGAAGACAGTCAGTCAGTCAGTCAGTCATCATCCAACCCGCTATATCCTAACACAGGGTCATGGGGTCTGCTGGAGCCAATCCCAGCCAGCACAGGGCGCAAGGTGGGTTTGCTTCCCGGGTCCTCCCTGTGTGGAGTTTGCATGTTCTCCCTGTGTCTGCGTGGGTATCCTCTGTGTGCTCCGGTTTCCTCCCACAGTCCAAACACATGCAGGTTAGGTGCATTGGCAATCTTAAATTGTCCCTAGTGTGTGCTTGGTGAGTGTGCATGTGTGCCCTGCACAAGTATAACAAATGAAGAATGTACCAAGAAAGTGAAAACATAATCGAATTTTTAAAATCAACCTTCCCCTTTCTAAGACATATGTCACCCCTTTTCCACCCTCTTCTCCTATACCTCATTTGCACCCTAAATTTTCTGTCAACCTTGCTGAGTAAGCTGACTCCTCAAATTAATTTCCTTGCTCTGGCCGCCATTGTATGGTGACAGTAAACAAACCATATCATTGTGTGATTTCTGGGCTATGCCTAGGATGATATTTGGAGTCAAGGCTGACTTTAAAACTCCAGTGACAGTTCTCCATAATACTCTGTTTTACGAGTTTTTAAGGAATAATGAATGCCTCTCTTCATCACTTAGATGATTTGAAGAATTCTTTTTTTTAAGCTTCATTAGTCAGCCCATCCCAATATGGTCCTCTCTATTGACGAGTGTCCTGTCCTTTCACTCTCCAATACCATCACCATGCCCTTCATAACTCTGGCACTTCTTTCTTAGTGCAGATCATATTAAGAAAGAGTCTTTTGGGGAAAAAAAATATGTTTTATTTTTTATTCAAAATACTGGATCAGGTTGTCCCTGTGGATATTTAAAATATTATTAGCCGGATGCAAGTCTGCCCCACAAAAATTATATTGTAGTAGGTGAGTAGCCATTATATGAAATACACAGGACATTGCTTTTAGAAGGAAACAGCTGTGTGAATCGTCTTTTGTGGGATACATATTTAAGTATGAGGATGTAAGGATATCAGAATGTAAGGTTTACATTGGATATTTGATGAAGAAAATGGTAAAGCTGGTTAGCACTTCTGTCTGGCAGCTTCAGGGAGCTGGATTTAATTCTTGGCCCAATTTGTTCTCCCTGTGTTCTCCAGCTTCTCCCCATGTTCCAGATTCATGCAATTTAGGTTAACAAAGTGTCTTTAAATTTTGCCTACTTTATTAAATACATGTGTGTGCTCTGTCCTGGAGCAGAATAATATCCAAAGTTCCATGTTTCACAAAGAAGGTTTTGCAGGGATATGATCTGAAACACCTGTGACCTGTAAAACAATGAGTAGCTCTAGAGAATAGATCCATGGATAAACAGAAAACATTACAGTTAGCATACATTATTATATAATCCCTTATATTGTTTTACAATTTCTTCATGAAATTAGATATTTGATGACATCCACCAGCTGCTGATTTTTTATGTACATTGGTATCATAAATGGTTACTCAGAATACAGGAAACCTATAACTTTTTACTCATATTATTCCAGGGATTAATATAAAATCAAAGTAGTCATTTATTTCTAAATTATTTTTAACACTTAAAAAAGCAGCAAGGGGTATAATAATTATAAGTAAAATTTACTTTAATATCTGTACTTGATCTAACCAAATTTTTAAATTGAAACTCAGCAAAAAATATTTTATTTGTTATTCTTACATTTCCTGTTGGGTAACCTCTATATTTCTTCCGACAGCAGATTTATTGGAGTGCACTTAAATAAACCTTGCACCTTTGGCCATGGATTTATGTTAATTCTATAACCGTACATATATGATCACACAATGTCTCATTTGTCAAACAGTGCAAAAAAAAATTAGCTTGCCTTGCATTGACAATTACAGTTATGTCTATGATCACCATGCAAGAGCCAACAAGTTTACATTTCAAATGAATTTCACATGACTTATGTATTAGGTGCTTTTTCATATATTTTGGGTCTGACTATAACTGTTAACACAGTACTTCTAAATCAGATTTAGTTCAATGCCTTAGAGACGATTGGGTTGATGTTCCTTTACATTTCAATGATGCTTATTTAGTTTGTTAATAAAAATACATTATTCAAACATTCAACACCACAGCTAGTGTTCAGTAAACATTACAAACTACTGCATACTGCTGCCAGTTAATTAAAGATCCCACTGATTTGGCTCTTGTAGTGACACTGCAGGAAAAAGAAAGCTATTGCAAAAACTGTTTTAGTGCCTGAAAAATTTAAAAACATTAATTATCAAGGAATGGTAATGCCCATTGTGTATATGTGTTGGTTTTTCATTTTGGAGTATTAATTAATGTATTATAAATGAAATTCATGACCATCCCAGCCTGTTTATTCTAAAGTTAGGGACAAGTGGAACCAGAGAGTAGGTGTAAGGCAGGAAACATCCAGAGGCAGGATGCCAGTTCACAGCAGAGTGTCATTGTCAGTGTGGGTTACCTGACAAATCAGGCCAGATAAAAGACAAAGTCTTCCAGATATCTTGGAATACTGCAGTGCAACCCATGACGGATGTCCTCCTTATCATCAACAGAACAAAAACTTACCACCCATTAGAAAGAATAGTTTAACTAACATTTAAGGACAAGAGGTATAAAGCGGCAATAGCCATTGAATTTAGAACTGAACACATTTGACAAACATGAGAAGAACATTCAGTCCATCAGGCTTGTTTGTTTAGCTAATAGCTAAACTTCAGAAGCAATTTAAAAGGCAAATAAAATGTCATGTAATATCATAAAAACTGTTGAATTTTAGTCAAGGGATGTTATGCTTAAATTATGTAATGTACTAGTAAGACCACATCTGGAGTATTGTGTGCAACTCTGGTCACCACAGTAGAAGAAAGACATAACAGCATTTGAATCTGTGCAGAGAAGCGCAAACAAGTGCATCACAGGACTTAAGGACATGCCCTATTCTGATTGATCCAGAAAACTAAAACCTGTTTAGTCTGAAGCAGAGGAGACTGCGTTGGAACTTAATCGAGGTATTTAATATCCTCAACGGCTTGGATAATGTAGATCCAGCACCATTATTTCAGCATAAGTATGAATCGTGTACTCGAGGACATCAGTGGAAATTAAGAGGAAGTGTATTTAAAACTGAAGCCCGGGAGCACTTCTTTATGCAAAGAGTTGTGGGGCTCTGGAACAAATTACTGAGACATATAGTTGAAGTAGAAACCTCAACAACTTTTACGAAGAATCTGGATGAGATATTGGGACAGCTTAGCTATTAGCTAAACAAATAGGCTTGATGGACTGATGGTTTCTTTTTGTTTGTCAAATTTCTTATGTTCTGTGTTCTAATGTTCTAAGATGTCCCAATATCTCATTGAGGTACTTAAAGGTTGTCAAGATTTCTGGTTCAACATGTCTACATTTTCTGTGCCTGAGTTAGGTTAATATTTAAAATTTCATTCAGGCATAGGATTTCCTTTCATACTGTACATAGGGGTGTTGAAAAGGCAAGCCAAATCATACTTGAGTGCTTTGTTGTTATTTAGGGTTACATTGCTGCAATAGCCTGACCATATTAAGAAAGAAGATCCTTTGCCTTCTGCTTGCAGAGATTTAGTAAATTCTTTTTGAATTAATGGACATCACTTTGCTTCCACATGAGTCCAATCTAGCCTTTTGGTCATTTTGTATTCTGATACCAATGCAACTGATTTTAGCCCTGGGTGGATTTGGAGATACCTGTTACAGTAGATGCATTAGTTTCCTTCTTTCTTGCTAGAGTCAGTGTGCTGTCCCTGTCTGATCGCACCTTCCTCTGCTCTTAGAAGACTCATACAGTAACAACATATTACTTTTTGGTGTTTGTTATAATCAAAGAAGCAGCCAAGATGAAGACTGCATGTTGCTTCATTTAGGGGTAAATAAACAAGAAATTCTGGTCTTCACCAAAAGAGACAAGTGGGATTTCTGGTGAGACTTTTGGTGAATATAAATTGTTGTTTCATAATAAAAGCAGCATCATTGGATATCTTCTGTCCGGATTTATGTTGTTGGTATTTGCCTTTTTTTAAAGTAATTATTTAGAATACTTGCAGAATTCTTTTCATCAGTTATGGATCAGCCACATGTAAAAGGCTTATGTTTTTTGGTCTTACATCTGTGATTAAATAAAAATCTGTGTACATACCAACATCAATCAGTCAGCAAGTTCTATCACAATGCCAATATTTATTTTCATAGAACATCTTTTTTTGAGATCAAATTTTTATTAATACAATGAAAGAGGAGCAGATTGAAGAAAAAGATTTTATGCAAGAATCAAATACCTTGTCATTACCACTGGTGCTAAAAACCCAACCTAAAAGTGCTAAAAGGGAAGCAGAAAACAACAAAGGAACACAAATATGAAGTCAAAGAGGAACCAACACATACACACACACACCCATCCAGGAGAGAACACAGCAGTGAAGAACGAGGAGAAAGAAGTGAAAAAAGAAAAGGGGAAACCACAGCCTCATGGAACATGATGCCAATTTTGGATTGTAGGTGCAAAAGAGTTATTGGTCCAGAATGCAGAGGGATCAAGAAGCACAGTGTTGTAGAATGAAAACTTCCACATTGCAAGGGTGGCAAGTCCAGAAGATTTCCAGTAGGAAGGAGAAGACATCATCATAAAGAAGTATAGTTCGATGTGATATACAGAGAGTAAAAGAAATATGAAAGTTACAACAGAGGTAAAAATGAAAGAATCTTTAGTTTGTTCACTAAATCTGTAATATTTAAAATATCAAGAAGTCAATAACCTGATTTGAATGCATACTCACTGATCAAATAGCTAAGGAGGACAGGAAAATAAAAATCCTAACAAGTGAAGAATCTGCAAAAATAAAGTAAAATTCTAGGAGATCCATTGCCAAAAGGTCATCCTAGGTCATATTCTGCGGCTTATTTAAATGTGATAAAGTAATTCAGTATATTCTACATATGGTGGAAAATCCTGGAAGATATATTGCTGCAGTCATTTCCAGTACCAAAAAAATGCTGCCTAGCACTCTGGCCAGGGGACAGAGGTACCAAGCACCAAAGAAAACAAAGACACACAAAGTTATTAGAAACTGCAAAAAAAGTGCATACACTTGCATATTGTTGTATATTATTTAGACCCTTTACTCAGTAGTTAGTTGTGGTACCTTTAGCACTGATTACAGCCTCGGGTCTTCTTGGATATGACATGACAAGCTTCACACATCTGTATTTAGGGAGTTTTCTGCCATTCTTGAAGGTTGTCCTTCTTGAAGTTTCTCTAGTCCCCACACAGATTCCCTGGAACACAGCCAGACTAGTGACAATTGAGCTCTTGGTCCTTACCCTTTTCTCATGATGGCTTAGTTTTTCTGGGCTTTCAGCTATAGGAAGAATCATGGTTGCTCCAAATGTGTTCAATTTAAAAATCAAGGAGGCCATGATGCTCTTGGGAACATTCAATGCGTCAGATTTTATTTTAGTCTTACCCAGATCTGTGCCTCTACATAGTCCTGTCTTTAAGCTCAGCAGGCAATTAATTCAACCTCATATCTTAGATTTTTCTCTGATACACATTGTCAACTGTGAGACCTCATATAGAGTGGTTGCCTTACCTAATCATGTATAACCAATTGAATTGACCACAGCAAAAAATTCTAAAATTCTGTTATGTATTTGTCATTTTGGATAATGGAGCGCTCCTTGATGTGGTGAAAATTAATTTAAATTATTTTTAGCATACAGTTGCAATATAGCAAAATGTGAAAAAAGGGAAGTCTTACTACTTTCTGAATCCACTGTGTATATACATATATCTATATGTATATGTGTATGAAGTGAAGTGGATGTATTTTTCAGCTCTGGAGTGACATGATGCAGACCAGGCCACTCCTGAACATTATTACTAGGTGGCCATAGAAAGTGGCAAGAAAAGTGAAGAGAAATACAATTCCATACAACTCCTAAAATTGTGGTCTCTTGTTCTTTCCTGGGGACATATATTAGTGTCATATTTAATGTGAAGCAATACCACCTCTAAGAAGTTCCTGTGGTCAACAGTATTTCTTGTAGAGTAAAGGCAGCTTCTGATTTGTGCCCTCAGTAGTTAAGGCCATGCCTTCTAATCACTTTTACCACTTCCCCAACATGCTCCAACACCTGCCTTTTTTCATTTCCTCTCAGTATGGATGCCTTCTTACTGGGTTACTAGGTTATTGCTATCTCATTTGCTGGCCTTGAGGATTGTTGGAGGTGACAGCAGAAAAACAGATGAAGATCTTTGGACTGGGGACATTTAAAACAATCAAAGCTTGTAGTAGCCATTTCTCATCCTCCCTTTTCTCATCCTCCTGAGCTGTTATTGTCTCTATTATATACCCAGAAGTACAACTAACTCTTTTCTCTGGCATTGATCTTGCAGTTAAACTAACTTTCTCCTTTCCCACAAGGCCAGTCTCATCTTTGTTGATGAATAAATTAAATAATAAAGAATGCTACTACAATGTAGTGTGCACTACTATGTACTCTGGTTAATTATAATTTTGCAATCCATAATACATCATGGCTACATTGTTGTAACACTGTATATTACTGCATATCCTTCCATAGATATGTTTTTCATACCCTGCAGTCATATAATATTTCACACTGGTCATATAATTTTCTGTAATACTGAAAAATACCCGCAAATCTACATCATATCATCACATCACTGACAACATCATGCCCAATGTTGCACCTACAGTACAGGCCAAAAGTTTGGACACACCTCCTCATTCAATGTGTTTTCTTTATTTTCATGACCATTTACAGCACTCCATCACTCTCCTTCTTGGTCAAATAGCCCTTACACAGCCTGGACGTGTGTTTGGGGTCATTGTCCTGTTGAAAAATAAATGATCGTCCAACTAACCTGACTTCTGCACAACACAACTGCTGGTCCCAACCCCATTGATAAAGCAAGAAGTTCCACTAAATAACCCTGATAAGGCACACCTGTGAAGTGAAAACCATTTCAGGTGACTACCTGTTGAAGCTCATCGAGAGAATGCCAAGAGTGTGTAAAGCAGTAATCAGAGCAAAGGGTGGCTATTTTGAAGAAACTAGAATATAAAACATGTTTTCAGTTATTTCACCTTTTTTTGTTAAGTACATAACTCCACATGTGTTCATTCATAGTTTTGATGCCTTCAGTCATGAAAATAAAGAAAACACATTGAATGAGGAGGTGTGTCCAAACTTTTGGCCTGTAATGTATATGTTACTGTCCTTTCTTAATACTTCCTGCCCTGCCTCATCAGCATCACTGAACTAACTCTCTGTGGCTGCAAAAGAACTACTAGTTGGAGCAGAACTTTAAAACACAAGCAGCATTTTGTTCTGTTTGGCCATTCATAGCAGATAGTTGCTTAACGTTGCTTAATACTTTCATTGTACATTCATTAAACATTTTCTGTTTCTTAAATTTTAAAGCCTAAAGCTACCTGTGAAAGCTAATTCACAGCTACACTTGGCAAGTTGGCCGGCAAGTTATTAGTGAGCTAATATTAAGCGTTATCATGTAAAGTATGGAGCCTCGATGTCAGCTAGCCATGGCATGTTAATAACAGTAGATACCCAGTGCATTTCAGGCAGCATGAGGCCATTCTGTGCGGCCAGTCACGTTTGCTAGCAAGCTAGCTATCTAATTTGCTGTCACACTGTAATCTCACTAATATTGAAACCTGGATGAAGGAACACCATTTCCAAATCAACCTGACAAACACAAACCTTCTTGTTATCTCAGCTCATCTGTCTTTTTATCAACCCATCTCTGTTCAGCATGGCTCATTATTGCTAACACTCACCAAGTTAGTATACAACTTTTGGGTGGTGATAGCTGACATGCTGTCCTTAAAGGAACATGTTGCTATGGTCTGTAAATCTTGCATATTCACTCTATACAACATCTGCAAGATCAGACTGTATCTTACAGAGTATACAGCACAACTCCTGTTTCAGGCTTTGGCCTTGTCATGTCTGGACAATTGTAAATCCCTGCTGGCAGGAGTACCTGTATGTGTCATTAAATCTGGTATTCAACCAACTGAGTTAGGCACATATTGCTAATTTTTTTCAGATCACTACAGTGGCTTCCTGTAGTGGCACGTATTAAATTCAGATTCTTGATGCTTGCCTACAGAGTAGTCAATGGGTTAGCACTTATATATTTATATATATTGAGACACTTTTGAAGTCCTATGCTCCTTTTTGAACACTCAGATCTGCTGATGAACTGGGTCTGGTGATGCCATCCCTGCATGGTATCAAACCCCAGTCCAGACTCTTTCTATGTGTAGTTCCTCACTGGAGGAATGAGCTGCCAGTCTCAAATCAGAAAGCCAACTCCTTCAATGTGTTTAAGAAACATTGGAAAACTCTCTTGTTTGGTGAGTTTCTGTCTAATTGATATTAATGATTAGGTTTTGTAATCGAGGAGTTGTAACTCGCTAGTATTTTATTCTGATTTCATTATTTGTGGTGATCAATTCTGGAACCTGTTCTGTAGCACTTGTTCCTAAACAGCCACCAGTCTGATATTTACTTGATTATGTTAACAACTTTGGATAAAAGCATCTGCTAAACAAATAAATGTAATTTTAATTGTCACCTACTACTACTGAAGTCATGAACCAATGCAATGTTGCTAAATTATTGGATGACAACTTTTCTTAGCTGTACTAAATAAAGCTGATATTTTCATTCATTTTGATGCATCCTTCTCCAGAACCTTTTTAGCTTATTCGTTACTTTTTCAGCACCACCTTTCTCCTTTCTTTTACCTTTGCTGTGATTTGTTAAATGGTAAAATTGAGTTTAGCTTCTCTTTCACACAAAGTGTCTGCTCACCTCTTTGGCCCCAAAATCAGAGGTGTCAAATTCAATAATAATAAAGGACAAAAATAACACTTTACAAACTATACACAGGCACATCTCTCACCAAAATAGTATATTTTATCTTGCATCTCTCTTAAAGCTGTCTTCATTCTTGATCATCTTTTCTTTATTTGTACACTGGAGTGAGTTAGGAAAGCGGCCATCTGCCACAAGAGTGAAAAAATAAATTCAGCGGCAAGACTGGCTCTAGCATTTTTGCTGCCCCACGTGAATCTGAAAATGCCATCCACTACCGACCGTTTTAATAAATGATGCCACAGAAAACTAGAAGTTGCTAAAATATTAAGTACAGTAAGTGAATTTAAATTCGACATTGCATTTTATAATGAAGTATATTTTGTTTAGAAAATATGTAAATGTGGTGTTGGTCTCCTCCATTTCGGGAAATGGACGTTTAAGATGGAGCACTGCCAGCAGTGGTGTTAATTTACCTTTTTTTCTATCACCTTGTATTTACTCAAGCTGAGAGGATTTAATTACATTATATGCAAGTATATACAAGCATGAGAAGCAGAAGAAAGGATCAGAAAAAAATGTAAAATATATCTAAAGCTTCCTCGAAGCCTAAATAGGGCTCAAGTTCAAGGTACGACCTGCCACAGACTAACCTGATAAGATGAACTGGAAACAAGAGATTATATTTGAAAATAACCACATCTGCATTTTCATCGATTTCTCACCTTCAACAGCTGCTAAATGTGCTGCATTTTACAGCATCAAAGAGCGTTTATGTAAAGCAAAAATCAGGTACAGCCCATTGTATCCTGAAAAATTGAGAGTGGCAAGTTCTACATTTTTAGTTCTCTAGATGAAGCAGAAAAAGAGCCGAAAAAATGAATGCCAATACGCTTTGAAATCCTATTGTGTGTCACATTGTGTTCTGGCAAGGCAAAGAAGATTCTACCTGCAATTTGGTCCATTTGCAATGAGACTTTTCCCATATTTATACAGTTTATTTTCTTCTTTTTTACGTTTTAATTACAGTTATAATTATAATATCAAACTCTCTTCCATTGAATATATACTCAGTTTGATTACTATAAAGTTTACTTTTTTTTGTCCAAAGGAAACTGTTTAACATATACCCTTGGTATAATATAACCTTCTATTAATATTGTAGTATCATAGATTATCTGCTTCTTTATCTGTACTGTTTAACATCATTCTCTGGGTTTATTCTTTCTGGACGGTTTAAGATCATATTATAGGTGTATAGTATTTGGACTGTATTACTAATAGATATCTCTACTTTAATCTTTCTATACTGCTACTGGGGGGCTTGTTTTGTTTTGGACGTGCTCTGTCTCTAGGCATGTCAGATGGCTGGGACTTTGTGAAGTGTGGTCTAGTCACACTTAGGCAGGCAAAATGGGGGGGTGGGGGGGTGGAGAGACAAAGACAGCAAACTATTTGTAATCTATCCTATTTACACCTAAAATTATAAGTGCCAACACAACAGTAGGCTTAATTGGAAATTGAGGTTAAAGCTATCTGATGTAATAATGTACTGCCTTAAAATTATAAAATACTATAAAATTTCAACAAAAGTTCAAAAGCAATGTCTCTATGATCAGTGAACTTTGTGAGCAGGAATGTCAAAGGTCTCAATCACAAATTAAAGAGAAACAAAAGTAATTAATATGGATGATAGAGACTTCATCCAAAACATATTTGCATATTTGCATTTGAACACTCATAAAATTATAATGGTCGGAGACTTTAATTGTGTTTTAAATCCAGACCTGGATAGGTCTTCAGCTACAGTGACATTAACATCTAACAGTGCAAAAACACAATTTGCAATCAGACCCACGGAGAATTCTAAATCCATACTTAAGAGCATATTCCTTCTTCTTAGCAGTACATCACCCTTACTCAAGAATTGATTATTTCTTTATAGATAACCATTTTTGGCCCACAATCAAATCTTGCAAGTACAACACCATTGTTATCTCTGTCCATGCCACTCTGATCATTGAGCTCAAATCACTATGCCCCACATACTCATCTCACAGCTGAAATCTTAACCTTCTGTTATTAGCTGACAAGAACTGTACAGAATTTATTTCCAAAAATGTTGATTATTTTTTTAGAGACAAATGCTTCCTCAGAGGTCTGGGAAACTTTGAAGGAATTTTTCAGAGGACAGTTTATTTCTTATCTCACAAAAATAAACTGGAATCCAAGAAGGCGTATGAGTTAATTAACAGAAATTACCTGAATAAACCATAAACATGCCAGGTCTCCAAATGAGGCACTTTATAGGAAAAGACAGGCTTTGCAATCAGAATTCAAACTCTTGATAACAAAAGAAATGGAACAACTCATTTTTAAATTGCGACATCATTACTATTAACACAGAGAGAAGGCTAATAAGATCTTAACTCAACAATCCACAAGCAGGAAGTTCGCAATGCAATATCAGTAATAACCAACACAGTTGGTGATAAAATCATTGACCATAAAATGCACACATTTAGAGAATACTATAAGTCCTTATATATATATATATATATATATATATATATATATATATATATATATAAGAGAAGAAACAATCTAATGTTTTAAGAAACAATCTAGTGTTTAAATGCATTACAGATACCATTGCTAGATACGCTCAGTGCAGAGGAACTGGATAAACCTCTGACACTCTGAGAATTACTAGACACTATAAACTCACTTCAGAGTTGGAAAGCAGCAGGCCCTGAAGGCTACCCTGCTGAAATTTATAAAAATTACCAATTAACCTAACTCTACTATTATTATCAACATTTATGGAAGCCAGAGACAATAAAATTCTAACTCAAACATTTCACCAAGCATTAATCATCATCTTTCCTAAGAAAAATAAGAACTTTTTACTATGTGCATCATAAAGACCAATCTCATTTCTGAATAATGATGTTAAGATACTCTCCAATGTTCTAGCTGGAATGACTGAGAAAGTGCTTCCTGTGATAATATCACAAGACCAAACCAGATTTAATAAAGTCAGACATTTAGCTTCTAATCTTTAAAGCCTGTTTAATGTAATATATTCACCCATAAAGTCTAACAACCCAGAGATTTTATTATCTTTGGATGCAGAAAAAAAGCATTTGATAAGGTTGAAAGGGACTACCTTTTCACCATATTGCACAAATTTGGGTTTGGCCGAAACATATGTGCATGAATTGAAATATTGTATAACAGTCCAGAAGCTTCAGTTTGTATTAGCAACATTATTTCTACTTCAGATTAGAACATGGTACTAGACAAGGATGTCCCCTATCGCCACTGCTGTTTGCAATTACCATTGAGCCATTGGCTCTTCAGTTTTGAAATGCATCTGAGATAAAGGGGATTATCAGAGAAGGACTTGAATAGAAAATACCACTATATGCACTATATACATTGGTCTGCCAATCGTCAGAAGAAGAAGAAGAAGATGAAAATCACTATATGCCGATGATATGGTACTGTATATATCAGACCCACAAAATTCCGTGCCAGCAGTTCTACTGGTACTATCAAAATTTCAAAAGAAATCTGGACTCAAAATTAATTTGAATAAAAGTGTGTTTTTTCAGTGGACTCTCAAACATGCAATATTAGATTAGACACCTTCCCATTTATCATCCCTATCAGTTTAGATACCTAGGGGAAAACATCACAAATAAATATAAAACCCTTTTTCAACAAAATTTTGCTGTCTGCAAGGACAAACTTAAACAAGATGTGCTTAGATGGTCTACTTTCCATTTCACTTTAGCTGAGAGAATCAACACCATCAAGATGAATATTCTTCCCAAGCTTCTTTTTCTATTTCAGTGCATCCCCATGTACATTAAAAGAATGCATTTTTAAGAAATTAGATTCAGTCATAACCTCATTTACTTAGATTTCAAAAAAAAGGGCAACCCTGCAGCGACCTAAAGCAGAAGATGGCTTGGCACTACTTGGACATTGACATAAACTGATGAACACACACAAGCCTGGTCCGCAATAGAAATAAAATCCTGCAGTAATTCTTTATATCAATATACAGTACTAACAACCCAATTGTCCTTCATTCACTCAGAATATTGAACCAATGTAGGAAGTACTTCAGGACAGAGCTTTTATCTAACCACCTTTTTCCACCCTCTCAAACGCACAGTTTTTAATGTTTGGAAAACATACAGGATTAAATCATTTAGAGATTTGTATATAGATAATGTCTTTGCATCCTACGAACAATTACACTTCAAATTTAACTTCCCATCAACACAATTTTTCCACTACTTTCAAATTAGAAACTTGGCTCAGGGGAATCTGCCCACCTCCCACCTATTTATATTCCAGAAGAAATATTGATCAGTCTTGAAGACTCAGACAGCATTTCTGTAATATATTAAAACATTTTAAAGTCCCTTCCTTCCAAAGATCCCAGAGTACAATGGGAAGAGAACCTATTACTCAACTTTTCAGAAAAGGAGTGTGAGGCAGCCATGTATGGAATTCACTCTAGCTTTATATGTGCAAAGCATACAATTACTTGACTTAAAATCTTTTATTGAGCACATCTATCTCATTTAAAATTGTCCAAAACGTTTCCAGGGCAAGATCCAACCTGCGAATGTTGCAATCAAGCTCTAGTCTCACTGGGCCACAAATTAACATTGTTCTGGTCCAAAATCTTTAAATGCTTATCAGGAAGCCTTGCTTTCACAATCACTCCTAATCCATTAACATATGTGTTTGATTCCAAGATGGGCTTAAAGTGAAGAAGGACAAGCAAACTATAATTGCCTTTACTTCATTACTAGCACGAAGACTTATTTTGCTGAACTGGAAGAATCCTAGTACACCTCTATTAAGTCAGTGGGTAACTGATGTGATATACTACTTGAAATTGTAAAAAATAAAATTCTCACTTAGAGGATCTGTTCAAAACTTTTTTAAAACGTGTCAGGATATAATCGATAACATTTTACAATTAACATTTATATTGGGGAAAAGGATTATCTTCCCTCATTTCTACTTCTAAAGTTGTACTCTGGCTGTTGGCCTTCCTCTCTTTCTCTTGGGTGAAGTTTGAATTTAATTTTATTAAGCTTGACTTGACTGTATGGATTGTTACTTGATTTTTAATAAAATAAAATAAAAAAAAGAAAATGTGTAAATGGAAGTGTACTATATAATTAAATGGTAAGGCCATTTGTTTGTGCCAGAACAATCTGATTGGTCAGTTTGGCTTCAGTATGGTTGGTCAGTTTTGTTTTAGTGAAGTGATCAAAATATGAAGTGTGTGTGTTAGACAAAAAAGGAGGAAAAAAGGGTTAGGAGACTTGCTGAGAGTCACCTTCAAAGATGGAAAGTGAAGTGAACAGGAGGTCAGCAAGGCACCTCGGAATGACAGTCTGACAGGAACGCATTCGAAATAGGGAGAGATTATCAAGAGAGGTTCAGACACACAAGGATACCAAAGAAAGGCACACAAGGTACACATGGGGCTTGAGATAGGTAAGAGAATAAATTTGAAAATATTTGCTATCTTTAACAGGTAACATGGCTATTAATATACTGTATTAATATAACAACATAGTAAGTAGGTTAATTAAGTGCTTTTTGTTCAATTTTACTAACAGAATATGAGTTTTAAAAAGTAAATAGTAATAATCGGTTTAACCAAAAAAGTATATATGTTAATGTCATATTGTATGTTAAGGTCTTTCTTTAATTTTCTAAAATTATTCATAGTGATACAAAGATAGAATAATAATAATAAATATAGTAATATAAAACAGGCATAAATATGTGTATATTAAATATGCAATTCAAGCATTTGTAACATTTTAGGTATTGCAAAAATGCATTTATTACGCAATTCCTCTTACATAACAAGAACTTAGCAAAGGCTTATGTTAGTCTTAATTATGATTATGATATTAGTAAATAAGTTATTCATCTCTGTGCAGTATGGTATTCGATATGCTGGTAACATTACTTATGACTGAGAAGGATTCACAGGTCTTATACTTAAATATGCAATATCAAGAAAAATATGTTTCACTTAAGCTACCTCTGACCATTCTAAAATGAAGTTATTTTAGTTGGTCTTATTGCACAGATGAATATCCATTTTACTGAGGTTTTGTAAGTGTCATTAGGTTCAAAATAAGCCTTTGTTAAGGTCTTTTTACATAAAAGTAAATGAGAAATTAATTGGTGTACTTAAACTAAAGTGTTACTCAAGAAATGCTAAAGTTGTAAAGTGTATGGTGAAAAAAAAGTGAGTAGGCACAAATCTAGCCTTGGACTGTTTGTATTCCTCAGTATCTGAGGATTCATAGCAGGCACATAAATAATTCCTCTAAAACCGATCATAACAACAGTCCATTATGCTTACCAAATAAGGTAAAAAATGGAAAGAAAATCTATGTATGTATCCAAAACCTGCATCAAGCCAATATTGAAATAAGGATAGAAGATAAGATAAACACAAACTTGCTGGAAGGGAAACACTATTAAAGCATAAATAAAACTACAAGTTTGCACCTGAAGAAAACAAAGAAAGTTCAGCGTAAAGAATGCTTCTGTTAAGCCTAATACATTGTACCATAAGATTAAGCAGACCACCCATAAAGGATAAAATAGTCAGTGCATGAAGTCGAGTGAGAGGAGCAGTCTGGACACAGGAAAGGATTTGTTGGCAAAGCATGGGTCACAATCAGCATCTAACCACAATAAAAAAGAGATGTAAATGTACTGGTGATGAAGCACAAAAACCACATTTGGAGTTGGTCAGAAACAGATTATGATCATGTATAATGTATAAGTAAGTACATTTTCTATTCAAATATAACTATCAAGTAAAGAAGAAGATAAAAGAGTCATGCAGAGCAGTGGCAGAAGTCAAGGAAGCAGCGGAAGGCCCAGTCGGCCAACCTTGACTCCTGTGCAGCTTTTAAAAAGTGAGCACAGTATCTCCTTCATGACTGTCACATCTTTGGCATCATCATTTGGCAGGTTCTTTATGGCAGTCTGGCATGTCACCTTCTTTTCATATCATATATATATATATATATATATATATATATATATATATATATATATA
>JANRMT010062808.1:10802507-10815156 GCA_026402145.1 Polypterus bichir lapradei
ATATATATATATATATATATATATATATATATATATATATATATATACAGTATATATATATATAGTCACACACAAGTGAGTAGGGGGCAGCCAAAGGGCCCAATTGAATGCAAAGGAACAAAAGATGGGGGATTGGAACAAAGTATTAACACCTTTTTCCCCTTCCTCAACAGAAAAACAGAAGATTTAAGAACATACCTTACGTAAAGATCATGTGGTAAAGTCCATTCTGGCTTCCTCTGATGACTCCACTTCTGGGTCCCTTTCCAAAGATGTCACTTCTGGTTCCGGCTGATGACTTCAATTCCGGTCCCTTACTGATGACTTCATTTCCGTATGATGTAATTTCCTTCTCTCACTATCAACGTCACTTCCGTCAAAATTCATTTCCCTTTCCTGTTTGTTAATGATTTTCTGTCATGTATATATAAAAGATCCGCAAAGCATTGTTTTTATTGTCAAATGTCTGTTTTACTCATCTTTGACCGCAGTATGAGTCCTTTACCACTCATGAGATCCACCAATATTATACACAGAATTCCCCCAACCCTTGATCTATATATCTCCACTAATCCTCCAGCAAGCTTTGTCACCTGACTCCCAACTCTGGCTCCTGGAGCAGTGGCAGTGGGCTTTGTTTATCCTGCACCTGGGAGTACTTCTGGGTGACGCAGAAGCCCGAGAAAATAGGACTTCACAGTCCCTACAGCACCCCCTGGTGGCACCAATGTTTTACAAACAGAATTGTCATTTTAATTTATCCATCCATACATTATCCAACCCGCTATATCCTATACTTTATTTTTATTTTGTTAAAGTAAAATTTGTATGTTATGTCTGATACAAAATGATAAAAAGTTGTACACAGCTCAGCACTGTCCAGTATATTCATTAATGTCCAACTTAGACATGGAAGAAAGCAGACCTGCAGCGTATTGTTTTTTTGAGGGATGGCACACTCCTGACAGGTGAGTCTGCTAATATTTGCCGGGACCAGCTGCTCATCTGGAGTTTGGTTTCAGCCAACATGAAAACGGAGGTTATTTATAACCTGAAGCAGAGTGCTCTTCAGATCTTCGCTGCAAAAGGCTTATCCTTAATGGTATCGGGTGGACAAACTACTTTTGAACCTCCACAGATAGCATCCTTGACTAGCACTAAGATGACTGGCTGCTATGGAACTCTTTGATGAAGAATATCAAGACCAGAGCAAGGGAGAACAATAGTACATTCAAGTTATAACTTGAGTAATAACATTTCCTCACTTTTGTCACTTCCTTCCTAAATTTACATAATAATAATAATTCTTTATGTTTATATAGTACTTTTCTCAGTACTCAAAATGCTTTTCATAGTGAGTGGGGGGCCACTTCAACCACCACTAATGTGCAGCATCCACCTGGATGATGCAACGGCAGCCATTTTTGCACCAGTATGCTCATCACACATTAGCTGTTAGGTGGTGATGTAGTGATAAAGAGATAACATAACACTCTCAAGCCCATTTAATCAATTTAATTGGCCAGATCCTTTCTATCACTATCAAATGCAAGATGGGAACCATTAGACAGGGTCCACTAATGTGTGCACTCACGTCTTGTGTGTAGAACACTGGTATACCCAGAGGAAAAAAAAAATAAAAAAAACACACTGACATAGGGAAAATGTGCAAACTCAGATTGCAACAACTAAACAAAATATTCAGACTCAGGATACTGGCTCTGAAGGGAATTGTGCAGTCTCTTCACTACATTTCTGCACAAAAATTTGCAACAGCTCTGTATGTGACTGTACTGCTTCTTTTTAGTTCTTCTTATACTTGACTGCTGTTCAATACTGCTATAATGCATTTATTTATTTAAAATGAAAAGGCAAGCATGACTAAAAAGTTTGTTGTGTTAAAATAGATCAAAATCGAAATGAATGTACAGTATTATTGACATGCAATAAAATGAGTCTGAAGAAATGTTTGCACTCAAGAATATGAAAAAACTAAACAATCATGTAAAACAGAAGTTAAAAAACAAATCATGGTCAAATTCAGGTAGTTAGTGATGGAAGAACAGTTAAAAAACATAAGAAATATATCAATCATCATATGTATTATGTGTTGTGCAGAGCTATTTCTATATAGGCATTAATAATTCTATTCTTTATTCAGAAACATAAAACAGAGAAATTCAATATATGACCTGTGTATTGTGGTTAGGTACTGTTATCCTATACGTTGTCAGTAGTTGATGACTACACTTTCTATACAAGACATTAAATAAATAAAGGGAAAGTCTGTTTATAGTTTAAAATACCATTTTTTATTATGTAAAGCAAAGTAAATTGTAATTTGTAGTTTATATGCAAAGAACAGACCTGGCATACAAATCAAATGCAGAGTGATTTTTCTACTGTTCAGAAAATGGCACTTCTAAATATTAAATTGTTTTAGACCTTTTAAACAGGTGTCCTTTTTAGTAAATTCCCGACCTGCAGGTGTGCTGCTCACTGGATCAGGTTTAACTGCTGTGTATATAAAGGTAATTGAACACATTACAAGATGATTATGAATTCTTGGATATGGTTATGACAGCAGATAAGCTCACAACTCAAGGCTTACTTCAAAATGAATGCTTTCTATATTGCAGCACAGTGTAAACCCAACATTACATTTTCTAAATCATTTTAATTCATTTGTGGGGTTTCAGAGTGTTAGGGCCTTTTCAGCAACCAACTCTGCCTGTCCATTGCAGAGCATACTTGTGGACACTTTCACACTCGCTTATACAGGGTTCATTTAGAGTAGCCAGCTAACCCAACACACATTTTTTGGGTTGTGGCATGAAAATGAGGATACAATGGATAAACCTGTTGTGGAACGTGGTCCGGACACAGACAGATGGACATCGGTTTCACACCCAACACACTTATTTATTATATAAAATATTTACAAGTCCAGTCAATGCACAACCCAGTGCCTCAAGCACCGATCCCCCAAAGTCCAGGCCTCTCTTCCCAGTGCCTTCCTTCTGGACGCCTCTACTCCTCTCTCTCTCATCTCTCGTCCACTTCCACCTGACTCTTGACTCCGAATGAAGGGAGGCAGCCCCTTTTATAGCAGCCCAGATGGGCTCCAGCTGCTCCCCGACACTCCTCCGCGGACACTCCCCTGTGTGGCGGAAGTGCCGGCTGCGCACCCGGAAGCCCTCCGGGTGTCCCCAGTCTTCTTCCCCCCAGCACTTCCTAGTGTGGAGGTCCAGGGTTCTCCAGGCACCGGGGCGCCCCCTGGCGGTGGCCACAGGCCCTTACAGGGTTGGGCTTCCAAGCCCTCTACCCGTGGCCCCCAACACAACCAGGGCGGTCACCCCCTTGTGGTCTGGAGGAGGCGCAAGCCCTCCTCCGGTCCTCCTAGGCATCCCGGCTGGGTACCTCCCCCAGCCGCGTGCCACACTGTACAGACATGCAAGGAATGTGTTAAGTGTCAACAGACTGTGGCTAAGCTGAAGTTGAAAACCCGTCTTACTAAATATTGTTCCACCATGCTGCCATGTTATGCGAATCCCCTTACGTGTATTATATTGCATGTTATAAATGTTTTTTTTTTTATTTTTACAATCAAAATCATCCTGCTGATATGAATACAACTAGGGAAACACAATCATTGGGATTATTGTAATTGTTGCTGATGAAGCAATTATCAAGATCGCACTGAATGAAAATAGGAAAACAAATATATTTCAATCCAGATTTTCTATAATTAGTTCAAAGATTTTTGGCTTTTTTTAGTTGATTATTCCATGAGCTGGTCAGTTGCATTTTAAAAATAAATTCTGTTCAAAAGATGTATAATGAAACAGTTTTAACATAACAGTGAATTATGCAACATTAATCTGGCACAAGAAATGATAGCATTAATCAGAATAAATGAGCCAATATAGTCATTAATTGAAGAATGCTTTTTAAAGCTCTCTTTACCAAGTTGCCATTTTCTGTCAGACATTTAATCAGTTTTTTTTTTTTTTTTTTTTTTTGGAGCATTCATTTAACAAAGATTTTTATTGACATCATCGTTTATTCAGCAAGAGTATCTTAGTTTCCTATTCACATATTGCTCTCAGTGTGGCTTTTGTTCCCAAGGATTTTAGAAAAAGGGACCTGGATGAGCATCACCCGTCTTATACATATTCTCAGAGCACCTCAATAATGCTTTTCCATTGATTTGCTTTCATTCTGGTATAACACAGCTTCAGCACTGCTCTTCATTCTAGACTGTGGCAGTCTTTTATTGATTCTTATTCTTACAGCATTACTGTAGCAAGAATTGCAAAGATCTAATGTGTCAATTTTTTTCCTTTTGTACTGTTACCTTTTATTTTTAACAAAGCTATAGGTAAATATATTTTTTCACTTTATTTTTGGAAAGAATGTGAAAAGGTGTTTATAATCAAAATACAAATAAAACTACAACAATGAGCAAAACCTTTTATTTTACAGGAGGCTATGCTATTTAAGAATGTAACGTCTCTTTTTTTTTAAAACTGATGAGTTAGAATATACAGGTTTATGTGTAAAGAATACATTGAAATTTTTACTTGCATGTACTAATCAACATGCAGCATGTTATATACTGTGTTAAACCTCCAAAAGACAGCACTTTCTCCTTCTTTACAAAATTAGACTTTTATAATAATCTGCATGATGCTTATTAATATTACACAACTGCAAGGAAGCATGTCCTAGAAGCATCCAACCTTACATGGAATACCGGCTCACCTCATAATATATTAATCATATATATTAATATTATCCAAACATTTCACATCACTGCATCATATCTCGTATCATCAGTCACACTGGGCAAGTTTAGAGTCACAAATATCTGTATCTTTAGGATGTAGGCTGTGTATCAGAGGAAAAGTCCAGAAGAACGTTAAAGATCATACACATTCTACACTGTCAGCCATGGGGCAGAGGCTCTAGGGTCCAAGTCAACAGCACTAACCATTATACCTCCATGATTTCTCATATAATAAAAATAATTTTAAAATAACTATTGGGATATAGTGGCTTGGGCTTCTCTTTTGGTCTTCCCATCTGAATGCATTGTTGTGTCTCTGACTAAGTCATCTATGCACTCAAAACATACATAAACCATTGATCTGATTTTGATCTTGAAAGTTGCCTGGAATAAATGCCTCAAATGTAAAATTAATAATAATTCAGTAAAGAGCATAACTGTTAGGTAAATTAAGACTAGGTTTTAGGGAGATATCTACTCAGAATGGATTACTGCAACTGCTGTAGAGGTTTGAGTAGAATGGCAAAGGGTTTGCAGAGAGTTTCACCAAGTTTAACACGTGATCTCATAAATCTGCCTCACACAAGCAAATAAATATAAGTAAAAGAAATTATGTTTTGTTCTAATGAAGGTGGTGTAAATTATTCAACCTCACATTTTTTGATGTTGCTGTGTGTGTTTTTTTGTAAGTAGTAAATAAGGAGTGATTTCATCATCAGAGTAATTACTAGTTTCCCTCTTGATGATACTTCAGAAACATGTTAAATCTTTGAATTGTCAATATCATAATTTAATCAACACTCCCAGTTAGGCAGATTTTACTTATTGATTGATTGATTTATTTATTTAGACAGGGTAGTGTGCATCTTATGCCATGTACCACCGTTGTAGAATGAGTTTGTATTTAAAAGTGGGAACATCAGTTTTATATGCTCTGTCACACTCGTGCAATTAGGAGGCAGCTAAAGGGCTTAAGTAATGGTAATACTATGCCAGACCAGGGGGTGGTGGAGTGTGCTGACTGTCTCTCTCAGTCTCTTGCAGACCATTCTTGGGAAATCCCATCATGTTCCGGCGCCACAGGTGACATCACTTCCGGCACTACTGATGACGTCACTTCTGGTCCTGAAGACACAACTTCCGGTTCCAAGTTGGATGACATCATTTCTTCTCCTAACCCTTAAAACTGCCATTTTATCTCCACTTGATTAGTTCTGTTTTGGGCTCTGTCTTGTAAACATCTCAACCGTTTGCTAAAACCTTTTTGCAGCCAGGATCATATTATATGGATGGCTGCCCCAAACCTTTGTGACTGTCTGGAGTCAATTTTGTTACAGCTCATATAGATTAAAATGTTTTACTCATCCTGAACAGATTTCATATCATTGCAATATTAAAATTGCACCTTGAAAATTGTGCCCTTTCTATGGGTCAGCAAATCATGCCTGGCTGCTAACTGTATTCTGTTCTTACAAACTATACAGCTAGTTGAATTTATATGTTAAAAATAATGAGCAAACTTGCTTAACATTTCAAAGCAATTTAGTAGTATTTAAGTGTATGACCATGGCAATTATAAGATTACAAAATAATATAATAACATACTATTTTATTGCATTTAATAACAATTTTCTGACATTTTAATGTATGCTTACTGCATAATGGTAAAAATGTGAAATACTGTAAAGCAAAATAAAATGAAATGCTTAAAATGTAATGCAATTTTATAAACAGTGAAAGGGAAATGTTGGTTATTTTCTTCTTCTGGAATATTTGTACCAAGGAGTTACCAAGCGATCTTATACAAACATTTAGGATGTCCTGTTTAGAAGGATATAACGCCATACCTCTCGAATGACATCTGAATATTCATTAAAAAATGTCTGTTTTATGCCACCTGCTTTGACAAGGTGTACTTACACATGTATACTACTGTTGCTCTTAGCCAAACTACTCAAACTTTCCTAAATGTTTTACCTAAATCAAACAGTCCACTAAAACAAACAACTTATTTTTAGCATAGTGCTCTTCACTAAGTACAGGTGGAAAGCACTGTAAACAATTCTCTGTTAAAATACCAGTATAAATTAAACTAATTGCTAAATACAGAACTGGTACACATGTAAATGCAGATAAGTTACAACACACAAAAAGAACAAGGTAGGAACTGATTAAATATAAATGGAAACCAACAATATTTGTCCATTAATTAGTTAATGAACTATGAAAAGTTGAAAACGGAGGAGATTAGAATTGTAAAAGAAGAAGTCAAAAACAAAGTCACAGTCCTGGAGACTTTTGGCCAACTGGCCACCTAATCCCTTCCTGGGTTTTTTAGGTGTTCTGCAAAGAAGTGACTTATCATTTGTGGGAACAGTAGGCAACATCAGATGGTGTGTCTGAGAAACAACAAGTTGGGACACTCTTATCTTGCCAAAAGATACTTTCTTGTAAATGTCGCTAAAAATATTTTACTTTTACGTGTTTGTTAAAGATTAGCTGTGCAACTATATACAGTACTAATCTTTAGTGAAGATGCATTGACGTTAATGGGGAAGGAGAAACCAAATCGGTTTTGAATTGATTCTAATGATGCAGTGACCCTTTAAGAGTCACTGACAGCTACAGAAATACTGTATCTGCCAACTAAACTGGAACAATTATTTTGGCCAAAAATGTGACCTGAGCTGTGAGGAAGCAGTGCTAACTATTGAACCGCTGTGCATCCTTGAGATAAAATGAATATAATTAAATATGAACAGTAGAATTTCTTGAAGGCAGTAAAAGGCAGGAAACATGAATTCACTAAGGCTTGCCTCCCACAGATTCAATAGCAGATACACACCTCTCTGTTCACTGATACTACTACCAAATGCAAACACGCATGTGGATTCTTCACTCCTTCCTGTTTGCATCAACTGCACAGCACTCTGGGTAATACTAGCAAAGGGACAGGCTCAGTATTACATACAGGTCACATACAAGTCCATACAAAAAGATTACCTTTAACACACAAATACACTAACACATTTCCTGTCTTCCAGTGTGTGTATTTTGAGTTTAAATGTATTTGCTTATTTTTGGCCAACTACTCATGCAATGGGGGTATTGTCCCACCCATCATTGGCCACTAAAGCACATGCTAGCCTCACAAAGCATTATGAAGCACTGGGAAAATAAAATTTGTCTAAACACAGTGGAGAACAAGGTCATTGGTGAACACAGCATATTCACTGCAAAAAATGCTTTGGTGAATTTCACTGATCAACACTAATAATCATTAAATGCATGGCACGAAGTACTAATAATTGCAAGAAAAAAGTACCTCTTGATCATTGTTTTATGTGTTAGATTTCATTGCAAGCAAATGTTTTAGAGGGCATTGTTAAAGACTGAAGCAAATAAAACCCCAAATTTGAAAATAAAATCAATAAAATCACTGGCAGTACAGTAAAGCTAGACAAAAAGTACACTGAATGGTATAGAGTAGTTATACGTAATGCAAACAAAAACAGATTATATATGCATAAATCTTCATTTATGACAAAAATATAAAAATATGTTTACTAAAGCATTTACTTTCACTAGAAGGCAAATGTAGTGAACATCTTGAAGTCTAAATCAAGCATTTCATTCATTCATTTTCTGAAGCCATCATTTCTGTTACAAAGTCATAGAAGCTTAACCTGACAGAACTGACACAGTAAACAACCCATATGGAACCCTGGCCGCTAATAAAATACACTCATAACAGACAAAACTGAATTTTCAAGTGTGCATTTCTGGAAGTTATTGGAGCCTGTTGTACAGTACATGAGGAAAAAACAGTCAAAAAGATTGGTAAACTTCCACACAGATAGTAATAAGCAAGAATTTGTGCACAGACTCTTGGAGCCTTGGGGTAGCAGCCGTGTCACTGTGGTGATCCATGCTGCTTGTAAATCAGTTAGATATGTGATTTTGCAATGAATAATGATTTTTGAGATCAACAAATAATTTTACCTATTTCTGCATTTCAGATGCCCTGCTGGAAATTTCCTTAAGGCTAGTTATAGATTTGACATCTGAACTTTCAACATCAGAAGGTAACAACAGGGATTCTAGGCAGACAATGTATTTTCTAATACGAGACAAATGCAGTTGAGGAGGGCTAACATCTGTAATATACTAACTGAAATTTGTAAGCAACATTTGTTACATTTCTACAATTTCCTTCCTAAAATAGTGTGACAATTCCATCATAGTATATAACAGACCTCTTAAAAGCAAACTAAAAAAATATTCTTGTTAGTATTTAGTGTCACATCCATTCCAAAGCTGGCCAACCTAAAGGTGCAATTTCAAGTTTTAAAATCTGCTTGACCAAACTATATCCTGATCTAACAAAAAGCTTTCTTTTGAATTTGTATATATAGCAAGGAGAGAGCTAAACATTTTACACACATTGCTCGTATTTGATAATATTTAACTAAGTCTGTATAAATGTACTATTTATGTATTATTTCATTTGTATTATGCCTCGTATGTTTTTCTTCCACTAATTATTCCTTTTGTCTCAGCCTGGGGCTCCGGTTTCAGTGACAGCCCTTTTACAGATTGAGCTACTCATCTTGAGCTAATACTGCGTGACATATGACAAGATTCCAGTTAAAAAAATATATCATTGTCAGAAATCAGATTGTGTAAAATCAATAATAAAAGTGTATCAGAAAGTCACCTTGGGGTTAGCTTACATGCTGCAGGCACTTTTTATTTCATAGCACTGCTTTGTGCTAGCAAGTCCTGCTTCTGTTATTGGGTACAATCTGTAGGCTTAAGTGGTGTCTTACTGCTGTTATCCACCAAAGTGTTAAAAGAACAACATTCCACATGTTAATTTGGCAAATTATATCGGCTTCATTAACTAAGTGTCCCTGAACAAATGCAGCGTTAAGCACCCCCACCATGGCTCTGCTTGATGTCCCACTGGTTTAACACTACAGTTTTAAATTCCACTCGATATGCATTACAATAGAATAGGGTGTCATTAAGAGGGCACATAAAGGGCAAGTGTTTCTTGTACAAATCCAATACATAAATGTTCCAACAGAAATGCTAATAGCAATAATCACACATAACTGCAATACTTTTACCCTTTTTACACCAATCGGATATTTGCTTTAAACTAATGACAATAACATGCTAATACTGCTAGTCTTCACCTCAAGAAGAACTTCTCTGGTATGTCAGTAGTGGTGGCAACTGCAAAGAGGCATTTCCCAATATGAAAGCTTAGCCTAGCACTTTTTTAGTGTACAGACTCTGGACTCTCACGACTCAGAAATGCCACTGTTCAGGCCAAGCATGGATCATTTATGGTTCAGCATGGCTCTTGGTATCAACTGTGTTCCATGTATGCAATTACAGTTGGTGCAGATACTTTTATACAATTAAACTTGATGCAAAATGCACAACAAGAACACGGACTGATGCAAATCTCTGAGGAAACCGTATCTCTTTTGAATCAATGATAGTTTTTTTATTAGTGATACTCCTGTAAAGATATTATTATCAATAGACATCTTAACATAAGATGACTAAAAAGATCAGGTTACATTATAAATGTTCACATATTTCTGCAACTGGAGCTCTCTTAAGTTCAATGACCTATAGTGAATCAAAAGTGGGAAATGAATTGACAGCATTGGCATAAGGCCCACATTTAACACAAAAGTTAATTATTTTAAGTACCATTTTTAGTGGAGAGGGGTGTACAGCTTTACTAGCATTTTCCTACAATATCTATTAATTGTTCATTTTAGGATTGCGGGGGCCAGAGCCTATCCCAACAAGTTGATCTTTAAGGTAAGAAATAACTCTAACTATGCCATCAGTTTATTGCACATACACTCCTTTTTGGCCAATGTATAGTATTCAGTGAGCATATTATAGGATGTAGGAGTGTGTCCAGATACATTAGTTCTACAAATGGACCAGGTTCAGTGCGGGAAATCACACCTATAATGTTGCCTCAAAGCCACAATGCCCTAATCAAACATGATACAAATGACAACTTCATATGTACCTTGTAATAATCAATCAGTCAGTCAGTCATTGTCCAACCCGCTATATCCTAACACAGGGTCACGGGGGTCTGCTGGAGTCAATTCCAGCCAACACAGGGCGTAAGGCAGGAACAAATCCCCAGGGCGCCAACCCACCACAATAATAATCAATCATTTACTATATAAATCACCAGTCAGACTCTGTTTTGAAAAATTTTCTGTTTCTCCCACCACAACATAAGGAATACTTGGATTTATATAATACAAGAATGAAAACAAATGCAACTAATGCATAATAAAAAGGAAAACTGAGCACTGCAACATAGTGATAATAATAATAAAAAGAGAAAGAAATAATTACATATATTGTATATTGTACATGAAAGAATATTTCATAAGCAATCTATTTATATGAGAGCAAAACATATTAACTATGTAGGCCACGGTAATGCACTGAATATCATTAATGTTTATTGCTGCCTACATGAAGAAAAACTGAGTAGCTGAACATAAAAGACAGGTCAGTGTGCAAACTTCATACAGACCAGTGTCCAGGCCAAGATTTCCAGAAGCTGCAAGACAGCATCACTAAACTCTCACTAATCCTACAACATACACTGTCTGCACATAGAGAACAGAGTGTGCATACAATATGCACACATAAAGTTAAGTTTTTACGCTTCTGCATTTCTAGCTTTATGAAATATTTCTGTTGTCAGGCTTTTCAAGTGAATGATAAGCAAAAATAAAGAGAATATACTGTAGCAGATATCCATTATTTTGGGACTCTGGTTAAAAATAAATATCTGGTATGCATTAAATTAGCATTCATAACTCATGGAGTCAATGACTTGTTTCAGACTCTTTCTGTAGAGAATTACTCATTCTTTCATTTTCTGAACCCCATATTTCTAGAGACAGAACCAGAAAGGAAAAGGAAAGGAAAGGTCAGCCCTGGCTTGAAGATCAGTCCTTTTTAGTGGGCCAGTTTAGTATAATTAATTAAACAAATAGCATGTCACTGAACCTAGCTAGGAATCCTGAGTCCCTACCGGAGGACCCCTTGATTAGGTAAGCTGCCCACTGACTTGCATTCACTTGGTGAGGCAGCAATATTTCACTGTGGTACCCCAACTTTTTTCTGTATCCTATACATTTATTTTAATTTAATCTATTGAGATACAGTGTAACTTAATATTATAAATAGTAGCATATTATAATTAGTAAATACATATACAATGGATAGTGTACATACTATATACTGGATGTGTTACACGGCTTTGCCTGTAAAAGTTTGTAAGACAATGGGTGTCAGTTAAAATGACATTGGTTAATAGGATGTATTAGAAGTACTACGTAAGGTTAAGAGCAGGCACTGATACAGCGCATTGCTGCACCCACCACATGACAAACTAACTCAGGATCCCAGATTAGGATCTGAATGCAACACCTCAGCACCACACTAGTTCAGATGGAATGGAACAGTGTAAGTTTTTTTATGGTGGCTGGAGTACCAGTTCTGCCACCAACATCCAGGTTTTCCCTGCAGGTTGGAGGGCCTACATGCAGGGATGGATGCAGATTAACATCATACCCAGGACAGAGCAATTGCAGGTTAAGGGCATTGCTCAAGGGCCAAACGAAGTAGAGTCACTTTTGACATTTATGGGATTCAAACTGGCAACCTTCTGATTGCCTGTGCAAATCCCTAGCCTCAGAGCCACCACTCTGCCCCGCACTTTGTAAACTAAGTGCATATTTGCTGTTGTTAGATAGATAGATAGATAGATAGATAGATAGATAGATAGATAGATAG
>JANRMT010062808.1:10817511-10845786 GCA_026402145.1 Polypterus bichir lapradei
TATATATATATATATATATATATATATATATATATATATATATATATGTAATATCTTTCTGGATTTTATCTTAATTAAAAATATTTCATACCCTTTAGTTCAATAATTGTCCCCAATAGGCCATGCTTGACTAGATACAACATTTGTTAAGGTTTAGGTTCCAATAAGGGCAAAAGGCTTCTGGGACAAGAAGAAAATCCCAGTGCTTTAAATTGTAATCTCATTTGGCTGAGGCATACAAGATTTTATTATGAAAGTTGAATACAGTTAAAACTTAACATATTACCTGAACTCTATTTCATATATTGAGTAAAATTTCAATTTACTACAGTATTTCTGCATACAGGAATACTTTATCAAATACCCCTTTACATGACTATGTGGGCTGGATTGGTGTGCAAGGATTGAATACTGTGTCTGTTTATAAATATTTTTGATATGTGCATCATATGAGGTAATGATGCTTATATTGAAATACTAACTTATACATGCCATGTACTGAACTAGTGGCTAAGGTACTTGACTAATAACACATAATAATCCTGATCTGGATTACACAAAACATTCTTTCTTGCATACACTGCTGTCATGTGCCTCTATAACTGATATTAATACAGCAACTTACATTTTAAATCATAAACTGTAAATTAATTCAAACTCAATAATCAGATTTGAAATAGGTCCGGTATAATGAATTAAATTTATGAATGCTGGTGTAGTAGCAGCATTTATTCATATACCAAATGTATACTTCTTCAAAAATAAAAATATGTACTTGGTAATTGTATGATGCAAATCATAATTACACATTATTAATTGCTCTTTCCATTTGTGAAGTACAAACATATGGGAGTTTCCAAAATTTTGTGAATATGGACATGAGGGCAATATCAGAATTCTTCATTATTCATACAAATAGATCTACCTTACCAAGTCTGTGTTATATATATTACTTTTTAATTCTTTTATCGTACCAATCTTTAAAATGTATCTTTGCATTACATAAATTACTTTTAAATTAGTATCAGTCATTCAATATATTTATACCTATACAGTATATATATATATATATATATATATATATATATATATATATATATATTATGGAATGGGACCTGGACACAGACAGGCGGACATCGTTTCTGCACCCACCACACTCCTTTATTATATACACTATTTACAATGTTTTTACGTGCACTCCCAGTGCCTCCAGCACCGACTCCCCAAAGTCCAGGCTTCACAGTCAAATGCCTCTTCTCCTGGCCGCCTCCAGTCCTCTCTCCAGCTCCGTCCTTCTTCCACCCGACTTCCGCCGCTGAATGAAGGGAGGTGGCCCCTTATATAGGAACCCGGATGGGCTAGCAGCTGCTTCCCGGAAATCTCCTGCGGACACACCCCCGTGTGGCGGAAGTGCTGGCTGCGCACCCGGAAGCCCTTCGGGTGTCCCTGCTACTCTTCCCCAAGCACTTCCTGGTGTGGCGGAAGTGCTGAGGTCCAGGGTTGTTCAGGCACTGGAGCGCCGCCTGGTGGTGGCCACGGGTCCCTACAGGGTTGGGCTTCCAAGCCCTCTACCCGAGGCCCCCAACACAATCAGGGCAGTCGCCCCCTCATGGTCCGGAGGAGGTACAAGCCCCCCTCCGGTCCTCCTGGGCTTCCCGGATGCGACCGCATGCAACTATATATATATATATATATATATATATATATATATATATATATAAAAACCCAGCCACAGGGGATGCACAAACCAGTGTGTTTGTTCATGCCGGTCCCAAGCTCGGATAAATGGGGAGGGTTACGTCAGGAAGGGCATCCAGTGTAAAATCTTGCAAGATCAATATGTGCATAACAATACAAATTTCCATACCGGATCAGTCGAGCCCCGGGTTAACAACGACCGCCACCAGTACTGTTAGCCAACAGGGATGCTGGTGGAAATTGGGCTACTGTTGGCCAAAGAAGAAGAAGGAGAAGAAGAGGGGGGAGACGTGTCCGGAGGCAGGAGGAGAGAAGGAAGGTAAAGAGAGTGGAACTGAGGGTAGGAACTTTAAATGTTGACAGTATGACTGGTAAAGGGAGAGAGTTATCAGATATGATAGAGAGAATGAAGGTTGATATATTGTGCATATAAGAGACAAAATGGAAGGGGAGTAAGGCCAGATGGATCGGAGGTGGATTCAAATTGTTCTATTATGGTGTGGATAGGAGGAGAAATTGAGTGGGGGTTATTCTGAAGGAACAATATGTCAAGAGTGTTCTGGAGGTGAAAAGAGTGTCAGACAGAGTAATGATTATGAAGCTGGAAATTGGAGATGTGATGATGAATGTTGTTAGTGCATATGCACCGCAAGTTGGGTGTAAAATTGAAGAGAAAGAAGATTTTTTGAGTGAGTTGGATGAAGTGACGAACAATGTACCCAAGGGACCGAAAGTGGTGATTGGAGCAGATTTCAATGGACACGTTGGTGAAGGGAACAGAGGAGACGAGGCAATGATGGGTAAGTATGGTGTCAAGGAGAGGAATGAAGAAGGTCAGAGGATAGTGGATTTTGCCAAAAGGATGGACATGGCTGTGATGAATACACATTTTAAGAATTGGAAGGAACATAGGGTTACGTATAACAGTGGAGGAAGATGCACACAGGTAGATTACATCCTATGCAGAAGAGTCAATCTGAAGGAGATTGAAGACTGCAAAGTGGTGGCAGGGGAAAGTGTAGTTAAGCAGCATAGGATTGTGGTCTGTAGGATGACGTTAGAGATCAAGAAGAGGAAGAGAGTGAGGGCAGAGCCAAGGATCAAATGATGGAAGTTGAAAAAGGAAGACTGAAAGGTTGAGTTTAGGGAGAAGGTGAGACAGGCATTGGGTGGTAGTGAAGAGTTACTAGACAGTTGGGAAACTTCAGCAGATGTAGTAAGGGTGAAAGCAAGAAGGGTGCTTGACGTGACATCTGGACAGAGGAAGGAGGAAAAGGAAACCTGGTTGTGGAATGGGGAAGTACAGGAGACTACTCAGAGGAAGTCAAAAAGATGCAGAAAGTAGACAAGAGTACAAGAAGATAAGGCGCAAGGTGAAGAGAGAGGTGGCGAAGGCTAAAGAAAAGGCGTATGACGAGTTATATGAGAGGATGGACACTGAGCAGGGAGAAAAGGACCTGTATCGATTGGCTACACAGAGAGACTGAGCTGGGAAAATGTGCAGCAGGTTAGGGTAATAAAGGATAAAGATGGAAACGCACTCACAAGTGAGGAGAGTGTGTTGAGCAGATGGAAAGAGTACCTTGAGAGGCTGATGAATGAAGGGAACGAGAGAGAGAGAAGAGGTTGAATGATGTGGAGATAGTGAATCAAGGAGGAAGTAAGGACAGCTATGAAGAGGATGAAGAAAGGAAAAGCCATTGGTCCAGATGACATACCTGTGGAAGCATGGAGGTGTTTAGGAGAGATGGCAGTGGAATTTTTAACCAGATTGTTTAATGGAATCTTGGAAAGTGAGAGGATGCCTGAGGAGTGGAGAAGAAGTGTATTGGTGCAGATATTTAAGAATAAGGGGGATGTGCAGAACTGTAGTAACTACAGGGGGATAAAATTGATGAGCCACAGCATGAAGTTATGAAAAAGAGTTATGGAAGCTAGATTAAGAAGGGAGGTGATGATTAGTGAGCAGCAGTATGGTTTCATGCCAAGAAAGAGCACCACAGATGCAATGTTTGCTCTGAGGGTGTTGATGGAGAAGTATAGAGAAGGCCAGAAGGAGTTTCATTGTGTCTTTTTGGACCTGGAGAAGGCATATGACAGGGTGCCTCGAAAGGAGTTGTGGTATTGTATGAGGAAGTCGGGAGTGGCAGAGAAGTATGTAAGAGTTGTACAGGATATGTACGAGGGAAGTGTGACCGTGATGATGTCTGCGATAGGAGTTATGGATGCATTCAAGGTGGAGGTGGGATTAAATCAGGGATCGGCTCTGAGCCCTTTCTTATTTGCAATGGTGATGGACAGGTTGACAGACGAGATTAGACAGGAGTCCCCGTGGACTATGATGTTTACTGATGACATTGTGATCTGTAGCGATAGTAGGGAGCAGGTTGAGGAGACCCTGGAGAGGTGGAGATATGCTCTAGAGAGGAGAGGAATGAAAGTCAGTAGGAACAAGACAGAATACATGTGTGTAAATGAAAGGGAGGTCAGTGGAATGGTGAGGATGCAAGGAGTAGAGTTGGCATAGGTGGATGAGTTTAAATACTTGGGATTAACAGTACAGAGTAATGGGGATTGTGGAAGAGAGGTGAAAAAGAGAGTGCAGGCAGGGTGGAATGGCTGGAGAAGAGTGTCAGGAGTGATTTGTGACAGATGGATATCAGCAAGAGTAAAAGGGAAGGTCTACAGGACGGTAGTGAGGCCAGCTATGTTATATGGGTTGGAGATGGTGGCACTGACCGGAAAGTAGGAAACAGAGCTGGATGCAGCAGAGTTAAAGATGCTAAGATTTGCTTTGGGTGTGACGAGGATGGATAGGATTAGAAATGAGTACATAAGAGGGTCAGCTCAAGTTGGACGGTTGGGAGACAAAGTCAGAGAGGCGAGATTGCATTGGTTTGGACATGTGCAGAGGAGAGATGCTGAGTATATTGGGAGAAGGATATAAAGGATAGAGCTGCCAGGCAAAAGAAAAAGAGGAAGGCCTAAGAGAAGGTTTATGAATGTGTTGAGAGAGGACATGCAGTTGATGGGTGTGACGAAACAAGATGCAGAGGACAGAAAGATATGGAAGAAGATCCGCTGTGGCAACCCCTAATGGGAATAGCCAAAAGAAGAAAAAGAGGACAGTATATATATTTGTTTCCAACCTTGCGCCCTGTGTTGGCTGGGATTGGCTCCAGCAGACCCCGGTGACCCTGCAGCTAGAATATTTTAGAACATTAGAACACTCTAGACGAGAACAGACCTTTCAGCCCAACAAAGCTCGCCAGTCCTATCCACTTATTTCTTCCAAGAAAACATCAAGTCGAGTTTTCAAAGTCCCTAACGTCTTACTGTCTACCACACTACTTGGTAGCTGATTCCAAGTGTCTATTGTCCTTTGGGTAAAAAAAAACTTCCTAATGTTTGTGCGAAATTTACCCTTAACAAGTTTCCAACTGTGTCCCCATGTTCTTGATGAACTCATTTTAAAATGACAGTCTCGATCCACTGTACTAATTTCCTTCATAATTTTAAACACTTCAATCATGTCACCTCATAATCTTCTTTTGCTTAAACTGTACAGGCTCAGCTGTTTTAATCTTTACTCATGATTCAACCCCTGCAGCCCTGGAATCAGCCTAGTCGTTCTTCTGTGGACCTTTCCTATGTTGCTATGTCCTTTTCGTAGCCTGGAGACCAAAACTGCACACAGTACTCAAGATGAGGCCTCACCAGTGCATTATAAAGGTTGAACATAACCTCCTTGGACTTGTACTCCACACATTGTGCTATATATCCTAACATTCTGTTAGCCTTCTTAATGGCTTCTGAACATGTCGGGAAGTCGATAGCTTAGAATTTACTATGACTAAATCCTTCTCATAAGGTGTACTCTTGATTTTCTGACCACCCATTGTGTATTCATTGTGTATTCAAACATAACATTTTTACTTCCTATTTGTAATACTTTACATTTACTGACATTAAATGTCATCTGCCACAAATCTGCCCTATTCTGTATGCTATCCAAGTCCTTCTGTAATGATATAATGGATTCCAAATTATCTGCTAATCCACCTATTTTGGTAACATCTGCAAACTTAACCAGCTTGTTACTTATACAGTATTCCAGCAGCGGCCCTAGCACTAACCCCTGTGGAACACCACTCTTAACATTGGCCAGTTCTGATGAGGTTCCTCGCACCATCACCCTCTGCTTCCTGTGTCTGAGTCAATTCTGCACCGATCTAAAAACATCACCCTGAACTCCCACTTCTTTTAATTTGATGCCCAACCTCTCATGTGGCACCTTATCAAATGCTTTCTGAAAGTCCAGATAAATAATATCATATGCTTCACTTTGCTCGTATCCTTTTGTTCCCTCCTCATAGAATTCCAGCATGTTAGTAAAACATGACCTTCCTCTTCTGAACCCATGCTGACTGTTCAAAATAACTCCTGTTCTTACCAGATGTTGCTCAATCTTATCCTTAATAATTCCTTCCATTAATTTTCCTGTGATGCATGTTAAGCTTACTGGCCTATAGTTGCTTGGATCTGCCCTGTCACCCTTTTTATATAATGGGATGATATTTGCCATTTTCCAGTCCTTCAGAATCTCTCTAGTGCCTGACTTCCTAAAAATATGTGTCAAGGGTTTATATATGTACTCACTAGCCTCCTTAAGAACATGAGGATAAATATTATCTGGTCCTGGTGATTTGTTTGATTTCATCTTATTTAATCTGAGCAGCACTTCTCCCTCTACAATTTCCAAATCCCTCAGTACCTCCTTAGTAGTCGCGTTTACCTCTAGGAGGTTGTCTACTTGCTCACTTGTAAACACCTCAGAAAAATGTAGTTTAGGGTATCCACTATTTCACTGTCTGTATCTTTTAATTCCCCTTTAATATTCCTGATGCAGAACAGAAAAGGAGGTAGGGTTGCTGTTTATGCCAAACAGGGTTTAAATGTAAGACCTCTTCAGTTGGTTGATGAGCTCCATCTTAGTGAGGACATGTGGCTTATTTTAGGAGTCTTATTTTAGGAGTGTGTTATAGACCACCCAATTGAGACAGTAATTTCAATACACATCTTTTTAGTAATATTTAAAAAGGCAAATTTACAGGGAGATATTATAGTCATGGGGGACTTTAATTATCCAAATATTAAGTGGGATAACCTTGCAGATGGAGGGGCACAAGAGCAGGAGTTTTTACAAGTAATTAGTGACTGTTTTTTATGTGCAGTTTTTACTTCTACCAAGTAAAGAATGGTAGTGTAAAGGCTAATGAAAGCTGATAATAAGCAAAAATAAAATTTTGTAAGGATAACCCATCTAAACAATAAATCTGTAAATCTGTCAGCAAAGTTTGCATTTTTATATGTATCTGGTTTCTTGTCCTTCCCAACTCAATTTTGTCCACTGTAATTAATCAATTTTGTTTGCAAGCCTATAATAAAACCTAACCTGTAGGAGTATAATTGATTTTTACAAATAATTCTGTTTTAAAAAGAATCTAATAATGTACACAAAGTAACCAAATGTGTATAAGTATACTCAGAAATTATAATAAAACAATACTGTTTGCAGAAAATCGATTTTTAAAAAGTTCACATTAATTTGATAAATGAAGGCACCATAATGAACTCAAAAAGTATTATACACTTAAAATCATGTACAGCATATTGTATGCCTAAAATGTACAAATTAGGGGATATACTAAAGTACTGTTGATGTTATCCATCCATTTATGGAGATTTACAGGGATGAAGCCAGTCACATTTTAACATTATGAGGAAGGTTAAAAGTGAAACATGAAAATACAGCAAATTAAAAATTCATAAAAGTTGTTGGAATAAGCAATTGCCAAACATAAAAGAATGGAACCAATTCAAAACATTATAACATACTAAATGCTAAATGAAATACTGGACTTTTGCTTATACATGAAAATCATTCTCTTAACATAAATAATAACATACTTATTAAAATAATATTTTAATACCATTTACCTTTATTTTTTCTTTCTTTTGGTATTCTTTCTTTTTAGTCATTATGGAGCGTATTTCAGAGAGGTTGTCATAATATAATATTCACTTATTTAATTATTTATTGAGCTTCTGTAAAAAGCCAAATTGCCAACTGGCGACAAATATAGTGTTGTCTATCTATCTATCTATCTATCTATCTATCTATCTATCTATCTACTGTATTTCACCGAAGTGAAAATGTGGATTTAAAACATGCCACTGTGGACTGGACAATATTTTTTAAAAAATTAAAATGGCAGAAAGGTCTTTGGGTACATCTTTGGAACCAGATGGCAAGTTGCTATTGGCAGCATTAAGCTCAGATGCTGCCTGATTGGATTATATTCTTATCCAGCCCATCCAATTCATGTTAATGTCTCTAGGACTCGATTAGAAGGAGTGTTATTTAGAACATTCCAAAAGGGGTTTGCAGGTTGTCCAAGAATGGAAACTGAAGGTACAAAGGTAATGTAATAGAGAAGGTCATTTTTTTATCTCACACTATGAGAAATATTTTGAATAGGTCGATTGATGTTCTAATTGAATATTTAGAAGACATTGGTGCAAAAAAAGTATTTATTGCAATCATTCTTGAACTAAATACTTTCTTATGTTGATGTAACAAATCTATTTTTTTCAAATCTGACATCAGCCATGGGAGTTGTTTGAGCATACTAAACATTAAACTTGAGTATTCCATCTGTTTCAGTTTTGTTTCACATTGTCTTATAAAATCATTTTCAAAATCAATATGGAATTCTTTTGGCTTTAATTTACACGCCTCTTACCTGATAATATTTAAATCATCTAATGGAATTGTTTCCGGCAAGACTACTCTCAATTGTTCTCACTTAATGCAAAGTACTTAAAAATTCTGCAAAAACCTAAACTACCCAATCATCACTTATAGATCACTAACATCAGTGTCCAACCTTATATATGAAGAACATTTTGTTGGAATTATTTGTCCAAATCAGTCACTGTATGAGCTGATCTGGATTCAACACCTCTTTTGAACATTTTGCCTCTTTGAATACTTCAGCGCTGTTTTGTTTTCATTTAAACCCAGTGCTCAATTAATTTTTAACCTGTTATGATGGTATCAATATGGAATTAATATACAGTCTGCCCAAAATATCTGATTCAAAAAGCAGCAGTTACAGTATATTCTAAAACCTTTTTCTTAAACAGGTGTTTGACCAAATCTAGTCCACGTTATTCGTAATTCCATTAGTAGAAATGAGTATGAAGCAACACTATGGCCCTGAGGATTTATAATTAATCTCATCCTCAATTCACTTATTAATCTTTCTTATCTGCATTTTTTCCATTTTGCTTTCAAATCACATCATTGAACTAAATATTTACTATCATTAAACTGCACTAAGAATGTTCTTTTAATTTTGTTGTGTGTATTATCCATTTACGCATGTGTCAGATATAATGAGGCTTCCTCTTTATCATTTTCGACACCTTAAGTGCTTTCCTAGACTCAGTTTAGTCATTTGTGCAAGGATTTTGGCTGCATAACAGATTTTCGAAAAAGCGCTTAAAACTAATTATTATTCATGCTTAGATACATAAGACAATTTGACATCATAAAAGTACCACAGTGTTTCCAATTTTAGTAAAGTTAATAATTAAATACATAAAACTTGTATTTTTGCCTGAAATATATTTAGATTCCCAGCAATGTCTTCTCTATATATTATGTATGTTTTCTTCAGATATGGGTGGTTTTCCTGCAGTGGTCCAAAGACGTAACCATTAGGTAAATCAGTGATGCTAAACATGCCCATTGAACTATAAATATGAATGCAACATTCCATCTTGGCAAGATTACTGTGACTATGTACCATAGATAATCTGTCATATAAACAGAACCACTAAAATGAACTCAAATTTAAAGATGAATTATATATCTTGAATATTTATTTGCATCTAAGATACAGATTCATAATATTCATACAGTGTGCAAATACGAATAAAAAACAACTTTTAAACTAATGGTTTAACGCATACAACTTTAGCTCTTAAATTGTAAAATATTATTATCCATCCTCCAACCCGTTGAATCCAAACACAGGGTCACAAGACAGGAACCAATTCTGGGCAGGGCCACCGCAGGACACACACGGGACAATTTAGAATCTCCAATCCACCTAACCTGCATGTCTTTGGACTGTGGGAGGAAACCGGAGTACCCGGAGGAAACCCACGCAGACACAGGAAGAACATGCAAACTCCACGCAGGGAGGGCCCGGGAAGCGAACCCAGGTCTCCTTACTTCGAGGCAGCAGCGCCACCATGCTGCCCCCAGTATTATTATTAAGGAAAAAATGATGAAAGGATATCTCCATGTTAAAATACAATGTTTTGGCTGCATAACATTCATCTGGTGTGCTGTTAACAGTGATACAGCCCTACACTAACTCCACATGTATTATTACTAAATTATCTTAAACTTTTATTTATTTTTGTAATTGTACTTTTTTCTTTGAGGGTAGCATGGTGGCAGAGTGGTAGCACCGCTGTCTTATAGTAAGGAGACAACGGTTTGTGTCCTGGGCCTTCCATGTCTGTGTGGCTTTCCTCCGGTTGCTCCGTTTACCTCCCACAGTCCAAAGACCTGTAGGTGAGGTGAATTAGCTATCCTAAATTGTCCCTACTGTGTGATTAGTGCATGTGTGTGTGTGTTCATCCTGCGATGGACTGACAACCTGTCCAGGGTTTGTTCTTGAATTGCACCCTGTGCTAGCTGGGGTAGGCTCCAGTCCCTGCTTTGACTATGGTCAGGACTGAGTGTGTTAGAAAATGACTGATTTTTTTCTTTTACTATTTTCAAAGCACATTGAGTTATACTTTTGTATGAAAGTGTACTATATAAATGCAGTATATTTACTGTGTGGGAAATCAACATTATTAAATATTCCTGTCAAATATACTGCACAATCACATATTTATAACAATTAATGCATGGTCTTCTTGTCTGTTGTCCTAGAGCTGAGTCAGGCCAGGCAATAAGACATAGCATGGTCCAGAAGTAGCAAGAGTGAAGATAAAATAAGGATGCCACAAACTGAGCTAACACTCTGTTTTCATTTTATATTAAAAAAAGCTGTTTAGTACTAGACCATTACCCTCCATGTCATGAAATATTTATTTATGGTTCCATAATTAAGTCATCTCTTGGTCTAAGCTATCACCATCTATTTCTAAAGGAAAACATTGTTTGAATGGTTGTTAAAATTGCTAATAATTATTTGTGTAGCAGGGGGTTACTTGGTCTTTCTGCTAAATTAACCTGATTGTCCAAAATACAAAAAAAGCATGAATCCAAAGGCAGAAAATTGTTTAAAGTCACAATACATCAAGACAAATTAAAAGTAAAGGAATGTAACGGTAAAGTAAGTCAAGCAGGAAATGAGCTTAGATAGGGCACCAGGATTTCTCTGACAACTGATATGTACACATCCACCCTTACTGACATTTAGAGTCACCAGTTAATGTAACTTTTATGACTTTATGCTAGTGAGGGAGAAAAATCAGAGTATCCAAAGGAAAACCCATTCAGACATGGTGAGAATATGTGGATTCCACACAGACATTGGCCAGCATGTACACTGGACTAAGCTGTACAATTTTTGTAAACTTCAATTTGAAGATGCTTTTTTGGTTCAGTCTCCAAAATGATACATGCTACCCTTAAACCCTGTAAAGCAGGGGTGTCAAACTCCAGTCCTGGAGGTCCGCAGTGGCTGCAGGTTTTCATTCTAATCATCTTCTTAATTAGTGACCAGTTTTTGCTGTTAATTACTTCTTTTAATTAACTTGACTCAGGCCCTTTAGATGTTTCTTTTTCCTTAATTACCAGCCAAACAATAATGAGACACAAAATAAGCCGCCACATCACACAATATCTGAAAATAAAGAAAGGTGAAGGTTTCAGTAAGGTTGATCTCTGAACTCACCAAAACACTTTGACGATGTTCTTATGAAAGACAGAAAATCAACAGTTTTGGAAATGTCAGCTGTAGCAGAACGAGAGCAACAACAAGCCGTGGAATTAAATAATGAGTTTAATTAACAGCAAGAATTGGCTTCTCATTAAGAAACTGGTTGGAGTTTGAAGCCCCAGTTTAGCTGGTCATCTGTTGGCTCGTTTCACGTCTCATTTCTGTTTAGCTGCATTTTAATGAGGAAACGAATCAATTCAGAGGACTGAATCCTTCTAACAGGGCTATTAAAATGTGAATTAGCAGTGAAAACAGGTCACTGATTAAGAAAAGGGTTAGAATGAAAACCTGCAGCCACTGCGGCCCTCCAGGCCTGGAGTTTGATGCCCGTGCTGTAAAGGTTAAAAAAAGGAAAACATTGTGTTATTACAACACATATTTTGGCATCCTCAAAGTGGTCTTTCCATAATATAAAGGGAATAATTTAAACATGTGAAGAATATTTCATAAGGGCTGAGAAAGTGAATAAATAGGACAAGAGGTGTTACTATAACAATCAGAAATAGGCTCAAAATAAATGGTATTAAGCTAGGGTCAAAAATAAAATCAAGAAGCACAATTAGTTAAGAAAATAATTTTTTTCAAGTTAAATAAAATATTTTTTTATTTGAAACAACAAAGCTCAGACCCTAAATTGTTTGTAGCTAGGCCTTATAAAATAAAGGCCTCATGCATGTAGGTATGTCCCCTAACAACACACTGTAACACAGCAACACAATAGCACTGAACGATGTTGCAGTAAAAATCAATAAATAAATAGAAAAAATGTATAAAATTTCTGACAAAATTGTGATACTATGAACAATGTAAGCAAAAGGAGGGAAGTGACCAAACAAAACAATAAAATAAATGGGAAGAAAAAACAGATATGGACAAAAGCAGTTGATCATAGAGGTTTTACTTGAAACACAGATCAGCTTATTGAACATGCTTAGGCCAATGGCCAAATAACATAGTGTTTTAATAGTATAGTTAAGCAACCTAACCAGGTTTATTAAAATGTTTGGTTACACTATTATGCAAATATAAGTAGCTCTATCAGCTTTGGACAAAAGTTAAGAAAAGGCAAGCAAAAATGGATAATTTTTAGAAAAATACAAATAAAACACACACCTTAAAGAAATAATTATGCACTGGTTTGGAAAAAGGTTTAGGGTGTCTTTCTCACTTAGCAGGTTAATTGGATGTTCAGATTAAGCTTTAGCTTTTACTTTCAGGTCTTTTGGGTTTGGTTTTCACTCTGGAGTGTTCCTGTCATTGAGCTTTGTTATGGATTTGCTCAGATGCTTTTATTTCTATTAATTATTTCTAAGAACTTTCAATTCTGACTTATTTCAAATATTAGCTAGTTTTGCTTAACCAAGAAGTTGCCAGACCTCTAACAGCTAAAAGAAATAATTTGTTTTAATGTTTTCTGGTCAGTTAGGCCATGACAGTCTGTGTGATTTTCAACTGTGCTACAGTTCAGAAATGTTCACTCCCTCAACTGAAAGTCAGCAAATTTCTGCTCCTCTTGATGTATTATTTTTATTTCTTTTACTCATTTCATTTGTAATGTATACAAACAATTGAATTTCCTATTCATGTATAACAAAATTGTCCTTGATTTTGACCTTAATTTAAAAACAATAGAAAAGAAATACACTTAGGAGGCCACCATCTTCTGCATTACTGTACTATTATTAGAACATCAGTCGACCTGTACAAAAAGACAGAACCTTTTGCACATCTAGACGATTTCTCTCCTTTTTTATAATCATTTTAAGAGTTCTGACCATCTTATCAAGTGTTTTTAACCACCTTCTCCCAATTTAGCCTTTCTCTGTTGGAATCTTTTTTTTAGTCCAATGTAATCAGACCATTCTGCTGCACTATCTGATGTGATTGCATTGATTTTTTGTTCACTTAAATTCTAAGGCATTCAACACATGGTGCAAACTTAAAAAAATTAACAATATGCCTCTTGCATTTTCATATCTGCTAAATTAAAAGAGGAATAAAACCATTACATGTGTGAAGCTGATGTTCTTGCAAAAAGCTGACAACAACAACAACAACATTTATTTATATAGCACATTTTCATACTAACCCAGAACATTGTTCAGACATGCCAGAGTTCAACTTAAATAGTTATTTACTTGACAGGAATTGAGGGTTGCAGGGAGGACAGGGTGGAGAGTAATTAATACATCCCCAAATATAACAAAAATGATGTCCCTCTTTGGCTTACCTATACGCACATTCATCTTTCTTACTCTGTCTCACTCCAGTCTAATGGTCACTCATCCCTCTCTACCCTTGACAGGTAAGCCAGTGTCTGCTCTTTTCTTCCTTTTGCTCAGGAATCAGCGATCCTTTCAAAGGATGACCCAGGAACGCTTGTGGAGAAATGGACAACCAGCCAGGAAGTACTTCTTGGTTGTTCAAAAACTCTGAGATTGATTTAGGCCATTGGTGTCTAGTCCAGGCAGTAGTCCAGACCAATGGCCAGGCAGGAGGAAAAAGAACTTACTGTGCCCAACCACTCTGATCTCCATTTTTTAATTATTACAGAACAATTTTCACCTCAAAATATTTTTGGGAAAGCCACTGTGCACAAACAAACACCCCGGCTGCAAGTTTGACAGTGCCCTCTTTAAAATGAAGCATATAAAATTATGCAAGCCTGCAAAAGTAATTATCAAAAAAACTGGATATGTTAGAACAAAATGGAGCAACCTTTTTCAATAAAAGTCAGTTCACTTCAAAAGCAAAACACAGAAAAACCCTGCAATGGGTGTTTTGATAAGAACATACTTTTTAATTCCCTTAATTAAATTAATTCATTTGTTATTTCAATATTACAATAAAAGTATTGTTGTGACTATAAATATTTAAATCAAGAAGCTGACACACTAACAGCAATGTCTTGGCAAATGAAATGTTTTTTTTTTTTATCAAAGTTTGTGATCACTTAATTTATATTATATTAGCAGAAAATATTGAAAGTGCATTCGCAAATGTGGAGAAAATAACAGCACAGATTAGGATAATAAACAGTAATTGACATCCTAAAAAACAAACAAGAGGCACGGCTCAACAATTGAACTGTGATAAAAGGTTTGCTTCGTAGCCAAACACTTTCATTTCTCATTATTTTTATTTATTTACTAAGGAAAATAAATATTTATTTAGCAAAACATTTTTGAAATGCTTTCCTTTTGGTCTTTTCATTATTAAATTATTTCAAAGGCAAAGAAGGCTTTCTTTGTTACTATTCTTGTTTTCTTTTTACTACTAAAAACCAAGTGTAGCTATGCATTTTGATGTTTGATTCTAATGTGTTTTATATTATTAAAACAATATTATAATAGTGGAGCAATATAGTTTCACATGGTCAGATGTCATGTTTTCTTATTCATGTTTTCTTATAAATTTTACATTCTAGGTAGCTTTTCCTTTCTTTGTGCACTAACCTTTAAAAAGCTGAACAACAAAACTCCTAACATAACAATTTCAAAGTTACCTGCGTGTAAATGGTTGTTTTGAATATACTCATCATTACAGATAATTAAACGTAATGTATCTCAGGAAGGTGGCGTATTGTTGCAGCAGACAGCTTTAGTGTCTCACATTTTTTGCTAGCTGAGGTTTTAGAGTCTTTGTCCTGCTTATGTGTATACAGTTTTTCTTTACAAATCTCACATAATCTAAAAGTATACTAGAAAGACATTCTGGCTGGAATAATATTACCAGTTCAACTGACATTGAGTGTGCTGAGATAGACTCATACTCACATAACTGTTGTATTTAAAATTTTCATCCAGTATATATTTCCAGTATCATTTACTATTTCCTAACATACACTTTATTTTCTAAATTAAATTATATTTGCTAGGTTATTTGTTTAAAAATATTCCAAAGCATACATAACATAGCATATAGCATCAAGAAATCTGCTTCATCCAATTTAGGGTTGTAGCAGGCTATGGCCAATACTAGCAGTATTGGGTGCAGGACAGGAAAGAGCATAGGACACCAACCCACTGTTGAAGCCACTCATACTCACATTCACACTGAGCAATTTGGGGGTCTGCATCAATAACAGGTTAGAATGGTCTCAGAACACAGAGGAACTATATAAGAAAGGGCAGATCAGGCTCTTTTTTTCCTTAGGAGACTATGATGCTTTAATGTGGGAAGTGACATCCTTCACATCTTCTCCGACTCCATGATGGTCCGTACAAATTTCTATGCTGTGGTGTGCTGGGTTGGTAACATCACTTCAAGAGAGGCCTACTGAATCAACTGGCTAACTAAAAGGTCAAACTCAGTTATGGGACGTACTCTGGACCCCCTAGAGGTAGTAGCAAAGGAGAGAATTAAAACAAAACTGATGTGCCATTATGAGCAATGCGGCACATCCTCTCACTGACACACTAACACTGAGGACTTTCAGCCAATGAATTATTCAGCAGAAGTGTGTTAAGGAACATGAAGCATTACACAGACTGCTTTATACCAACAGCAAAACACCTGTATGGAGAAGTTTTCTTTCTTTTATATTATATATATAAATATATATAAATAATAAAAAAATATATACTTAAAGAGCTTCTATAAAAAGACAAATTTTACACTGAGGACAAATACAGTTATAGTTATCTATCTCCATCTTTTAGGGGATGTTAAAGGGTTAAAGGGCAACTGGATTACTTGAAGAGGAAAGCCACTCAGACAGAGAGAAAACACACATGGATAACAACCAGGCACAGCCAGAGATTTGAAACCAAAACTGCTGTGCCACTTCTTCCAGAATTCAATTTAAAAAAAAAAAAGAAAAAAAGAAAAATCAAGAAATAAATAAAAGTACACAAAATAGTATGGAAAACTAAGAGATAGTTGATAGTTGAGACTGTACAAAAATCAATAAAAACATGTATTATCAGAATGAGATGAATCCAATTATATGTTCATGAAAGGCATATAAACATAAAAAGTAATTACAAATTATATATTATGAGTCTTCAAACACTTCTGACAAAGCTTCGTCAGTGCCTAAATGAGATAGTGCCAATCGAACATGGGAAGCTTCACATAAAGTCTCAAATACATGCAGCTTTGGTTGTTTGTGATTCATTCAAATTAACTTTGCTAAATGTGTTTATTGCTCTACACAGTACCAAACAATTACATTCACATCTGTTCTAATTTATCATTAACATTCAATCTTCAAATGTTGTTTTCTTATTAATGTTAATCAAAAACTACGTTCTGAAATGTGCCCTACTTCAAGATATTTCCATCCTTTTTGATTTTAGTTAGTTTAATATTAAGCAGGGTATATGCAAAACAGCATATATCAGGGTGTCTTATAGTGGAGACCCTTGATCACAGGTAACTGTCAGAGCAGCATGTGGTCAGCTAATACTATATGTCTATTCACTGTACACTGTACATCTTTCACAAGGCACTTATTTAAATACTTTTTTCTAAGAAAGTACTAAAGACAATGTTTTGAATTCTAAGAAACTTTCATGATTTTCTGTTAGCCAGGTTCCACTGACACTGACTTTTGTGATGTTTTGTTACTCAATATTCTAATTTTCCAAGGGATGAAAACAAAATCTTACCAACAAACTTTAAACAGTCTAAAGGTTTCAGCTGTACAGTACATCAGAAGAATGGCCATCCTGCCTAAAGTTAAAGAAAAATGAAAAAATTTTTTTTAAAGATGTTTCAGATTTAAACATCATGCCAGGTGCCACCATTTTGTGATTCTTTGCCGTTATAGGGTGAGTTGTTCCGAAGCGTCTCCTTGGAAATGATGTCCAAGTTTATGGAAATACTCTAAAAAGAAGTACTGCTTTGTTTCTTCATCTGAGAATCTTACTTAGCACATTACATTTTGTTGTATATTCATTTATGCCTTTCTGGTTTTGACACCTACTAGTTTTCTGTTTAGATTTTCATCTCCTGATCCTATACCCTTGCCTTTTACCTGCCAAATCCCATCTATGGCAGAATACAATGTCGTTCAGTGTCTTTGTTTTAGTTTTGCTTTTGTCCATGGCTGATATCCATATCTTGCTTTTCAATCTAGTAGAATGCACTTTCAGTGTCAAACACTGACTTTGATCTGTTCCTGTTAAATCAATGTTCAGAAGAGGTATCGCCAAGTTATTAGCTCTTTTCTAAGGGCTCAGGAAAAACAACAGTGAATGTTTAGTTGTGAACATGGCATGCCCCCTCTTTGAAATTTATATAGAATGTCTTTAAATTTTCCCTTGATTTAAGTTACCCTGATTTTAAGTTTGTATTCCTAGAATGTACATTTCAGCTATTATTTCTTCACTGTGTTTCATTCAAGACCTCTCCTGGTTTTTTCAGGTTTCTTGTGCTTCAAAATCTGTTGCTTGCTTAGTTTAGTGTAGTTACTTACTAACATAAAAATCAAACAAATGAATTCTCCTTTTCAAGAAACAAAGTTTCACTTCTTCCTATAAAACAAGAAGAATTATCTGCTGTCCATATTTCTTGGCCCTTTAAGCCTATTCTACTCCAAATCATTTTTATTAAAGGCATATTCCTCCTGTCACTCAATTCATGCCTCCCACATGGCACTCTCTCTCGTCTTCATTTTCTATGCCTTCCAGATTTCTTAACACACACTTCTTTCTCGGATTGTAGTACAGAATTACCACTCGGATTATTACAGTATCTCTTAAATGAATATGTCATTTGGCCATTGACCATTCAGTTTCTATTTTCTTTTTTATTTCAGACTTCTAGGTTTCTCTATTATAACCACAGATTATTGCTCTGGCAAGGTGTGTGGTATTTCTTAATATAATACCCAAAAATGGTTCTTATCAAAACACAATTATTGTTATTACTTTATCTTTTCTATTCCTTAGGTCTACAGAAGTCACAGATCCTTCATGTTTGAAGTATATCCTTTTTTAGCTGCTCTAACTATAAATAATGAGTCAGTCCTCTAATTCTATATTAGGCAAAGCAGCATTATTTACAGTATCTGTCTCTTCAAACTGCCCTTAGTTCTATATGTGTGCAATATTTTGTGTAACTTACCCTTTCCTCATTATTCATGGAGAGCCAGCCCCAACTAAACCCTCTTCTTAAATGAAGTTGGATCAGATATCACTCACCACTAGATTATTTACTACTTTCGATCAGTTCCCTACAAATCTGGTTTATGGGCTCATTTATTTTCTCCTCTCTCATTCAGAATGTGAATTCCTACTACAGCTGCTTCTAAAACAATTCCTAACCAGAAATGAAACAAAAAAGAAATCTAATGCATACCAATTATATATTAAACATAATGTACTTTAAAATGTCCATAAAAAATGTATCAAACATTTCAGATAACAGAGTAAGTAATGGATATTTTTGGGATTCAGGCTAGCTTTACTTGCTGGTCGTTTCATCTTTTTGCCCCCTTTCTTTCATTTCAGCTATTGTTCCTATTCCTACTGCTGGACAGTAGGAATTTTAATACAACACAAGTGAGTATTGAGTATAAAGCTGAGTACACTGTGCTTAAAAGCAAAATTTATTTTATCACACTTATGAAATATTCCATCAAGCTTTACATGATCTGTATGAAACTTTGATGGAATACAGTATCTTTGGACATAAGGTATAACAATTATGTGCAGCAACAGATGCTATCAGAAGATTCAAACATGAGATGAACATGCTGTTTATCCAGCACAAACTACTGTACAGTACTAAATATAATGCAGATGGAGTGAAGTGTCAATAAATATTCATTTAGAAGAACAATTACAATTCAATAACTTCCTTATTATGATATCAACATTATCAAAACTGTTTAATCCAAATATGAGTTGCAGGAAGCCACTGCCTGACTCAGCAACATTCAGCATAAGGTTGGAAACAGCCTAGGGCACTGGATGGCATTCCATTGTAGGAGCAGATTCTTTATTTAGTCAAAATACATAATGCTCAAGGTATGTCCTAGAAAATGCAACTAATTGTTAACACCTCCTCACAGCAGCCTTGAATCCATCAATGCCTTTTACAAGTTATTTTGGTACATCCTAAAGGTACTGTTTTCCATTTAAAGAAATTTCTAAAGAAATGTAATAAGTTGATGAAAGGAAAAGAGAGATGTCTTAATTTTAAAATCACCTTTATACAGTCCTTCCATTTAGTTCATCACTGTATGTTATTAAAACAAATGTGTGAAATTGTAAGGTTATTGTATTACTTTTGTCCAGTTCTATTTTCTCATTTTTTTTGTAATTCTTTCAGATAAGGCAGTTATATTAGTAACATCCACTTGATTGGTTGCCTATCGAAGAGAAAACTGAATACTAACTCTGAATTTAGCTTGGAAAAACCAGCAGATGTTTTTTAAACCAAGTACACTATAGATTATATTAAACTTAGTAATATAGATCTGTTACTTTGTTGTGTAGTATAAAAGCTCCTATCTGAGTAAAATCCAATCAATAAATCTAAAGTGTGCTTTAATTCCACATTCCTTACAGCAGCTAAAAAAGTTTTTCTTTCACTGATTAAGTGTTTGATGTGAATATTTTTGTTTACCAATCTATATAGTTTAATCAATGTGTGAAATGGAAATATAGTCAACATTTATGCTTATAAGAGACATAATTCAGTCATAAAAGCTGACGTATTAATGTGCGGCTCATATGTGTTTCAAATTCACTTAGCGTTTGATTAGATTCGATATCACAGCAGAGGAGAATTACCTTTTTCTTTTACTGCCCCTTTGCTAATGACACTTTATTCCATTTTAACAAGGACTCTTACAATATGTTATACCAAATGACTTTTGGGTAAGAGTCCGTTTATATCAATTAAAATGTCAGGCTGTTACGAAAAGGTTATGTCATGTCAGGAATATCTAAGGATGATTTGTGCAGATTTTTTTATTCTATCTAAGTCTTTTAGACTTATGTACATTGCTGAAAAAAATATTACATCTTGTAATTTTGTAACTTTAGATATCTCACTTCTCAAAAATGTAATACAGAAAGGTTTTCAGCATTTCATTGCCAGTGCTATTTCTAGCAGAACACTTTATCGTATTAATGGAGAAAAAGATAACAAGCAGGTTGTATCCTTAAATAATCAGGCGAATCACTCACATATAAATGATGTGCTATTTAATGAAGGCTCCAATCCATCTGTAGCATGAAATAATTCTTTGAGTGGGTGGTGCCTGAAAAGAAGTATTGCTAAATGAGGGAAATATGAGAGTATGGGGGAAGAATGATATTTAGACAATGTCTGCAACTATCAAAATAGCTAACATAGCTTGCTTTTAATTTTAATTTAAAATATATACACTAATTCACATTTAACAGTAATACAATGGATCAAAAGCAATTAAAACAAAACTTCTGTAGAAAAAGTCTTGTGGTCACTTTTAAACATGGAATAGTCAAAAAATTTATGCAATGCAGGAAAATTTTAAGAGTAATGTCAGGCAGTTTGAAAATGCTTAAAAAGCAAAGAGCATAATTTTCCTTTAAAAAAATGTAGAATCTTATGACATAATGTAGTGACTGGAGCTCTTAAAGATGATAAAGATGTGCTAAGCCACACATTAAAAAGCATTTCAGTGTTTTTCCCTGCAGGCTGCATCCATTTATATACAGTACATGAATTTTCAGAAAAATAAGCAACAAGCGGTGTTCAAAATTCCTGCTGAGTTTCTGTGATTCAATTCTGATGGGAACATTGGTTGATTTATTTTTAAAGATAAAAAGAATAACTAAAAATGGATAGATCAAACCTATTTAGTTGCTATTAGTGTAATATGTTAATAAACATGTTATATTAATTATGTTAGTTTTAAATTATTTAAGTCTATAAAGGCAAAAATATGTAGTGACACTGCATAAGGAACTACTAAAAAAAACTCTGGAAGGTTGTGGCATTGACAGACAGGACAGACAAAGGTTTGAGTGAGTGTGGCCTGTTATTAAAAATTCAGTATAACCAGAAGTATAAAAGAAATAATCTCCTAATAAATTTGGAAAAGAGAAAAAAAAGCATTTTTTGGATAATATTTGTGTTGGAGGATTTTATCTTGATGGGCAGCTTTGTTGTATCAGAATTAGCCTGGAGCGGCTGTACAAAGGCAGTTCGTTTCAAAGGGCTTGCCAGAAAGGCCACTAACATAAGGGAGGAAGCTGTATTCTCATTCTGTAATTTAAAACATAAGGTGAGCAATCTGTACTGCTTTGTCCACATACAAAAGCCAACATGCTTTCAGTGTGCTGGATTTATAGGCGGTTGGTCGTAGCATTCCTGGGCTCTGATTGATTGATGGTTAAGCAGAGCCCAGATGTTTCTTTTAGCTGCGGGAATGCATGTTGATGAGGAGACAGGCTGATGTGAGGCAGACAACTGGTGAAGACGCAAAAACAAGAGAACTGATGAAAGACAGAAGAAGAATAGATTACCCTGTGTTATCCTAATGTATAATGAGGTGTGTAATGCCGTTACTATAGGTAAACAACTAGTTTGCCATCTACAGAAAATCAGCGGCAAGAAGTTATTTGCATATATTTCTTCAAAACCCTTAACAGTCAAATTATATTTTTCTGTATTAGCAATATTAATATCAGGCAGCAAGATGATACAGTGCATCTTCACACCTCCATATTTCTGGGCTTGAATTCCATCCCTGTCACTATGTGTTCAATTGGTTTTCTTGAGGGGCATGTTAAGGTACTGCAATTCTTCTCCCTAATCACAAACATGTTTGTTAAGTTACAAAATGGTATATTTGTAAAAATAAAATTAACTAGTAATACCTTTTTACAAAAAATATTTTTAATATGAGTGAGTGTGCCCGGTGATGGACCTGTGTCTTCTCCGAGGTTGGTTTTCATCCCATTTTTGGAGACACAACCATCCGGTATCCTAAACTGCATTAATGTGGCCTGAAATTTGATTGATGAATTTGATATATATTTATTACCAGGGTGAGATATTGGGCAGCATGGTGGCGCAGTGATAGCGCTGCTGCCTGACAGTTAGGAGACCTGGGTTTGCTTCCCGGGTCCTCCCTGCGTGGAGTTTGAATGTTCTCCCCGTGTCTGCGTGGGTTTCCTCCGGGGAATCAGGTTTCCTCCCACAGTCCAAAGACATGCAGGTTAGGTGGATTGGCGATTCTAAATTGTCCCTAATGTGTGCTTGGTGTGGGTGTGTGTGTCCTGCGGTGAGTTGGCGCCCTGCCTTGTGTTGGCTGGGATTGGCTGCAGCAGATCCTTGTGTTTGGATTCAATGGGTTGGAAAATGGATGTTGAGATATTAATTAAAGGAATTACAATTTAAAAATACTGTGATCATTTACAGAATAATTTAATACATATAGCAACATTGCTATATTTGATAACAACTGAGCTGGGTGAGAATGTTTCAGAAATGAAGAGAATCACATGTGTGAATATTCTGTACCACATCTGGATGCAATGAGAATACATTCCAAATTTTACAAAAGCCAAGTGTTAGAAACCATAGCTGGAAAAGTTCTGCTACCCACCAAAGAAAACAGTACATGCTTTGTATTATCTGTAATATTAGTTTTCAGTTTAAATGAAGAACACAAAGATCTGAGTCAATGTCTTCTGTCCTTTTATTCAATGCATATAAATAGGCATAGTTCATCTCATTTTCCTGTGAGAAAGAGACAAGAAATACTGGGGAAAAGCACATGAAACTGGAATGAGAAGTCCAGATACGTCAAAGCATGTTCTGTTCTCATTTCAGGAGGGATCAGACATATCCTGGAAGAGACACGCCCGAGGAGGGCTTCAGATGCTTAACAGTTTACAAATGGAGACTATACTCTGCTAACTAAAGCTACTGTAATTTCCAGGCCTTTTCATATGCTCAAAGTCATTAACATTTACAATAACAACAGCAAAAGTCATTTTGATGTAACCTAGCGATTGCAATTTTTTTAAAATTAATTTTATTGTAATCATTCCATACAGATCGATCAATTTTTACAAAAAATAGGATTGAAAACAAGTCGACCCCCACCGCTGCAATATTTTTTTAATAAGTTTAAATAAGAATTTCATTTTTCCCTTTTATTTTTAAATCAAGATGAATGTGTAGAGGCACAGCGTTATTTGAGAGAGGGTGATGTGTTAATTGCCAGTGCACCGCTGTTAACTGGCAGTCAGACGGTCAGCTGAGCAAACTGAGGAAAAACATTAGATTCAGCGTAGTTAAACTTGGTATTGATTTTGTTCTGCTGTTCACTGAGACAACACTTAGACCTGAATATCATCTCCTCTTAGTACCGAAATACGTAGTCTTGTCTTGATTTTTCTAGTATGGTTCTATCTCAGGTACTGACCCATGGAATCCATTTAAAAAATGCAAGAAACTGCATTCTACTCATTCTAAAATAATTTGACAAAGAGAAAGTGTCTTGCTAACTTCACATTTCACTGATCATCTGATCTTCTAGTTGTGCGGGAAGTCACTCATGTCAAGACTGCCCAAGTAACTGTTTGAATAATTATTGAGATTTGTTTACCATGTTATGATAGTGATGTCACTATAGCCACCATTTTGTGTTTTTCTGGCCACACCTTGTGTGATTAGGCAAATATGATGTGTGATGGACGGCCGGCAGCTCATCCCATCCGACACATCCAAGACGCTAGATGGCATCTTTTCTGCAGCATGGAGGTGCCGTGGGTGCCATCGTGTGACGCTACAGGGAGACATGGGGATTTTTATTTTCCCTGTAGCCCAGAACTACTTGCAAGTCAGGGGAACAGAAGAACAGAAGTACTTCCAGGCTGAAGAAAAATGTAATTCTCCATCTGACCCAGAAGTGCTGGCAAGTCACGTGAACAGAAGAGGAGAAGCACTTCTGGGTCAAGGACTATTTAAAAGACTGATCAAGACCCAGCAAGGAGAGCCGGAGTTGGGAGGGAGAGTGACAGAGCTGTTGGGAGAAGAGGGTTGATTTAGTGTATTGTAATTATTGATTTATTGTGTATTGTAGTGGTGGAGGTGCTTGAAAAGCACATTATTTCAAGAAGAAAAGAAATTTAAAATATTTCTAGTGCTTTTACCTGGTGTCTGGATGTTTTGTATGTGGGGTTTGAGGAGTGACAGTGCCCTCTAGTGTCACAGAGGTCATTGTACTCATGTTTTATAAGATTACCTTTTGGTTTAATGGGTTAACTTAATGAAAATAAGGGAGGACTCCATGAGAAACTTTTTTAAGCAAAACTGTTTATTTTAGAAACCTGGTACTGACTTAGTGTTTCTTTATTGTGTATTGTGTTGTGTACCAACCTCAGCTTTGTCTGATGATCCCACTGATACACCCTTGAAAAACTAACAAGAGGAACTCTGCTACTCTTTTTAAAATTCTTCCCTGAGGAATTTTATTGGAAGTGCACACTGTTATTTCTCCAGTATAACATTTTGTAGTAGGGTCATGTTATCAAGCAATTTGCAATAGTGTTTTAATTGTTCGATGACACAAAAATATGTGTCTGTTTTGAACATGTAAGAGTTAAAAGTAAAACAGTAAAGTACATATAGTTTTTTTTTGTTGTTCTGGCTGTAAATTAATACTGAATACAATTCATGGCTGTTTACTGTTTCAGTCAAGGATATACAGTATATAAAGGCACGTAAGACAATTAACTGAGTTTGTGGTAACATGCAAAATTTTTATCATCCGATACAAGGCTTACATCACCATCTGTTGTCAGTGATATATGTTTCACTAGTTTTCATAAGTTATGAGAAGGACTTGTTCATTATAAGAAGTGATGTAAAGCAAAGGGAAAATTCTTAAAGCTTTTATCAATATATGACATGAAAAATTTTTCAATCCTATGTCTGAAGAGAATGCGAATACAAATTGAGAATGTTCACTATTACACTACGATTTTGGAAAGCAAGCTGTAATTTTTCTGTATATGGCTCTCTTTAGGATGCTTTCCAATTCATTCAGCTTTTGCTTTTTCCTGTAATATTTTCTAGAGGTGAATAAAGAATATTGTTAACAATGATATCAAGTCCACTTCACTGTCATATTAAACATAAATTAAAGACATGGGTAAAACTATATAGTAAAGATTCAACTTATGGAAGAGTTTCTATATCTCTAAGCTAAATTTCAGTAAGAAAATAAAATTCAGTATTGCCCCAAAAATCATGAACCAGATGTTTTATATCTACAGTTGAACTAAACACTTTTGGCATCACTTTAAATTAAAAATGCTGGATTTGTATCTAAAAAACAAGTAAAAGACCACATATTTTTAGTGGAATGTCCGCATTTAATTTGAGATTAAATTATTGTTTCCTTATGTTGTTGGCATTTTCTTGTTGTGATTTTAAGTCATTGGCTAAAATTAATATTTCAAATATATCTTATTAAGTGGAGAGCAAATTGCAAGTGAGTGGCATAAAATATAACTTGTAAAATAAAATCACAAAGCTAAATGAAAATCTATGCAGGTTAAATTTGCCTTCTTGTAAGTGAAGGCAGTTTCTCCTTAAAAAGCAGACTTTTTTTACAAATGCTCTTCTTTCTGAGGCATACTGAGCCTCTAACTTGCAATGTAAACATACAGCTATGTTGTAAAATCCGGCAGACAATTTTAGGAATTTTAGAAGATGAGACACGATCAAGGAACAATGCACTGGTCAAAAACCAAAACAAAAATCAAAAAGACAAATACTCAATATTTCAGACAAAATTTGAAAGCAAAAAAAAAATGCCAGGAGAACAGAAACACCACAAAAATCCAGAAAGCACAAAAAGGGTTTGTTTGTTTGTTTTAGGCAGGATATGCGCAATCTTGGATAGTGGTCATATGGAAGTGATGACCTTTTATGATGTTGTGCAATAGGCCCTGCTGTATCTATAATGTTGCCATAGCAATAGACAAGATAGTAACACAAACTGGCACCACTTGTAAGGAAATTAAATGATGCAAGGAAAAAAATGGGAAAATAAATAACTCATGAAGCAGCACATAGAAATATAGAATTTACATTTTTCTATAACCTTGGTAGGTTGCCATGTTGCCATCCTTACTTCACATCCCTTCCATGGACTGTATTTTTTGGGTTTGAAAAATGTGTGTAAGTAATTTTTGTTTTTCATTTACAATTTAGTTAAGATATTGCAAAAAATAAATTTCTATTTCTCATTTAATCTCATGTAACAAGAGTTTTTAAACATTTATTTGGGTCTTCATAACATTTACAAAGCATCAGTAAAGTGTATATTCATCTCTGCAATGTGGCCTACTAACAAAACTTCACTTTGGAGTGGTCTGAGGTGGCTGAACTGTGACACTTTTTTCTGGATATTAAATATTTAGCATAAGACCTGTGAATTCTTCATATTAACAGGCAATTTTGCCATTATGTCAATATGCAACACTGCTCAGCAATAAATAACCTATCTACTGATGTTTTAGAAGTGATATGATGATCAAAGAAAGCCTAGTATATACATTTTATCAGTAACTAATCTACAGTGTTAACAGTTTTTCTGTAAAGTAACGCTAACCTCTGATTGTTTCAAGTAAACTATTAGTTTTGCTTTGCAAAATCTGGGCAGGTACTTAATTTTAATAAACTATTTTTTCAGACTTTAATTGATTCTTAATATCATATAACACTAACTTTTGTTAAATATGTGAATACTGTATATAATGTTCTTTAAAGTGTCTATCTTTTAATGTTTCTGCTTATTTTATCTTGTCTATTTATGAAACTCTGCATGTATTCTCTTTGTTTTTAAGTTAACAGGCTCAAAGGGCAAAACCTACTGTCCCTTGAATTTTTTTTTTTTTTTTTAGTATTGGCAACTGAGACCCTGGGAATAAAATAAGAAGCTGACATTCATAAACAGCTAAATGAGTCTGACAATCAAAACCTGACTTACTGCAAGAGTATGTAATTTAGTCTTAATATCAGACATTCTGGATCTATATATAAAAAAAATGATAAGAACATTTTTCAGCATCAAGAATTACCACTGAGAACCTATGTACTGAAGGTCTAATTTTTGATTTCTTATAATCTATGTTCCCTACCTCCCCTGACAACCCAAGGCCTGCACCATAACAGAGTTTGTGCTGCTGTTTGTATCAGTCCACTTAGTGTGGCATTGCCTGGAGAACCTTAAATTGAATCAGAAATGGATGAATTATGTAAGTTTAACAATTTCATTCTTGAAAGTTCATGTATAATTTTGAACCCTCCCTTAAACTTTTATGGGTTTGGCCATAGGCATAATCAACATGATTAGTACTGAAAGTGATTAGGCCTCCATTCCATTGTCTTTTCTGGAAATTATGAAACTGTAAATTTTGTTAGAAGATCTCTGACTTTTAATCCTGGCTGATTCTGTTGCTTTATTTCTTATTTCACCTTGAGCCATTTCTTTAAAAATTTGCTTGGTGGTCATTATAAGGTGTATTATTATTATTATTATTATTATTATTATTATTATTATTATTATTATTATTATTAT
>JANRMT010062808.1:10871325-10899542 GCA_026402145.1 Polypterus bichir lapradei
GATAGATAGATAGATAGATAGATAGATAGATAGATAGATAGATAGATAGATAGATAGATAGATAGATAGATAGAGCTTAATTTTCCCCAAGCATAAAGAATAAGTAACAACAAAACAAAGTAAGGTCAAATGGCTGGGAGGACAGAAAAAAAAAACAAAAAAACCCAGTTATGCTGGAGAAAAAAACTACATTTGCAGCAGGTCCAAGGCCAAAAGCATAAATGTTCCTAAATCAGTCCTCTATGTTTTCATGCTTCACATGATAGGATTCTGATAAAATTGGTCTTGACGACAGATGAGACACCCGCCTTTATTCCATCATCTCGGAGGGCTGCATGGTGCCTTGATTGAGTGGTGGTGGTGCACATCACCACCATAGATGAATTGGAAAAGATAGCAGAAAATAGTGGAGATTAGTATAGTTTGCCAATATCAAAAGAATATGATAATTTTATATCCATATAGTCTATTAGAAATTAAACTGAAATGTACAGTAGCTACAAAAAAAAAAAAAATTAAAATAATGGGGTTTTGGCAGTTTTTAAAAATGTTCCACAGCAAATTTCTATAGGTAAAGTATTTCAGATTTTAGGTGCCTAGCAGCAAAAGGTCACCTCACCACTTCTTTTAAACTTGGCTCTTGGAATTATAAGCAGACCTCCAATCGAAGATCTAAGTTTACGACTTGGAGTGTAGGGGGACAAGTATTATAAAATATAGGACAGAGCAAGATTATTTAACACTTTATAAAATATCATTAGTTGTTTTAAGTCAGTTCTGAATGACACAGGTAACAAAAGTAATAGCACTAAAACTGGTGAGATGTGCTCAGATTTTCTTTTTTTAATTAAGATTCTGGCTACTGCATTGTGCAGTAATTGCAACCAATTTATGTCTTTCTTAGGTAGCCATGTTAGGAGTGCATTACAGTGTTCCAGTCAACTAAAAACAAAGACATGAATTAATTTTTCAGCATCTTGTAAAGTTATAAGAGGTCTAACTTTTGCTATATCCCATAGGTGAAAAAATGCATTCCTTGTAACCTAGTTAATATGCAATTTAAAGTTTAAGTCAGAGTCAATAATAACCCTTAAATTATTTTCCTCTGCCTTAAATTTTAAACCTAAGGCATCACATTTATTTTTGATGTCCTTTGTTTGCCAATCACTAAGATTTCTACTTTTTTCTTATTGAGTTTGAGAAAGTTACTAATCATTCTTTCAGAAGTATTGCCAAGAAATTGGGTCAGAGAGCCAAGAGCATCAGAGTCATCAGACACTAAAGATAAATAAAGCAGTGTGTCATCTGCGTGGCAGTGGTAGCTCACCTTGTGCTTTGAGATAATCTGGCCTAATGGATGCATGTAGATTGAAAAGAGCAATGGATCCAGAATAGATACTTGTGGTATACCATATACTGTACAATATTATCTCTGAAGTTCAATCACCACAACTAACAAAGAATTTTCTACCTGTTAAATAAGACTAAAACCAGTTTAAGATGCTGCCACACGGGCTCGCCTACTGTCTTAGACGATTTATAAGAATACTATGGTCTATGGTGTCAATTTCTGCACTCAAGTCTAGGAGAACATGAACAAATATATGGTCTCTGTCCACATTAACTTGCAAATCATTTAAACAGCGTAGTTTCTGTACTATAGTTTGTTCTAAAACCTGACTGAAACTTATCAAGGATATAATCCTTATTCAAATAATCATTAAGCTTCTTATTAACTGCCTTTTCTAGAATTTTACTCAAGAAATTCAGGTTAGAAATTGGTCTAAAATTGCCAAAGACAGAGGAGTCGAGACATGTAATTGAAGCAGAAACCTTGACAACCTCTAAGAAGTTTCTGGATGAGATATTGGGATAGCTTGGCCATTAGCTAAACAAATGAGCTTGATGGACTGAATGGTCTCCTTCTTCTTGATTTCTTATGTTCTTATGTGAGTGCTGGTATTTTCATGAGTGAGTAGTGCAAAAGACTGGTTCATCAACAAGGATTATTTCTTGGTTTGATCTCAGACTTCCCAGATAGCCTCCAGGCCCCAGGTGAACGGTTTAAGCAGACTTAAGAATAATATGCAATTGTATAATTGCATCTAACATCATATCCAGACTTCCATTCTGCCTTGTGCCTGTTGCTGCCAGAATAAAACCCTTTACTAGAAACATAAGCATTTGAAAAGGAATGGTGGAATGGAGGATAGGAAAGTCTAAAGTGGAATGTGAGGAGCTGTGGCTCAGTTTTAAGCTAAAACCTGGTGTACTCTTACCCCCTTCCACACAATAAAGAGTGAGTGTCACTATGCCTATGAAATAATGCCCCACACTTGGCAGGCTACTAAAGTGGTTACAGTTTTGCTGTCCAACCTTTTTTATCAGTTTATGATGAAAATTGTCACCCTTGTACAAAGAAATTGCTAAACTAATTTTGTGAGTAAAGAGTTTGCACAGCTGACCTACAGTAAAACTAATGAGGACTCCATGAGCTTCTGGTAGAGTGTCTTAATGTTATACCCTCTGGCCATGTACTCCGTATGCCAAAACACATAACCCAGCATCTTCTTTATTCTTTTAATTACTTCTGTACATTATTTGGGCAGTAATGAGTCCACTAAGACTCCTCAGTATTTTCTAGTTCTATCCAGTGTGCATCTATTTCTGAAATATTTTCCTCCTTACCATTATGTTTAGATTAAAATGCATCCATCCATATTTCATTCCCATCTACTGGGATTAAATATATCTTTTAATCACCTTTATTTTAGTATACTATGTAAATGAATTTCTTACATTTTAATCTGAATAAATAATTGAAATTAAAATTGAAAAGCAGCAACCCTAAGACAGACAGTAAATAGGCCTATCTGAGCATCTAAACAGCAATGGATCCTTGCACAGTGCTCTGAATACACACTTCTTGCACTGGATGATTAGTATCTTATGGGGAAACATTTTAATGTGATTTAAAAAAAACAAACAAAAACAATATAATGCTAGCACTTATTTGCTTTCACAAAAAACTGTACTACTACATAATTGCCATTCTGTAAATTCCCACTGACTGTCCTCTAATGCCCCGAATAAAGGTTGTCCTACCTTATCTTTTTATCTCTTCCATTAGTTCTCATTTGAAAAGCTAATGCCCCTTTTTTGTAGAATGGTACCTTCAGTCTTATCTCTTGTTTATTGTGAACTAGATATTAAAGATCAATACATAAATTCTGAATAGGATGGAGTATTGGTACACCCCATTCATTTTTTTGTGGACATATCAAGATTTGTTCTTCATGTAAATAGTATATTTAAATAAAGGTGATATAATTGAAAATAAATCAACAACAATTTACATCTTACAATAATTAATTTAAACAAAAAAGAGAAGCTGCGGTGGGCTGGCACCCTGCCCGGGGTTTGTTTCCTGCCTTGCGCCCTGTGTTGGTTGCGATTGGCTCCAGCAGACCCCCATGACCCTGTAGTTAGGATATAGCGGGTTGGATAATGGATGGATGGATTAAAAAAAAAAAGATGTACTATTACAATCTGTGGAAAAAAGTAAGAACCCCCTTGGCTCTAATAGCTGATATTGCCGCTTTTGGTAGAAACAACCTAAAATAGGCATTACCTATAACTGTCTACCAGTCTCTGACATTGACTGGGGAAAGTTTTTCCCACTCCTCCATGCAGAATTCTTTCAGCTATGCTACTGTATGTCTGAGGGGTGACTTCCATTCACAGATCCAGATTTTGACTTGGCAAATACAGAACCCATCCATTTTTAATTTTCATCCATTCCTTGGTGAATTTACTGATATATTTAAGGTCATTGTCACATTGCAAGGTACAATGAAAAAATCATCATCAGTTCTGTAATGGTGATCTGCCCAGACCCTTATGTATCAAATAAGCCCTGAACTGTAACATTTCTACTACCATGCTTTATAACTGTTATCAGGTACTTCTTGTCAAATGCTGTATTTAGTTTTTGGCAAACATATCTGGTACTGTGACCAAATAACTCTATCTTTGCCTCATCTATCTAGACCACATTGTTCCAAAAGGCCAAGTCTTTGCTTTGGTGTTCATGGTCAAACTTTAGTCTTGTCCTGATGTTCTTTCCATATAGTAATCGTTTCCTCCTGGCATGCCTCTGCCTTTTTCTAATGAGACTTTGACATCAACAGTGGCAAGAGCTACCTGTAGGGCCCGTGATGAAATTATAAGCTCCTTAGACACTTTAAGCATCTTCCATTCTGCTGTTGGGATGAACTTGCATGTGTGACATGGCCAAGACAAGTTGGTAGTTTTTTGAAATCTCCTCTTGTAGAAATTCTGGACAGTGGAATGCTTGCTTTCCAAATAGTTGTAATCTTTCTAAACCCCGTCCTAGAATCATAGGCATCTATAACCTTCTTTCTGAAGGCCTCAGAGAGCTCTTTTAATCTAGGCATGGTTATTACACACATCAACAACAAAGAGCAAACCAAACTGAATGTCTGAGATTTAAATAAGACAGGTTCACCCAAGATCCTCCCAAATGATGTTCTAAGCTTTGCACCTGAGCTTGTGCACCTGCTTCTAGGTTTTGGTATTTGAGGAAATGATAAATATCAAGGTCAAGGTCATTTATTTTCAAATTTACAATGTAATGTTTCCTTGCAGACACAATAATCAGAATAAAATATTAGGCTGAAACAAAAAACAGCTCAAACTAAAATCTAAGTATTAATAATAATCACAGAAAATAACACTAAACACAACATTAAGTACACTAGAAACACAGAAGATGTGGCACGAATACAATTTACAACAAATGGCAGTTATTACCTGCAGGCAGAAACTATTCTTAAATCTCACAGTCCAGGGGCCTCATGTATAAATGGTGCATACCCTCAAAAATGTTGCGTAAGCCTGTTTCCACCCTCACATTGTGATGTATAAAAGTTAAACTTGGCATAAAGCCATGCACATTTTCACGCCAGATAAATGCTTGGTGTACGCAAGATCTCCGCTCGGTTTTGCAAATTGGCTGCACCCAGCGTCAAAGCAGTGCTTTTGTTCCAGTGTAGTTTCCCTTTCTTTTTTAGATCCACATCCCTGACTCGGCTTTATCAAATACACTGTAATTAACCGCATATTGTTTATTAGTTTAAGGCATCTGATTGTAATTAACCTGTAACAATATAATGGTCCATGGAATGGCCAAACTATTCCAAAAACCGTAGTTGCTTTATCGTTGTTCACCCCAATGCACCACTCACAATATTTATCCCTCTGTATCTAAGTGTGTAATCAACAGCTCTACAGCAGCTGATTGAAAAGAGAACCATCAGTATACAGCATCAAGCACACACTGCCTCAGCCATGCGCTATTTGAACTGCTCTCAAATGACAAACACTTCAGAGCCTATCCTGTACGGACCTCGAGGTTCAGAAACAGTTTCATCCCAAGAACTATAAACGCATTCAATCAGTCCATCAAGTGCTCCTTGTAGAACAATTTGTACTTATTAGTACAATTACCTCACTGTAAACTTGTGATACAGTTATAATATTGCACAACCTGAACCACTTTATAAAATGCGTATTTACATATGATGACGATATACTTTTTAAGATGAAATACAGCAAAATATTTATTATATTATACAGATAAAATGTTAACATCATTTAAATAATTTATATTGTTAATAATTAAACATGTGAGGACATGGTGTTGCAGCGCTAGCTAGTTCTGGGATTGTTCCTGCCTCGCGCTGTATTCTTGCTGTGGCTGCCGTGACACCTGAAGGATAGATGGATAGAATAATTAAACATTTACTACGAAGATATTTCAATGTTACTTAAAAGTTTTGAAGAATCGGCGTTCTAAGCTTACAGATTGCTTAACATCTATTACAGAGCTGATTGTGTGGCGATTGGTTACTTGGAGAAAGATAAGGAAGGACAGAATTGGAGGTTGGTACTTTGAAAGAGACAGTAGTGCTGCAATAAATTATTTTATCGAAGGTCACGCACGGTGCAGCAAGCATCTTGCGGAAGGCAGGAACAATTTCTGGATAGGGCGCCAGCTCGTCACTATCACGGCACCACCGTGTTCCCATGTTTAATAAAATGCTTTAACTCCTTTCATCATGAAAATCATATCAAGTATACATCTCAGTATTTTAATTATTCAGAGGGCTGTAATATCACAAATGTAATGGATTCTGTGCCCTGTCAGAGGAAGAGAAAGCCTGTTTAAGAAGCACGTAGTGATTCACACACATAGAGCACATAGAAGAAAACATACAAAACAAAGCATTTAATGTGCTACTTTAGTTACAATGGTATTCGAGAAACTAGTAAATTAAACAATTTAAAGATGAAGTTTATGATGTACTACTTTAATGACAAAATAAACTACATGAGTGGAAATCTTGAGATTAAAGTTGACATTTCGAGCTTTTTTCTCACTGAGTCTCTATTTTTTTTTCTTTTCTCTGTACCCTAATAAGCTTTCATATGACACTCAGACGGTTGGCTACGACTTGCCTTTTCACGGCGACTTTGATATCTGACAACTTCTTTTTTATTTCGGGCACTGTGTGACTTTGTGAACTTGAACTTTCGAGTTTATCTGACACTCTATGTCACTCACTTTAAAGCAACAAATTGTACATTTTTACTTGCCTCCACTTGGTATTCAATGAAATTCTGTTTTTCCCCGTGCTTTTGTCATTGCCTTTTCACAGAAGCTGGACTTAAGGGCTGTTTATACTGATTTGTATATTCAAAGAGGTGTAATTCTGGGAGGAGTTGGAGAGTGTCACTTATGTAGCTGAAGAATGTGGAAGTCGGCAAATGCACAGATTTATACATCTGGATTTTTTTGTGCGTACGCACATTTCCGCTTTTGTCCTTACACCATGTTTTAGTGTGAATTCTACACACGACATTATGCATGAGGCCCCAGGTGTTAACATGTCTATAGCACCTATCTGATGGGAGGAGTATGAAAAATGTTCATTGCAGCATGACTGGGTCCTTTAAGATTTATTTCTTCTTTTCCAGACAGTGCTTGACAAATATGTCCTACAAAGATGATGTCCTTGTGTCAATGATAATCTGTTCTGTTTTCACTACCCTCAGCAATACCTTGTGGTCCTTAACTAAACTGCTTCCATACCAGCATGCCATGCAGTCTGCCTGGACGGACCCTACAGTACATCTGTAAAAGCTGATGAGGACTGCTGGAGACAATCTGGAATTCCTTAGGTGTCTGAGAAAATGCAGCCGCTGGTGGGCCTTATTGAAACCACTGTAGGGGTATACTTTCTTTTTCTACTTGAGCTTTGCATTTACTATATGTTTATTTAACTTGTACAATGGAAAACAAAATGTAAATGTGGCATGCTGTTTGACATATTATATTACTTTTATCTATAGATAATGTTTAGATGAAGATGAGCTCTTGATATGTCCACATATGTTAAAAAAAGAAAAAAAAAATAATGGAGTGTAATTACTTTTTGACTGTACTTGTATATAGAGAATTATTGATACATTTGAAAAACCCTCATTTAATTAACATGGCATGAGAAGCTAGCCAAACACCATTTGCTGATCACCTTTCGGAAGTACCTTTCCCAGAGGTCTTTTGCTTGCCAGCAGAAAACTGCTTGTTGTCTACCTGTTGCCAAACATTACCAAATATTATTGTTTGCTCTGATTATTGAAGTTCTGCAACTTTAATAGTGAGTTGTTCCATTACTCACAAAAGAAGTTGAAATAATTGATATTTCAGAAATAAATAAACAATGTTTGCCTCTAACCTGTGCTCAGCTTATGCTTCATCATTACTAGTGTGAACATCAAAGAATTAATGAATAAAGCTGTCAAGATTCAAGTAGTTTATCAATGAAATATAGATTCATAAATAATACTGATATTTTTAATCAGTAACACTAAATATCAGCTTGCTACTAACTATGCTAAAGATTATATTTGAACTAGAGTACACTTAATTGAACCACCTCAATAGAAGAGCTCCTGACAGCATATTATTTAAAAACTTTTTAAGCAGTGTCAATTATAACTTTTTAATAGTAAATCACGAAGTGCCGGGGGTCAGCAAGGCTCAAGTGAAGGAAGTTATGAAGAAGATGAAAAGTGGAAAAGCAGTTGACGAGATACCAGTAGAGGCATGGGGGTGTTTAGGTTAGATGGCAGTAGAGCTTCTAACTATTGTTTAAGAAAATCTTGAAAAGTGAGAAGATGCCTGAGGAGTGGAGAAGAAGTATATTAGTACCAGTTTTCAAGAATAAGGGAGATTTACAGAGCTGCAGTAACTACAGGGGGATAAAGTTGAGCAGCCACATCATAAACATAGGGGAAAGAATGATGGATACCAGGCTGAGAGGAGAGGTGGTAAGCAGCAGTATGGTTTCATGCCAAGAAAGAGCATTACAGATGGGATGTTTTCTTTATGAGTGTTGATGGAGAAGTACAGAAAGGGTCAGAAGGAATTGCTTTGCATGTTTGTGGACTTTGAGAAAACATATGACAGGGTGCCAAAAGAGGAGTTATGGTACTTTATGAGGAAGTTGGGAGTAGCGGAATGATGCAGGATATGTAGGAGGACAATGTAACTGCGGTGAGGTGTGCATTAGGAATGATAGCTTGGTTCAAGATGAGAATGGGATTACATTAAGGATCAGCTCTGAGCCCTTTCCTGTTTCCAATGGAGAGGGACAGGTTGACAGATGTGGTCAGACAGGACTATGATGTTCAATATGATGTGATCTGTAATGAGAGTAGACAGAATGTTGAGACAAATCTAGAGATGTGGAGGTGCACACTGGAGAAAAGGGGAATGAAATTCAGTTAGAGTAAGAAAGAGTACATGTGCCTGAATTAGAGGGAAGGTGGTGGAAGGTTGCAACTGCAAGGAGCAAAGGTGATGAGGGTAGATGAATTTTAATACTTGGGTTCAACAGTCCAAAGCAAAGGAGAGTGTGGCAGTGAGGTGAAGAAGAGAGTGCAGGAAGTGTGGCCTGGGTGGAGAAGAGTGGCAGGTGTGATTTGTTATAGAAGAATGCCTGCAAGAGTGAAAGGGAAGTTGTATAAACCGGTAGTGAGACCAGCTATATTGTGTGGTCTGGAGACGGTGGCACTGATGAAAAGACAAGAGGTAGAGCTGGAAGTGGCTGAGTTGAAGATTTATGCTTGGAGTTAAGAGGGATTAGAGGGTCAACACAGTGGCAACAGTTTGGTGACAAAGAGAGAGAGGCTAGATTGAGATGATTTGGGCACGTTCAGAGGAGAGATGAGGGGTGCATCAGGAAAATAATGTTGAAGTTGGAACCATCAGGCAAGAGAAAAAGAGGAAGGCCAAAGAGGAGGTGTATAGATGTGGTGAGGGAAGACATGAAGGCATCCGGAGTGGCAAAAAATTATGTAAAAGATAGGGATAGCTAGAGATGGATGATCCACTGTGGTGACCCCTAAATGGGAGCAGCCGAAAGAAGAAGATTTCTGTACATTTACAATGGTATGCAGTCTGACACAGTGGCATCCTCCTTGATTGCCAGATAAACCCTACTGTATGTTGAAAAACAATGTTTTTTTTTTTGTGATGGAATTGTGTTTCATTATTATCTTCTATTATTTCAATAAAATTATGCACTCACCGAACACTTTATTTGGTACACCTTGCTAGTACTGGAATTGCTGCAATTCTTCATGGCATAGATTCAACAAGGTGCTGGAAACATTCCTCAGGAATTTTGGTTCATTTTGACATAATAGAATCACACAGTTGATGCAGATTTGTCAGCTGCATGTCCATGATGTGATTCTCATGTTCCACCACATCCCAAAGGTGCTCTATTGAATTGAGATCTGGTGACTGTGGAGGCCATTTGAGTACAGTGAATTCATTCACATATACAAAAAATCAGTTTGAGATGATTTGAGCTTTGTTACGTGGCATGTTATCCTGCTGGAAGTAGCGATTAGAAGATGGGTACACTGCAGTCATAAAGGGATGGATATAGTCATCAACAATACGCAGGTAGGCTGTGGCCTTTGGTACTAAGGGGCCCAAAGTGTGTCAAGAAAATATCACCCAAGCCATTACACCACCATCACCAGCCTGAACCATTGATACAAGCCAGGATGGATCCATGCTTTCATGTTGTTGATGGCAAATTCTGACCCTACCATCCAAATGTCACGGCAGAAATCAAGACTCATTAGACCAGGCAATGTTTTTCTAATGTTCTGTTGTCTAATTTTGTTGTGCCCATTTGAATTGTAGCATCAGTTGCCTGTTTTTAGCTGATACAAGTGCCACCCAGTGTGGTCACCTGCTCCTGTAGCTCATCTGCTTCAAGGTGTGACGTGTTGTGCATTCAGAGGTGCTCTTCTGCATACCTTGGTTGTAATTAGTGGTTATTTGAGTTTCCATTGTCTTTCTGTCAGCATGAACCAGTCTGGCCATTCTCCTCTGACCTCTGGCATCAACAAAATATTTTCACCCAGAGATACTGGATATTTTTCCATTTTTGGACCATCTCTGTAAACAGTTTTTGAAATACTCAGACCAGCCCATCTGGCACCAGCAACCATGCCACGTTCAAAGGCACTTAAATCACCTTTCTTACCCTTTCTGATGCTAAGTTTGAACTACAACAGTTTGTCTAGACAATGTCTACATGCCTAAATACATTGAATTGCTGCCATATTATTGGATGATTAGATATTTTTGTTAACAAGCAGTTGAACAGGTGAACCTAATAAAGTGGCCAGTGAGTGCATCTTTTAAACAGTTTTCTATGATATCTTTTAGCCCAAACTCTTTTTTCAATGGCTGACTGGGTTGAAATTACCTATAATAAGGAGCAACACTTTGAAGCAGCACAAGTGATCATTTTGCTCAAGGACAGAAATTCAAATTAAAAATGCTGTAAACAGCTCTTTATGGCACAAACAATTCTAAATACTTATATACTTAAATACTTATTTCTACTTTTTTGCAAGTTACAGAGATTCTAGTGATAAATGATGAAGTTAAACATTTTAAATTACAGGTTGAAACTTGCTCCACACATGAACATGGCTTATGGAATTATCACTGGAGTCCCCAGTTAGTCAAAATAAAACAAAGACATGAGAAAGGTTCATGTCAGTACAACTGCACACAGGTGTTAAACCCTAATAAATTGGACAAAAGTAGCTTAGACAATAGAACCGTTACTAATACAGCATTTGGCAACAGGCGAGGCTTAACACTAGTTGGGGCTTGTTGTGGCCAAGGTTCCTCTGATAAAGAAGGCTTCAGGGGATTGTGTTATACCTCTGGCTATTCAAAATCTTTAACCCAAACCTAGAGAGCGTTCTCCGAGGAATAAATAAACAAATCTTTTGTGCAAAATATAAAAGACACCTGAGCAAAATGCCCCAGGAACAATGCAAACAAAAGTAAGAGCGGAAAAGCACCCTGATTTAAAATTAGATGAACTGGAAATGAGAACATTTTGGATTTACTTTAAAGAATGGTCTTTACACATTTGATGACTGACTGAAGTCTAAGTAAAAGCAAATAGACTTGGCACATGTAAGCACATTTAATTGAAAAAACATAAGAGTTATACAGCCCACCTGATGTTGGCATTAACATGTGATGAAAACTGATGTGCTACATACAGGAGGTCAATGGACAAAATGTTTTGACAAGATGAGTTATCTACAGGACCATAATGTTCGAGTTGATACATATTATAAGACCTGTACCCTTAATTAATAGCCCTGTTTATTATTAGAGTAACAATGACCATTGTTATGTTAGGATACATCTGCAAAAATTCAATGGATGACTAAATTATACACATTAAAAATAGATATCAATTAGTCCAAAACACAAATAATACTGATTACTGTCTCAAACAACTTGCGTTGAGAAGACTGTGATAATTGCTAACTGAATCGGACATTTATGAAACAATTTGTGAAGTGACTTGTGGTAATGTGCCCTGTGAAGAATACTATATAAAAAAGAAAGTTGATTTATAAATAGAATGTACTGTATATATCAGATTTTCACACATGAAAGACATTTTCACTTGGAGCATAACTCAGTTTGACACTCTTGATCAACAGTTCTGAATTGGAACCGCCAAAAAAAAAAAACTGCTTCCACAAATCTTGGTTCTGCTTATTAATTAAACAAGACAGTCTCAAAATAAAGTGCTGCTATGAAAAATCATCTTCCATGTCCATGATTAGGGTCTCCACAGTTGAGATTTAATCTTTTGTGAGGAAGGATTTAAGAGTGTCATTGTACCATTTCCTGCCACAAGAGGAAACCATTCAAATTCATTTTAGCTAATACCATCTCTCCCAGATGTGTTTTTTTTTTTTAAATTGTCAAGTTTCCTCTTTAACTTTATGACTTCCCACAACTCTTTGTGTAAAGACCAACTACGTGGCTTCAGTCTAAATCCACTTCCCTTTAATTTACTCCAGTGTCCTGGAATAAGTTTTCTACTATTTAATTGTAAGAATACTGATGGATCAACTTTATCAATGCATGTTTAAACTTTAAAGTCCTTCACTGGACTTCCATATCTCCATATGCTCTCAGAACTAAATATGTTTTACTCCTTTAACCTATCAAACTATACCTGCTTCTCCTGGGATGCACTTGGTTGTTTTTTTATTGCACAGCTTCCAGCGGTGTTTTGTCTTTTTTTGTAGTGAGATGAACAAAACTACTCACCATATTCCAGTACAATTTGATTATAACATGATTTATATTTAATGACATTTAATGAAAACTGCAAATTTCAAGAGTTTGCTAGCTATATCTCACTTAATGTCACTGATATAAATTACAGCAAGTAACAGTTTGAGTGCAGATCCCGGATGGATTTCACTGATGGTCTCAACCCATGAGAAGCAGCCTCGCATTAATTGATACACGCTATGTTTATTTAGGGGGTTGGGACCCGAGGATAATGAATTTGTTGTTTGTTTTTACATTGAATATTTTTAACATCTTGCCACAATGCCATCTTTATTATCTGTGTGCGCTGCTGTTTTGTGTTCCCATCGTCAGGCTGTGGGTCCTGGTTGCCAGGGGTGTGGTCACAAGGGTCTTGACCTCGGCTTTCAGTCACTTGATGGAGTCAAATGTTAAGCTTTTTCTTATCTAAATTTTGCAATAAAATCTTTCCTATGTAATTTACTAAAAGCTTTTTATCTATTGACTTTCTTTTAGCAAATTTCTTGATCTGGTTCATGACTCTGAAATTTCAGTTTCCCTTTTTGGCACCAACAATTTTGACCTCAGTTTGTTTCATTGACTAACACATATCATCTCCTGGTCCTTTTTTGCTTTTTCCTTACTGTCTTTTGCTAGTCAGTATGTAATTTTTGTCAGTGGGCCAGTTAATCAAATTGAAATCTAGTTTTCCAACTTTTTATCTGGTGCCAGTGATTTTTAATTTCAAAAGTAATGTCTCATGATCTATTTAATAAGCTTTGGTTTTGTCTACTACTCCGATTCAAGAAAGCCTAACAGTTGGACAGAATCATTCTCTCATAACCCTATGATGAATGATGTTTACTATATTATTTTCAAGTAATCTACTTTTTTTTATTATAGCTTAGATAATTTTGCATGACATTGTTACAGACACTTTGAAGGTGCCCAGAGATTATTCTGAACAAATACAGAATAACTAGAATTTGAGCATGATAACCAAAGAACATAGTCAGAAAGAGCAAAGAGTCAGAACCAGGAAAGCAGAAGAACAGGCAAGAAAAGTTTAAGGAAAGAGAAAAATGTGAAAGTCAAAGTCAAAAAACATGTTCAAACCATAACAAAACTAATACTAGGGCTTGCTTGGTTTAAACGCTATCTAGCAGTAAGGATGGTTGAAGATTGTTTTATTCCAACAGTGGGTAAGGAAGGAATGGCCTGGCAGCCATATTTATATTATATTTATACTTCCTGTGATGCCATGAATTGAGGCCACATGATCAAATCCTGCCTGTAATAAAAAAAATAAGATGATAATAATGTTTAACTTTGAAATGATAACTTCAAAAATACTGTATTTTTGGGGAAAAATAGCAAAGTTGTATTAAGAGTAAGTGAACATGTGTTATGTAGGAGAACACTTCTAAGCTGATGAGCACAGAAGGGTGCAGGATGTGATAAAGGCGATGCAGGAGACGAAGAAGATATGGCACCAATCAGGGAGAGAAGAAAACAGAGAAAGGTGTAGGCAGACAAACAATGAGGCAAAGGGGGCAGTGCAAAACTAAAGAGCCCAAAATGAAGGGCTAATACCAAGAATAAAGAGGGAGAAAATGAAGAAGACTCTGAAGAGAATGAAGATTGGAAGGGTGTTAGGACCAAATGAAATACCACATAAAGTCTTGAAGAGTTTAGGGAAAGAGGAGGTAGATGTGTTGTGGGACCTAATGCAAAAGAGCTATTAACTAGAGTAGTAAATACCAGAGTAGTGGTGCAACAGTGTGATGATTTCTAAGAAGAAGGGAACTATTCTGGATTGTGCAAACTACAGAGGGATAAAAAAAGATGTCACACACAATGGACATTTGGAAAAGGGTTATAAAGAAAAGGCTTAGGGAAGAAACAAACATAAGAATGGAACAGTTTGGCTTTATGCCAGGCAGAGGAATAGCAGTCTTTGAGACAGCTCATACAGAAGCATCAAGAAAAACAGATTGGCTTGCACATATTTTATTGATTTGTAGAAGGCTTATGATAGGGTGCCATGTCAAGAGGTCTGGATGTACATGAGAGAACATGGAGTACACAGGAAGCATGTGAAGATTGTGAAGGATATATATGAGGAAGAGACAACCCAGGTTAGAAGAACTGTCAAGGTAGCAGACAAGATTCCAGTTATGGTTGGTTTGTTACAGCAGTCTTCTTTAATGCCTTACCTGTTTGGTGTGGTTATGGATGTGTTGGCTCAAAGAATTAAAAAAAAACCCTTGGTGCATGCTTTTTGTGTTTTGTATTACTAGAAAGGAAGAAGTGTAGAGTATATTTCAAGAATGAAGAAGGGCTTTGGAAAACAGACGACTGAAGATAAATAGGAAGAAGACAGAATTTATAAGGTTTAATTATGGTCAGGATTTAGAAGTTACCCTGGAAGAAGAGCTGTTAAAAAGAGTTGATAAATGTAAATATCTAGGTTCAGACATAGCCCAAAATGGAAAACTAGATGCTGGGATAAACTCACAGAGTGAAGTGTGGACATAAAAATTGAAGAAAGTATCAGGAGTATTGTGTGATCAAACAACAGAAGGCAAAAATTAAAAGTAAGGTTTTTAAGAAGTATAACATAAAATTAAAAATGTAATCTTATTAAAGTATATATTTAAAGTATATGATAAAATATTTGTGAAATTGTAATAGTAATAGAAAATAAAACAGAACAGTAATGGAAAATAGTAAGAAAATAGGTTAATTTAAAGTCATTTTTTCTTTTATTGAAATGGTGTCTCAGACTGCTAAGATACTCGGTAAAAAGAATCTGGTCATTTTTCTTACTAACTTAGGCCACAGTGACTTTCGCATGTTCCCTTCTTTTGTATTCAGTTTTTAAGCCTCAATTGTATTTCTGACATATATAGCTTCACTTTCTATTTTCCTACCACATCTGTCAGTCCTGAAGGATTTGTTGCCACTGATGATATATTTCTCCATCTTATATTAATTTAGCTATGATTCTGTAATTCCTACTATATCATACTTCTAAAACAATACTATAGCCTTAAGAAAAACTAGTATAAAACTAGTATACCTGGAGAAACTCATACTGTACAATCACATGCTAAATCCCTTTGGAGCCATGTGGCAGTGTTGTTAAACACTGTACCACCGTGCCACTCATTATACCTCTTTCAAACACAAAGTCTTGGTTTGAAATCTTGCCTTACCACTGCCTGTGTGAAATTTGCATATTCCTTTTACATTTATGTGCTTTTTGTATAGGTTCTCAGTTGTTTCTACCACATTGCAGATTGGGACTGTAAACTGACCCATTGAAACTGAATGCTGATGTGTGTATGAGTATATGCAGCGATAGACTAATAACCCAGCTGGGATAAATATAAAGCTTTGAATGCCCACTCTGATAGTGAGAACAAAGCCCTTTCTCTCTGTATCAGTGCCCTACAGCATCACATGATTCATCCTTTTCTGTTTCTCTGGATGACATAAGGAGAATTTTTAAACAAATTAACATTTGTTTTAGAAATCTGTATTGACCAGTTTGGTTGGGCATTCACAGAAATTTATGGTGTTTCACTAACAGAAAATACAGCTAATGCCTATTTAAAAAAAGACATCCTTATACCAAAGAAAATGAACTTGGAATGTCTTAATGTCCACAGATCAGTGGTACTCACAATTGTGTTTAGATGCTGTGGTGCTGGGACCCAAAAAATGTAGCTTACTGAATATTGTCACCCTCCTCTGTTTTGCATATCATCATAACAAGTCCTCAGATAATGTCATATCATTCTGGCACACCACAATAACAAACACTGCTATGTCAGAGTGCTACCCTCACTGGCATATCAAACAGTAGACTAGAACTCCAGTGTGGAGTTTGCATGTTTTCTCTGTATCCATATGGGTTTCCTTCAGGTGCTTCAGGTCAAAGACATGCAGGTTACGAGGATTTGTGATGCTAAATTGGCCTGCATTTGTGTGTATGTGTTCACCCTGTGAATGGCAAGTGAGCTGGTCCTGCCTTGTGCCTTATGCTTGCTGTGACAGGCTTTAGATTCCTCATGACCCTACTCAATATAAGAGGGTTTGGAAGATAAATGAATGAATACCAAAATGTTGTTTATAGACTATAGTTCAGAATTTATCAATTTGATACTATCAAAGCTGCCTACTAAACTCTTGACATGGGACTTAGCATCCCTCTCTGCAATTAGATTTTCAGTTTCATAACTGGCAGTCCCTGCATGTGTGGAAAGGCGGCTTCATTTCCCTTACATTGACCTTCAACTCAGGCATCTTTATAGAGAACACGGTATATACTTACTGACACAGTGATACCATCACAATAATCTCTTTATTAAATTCAGAACATTCAAGGAGTTAGTCATACATTTTAGAATGTAGGAGAAAGACTACATATCCATCTACATCAGAGGGCATATTGTAGAGTGCCGACATCTTTAAATTTCTTAGGGCCAGTATTTTAAAATGACCCAAAGTAAGCACAACACATCTCAGAGATCATTAATAAGGCTCAACACCTTATGCAAAAAACATAGATGCCTTCATCTGTACTCACCAATTCCTATAAATGCACAATGGTGTTCACATTCACTGGCTACATTAAATCTTGGTGTGTCATCTTCTCAGGTAATAACCACAAAGTAATACAGGACAGCAGTGACATCAGCACAGAATATTACTGAAGTGCAGCTCTCTTCTGTTCAGGACATTCTCTAAATACATCACATGGAGCCGTATTATTAAAGACCTCTGCCATCCTACACAGTCTTTTTCTTTCACCTCCATATGACACTAGTAGCATGCACACTGCTAGATTTAGGGACAGTTTTCATCTACATGTCATTAGGTTACTCAGCATCCACTCACACTGTTAACTGCTTGAGTTTTCCTTTTCTGTATCAACTGATGCTGCATTTAATGTATGCTGTTGTATTTATTGTCTGAGTTTATTTTCCTTGTCTCTACTTTTGTATTGTATTACACTCCTAAAAATAAAGGTGCCAGAGTGGTTCTTCAGAGCAGTGACATAAGGGAACCATTTTTGGTTCATAGAAGAACCATCTCACATGAAGGCTCCAGAAAGTACATTTATTTATTTAGATCCCAGGCTCCATACAATAAATAACCATGAATAGATAACAGATTTGTAAAGTCTCCATGACTTGTGATTTTAAAAGAACTCTTTTTGCTTACAGTACCACAGGCTAAGTTCAAGCTTTCTTGATCTGTCAGCATCCTCGTAAGTAGCCTACCAAACATTAAAGATGTGAGCTTTTTTTTCTAAGTATTAGGAATGTTTTCAGAGAACCAACTTCATATGCAAACAACACTTCCCAGAATGAAATGATGCTTTGTCAAGCAATAGTTCTATTATGAACCACACAAACCAGTGAAGAACCATAAAATGCCATTAAAGAACTATTATTTTTAGGAGTGTAGTGATTGTGGAAGATATGCAAGTAATTATTTCATTGTTCTACGTACACATGTCAATAAACTTGAATTTCAACTTTATGCTCTGCACCCAATGCTGCCAGGACAGACTGCTGCTCCATGTAATATTCTAAATGGATTGAGTGAGCTTGAAAATGAATTGATTGACAATGCATTTGTTATATGACATCACATCAAGAAACAGGGTGCCTTGAGACAGAAGCCACTTTCAAAGGTATTTTAGAAATGAGTGGTAGTTAATTACTATTCTTTGTCCTGTGTGAAATTTTATTGATAGAACCATCTGATTTGAACCAGAAAGCATTAAGACATTGAAACTAACCAACGTGCCTAAGCTTTCAACTATCAAGTGTTTGCCTAGAGGATTGTCCTATCAAAACAGAAGAAAACAGAACACATAATGCACTTTGCTTTAATATAAATAGCATTTTACAGTGTTTTTATTGTAACAAATCAATAAGTTAACAAAAATGTGAGCCAGAAAATCCTAATGGAGAATATAATATTGGGTATCTGGAGAGCCTGTTGGGCTGCCTATTATCACATAAACAACCACATTTTTGAACAGAAGCAAAAGTCAGATGAAAAGCACATGAATAATTTGGGAATCGCAGCTGATGTATCAGCACTGAAATTTGTTCTGTGCTTTCAGACAACAGTGGGGGCAGAATGCAGAAAGTCTTCTTAGTGGACACCTCATGGGATGCCATAAAAAGTATATGGCAGATTTATAAATATATCATTTGAACAAGGAGCTCTGCAGAAAGCCTTAAATATGTTCCTTCAGTAAATAATGAGCATAAGATAGACTGGGGTGCAGTTTAAGTTCAAAGGCTAAGGCAATGATATTACTTGATGTGAAGAAAAATAGTGCAATAGTTATTTCAGAGAAGCACCTGGCTGAGATGTTGTGTGAAAAGGACGCTAGAGGCAAACAAAAAAGGTATGGGCCAGCCCATAGTAATTTTAAAAGTGCTGGGAGCAGCATGTGGATATTGTGCAGGCAGCGCTGTTCAAATTATTTTACACCTAGCAGTCATGTTTGAAATGATACAGATTTGAGAGTGGGTTCAATGAAATTCTGCCAGAACTTTGGGATAGAGACAGAAGAAAATGTGAAACAGGATGCAAGCATTAGAATGACAATGGTGTCAAATACTACAAGAAGAGAAGCCAGCATAGCACGCTTTCCACAAGGACCCTTGCAAGCTGTTAAGTAAATCTGCTGATATGGTAGTTTTTTAAATATTTACCTCACACCTCCACATGTTTTCAAGAATTTGTGCATTTTATCACAAATAAAAATATAACTTCTAAAAGGGATTAGTGATAGAACCTTAAAACACATTAAAGAATTACTACACCTATAAAAATCATAAAGACATCTGCGGACACTTTAAGTGCCCTACTTCCTAAATGCTTTAGTTAGGCTGTTATTTTGTTAGAGCTGTCCAATAGCCCTGAGAAAAAAATGTATATACCACTAAAAAAACAATCCAGAAGGGTATAAAAGAGTGAGGCTGTTGACCTTTGAATTAGTTTAGTTGAGGCAGTATAGCAACAGTAAAAATATTAAGAAGAAACATTTCCAAAAGCAACAGATAAAGCTAATTTAAAGGGAATGAAGCCAAGACAAAAGATCCTTTCAGAGTGACAACAGTGCTGCATGGAGTACCCCAATGGCCGGGGGTAATGTTAGGCCTAGTTGAGATGGGACTCCAAGAGGACCACAAAAGCACTCGAGAAACTTCTGGGAATAAAAGAAATAAACAGGTGCTAATGGCTCAGTGAATAGAACTCAAAAGCTTGAAGAACGGATGAATAAAAAAACTTGCAGGGCAACCCGTCTGAGGAAAGGATATCAAGTGCAGACAGAAACAAAGAAGGCAGCACAGGAATGAATTCTTTTCATCACACAGCATGACAGACATGTGCACAAGGGACCATTCAGCTGGTGTTGACTGGCATGGCTTCGTAGGTCAAGAGATCCCTAAATGAGTCGCCATTTTCTTCTTGTGATGCTGAAGGAGCGTTGTGAACACAGCTGATTAGTTGCATTTGATAAAAAAGGAATCCCTTTATGACTGCTTCAGTTCAACGGCCACAGCAGATGCAAAATGCACTTGAAGACAGGATCTGTTGAGAAGGGAAAATCTAAAGACTCTGAAATCTAAGGGCAATCAGAGAAGTGATTAGAAAACAACAGCACTGTGCTCGGGTGGAGCAAAGGTGAATGAACCAAGAGGTCTGGGTGACTGGCGGCACTAGATGGATCAATGAAAGCACTGTTTTTAGAGTAAGTAATTCACACTGGAAAAAATGTTGTAGCCTGGGGTAGTGGGTGAAAAGAAGCCAGGCTGATTAAGTGCAGCAAGTGTAATATTTGTTAAAGGAAAGGAAAAATGGCTGTATATAGATGTTCACAGGTAATCTGGGGAACTGAGTAGAGTTTGCGTGGATGTTTCATTTTGTTTCCAAGGACTTTCTCAGGGACTCTGATTTCCTCCCACATCACACAGATGTACTGGTTATTTGGCCTTGTCTAGTTAAATTGTGTGTTCTTTAATTTGTTTTCCACATACATTCATAGAATCAATATTGTTACTTGTATAGAGCATAGTGAAATTCTTGCTTGCATGTGCTAATCAACATGCAATACTTTGCTAGTTTCCAGCGCCAGGGTCAGTGAGTATAGCTACATTACCTGGAAACATATGTCTTGTTTACCTCAAAAATTCTCTCTTCCTTATCTAAAATAGCTACCGTACTTCAAAATTTATATCATAATTAGAGATGACCCATCAGTCACATGTGGGTAAAAACAAATAAATTTACATTATATTCAAATATCCCTTTTTAAACAGACGTGCTTAACAGTGTTTCTATTGCTTCTACATATGCATAGTGTTAAGTGTTTACTGAGTTTTGCTTCTGAGATAAAGAAAATTATGATACTGAATTTTATTAAAAATGAGTATGTCTTTCTGCTTAATTTCTTTCAAAAATATATTTCATATTATACTGCATGTCATGTTCTGTTAAGACATCCATCCATACATTATTCAACCCGCTATATCCACATGCAAGTAAGAATAATTCACTGTACACACGACAATGACACTACTACTAATGCAAATAGCTGCTCATCCACAGAGGAATCCAGGAAACTGTCCTTTATGACAGATGGTAAAGTAAGACGTAATAAATCTAGTCTTTAAAAAACTACATAACATTGCATTTGGCTTGTGTTTTTTGCTTTTTTTGTTTTATTGTTTTTAAATACCTTTTGCAATTAATATTCAGATTATGCTTCCTATTACCTGAGATATGGGAACAGTTAGTAATTTGTTTTGGAAGTAGAGTAAAAGAATTGTTTTTTGTCTTTTCTCAGAAAATTTTTATTTCACAAACTAATACATTGTGTATATTTTTTAGTGTATTTAAAACCATACCAAGAGATATTACAGGTGTTTCAATATTTCTAAATCAGATCAACTTACTGTAAATGTGTTGAGAGTGTTGAACTAACAATTTTTTAGTTTACAGTCCATTCTGCCAAACTACCTAGATTTTTATTTGTGCACTTGTAACTATTCCGTGCAGCCATATCAGCCCAAAATATAACAAAATATATTTGCATATTATTGGTAAACCTTTTTAAAGAGCAAAAGCATAAATTCATAAATGTAACTTAACACATAACTTGTGTGATAGACAGCCAGGGACCTTGCCCCACTGGGAGGTCTGGAGAAGCAGGAGACTGGGAGAGGGGCAATTCCTACCCTGGGATGCAAGAGAACATTGGATTGCATGGGAACCACAGAGCTGGGATGCTCAACCTTGTGGGGACCCGTGGCCACTGCCAGGTGGTTCCTGGATGGTTCAGAAGCCATGGTATAGGGCACTTCCGCCACACCAGGAAGTACTGCCGGACCAGGAAGCAGGTACACCCAGAGAGCTTCTGGGTGCCCATACAGCACTTCTGCCACACAGGAAGGTCATCAGGGAGCACTTAGAGTACATGTCGGTGCATTACAAAAAGGAGCCGCCTCACTCGATTCAGAGAGCCAGAGTTGGGAGGAGGGAGACAAAGCTTGCAGAGTAGGAGAAAAGAAGAGTAGGAAATTATTGTGCAGTGGTTTGTGTTTTGGACTGTGTTGTTGTGATTGTGGGAGATGGGGAAAATGTTTCCCACAAGGGAACAAAAGAAAATAAAATCAGGTGTGCTTTTGAAAGTGTGTATCCTGCATCTGTCTGTGTCGGGTTAAGCGCTGGTATAGCGCCATCTACTGTTACACTTGATCATCACAAACTGTTTAGTTACTTTTTATGTGCCAACTGGATTGCAAATATCAGTCATGTAACTATCTGTTATTCTGCTTGTGACAGATGTCCAGGGACCTTGCCCCACTGGGATGCCTGAAGTACGAAAGTACCGGAAGAAGAGCAGTGTTTTCCCTGGGCCACAATGGGGCAGCACCCCTGGGTTGTAAGGGAGCCACTGAGATGGGGGATTCAACCCTATGCTCCACCGTGGCTAATGGACCTGTAATACACTTTGGAGTGCTGCCGGAAGGAGAACTGAATTCCCTTGTGCGCTTCTGCCACACCCGGAAGTGCTGCCGGATGTTATTCAGGGAGTACCTGCGACACATCTGGGGACCGGATAAAAGGGGCCACTTTACTCCAATGAAGGAGCTGGGGTCGGGTGGAAGAAGGATGGAGCTTGCCAGTGAGGAGTTGGAGGCAGCAGAAGAAGCAGTAAGGAGCCAAGAGAGACTGTGTCTGTGGTGATTTGAGCATTGTGTGTTGTCCTGGGGGTAAGGGTTGTAAATAAACGTGTGTGATTTAAGTCTTTCTGTGTCAGCCTGTCAGTGTCCGGGTCCAACATGTCCACATGTTTTAATTGAATTTAAACCAAATCATATGATAACTTACCACTGACATCTTGGTATGCTTTCAGTTCATTATAACAAGTTTCTATATAATCGTGAAAATATTCATTTCCCCCAGTATAAATACCAAATGATAATATTTTGATGACAAAATGTAGTGCTAGCATATGTGTTTGTGTATAAATTAATTCAACTATAAATAAAATTAAATAAGTTTACTGGTAGAAATAGTAATAATGGGAGAGATCAGAGCTGTGTGATCGGCTTTGAACAGGATGGAAGGGTAAGGAATGGTTGCATTTAACCTAACTGCAATGATTGCTTTTATGTCAAATTCTCAAGACAATCAACAGTTACTGTAATAAATATAGTTTCAGTATTAAGTTGATGGAATGTACTCTGTCCTCTAATAGCTCCAGCAATCTAAATTCAATTCTAAATTTGGGCACTGTCTGTGTACGTTTTGTACATTCTGTCTGACTTCCATTCTGTAGTTTCCTCCCTCATACTAAAGATATTTAGGTTTACTTGAGATAATAAATGTTCTCTGTGCAAGTGATTGTGATTGTGTTATTTTAATGTGCTCTTTGTCTTTACCCAGATCTTCTACAAGCCATTAGTGCTGTGTGAAGTTCCCTTATGTTTCAAACAAGCCACAATCATTATAATCAAAAATAAATTGTACATAACGGGAATAAAAAATTACAGCCCTGTTGCTTACATCTGTCATCATGCAAACCTTTGAGACACTGGTGTTAGTTTGCCTGAAGTTCACCAAAGTTCTCCTTTTGGACACCCATCTGTCTGCCTACTAAGCAAACTGGTCAGAGGATGATGCGGTCAATATGAGTCTGCACTACATCCTGCAATATCTTGACAACCCAGGGACCTACACAAGGATTTTGTTTCTGGACTTCAGCTCAGCATTTAATACAATTACAGCTGAAGTCCTCCACTCTAAACTCACCCAGATTTTCTGTCTCTGCCTCAACCAGTCAGTTTCCTGACAAATAGGTAACAGCTGCTGAAACTGGAGGAAACTCATTTCTAGCTGACATATAATCAACAGTGGTGTTCCTCAGAGATGTGTATTCTCCCTGCTGCTCTTCTTCTTCTGTACTAATGATTGCACCTCTAAGGACCCCTCTGAAAAACTCCTGTGGATGACACAACCATCATTGGATTCATCAGTAATGGTGATGAGTCTGTATACAGGAGGGAGGTTGAGCAGCTGGCCCTTTGGTGTGCAGAGAACAATCTGGAACTAAACACACACAAAACCGTAGAGATGACAGTGGACCTTACCATTCTCCATATTTAATAGTAAGGTGTCCATTGTGGAAACCTTCCTGTTTTAGGGCTCTGTGATTCGGCAGGACTTGACATGGAATAACAACATAGACTCAGTAATGAAAAAAACACAGCAGTGGACATTTTTGGGCTCTGTAATCATGTGGATTTTTGACATTGATAAAGAACATAAACTCCATAATAAAAAGGCACAGCAGCAGTACTTTCTGTGACAGCTAAGGTAGTTCTATCTACCACAGGAGCCGTGGATTTACTTATACACAGCAATCATTGAGTTTGTTCTAAGCTCATCCTAAACATGACAAGAACAGGCTATAGGGAATACTCAGTTCTGCTGGAAAGATCACTGGCACCAGTCTTCCTGCCTTACAGGACCTGTAATATTCTAGAGTCACTTAGCGGCCAGGGAAAATGATCACTGTCCCTTCATATCCAGGCCACAGCGTGTTTGAAGTTCTCCCATCTACCAGTGTAACACACGTGCGATTGGGAGGGGGCTAGAGGGCCTGAATAATAGTAGTACCACACCAGACCAGGGGGTGGTGAGCTGCACTAACTTTCTCTCTCAATCCTCTGCAGACCATCCACAGGAAATCCTACTAGGTCCCGGCGCCATTGATGATGTCACTTCCGGTATCGGCACCACTGAAGATGTCACTTCCGGCCACGAAGATGTCACTTCTGTTACTGGCGCCATTAATGATGTCACTTCCTGTCATGGCCTTTAAAGCTGCCATATTTTCCCACACAAGTCAGTTCTGTTTAGGACTTCAACCTGAACACAACTCAAAAATAATACCCATTTGCAGCCAGGGCATATTATATGGGTGGCTGCCCCAAACCTTTGATGTATCTTGGCTAAATTTGTTACACCAGGCATTATAGACTAAAATATGCCAAATCAAGCAAATATAAGTGCAGTTTCTTTCCACAGGCCATCAAGCTCACAAATGGTTAGTTCATCTGTCCTTGCTCAGTCTGGGCAGCCCCAGCCCCATTCACATCTTGCAATATTCTTACATACAGCTAATTTGTATTGTGACCAGTACGGTGCATTGCTGCACCCCAAACAGATCCACAACTACACAATTCACAAGTTCAATAAAAGGTTTGCTTTTACAAAATACCTCTCCAGGTTATCCTCAAGCACAAATTCTAGCACAATTCTCTCTTTCTCTCTTGTTTAATCCTCCACTTTTCCCAAGCAAATGTTGTTCAGCTCATCAACTGACTCCAACTTACCTGCATGAGGTTGAGTGATTTCTTTCATCTGAGAAGTACAGTTTCCAGCATGCCTTCTGGGTGTCCATACTGGTAGCGCCGCCCACGGATGCTGCTGCTTAATGTTTCGCGAGAGTATGTATGGTAGTCCTGACCTGTTGTTCCCCACCCCAGTCCTTCAATCACACTGACCTTTTGGCCAGGTATTGTTCCTTGATCCAACTCAGCTGGGACACCTGCCTACCCAGTTCCAGACTGACATCTTCTGCCAACTTCCTGTCTGAGGCAGGAAACACACTGCCCTGCTTCTTGTGCTTCTGAAGGGCTGGCCTCCCATTCAGGTAAAGGAACCTTGCTCCATCATGGACAGGACGTCCGTCCTTCCGTGTCATCCTTTAAATTTTATATTTCAGTATTTCCCGCACTAGCTTAGACTTTGTATGCAAGTGTTTACATTGTTTATCTTGTATTTCTCATAGGTATGTACTTATCAATTGTGTGTATACACTGTATGTCATGTCACTATAGTTGAAGAGTCATCAAGAAAACTGAGCCAATTTCCTTGTATGTGAGCATACTTGGCCATTAAATGTTATTCTGATTCATTGACTGGATAGGTTCTTCTTTATACCCAGTGCTTCCAGAATAAAACAAATAACTGGAAATTGTAGTTTGCTACTCTACATCTCTGTGCATAATGAAGTCCAAAATGCAAAATAAATATGAGAAATGAGGTGTCATGAACAAATTTTACAAGTAAAAAGCAAACGAGTGGCCTAATAAAGCATTTACAAGGTCAAATTTACTAGGAAAACACGACTAACTCTCTAAATGTTATTGTTTCAATAGTGCTTGTTGTGAAACATTTTTGTATCTGCTTTTTTCAATTGTGGCATTTCATTGAACATAAAAAGTTAGGTTGTTAATTTTGTGCCTTCCAAATAAGAAAGAATATTGCCTTTATGCTGTGTACTATATACATGTGCAGTTGAGTTATCTGAATGTAGGCGGCAGGCCAAATATATACACAATAGTTACAATATATGTCACACAATGACTATAAATATTATAATCTGTCAGATACATGAGGTTGTACATTTTGAGAATACTATTACAAACTTGACAAGAATAGCAGAGACAATAAAGTTCATTTAAATTTACAAACATTAAACTAAATATAAATGTTTGGCCTATGTAAAACAGCTTCTTGTTGGCAGTGGGAATTTTTTTTTTTACTCTGCCTTAGGGAAGAAAGGAATTTTCTTGTTTTGAGCTGAGGCAGAGTTGTAGGTTAGGTTCCCCCCTCTGGGCTTATCGTAACACAAAGGCACAACCTCTTGGCAGGACATGGAGTGCAAATAGTTCAATGCTTCACTGTGCACACTGAATCTTTTCTCACTACCTCTATAAAGGCATACTATTGTCCATGAAGCCAGTCAATCAGCTGCCTTGCCATTTCTTCAAACTGGATATTACTTTCATAAAAATTCAGCTAGAAAGCTGACAGCTCTGCTGTCTCTAAGTCATACTTTGACTTTTTATGTCTGCATCTTTAACCTCCATGTAGGCTAAATTCTCTGAACCATAGTCATTGCTCACCAGGGTACACTTTTCACTTCAAAAATAGGCACTCTACCTTTTTAAAATGTATGAAATCCTGACTCAGCCAACATGCTACCCTGTCAGTAAGTAAGCTACAATATGACTGCTGATCTTTATTCTTTCTTTGAGTAGTCACCTTTACATTCTGAAACTGAGAGAAAGGCCTAAAATTAGTTTTTATAAAGTATACATGTTGACATGTGTTATTTTCTGAAATTTCTGCATAAACGCAAAAGTTAAAAAGTGTTTTTAACTTGAAGCTTTTGACAAATTGTTTTTTATATTTGCTTTTTTTTTACATGAAACTACCTTATTTTGTAGAGTGAAATGACATTGCTTAAATCCTCATAACCACTAGACATATAAATATGCTCCTACATAAGTGTGAAATACAACTGGAGTACATGTGAGATTTTGTAATCAACAGACAGAACCCAGCAATGAATCAATGTGATGAGCTCTGATCAAAATAAAGAGAGCTCTTCACTGAACACAGGTACATAAAACTCCAAGCTGAATCTATTAAATAGGCGCTGCCTCATAATTATTCTAATCTCTAACTAAACTAATGATATCTACATTCACTACATATGCTGCTTTTGATCCCAACAAAACTAACACTAATTAAGCTAATTAAATCAACAAAAATTCACTTCAATTCAGTTCATTTGTCCATTTTCTTACTGGCATATTGATATGGGGCTACAGGAAACAATAACTAAATTTAAGAAATAAAGTTATTACAAATGCTAACTAATAAAAAAAATAAATACAGTAACCTCACTAATTACTAGCTGAACTAACACTAAACTTAACTAAACTTACTAAATTCATTCTTGCAGCCACTAAGCAAAAAGATACTGACCTTGTTAACTACAAAACTAACTAAATAAACATTAGATAGATAGATAGATAGATAGATAGATAGATAGATAGATAGATAG
>JANRMT010062808.1:10899552-10910596 GCA_026402145.1 Polypterus bichir lapradei
AGATAGATAGATAGATAGATAGATAGATAGATAGATAGATAGATAGAATCTACTCGCTCTAAAATTACTCACTAAACTCATTGAATTGGCTAACCAAATTAACACTAAACAAGAGGACAGAAAATAATAATTATTTTTATTTAGTGGAATTTCTAGCTTTATAGATGGGGTTGGGACCAGCAGTTGTGTTGTGCAGAAGTCAGGTTAGTTGGACGATCATTTATTTTTCAACAGGACAATGACCCCAAACACACCTCCAGGCTGTGTAAGGGCTATTTGACCAAGAAGGAGAGTGATGGAGTGCTGTAAATGGTCATGAAAATAAAGAAAACACATTGAATGAGGAGGTGTGTCCAAACTTTTGGCCTGTATTGTACATGCATGTATGCCACACTTCAGGCAACTTCCTGAACTTCCTCCAGGACCTTAACTCTCTTTCGGTTCCTCTTTTGTAACCTGCATATGTGTGCTTTTCCATAAATAACACGACACACACAGACTTAAACAGACATCCTTCTCCACAGCATGAAGTAACCCCAGGTTGTACACATGCTAGCGCTTAGAGGTTTGATAAGAGTTGCAGAGCTCCTTATTCAGAGCCAAACCGTCTAGCTACACTTCCTTCCATAGCACAACTTCGTGCTGCTGCAAGAGTCATTTCTCCTGGATTGTGACCACTAATGGTGCTTAACAAAAAAATCTATGAGACTGTGCCCCATAGAGTAGGTGACACAAATCTACAAACAGGTGGGGATGCATGTCATAGTAAGTCTTTGGAATAGGGAGAAACCTGGTGTCAAAGAATCATGAGCATTGTAAGTCAGTAGTAAAATTCAGAAGACAAAACATTATACAGGAAGGCAGTAGATTAGAAAGAGGAGCTTAGATCAATATTAGGATGTATCAGAACTTTAACAGTAGTGTTTTTGAAGTTATTACAATTTGTTGATACTGTAACACCACTGACTAGTTGCATCATCCTGGTAATGAGTCACAAACAGTATGAGAAAACATTCTACCAAGCAAATGAGCAGCATCAATATCATCTGCAGAGGAGCCTATAAAAAGACCAAGCCTGCAAAAGTTGCATATGACTTTTAACTTAATGTAGCGACGACAATACCTTGTACAGGAATACTATTAAAATGTTTATCATTAGGATATGTCTCTTCTAATTTACCATATCCATAAATGCAAATACGTTGACTAGATGGGAGTTCCATTTAGGGTTAACATAATTTAAAAGCTTTGCTTTTTCATTCTTTACATATGAAGTGGGAGTTTCCTTTTAAATTAAGTTGTGCATTTATTGAATTGAACAATGCATTTCCTGCATCACGATTTTGACTGCTACCTCCGAAAGAGCCTTAGTGGACAAATAAGTCTATCCCAGGTCACACTAATGTGTGCAACCATTACAATCTTATAATGGACCTATTTAGAATTGCCATTACATGTATCACTATGTATACATATTTTTCCATTAGTATAATCAATTAATGTGGAACAAAATATTTCCATTGTATTAATCAAAAACTGTATTTGCATGAACTGGTTGTGTAAAATAGCATTCTTTCTATCCATCATTTTTTTTAAACCGCTTTTCCATTATACTAACAACATCAGGAATGAGGAGGGAACCACCCTTGAATGGTGGATCAGTTAGGTCAGTGGTCAGCAGGGCAGGTAATTTATTTAACACTAGCCATGGTACCTTTTGAAGACAGTTAATGGAATAATTAAAAAAAAATGCTATCTCTATCTATCCTTATGTGTACGTTTAGCACCTTTCCTCTATATTATCATGTGTCTGAATGACTCTTCATTAGAGCTCCCTTTTATGAGCATGTTCCCGTAAAGCTTGCTTCTCATGTCATTATTTTTGAAGAGCTTTTCTAACCTCCAGTCCGATTTTATTCTTTCAATTTTTGAAGGCAACTCCCTCAACATGCGCCTTTACTCCCCCTCACGAGTCTCACACTCACACTTCCTTTTTCGTTGCATCACTCAAGCCAAACTGACCAATCACACCAAAGTGAAACTAACTAATCAGATTGTTCTGAGGGACTGCACACACAGAACTTGATTTTTTATTATATAGTGGATAAAATAAAAAATATAACATAACATTCTCAAACCAGTGTAATCTAATTCAGTGTCGCTTTGAGGCAGCACCTATCCCCTTCATCTAGTTTGTTGTTATAATCCTAACATTAACTTGGCCTTTTTCTCCTTTCCCTTCAGAAATATGCCATTCTGTATACAGTATTGGTGTTTTATCATGAAGCTGTCTAATGAAGTAAAGCCCAGAAATGACTAATCACTTAAACTTGACATCTACAATGCCAAGAATTAAGGAAAGGAAAAGCATCTGCATTTTTTCTGACAGAAAAGGTGAATTGTACCAATAAAAAACAGCTACCTATTTGGTATTAATCAGAATTTTAAATGTACATTTATTGATTTCCATTTGCATTCCAGATTAGCCAGCATTGTACATAAAGAATATTGTATAAGAAAATCTCACTTGAGGCTACAGTATACAAGAAATTAAGCAAAAATACCTTAGACTTCAGTGTCTTTCAAGGTAATCATGATGATTGTTAATTTATGGAGAAATATTTCAAGAAAAAATTAAATTTAAAATTAAAATGAGTTACCTGATGGTAGGATAATTGCTGTACCCAAGATTATGAATAATAATGGATTGACAGATAATAAAAATAACAATTTTACAATATTAATAAAGGTGTATCAATTAAAAGTAATCAGAATGCATGTTTATTTTATTTTTTATATAATGTTGAAATCAAAGCCTCAGGTTGGTTGCACTAATAATGTTATCTTTGATCAGAAGTCTGTGTCCAATCTTTCTGGAGGTTCAGGTTGTAGATGTAAGATTGTATGTTCTTTCATTTGTGAAACATTAGTCATTTATCTGATAATCTGAAAGCAAGTGAGGAATTGATTCTCTAATTTTTAGTATTTTGAAGATATGATAGAGTAATTCGTAGAGTGGAAAAAAAACCACTGTAACAATAAAGGACAATTACGCAATCTAAGAGGTCTAGGGTACTACAGATAACCCCATGCAACAGGCTGAGTTGGGAAAAAATGTAGGAAAAATGTTGATCAGCGCTCCCTACCTCAAGTTATTTACAAAGATTACTAGTTCTTTGTGGCAAAGAGTATTTAAGGCATTAAATGGGAAGAAGCACGGTCAGAGTTAGAGTCACTAGTCGTCTCTTTGGATTTTTCCTGTGTTGTGGGGAGAGAAGTGAAAAATGTGGCTATACTTTTCTACAGTAAGTACTTCCCCTGTGTACTCGTTTTTTATCATGAATCATCACTACATGTAGGATAGTGAATTACTTTTACCTTCTGTGTCTATGTTACTTTTTCACAAATGGCATTATATAAGCCCTTTAGGTTCTTTTAGTATTAGTGGTGTTGTCGGTCAAAGGTAAATTAGGAGTCAAAATGAAATGCTGGGGTGCCAACCTGGCCACCCTATTTACTCAAAATATTAAGATGGCTCAAATTAAAAATGCTTGATGGCACAGTAAATAAACAAAAGAAAACTGTAGCTGTAGGCTGTATTTTTGAAGCTCTGTAGACCAGACAGGCACCTTAGAATGTCCTAAACAAGAAGCGTCCTTCTAGGAGTGACTTGCTTTTATAGCTTGTGGACCAGAAGGGGTGGGGTCAGTTACCCTCAATGGACGTCTTCTAGGAGATATGGGTAAAAGAAAAGTCAGTGATCGCACCCCCTGATGTTCCAGGGTGATAGTATTTACTTCAGATGTGACCCGGAAGGTGACCATCTGATGCACATGCATGACAGTGGACAAGAAATGACCTTAAATTATACATTATCCGATAATAATAAATTAACCTTGTGCTAAATGCATACCCTGCAAAACTTATCCCAAAGAACCTTAACAGTGATAGTCTTCTGGGGCATCTCGGTCTATGGCTTACAGTCATTCACATTTTCTTAGGCTTCACCCAGTTTTCCACCAGAGTGAACCCTGCTCAAAGGCATCCCTTTGCATCCTTGCATGTCCTGTGATAAGCTTGGAAAGAGACACCTAACCCCCTCGGTGACTGCTAATGTCAGTAAACACACATTCTTTCAGCGAGATAAAAACAAACTTTATTTCACCTTAACCTGTTTATTCTGAAGAAATATCAGGCATATCAAATGATATTGGAATGTTGTAAGTGGCAAGCTTAAAAATAATGTCAAATAAGTGCTCTCAACCCCTTTCTTTTGTACAGTGCCTTGATGAGGAAATCGTACTACAATAGTAAGCAGTATGAGACAGCAAGTCAAAGCAAGAATTATATTATCTTAAATTCAGACAACTAATAACTTGTCAGTGGTCTTGTTATTCATCAGTGAGGTCACCCTTATATCATATAGCTAAATAAAATGAAGATTTATAGTCATGCTACTAAAAAGGTCAGAATCTCTTATTTTATATCTTCTTACAAATGCAAAGTTGTTATTTTATCTGCAAAAGTGCAAGATACTCCTTTTATATTACAGTAGATACAAGCAGCATGTAGCATTGCATGGGTCAGTAGTGTTAAGTTGTGCTCATTTTGTCAACAAGGGTCCAACTGAAGAACCGTAGCAACATACCTACCTTATCAAACTTAGGGGTTAGTGTAGTTAGCATCTAGTATAAATGGTTAAGTTTAGGGGTAAGTTAAGGTTAGGGTTTATTGTTGTTAAGGTTAGGAGTTAGTATAGTTTGCATGTAGTATAAACAGTTAAGATTAGGGGTAAGTTAAGGGTCGGGGTTATTGTTGTTAAGATTATGGGTTACTATAGTTAGCATGTAGTATGAATGGTTAAGGTTGGGGTAAGTTGAAGTTAGGAGTTAGTGTAGTTAGCATGTTAGCATGTAGTATGAATGTGTAGTGATGCCATGTTGGCATAGCTGGTATCGTGCTGTGGTTCTGCTGTTGGACCCTTCTTAACAAATTGACAAGAACTTAACATTACTTACCTGGGCAATGCTACATGCTGCTTCTATCTACCTACTGTAATGTAAAAAGGAGTATCATGCACTTTTGTATGGGGGTGTTGGGTGAAGCTTGATTGAGAGTGGATGTGCAGCAGAACAGAAAAGAAAATCAAAGGGATGTTGTTTAAATCCTGGTTTGTCGGCTTACCTTCATAATTTAAACAAAACAAACTGTACACTTTGAAATAAGGGGATGAGTCAGACATGACAGCTTTCATGGTTACAACCCAGCAGGGAGTGACCACAATTCCAGAATCTAATTGGACCCAAAAAGAACAAATTCTTGACTTGTGTGAGCAGAGACTTTGATAGAGAGGCAGTGTGGAAAACAAATGAGACGGCTAGCAATAAAAACAGAGTCACCATTTAAAAAGCACTTAAACCTTTACTTACTTTCCAAAGCCTATTCTACAAATATACCATTGCAGCGATGAGTACTTTGGCTAGTATTATATATAAATCATAAACGTATACATTTCAAGGGAGGTACTACAAGGGGGAGTCAAGCTAAAGTTAGAAAATGCACCTGAGTTATTGTCAAACACAACATGCTGAGGGGTACTACAGACACTAGTGCAAGTTACTGTGACTTGCCGGAGACCAATGTGAAGCTTGCTATTTGATCCAAGTGGCAGGGACTGCTGTCTCAAGGAGTCCTTTTGCTGCAAGACAATGCCCACTCACCCACACACTGCTAAGAACACCAAGACTTGTCTGGAGAAACTGAAGATTGAGGTATTGCCATATCCTCCTTATTCGCCAAATTTGGCACTGTGTGATTTTCACCTTTTTGGACTGCTAAAAAAACATCTGGGTGGTTGTTGATTCAAGACTGATAATGACGTGAAAAAAGCAGTGCACGAGTGGTTGCGAGGACAAGACAAAACCTTTCATTCTGCTGGAATCCAAGCAGGTGACACAAGTGCATTGAGTAGGGTGATGACTACATTGAGAAATGGCATTATCAGTTTTGTTAAGGTTCATTCCATTTTCTAATAAATCCCATTTTCTAACTTTACCTTGACTCCCCCTCATAAATTCAACAAGGTACTTTTATGTTTACTGTATTTATTATTTTGGCATTATGTTTATTCTGCTTTCTTGTAATCAGTGCATATAAAACAAAGGGGTAGCACATTGGGGGTACAGTTTAGCACTGCTGCCGTATGGATCCAATTTCCTGGGTTTACATCTCCCACCCAAACGTTATGAAGTTAGCATGCTCTTCACACGTTTGTATAGGTTCTAAGGTTTTCTACAGGTTTTCCTACCACATCCTAAGGATTTGCATGTTAGGTTAATTGCCATTGTAATTCTATACTTTCCTTGCTTTGATGAATATACAAGTATGAATGGGCCCTGCATCAGACTAATGCCGTGTCCAGGGTTGCAGAAAAAAGTTTGAAAAGAAGACAATCAACAGTTTTGGGTATGTCTGCAGTGGCACAATGAGAAGCCATCGAATTAAAAACTGTGTTGCGTTAATCTGGTTTCTAATTAATGGTATCCCTCTAGGAATGGAGTTTAAGCCAGTCATCTTGGCTTGGTTCGCATCTTATTATTGTTTAGCGGGTGGTAAAGGAATAGAACTAAACAAAAAAACAGGTTTTGAATCTGATAAAACAAGCCATTTACACTTATGGCAAATAAAGTATGTTCCATTAACAGTAGGAACTGGTTTCTAATTGAGAAAGTGGCTAGAAATAAAAACCTCCACGACCAAGTTTGACATCCTTGAGTCAGGAGAGAGTGGTATTTGTTTTGGATTTAAAAGTACAATACTATAATCAATACCTCTCTGATGTTAAAGTGAACCTTTAAATGGTAACCTTTATAACTTATTAAAGGTACTGTAAATATAAACTTTTACAACCCTGTGTATCTGTTATTTTAAAATTGAAATTTCTACTTTATGATAGTAGTTCCATTGACCCAGAATTTCAGAAATGTATTAACTAGAATTTGGAAAGGAAAAAAAATCATTCATTTTTAAAACAAACCATTAATGATAAGAACTCAGACTAATGTTCCACTTCCATAAGTTCCACTTGGCGAGAATTTGGGCTAAGGCTTGTAACAATGGAAGGAATTTTTTCTGGGCCTTCTTTTACTTTCATTCCAGATATGTGCATGTTACATTGAATGCTGATTTTTCGGCCAACCCTGCATGACAGAATTTGTTCTATGGTTGGTTCCTTTGTGGTTGGTGCTGCCATTGTAGGCTTCAGCCCCTACAACTCTTAACTACTTTAAGTTAATGTAAGAATGTTACATTAATTTTGTTTTCAAATGAAACTAAAAATAACATTTCTTGTAAAATTTTACACAGGTGTTATAATGAAGCTCAGAGTAGAACAGAACTGATACCTTATGACATGACATCATCATATAGTTTAAAAATTTGTGAGAGTGGCTTGCATAAAGTGCTTGAAAGCTTAATATTTAGAAAGTGTAGGCATCTATTTTGTCAAAGAGGGTTTGACGTTTTCTTAGAGACCCTAAATGAAAACAAGTTTTAATATCTGCGCCCTGCAACAATTAAATCAATCCTAATTAAAACTCTACTCTTTATCTAATCAATTTTACTTAGAGTAATAAAATAAACACTGAGAAAAAAATAAGTCTAAAAATCTCATGAAATATGCTTACACCATACAGTTAAAGAAAAAATAATTCGTGGGAGCGCATTTTTATTCCATGATTGTTTGGTATCAGGACTTGCATTTTTAAAATTAAGCTTGTAATTGTCTTATCGTTCAATACTTCACTTAGAAATATGGATGTATGGATTTTTAAATGATCCTTTCATTACAAGCTTCTCTTTCCCTATTTGAATGTGATTACATCAGACAACATCTAATTAAATTAAGAGTATATACTTCATAAATTATTAGTGAATGGAACCTCTGAAACAGAATTTTTAGGTTATACTGAAAAACCTTTGACGTAACAGCATTTTAATAGAGAAAAGATTTATGTCATCATGAGATTGGATTATGTTATACCACTTTCACAAATATTAAAAAAAAACACCATTAAATAACAATAATAATAATAATACTAATAGCATCCCTTTCCTTTCCAAGAAAAGGAAATTATGTCCATACACCAAAACATAAGAAACAGGAGGAAGTTATTTATAAAGAAATGTCGGTTCTGACATTTATTGAAAGATCTCCACTTTTGTAGTCCTAAAGGGGAATAAAAAAGTAGTTCTCAGGGAAAACCTTATCAGCTTTTATTTTTCTCTTAATACCACTAGGTGAGAGAATGTTAAGTGAAACATGAGAAATACATCTTCCAAAAGCTTTAACAGGCCTCCCTGAAGAATGGCACCTGGCCCCAGTGGTGAAATAGTGTTTGATCAAATGATAACATCACCTACCTGAGCTGTCAAGTGAGGAATGACAGTCTAGACAGAGGTTTAATGCCTAGGGAGAGACATAGCAACTGCAGACCCCCAGCCTCTGAGTCCACTGAGATCTCGGTGACAGACATTTGGCTCCATAGTAAAGGAAGCAATCTGGCAGCTAAACTGACATGCGTGTCAACATCCAGTCTGGCACAGTGGGGATTTTCCTTTATCACAGAAAATAAGAATAAAAGAAAACAGTGCAGATCATTACCTGTTCAAATAATGAAAAGAAACCTTTATCCTGTAACTGATACTGTATGGGTACACTTAAAGACGTGTCTAGATCATACATTTTAAAGTAAACTGTGTACTTTAATGACAATTTATTTGACATTGTTTTTGAATGCTGTATGTTAAGGTGTTTTTATTGCCATTACTAATAAACAGCATATGTTAAAAATTTTAAACAGCAGTTTATTTATATGCATTTCTTACTAAGCCTTATGTTAAAGCAGAAATGGGCTTTATTTAGGCTAGAATTGCCTGTATAGATAAATACGCCACATAACTCAGTACAAAGTGATTTCTTTTATAATGAAGGACTGCCAGTGTCTTAGAAGGCATAGCTATTGTCACCAGGAGTAACGCATGCCCTGAATAAGCCTTTTGCTTACAGATGACAATGGGAAGCAGGTTATGAATGTGACAACCCCTATTATTATTCTGATATAAATGGAACTTTTATTTTTTCTGTGGGGACAGGAGATTATAATTATGAGAAATGATTCTTTCACCTTTTGTCTTCATCTGATTATCGTTTACTCTGACCTCAGCAACAGTGCCATTATTTTCAACGGTTTATGAAAAGAAAAGGCTTAAATGCAGGACTCTCTAATCGCTTTGGTGACTTCTGACTGGACCCATGTAACAAGAGGAGGATGTCTTAGAGAAAAAGAATGTTTAAGAGATATTTGCAATACTCAGCTGTAAAGAGTTTATAAGACAAAAAACAGCTTTTCTTTTCTTTTAAGCTGCCCGTTACTAGAAGGGTTTTAACCTTCACAGCTCTTCTGTTATATATTCTTGATTGTAATAATAGCCTTTATTTGTTGAACATTCCCCTTGTCTTCTCAAGCAATACTCAACAATATACTCCAATCTGAAAATCTATTTCCAGTCTGATTTTACTGATCTAAGGCAATAAATCATGTTATACTTTCATTGTATGTAATTACCTGGGCTCTGCCAATGCTTTGTTAATCTCACTGTTCTGATGTTAAACTGTAATTTGTGGAGTCACGTCAGTTCCTATGGCTTTCAAATTGTCACCGTTAACAGATCAGAAGACTATATATTTATCTTTAATAGTTAGTCCATTTCTAACTCATTAAATAAGTTTAGTATTTGAAATTATCTTTTATTCTCATTAACTGTAATAGTAAAAAAAATCATAGAAAACTGAGATGGACCGCAGTCTTCTATCTACCTACCTACCCATTTGTGATTACTTTTCAAATTACTATATGTGGCTTCTGCTTATCTGAAACAATGAATTCTTCTCAGAATGTAGGACATGATCAACTGACCTTGTTAAATTTACCATTCTGATTCTTAATTTAATTACAAAGGTGACTAAACAAATAACAGTCACTACATTTAAGTATATACAGTCATATTACTCAGTCAGCAAAGCAACTTAGTGTTTAGCTGCTTGAGTACTATTGTTTCAAATCCAAATGCCTGCTGGGGAGTGTCTCCTTGAAATCTCCCTGAAAGGTTTTCTCTGAGTACTCTCTGAGTCTCTCCCAGTAACCATCATTTTCCTTAAATGGCTTAGTCTGGCATCTCTAAATTGACCTAGTGTGTTGTTGATAATGGTGGATGCTCAAGTGTGCCCTTTAATGACCTTGTAAGATAGCCTCAATTCAGTCCTGGTTTGGAATAGGCAGGGTTTAAAAGAGTGAATGCAGTGCTACTCTGTTTGGCTTATGTTTTTTGATATAAATCAACAACCCTGCTTCTCAAAAATTAATAGTGATTTGATTGTCTAAGTAGTCTGTTGCAGTTTATTTTACATTTTTGAATGAATGAATTAGCCTTGACATCTACTTCAGCTTCTTCATTAGACTAAATAGTAACCTATTTTACTCACTGGCCCTTATAAATTATAATACTACAGTATAATGGGTGTAAAGCAAAATCCAAAACAAAAAGTGATCCAAGATCATAGCATTCTGGGGACTTGCCAGTACCCCATTTAATGAAACTAAAAAAGTTGGGAAAAAAAAAAGTTGACAGTCTATTATTCGTGGACTTTGCCTATATCTGTTCAAAGTCTTAGTGATGCCCTCTTTTGTGGAGCTCTGTAGCTCATCTCTTTCTCTCTGGCTCTGGTTCATATATGACTGGTGACTTCTAGTAACAATATTGGTTAAGCAGCCAGCTAGGTGGAGCAGGCAGGTTCTTCAGGCCCAAGATAGAAGCGACGTCAGTGTGCTCCATCCTTTGGACTGTGTTTGAAAGGAAGAGGCTGTTGGGATTTATTTGTTTCCCTTGTCACTGACTGTGACCTTACCACCATAGTGTTGTGTCAGTGCTAGCATGACACTGCCCTTTTATGTATACAAAAAATGTGTATGTATGTGTGTGTATA
>JANRMT010062808.1:10910996-10931103 GCA_026402145.1 Polypterus bichir lapradei
TACGCACAACAAAATCCAGATGAATACATTTGTGCGTATGCCAACTTCCACGTTCTTCCACTACATAAATTCCGGTCAGTGTAAAATGTAACGCATGTGCACTCCTCCCAGAATTATGCCTCTTTGAATATGCAAATCAATATAAATAGTCTCTTAAGTTCATCATTCTGTGAAAATACAATGGCAAAAGCACAGGAAAAACAAATATCAGCAAATACCAAGTGGAGGCATGGAAAAATGTACTATTTGTTGGTTTAAGCAGTTGTATAAACAAGAAAAGAAAGTTGACTGAGTGACATACAATGGTGGATTCAGTTCAGAAAATCGTACAGTACCCGAAATAAAAAAGAAGTGGTCAGATATCAAAGTCACTGTGAAAAGGCGAGTCGTAGCCCACCGTCTGAGTGTCATATAGAATCGTATTAGGGTAGAGAGAAAAGAAAAATACAGGGACACAGTGGAAAAAAAGGTAGAAATTTCCACTTTAACTACATAATTTATTTTGTCATTAAATTAGAACATCATAAACTTCACCTTAAAATTTACTAGTTTCTCAAATCCCATTGTAACTAAAGCAGCACATTAAATGCTTCGTATTGTATGTGTTCTTCTATGTACTCTATGTGTGTGAATCAATACGTGCTTCTTAAATGAGCATTCTCTTATGCTGACAGGACACAGAATACATTACATTCATGATATTACAGCGCTCTGAATAGTTTAAATACTAAGATGTATACTTGATATCATTTTCATGATGATAGAAAGTAAAGTATGTATTAAACATGGGGGCACGTTGGTGCGGTGGTAGTGACGAGCCGGCGTCAAATTCAGAGATTGTTCCTGCCTCCCACAAGGTGCTTGCTGTGCCTTGTGCGACCCTCGATAAAATAATTTAATGCAGCAGTACTGTCTCTGTAAAACATACTAAACCCCAATTCCATCCATTATCCAACCCGCTATATCCTAACCATAGGGTCACGGGGGTCCGCTGGAGCCAATCCCAGCCAACACAGGGTGCAAGGCAGGAAACAAATCCTGAGCAGGGTGCCAGCCCACCACAGAAACCCCAATTCCTGTCTTTCCTTTTCTTTTTCCAAGTAACCAATCGCCACACAATCAGCTCTTTAATGAATCATAATCCAGCTGTAAGCCTAGAATGCCGATTCTTTAAAACATTTCAGGAACATTGAAACATCTTTGTAGTAAATGTTTAATTATTCCATTCTGGATATCCTTTCAGGATTGCCAGCCCCAGCAAGCATACACCGCAAGGCAGGAACAATCCCCGCCAGTTCATCACTACCGCTGTCCACCATGTCCATACATTTAATTATTAAGAGTATACATTATTTAAATGAATTAAAAATGTATCTGTATAATGCAATATATATACTATACTGCATTTGATCTTAAAAAAGATATCAAGAGCTCCAAAATGATTGCACTTGGAAATCTAAATCGACTTAGAAGCCAGTCATCATCTGTAAATACGCACTCTCTTTTATTGAATTGAATTGAATTCCTTTATTGTTATTACATAGTACAATGAGATTCAATATGTAAATCCTTCATAAACTTATTTTCCTACAAAATGGTAAAACAACAACAATAATAATAATACAATAAAAACAATGAAAAATATACAATATGAAAGCATAAGTGGCTCAGGTTGTACAATATTACACCTGTGGTGCAAGTTTACAGTGAGATAATTATACTTACAAGTACAAACAGTTCTACCAGGAGCACTTCATGGACTGATGGAGTGTGCTTATAGCTCTTGGGATGAAACTGTTTCTGAACCACGAGGTCCTTACAGGAAATGCTCTGAAGCGTTTGCCGAATGGCAAGTTCAAATAGATTGCGCACATGGCTGAGACAGCGTGTGCTAGAAGCTCTATCCTGATAATTTTCTCTGCTCTTGACACAATCTGCCATAGAGCTTTCCGATCAGCTGCTGTATAGCTGTGATACCACACTCAAATACAGTGGGTTAAAATACTCTGAGTGGTGCACTGAGAGTAACAATGCTAAAGCAGCTATGGTATTTGGAATAGCTTGGCCATTCCGTGCACCATTATATTGTTACAGGTTGATTACAATCAGAAGCCTTCAACTAAAAAAAGATATGAGGTTAATTTCAATGTATTTGATAAAGCCTTGTCAGGGATGTGAATCTAAAAATAAAAGGAAACCAGACAGGAACAGTAGCACTGCTTTGATGCTGGGTGTCGCCAATTTGCAAAACCGAGCTGAAAACTTGTGTACATAATGGTATGAGCTGGCGTGAGAATATGCGTGGCTTTAGGCCAAGTTTATTTTTTATACATTGCAACGTGAGCATGGAAACAGTCGTATGCAAAATTTTTGTGTGAAAATGTATACGAGGCCCCAGGACCTTCAAGGGCCAGCCTAGTAGAAGCTCATCCCAACCCAACTATTCCCCATCTGCTCAGCTAGGCTCAGACATGAGAACTGGCAATTAACATTTAAGGAATACTTTGAAGTTTTAAAATACCAAAGTCGAGAAACCAGAAAAAAAAGTAACTGTGAAAATCCCAGGTCGTATTAACACAATTCAAACAATGAATCTTTATAAATGAATATATTTATCCAAAAGGAAAAAAAATCACAAATGGCTCAAAAAAGAGCAAAAAGGCAATCCCATTAAGCAAAGTCCCAAAACACAATCCAATAGAATTATCCAACAATGAGAGCAGAAATAGTCAAAAGCCAGAAGATCAAAATCAAATAAAATGCAATACTTACAAACACTTTGCTAAACTCAATGCACGACTTCACTAAACTCAATGCACTACTACCTGAGTGAGATCACAGGACTAATCATGTCATGGTGGCTGTGCCTCTTTGTGTAACACCAGCAGAAAACAGAGGATGTAAGTACATTTAAACTGAAACTGCATAATTAACAAACAATAAACCAAAATACTATAAATAATATAACATGAAAATATTTCACACTCACACATAACAAAAATAACAGTAAAACAGAAAGTATGTACAAGCCAAGGGAAAAACACCTGTATCTGTCTCTCTATTATAAAAAAAAATCTTGGAAGGGAGACCAGGGAGATGAGATGTGATCTTCTCGGAAGACACTTTAAAGATCCACGAGATGAAAGAGATTGGCCACGGAGCGTCTTGCGGGGACCTTAAACATGAGACTTGCTGCCAAGAGATTGCAATTTGATATCCCGCGAGAGACATTTTAACGTCACGTGAGACAAGTCATTGAGACAACATTTAAAACAAGTTCATGGACATGTAACCAAGCAGATGTTGGAATGCTTTTAGCAGACAGACATCATGTGCTCCCAGCTTTTAAAACAACGACAAGCGACAAGCAGAACACGCAGCTTACCACCAGCAGCAGCAGGTAGCCAGCAGAAGATCTGACCACTTCTCCTTAGCGTGCGTTCAAGCCCCCCCCCCCCCCCCCCCCCAATTCATTCACAACTTGAGCAGAAGAGACGCAGTGACAAAAGGACAGCTGCTGTACAGGCTTTGAAATGATTGATGCAAAGCGCGACTAGCAGAAAACGCAGCTCGCCAGCAGCAACAAGCCAGCAGATCCGACTGCAACTCCTTAGCATGCATTCAGCCCCCCCCTTCACAACGCGAGCAGCGCTATACGTCCTGCAAGAAAGAGATTTAACCACGCCCGGGGCCGGAAATAAAAGACAAGTATTGTTTTAACAAAAGTTTTAAAGTGAAAGTGAAAATAATACATATGTAACAATTTCCATGAAAATAACAATCTCTTTAAATTGTATGTCTGGTAAACCAAACCCATGGGTGGGCGAGTGAAGCAAGCAGGGTGCAGAGCCCCCTAGTAATACAACAATTTCAAATTAATGTTCTGTGCGTGTCCCTTCCTACCTTGCCCTTTCATTAGAGTCTCTTATCTAGAAGAAAAAAAGGAGGTAATTTTCAGATTGCATGTTCTCCACATGTCATATGAGTTTTCTTTGGGGATTCCGGCTTTTTCCCACAAACTGAAGACATGCAATTCAGTTGATTGACATCACTCAATTAACTTGGTGTGTTTGCTTTTTGTTCAGAGTTCATTTCTTATGTCAACTGCTGTTGTTAAGTATCTAAAAATCTCAGAATTAATTAAAATCAATTTCCTTTTAGCTTAACTACTTTGTTCCAGAAATAATGCAAGTGTTTCAAGTTAAATATAATCAGTGTGTTATACAACTCCAGAAACAGTTTGTCTGATTTACAATTATATTCTATTGACATGAAGATATACGTAGAAATTTATTCCACTTCATAAAGGCTTTGTTATACAGTCTAGATACAGGGACTACTCTACTGCTACTGCTATTGATATTACAGATCCATGTTGGCATATATGCTTGGCTCCTTTCCATTTATGTGAAACTTTTGTGTTTCTTTGCCTTATGTGCATTAACCTTGAATGTACTAGCATTAACCTTCATCTGTCAATGGTTTACAAATGCACATACTGAGCCCAGATCTCCCTGAACAGTAGCAACTCCTTAATGTCTAAATGGTACCAATCCAAGTTTATTGCCATTAGAAACTTTCAGTTTCTTTTTGTGAAAAAAATAAGTTATTAACAAAATCTAAGGGACATCAACAGTCCAGAATGAAAAGCAATCGGTTAGTGAAACAAAGCCAATCAGCGCCGCATTCCCACCCTACTTCTTATTCCCTTGTTCTCTAAAATACTACCAGAAACCAGAAGAATGCCAACTAACCATACCATTATATCCGACCAAGGGAGTAACTACATCACAACTTACTAGTAATGAAAGATTTAAGTTAGCAACAAGAAGGGTTCTGGAGTCATACACATTTGCTTTCTCCATCCCTGAATCATTTATATGAATAAAAGAAAACTTTTCTTAAATTCCATCACAATTTCTGAAAATTGGAAGATCACACATTTAGAATAAATCAAGATAAATGGAGCGAATCTGGATATTCTTTGAAGTTCCTCCCTAAAGGAGACATGCTTCCTTATTATAAATACTGAAGTTCTTTTGGAAAAAGGTTCTTGAGGAACCAACTCTATGTAATCATATGACAAATGTGGCCTACAAATTCAAAATAGTATAGACATTGTCATGAGAAATGGAGAAGAAATCAGCACAACTCTCATAAAGCTGAGGACTAGTTTGTATTCAAAAGTAAAAGTCCAATTATCAGAAAATCATACACTTAAGACCAGAATTCTCACAAAGATTTATCTTTAAGAATTAAATAGCAAACCATTTTCTGTTTTCTTATCAAAATCATGTTCACAATCCTAGTTTCACAGAAGTACAATATTACTACAAAGTTAAACTTTAAGCTTTAGTTTCTGTTCTTATGCAATTTTTTTTATTTAATTTCAGTTTTCCATAAAAAAACAAGCAGCAGTTCATTGAAAAGTGTCTTAAATCTACATTTGTTTTGAAAGACAACTGCTAATAAACACTTGAACAAAATATAATTTGCACTAACCTTTTTTTCTTCAAGAATGCCAGAGCTTCTTGATTCTTTTTGTTTCACAAACATAAATACTTATCTATCTAGATGTAATATATATATATATATATCCTTATATATAATTTGATACTATCCGTATGTATGGTGTTCACGTCAATACCCCATATGTATGGTGTTTGCATCAATACCTTGACTCAATACTAGTTAGAACCATGCAATGGGACTCTGCCTCTGTAGTTAGAACATAACGTGGCAAACGCGGATGCAGTATTGCATGATTCTCTAAGAATGTTCGAATGCTTCAGTGACGCCGCAGGATGGCCGAGTATAGTAAGTCGGTGTTGGTTCAAGCTGATAACAGTAAGTTTGTTTGGTTTTTGGAAAGTTGGTTTGGTGGGACGTACTTTCCAGGACTAACATCGTCGACTGACTTAAACCCATCATAAGCTCCGGAACAGTAAGTAAATTAGAACATATAGCCATTTGCTTGGTACGTCGAAATCTATCTTTGGGCAGTTCAGTTTTGGCATCTGTCCTTCTGACATTTATTAGTAAACTGAGTAATGATGGCTGGGTATTAACAACGGTCATTGTTTAAATTTTAGCCGATCTCAGATCTAAAATGACCACGCCAACATAATTATTACTCCGACTCTGATTAGAGTCGTAAAATACGGTTTGTTTTGAAAATGTGTTTGCCGGAAAAAATCAAATGAGGTGCGCTGAAGAGCTGAATTCACATCTCGCAACCCCATTTAAACAGGAAGCTCTTAATTACATTGGCCGAAAAGGTCTTATTTTAAGCACAAATCAGTGCCATGATAACAAAATCATTTCAAGGACGTCCAGGGGGCAGTCTTGTTGCGCTGGAAGTACTCCTGAGTCCAGTTTAAAAATGAGAGCTTCACTTTTCCCAGGGAAGTCAGATTAGGGTGAGGAGTCAAGTGAAACTCACCTGGGAGGTGTGGGGGAGTTAAAAAGAAGAAAAGGAATATATTCACAAATGTGGCTTTTATCTGCATTTAATGAAGATAACTTGATTGTACTTTTCTTCCAGTTTTGGCCTAAAGTGGGTACTATCATGAACTTTATTGCTTAGTTTTTATTTATATTTTTGTGTCATCATCTTGTCACCATTCTTTTTGGTATTTTTCTAAGGGTGCTACCAATTTGTAAATTATTTATACTGTATGAGTGCTGCCATGTACTTTGAATTAATGAATGCTGTTGATAGTCACATGATGGGTGGCCTGTGGCCTAATTTATAATGCTTGCGTATGCACAAAGAAGGAGCTTGACATGTGCGTACACAACTTCCCATGCAATCATCTGCATTTTTAAAAGAAAGCTTGATGCAAAAGCTTGCATATATTTATAGCAACTCTGACCCTTTTCAGACATTTCAGAGAAACTGGGAAATGATAACACCCTGGATCAAGAAGGGAAATGCAGCCAAACCAGGTAAATGATGAATTGCAATTATAATACGTGTTGATGTGATAAGTATATTACACCTCAAAAGTGATGAATATGATGTACAGACTCCATTTTAGTTCCCTTTAAAAAAAGCCAATGCTATGTTTTTGCACTGAAAAAATGTTTTTGTTCTTCGTCATTTTATATTGATTCCCTGTTGTCACTTCTCAGGGAATTGGCTGACAGTTATATATCCTACTTTGTTTTAACAAAATAAGAAAATGTTATCACCAGGAAATGGTGGCAATGTATATATTTTACTATGAAGATTGCCTTTCCTTATGAGTTAACTTCCTTGTTAATCCGGTGAAATGGCTTGCCTGCATAATTAATTGCCCTGACACCAGCTATTGTAAGCATCCCCACTCTCATCACTCTGCTAACCATGCCAGAGCCTGAGTGCTTCCTTCAGTCAGTGAGCATTCTTTCCAAACCATTGATCTTTAACTTTTACATTTTGGTTACATGGATGCCAAATTAAATTCCATTTAGCAGCCCCTGGTCTCCTTGCCCTGAAGTGTCTTCAATATGACTTATGGGGATTATCCACCACTGATGATGGTGGGGGGTGTTTGGCTAAACACTGAGGATATAGTTCGTCTAATTCAGTTTGAAAATTGTTACTATTACTGATTTTACTCATTTTCATTTAGCGTTTATATTTAAAGAATTCTGAATATATTATACTGTCTTTGCAATTTGACAGTGTGCTTTATAGTTTGGACTTCAGTGAATCCCTATCAAAGAAAACAAGGCTGTCGTATAGAAATTAAAACTATGAGTAATGAAAGTCTTAATTAAATTAAAAATCAAATCATATATTGTAATAGGTAGCTTCAGAATATAAACAGTGTAATCAATAGCCTCAGGCAGTGTAAGAGTTAAATATTAAAGGCTAATGCTCATACATTTTTCTCTAAAGTAATCTGGAAGGCCACCAATATTTACAAAAGTGAGATTTTGGAATGAGCCAAGAGATGGACACTCCTGTGGCCAGAAGGCAGCAATATATTTCACAGGTCATAAGATAATGGTGGAAAGGTAATCATGCCCATTAGGAGATTATTTGTGCCCATCAAGCACAAGAGAGTATTGATATAATTTACAAGACAGTAGGTAAGAATGTGACAGGTAAATAGACAATTGGGTCACTCTTTCGGCCAGGTGGCTGATAATGCCTTTTGGGTCAAGGTAATGGTGGCTGATAATGGGGCAAATATATCCATTAGAAAGTTATCAATATTTATTAGGCATTAGAAAATAATGGTGACTTGGTACAAACATTGGAATGTTGGAGTCAGATAATGATAAAAAAATGATAAGAAATGGTAATAAAACGAGGTACCACCAAACTAATGGCATTCACGTCATTGAACTGAAATGGCTTTTGCGCATCTTTGCAATAAAGTCTATCCTGCCTGCCCATCCTGAGACTCTGAGTGTTTGATTTGAAGCTAGAGTGAGTCAATTTTCCACAACAGTAGGAGGCTAACTTGCTATGTCCTGCATAAGGAGTTAAGCCTATTCAGAAAAAATTACATGTAAAATCTTTGTTTCCTTATCTATGTGAAATAGATACTCCTTTTCTAAAACAGTTCAGGTCAATTTGTTTTATTTTCTCCTATGATGATTTGTGTACATCTCTCAGTAGAGATTAAAGTAAATGTTATTTTGTTGACATTCTCGCATCATCTACAGGCTCGATGTATCTTACATTATTCACTATTTACTATTGGCTGCCTATAGATTCTGCAATATCAAATCATTTTATTATGTTTCACTGGTAACAAGGGACCAATTTTCTCGAGAGACTTTAGTAAAAGTTAATACTATGCTTACATGTAATTTTGTAAAATTTACATGCATCTTGGTTTCTACTTTTTTGCTTATGGATTACTGCTCCAGTTAACGTTCTAACGTTGACATCTGTTTGCAGATGTACATGTACCATTATGATTTTTTTTAACATGTGTAAGCTTGCTATCATAATCTTTTTATTTTTTTGGGAGCTTCATTGGTTGAAGCTCCATTTCCATAAATCTATATTTATTTTTAATTATTTCCTTCCCCATAAGCATCTGGCTTCATTTTTCCAGGTTATGCTTCAGTTCAATAGTGTACAAGCTGAATGTGTACAAAAGCTTACATTTTACAATGATAATACAATCATAGTAAAGTGATAAACAATGCATCATAAGCATATAAATGTATACAACATTAATTAAATAAAACAGTATTGCCAGTATAAAGATTCTGGGATTTTTATTGAATTAGTTAGTAGGTATACTGTAGTGTTTTCCATTTTACTTTGATGTTATTGTTATTAATTATTTACATTATTGTAATGCAGGATTAGATGGATAAATAGTTCTCTTATTCACGTGATATGTCAACTGTTTACTCTTTTGTACCACCAGAATTCCATCTCTAATGCAGATGGTCACCCTTTACCTTAAAACCAGGTTTAAAGGCCAGTCACTTTTTGAGACCCAATGAAGTTAACATCGGTATGCCTGAGGTGGGTGAAGTGTTCATGTCAAAAAAGAGGAAGACAATGAGAGAGGGACAGAGCAAATGTTTAGGAGAATGTTTGGATGTAATTCTGAAGATGAAAATTTAGAATGGCAATCACATTTAACAGCCAAAGACAATAGACTTGAAATGTACACTTGGTATTACTTACCTTTTTAAGTATGATTTGTTAAATACTGTATACAGTATTACTTTTGTTAAATCTTTTTGCTATATTTTGTTAAATTCCAGTGGTGATTTGAGCTCTTCATATTGTCATTCTTCTCTTAGTTGTTTTGGAAAAGAGACACACAAGTGTTCTTGCAATTATTCTGGAGATGTTTCACTGTGTGATCTTTTGCTTCAGTTTCATCTCAGTCTCCACTTCCAATCCATTCATCAGATCCTGCCACAAAATCCAGGAGATGCACAAAGTGAAACATTTGCATTTTTATAGAAATGAAAAAGGACAAAAATCACTCTGACCACTTCATGAGCCCAGAGAACTAGAAGGGAAGAAGTTCACATTGGCAAAACACTCAATAGGCTCAATAAAATAAGAAAAGACTAGGTACTTACTATAGTAACTATTCAAAGTAGCAGAACTGACAAGGTTGTGTTCTCTGAAGATCTACCTGTGCTTTGTGCAAATCCAGATTACGATTAAGATTAAGGAGAGTAGAAGATGTAACACTTGGCTCAAATCCTGGTGTAGGATAGAAGGTTATAGGTTTATGGGGCATTGTGACTCTTTTTGGAATAATGTGACCTGTTCTGCCATGATGGGTTATATTTGAGCCAGAAGGGCACCAATGAGTAGGTTAGTTGAGGATTGTTTAGAGAACTAGGGAAAGGGGGGTTAAGGAGTTTAGGACAGGCCAGGTTTAGTACTTAATTTGATGGAACAAACAATGGTGTAAAAACAAAAAACAAATTCTTACCCAAAATTTAAGTGCAAAAGTAAAATGGGTATCACAGTAAAACAGCTTACCTTAATGCTAGAAGTATTAAAAATTACAAAAGTGAGTTGGAGATCTATGTAGATGATTATAATTATAATATTAGCAATAACAGAAACATGACCAAATAGGAAGGATAGACAGATCAGGAAATGAGGGGGAGATGCATTTATGTAAAACAGAATTTAAATGCATGTCTTCTTCAATTGGATGATGAGCCATATCTTAGTGAGGATGTCTGGTTTCATCTGGAAAGCATTAGGGATGGACACCTTTTTTTAGGTAATACACCAACCAATGCAGACAGCAATTTCGATGCATATCTTTTTAGTATTATTAAAAAGGCAAGTTAACAGGGGGATATTATAGTTATGGAGGACTTTAACTACCTGAATATTAACTGAGCTAACCTTGTACAAGTGCAGGAGGTTTTAGATGTAATCAATGACTGTTTTTAACATATTATGTTAATTGACCAACGTGATGGTAAGCTTGTCTAGATTTAGCATTATGTAATAATCAGGGGCCTCATGTATAATGCCGTGCGTAGAATTCGCACTATAACATGGCGTAAGCACAAAAACCGAAATGTGCTTACGCACAGAAAAATCCAGATACAGGAATCTGTGCGTACTCCAACTTCCACGTTCTTCCGCTACATAAATCCTGATCAGCGTGAAAAGTAATGCTCGTGCACATGCTTTATGTAATGCCCCAACTCCTCCCAGAATTACGCCTCTTTGAATATGCAAATCAATATAAATCGCCCTTAAGCTCAGCATTCTGTGAAAAAACAATGGGAAAATGGCGCAGTGGTGCAGTGAGAGTAATATGGAAAAAGATGTTCCGCTGTGGCAACTCCTAACGGGAGCAGCTGAAAGAAGAAGAAGGTGCAGTGAGAGTAACAACGCTAAAGCAGTTATGGTATTTGGAATACTATGGCTATTCCCTGGACCATTATATTGTAACAAGTTAATTACAATCATATGCATTACACTAATAAACAATATGCGGTTAGTTTTAGTGTATTTATAAAGCCACGTCAGGAAAATAAGGAGTAACCACACAGAAACAGTAGCATTGCTTTGACGCTGGGTGCCGCCAGTCTGCAAAACCGAGCGGAGAACTTGCGTACGACAAGGTATGAGGTACCGTGGAAAACTGCGTGGCTTTACGCCAAGTGCAGGTTTTATACATCGCCATTTGAACGTGGAAAAGTTCTTACACAACATTTCTGTGCGTACGCACCGTTTATAAATGAGGCCTCAGGACAGAATTTAGTATGTAGAACTGATTGAACCAGGGTCAAGTGACCATAATATAATACAATTCTGAGTTATTTGACAGAGCTTAGATGCAAAGACTAAAACTGTTAAGTTTATCTTTGGTAGGGGAAATTTTGAACATTTGTGGCAAAGTCTAAAAATGGTAAACTGGGATAAGTTTTAAAGTGTAGAAACAGTCGAGGAGCAGTAGAACAAATTTAGAAACGTTTTTATGGGTAATACAGAACAGATATATCCTCAAATTAGAATTACAATGAAATTAGAAGAATAAAACTCTGCAGTGAGTTAATAAAGAGTTAAAAAAGAAGCTGAAACTCCAATGTAAATAGTAGGGCGTATGAGAACATTGGGTCAGCCATTAAGAGGGATATTTGGAAGCCGAAAGGTAGTATCACAATATCTAACTTTGATGGCACATAGGTTCAGCAAGTAATTTACCTACTCGATTCAATTTTTGAATTATGATATCTGCATTACATGTTTGTTTTGGATTATAGGACAGTTTCTCAAACTCCTAACTTATACCGGAAAGGACAGCTTGTCAGATTCTTCCCAGCTTTTTTAGAATGAGTAACATTTGCAAATGCTGCATGAGAATTTAGAATTTATGATTAAATTTCATTGCTTTTAATCTATTTAATTTCATTGGTTCTCAGTATGAAACTGCTAATTTCACCACAAACTTACATAACCATATCTCTTAAATTGAAGGTCTTTTGAGGCGTGGATTAGTTTCACCAGTTCTCACAGGTCTTCTCACAAGCCCTCAACAAAAGGATGCAAAAGCTTGTTGAGAGACTAGTGAGAAGCGCATGAGTGAGAGTGTACTGGCTCTGTATGTTTCAGTCTCACTATCTGATTTATATGTTTACATAATACTTAATATATTTGCACTATATATGCTTGCAATGCTGTATTCTGAAAATTTGTTTTTGTAATCTATTGTCTATTAACTATAGCACATTAACTGTATTTATTTGTGTTATGTTGTGTATATTGGTGGCTGGAAGAGCATGCAAGGTAAGATTTTCATTGTGCAGTATGTTTACTGTGAATATAACAGTACATTCTCATCTAATCTCTTCAAGAAAGCAAAATTGAGGAATTGTCCCATAGGAGGTACTGGGATTTAACCCAAGGCAGAATTAATACAGTTCTACTGTAGAGCTACTGCATATTCCTTGTTGTATGAGCTAGTACTGGTGTCTCTACAATAGTAAGAAATCAAAATGACCTAAAGGGTAGAACAGAATATAGAATATGTGTGAGGGCTGGCTATATTTTTCTGCTAACTTCCATCTTGTGAATTATAATTTCAAGATAGCAATGGTGGATGAAACAGATGTTGGAAACTGTGAAAAGCACAGTTCCAAGTAGGACTACCAAAGGATGACTGCCACTTGAAAAAAGGTTATGGTACTTGTTAATGGGGCCATTGTGTCACTTCCAAAAGGACTACTATTACTGAGCTGTAGATCATTTTATAAAAGACCTCCAGCCATTGGAGCAACAATCTTTGAGTGTTGGTTGGCATTAACTACAGACAACATAATAATTGCCCAAACAGGCATTTTTCCCGCAAATTCAACGTCTGTTCCATTACATTTATTAAAACAGCAAATAACCAGATAGAATCTGTTTAGAGAACATGGGTGAGGACAAGCTGGTTTAGCTAAAGGAAAGTGTGCTTTCCAAAGCGATTTAAATACTGAATTGAAGAAGGTTGCATTCTATCCTAAAGAGACCCTTGTAAAAGGACTCAGACCACACAGCAAAAAAGGTTTGGCGGAAACCACCCGTGTACTTGAAATTGGCTGTCAAAAAGTGAAGATTTGGTTTCACAGGTCTTTACAGACATCAGTCCAAAACAGAACTGGCGGGCAGACAAAAACATGGTGGTTTTAAAGCCAGGCAGGGGAAAAGACGTCATCCGGGCAGGAAGCGGAAGTAATGTCTTCCAGGCTGGAACCGGAAATTATGTCATCCAGGCAGAGGCCAGAAGTGCTGTTATTGGACCCGGAACCGGAATTGAAGTCATCGAGCCCAGGAGGAATTTCCCATGTTCAGTCTGGAGAGGAAAAGGAAAAAGGATCAGTGCACTCTGCCATCCCCTGGACCAGCATGTGTAAATATCCTTTTTTGAGCACTTTAGCTGCCTCCCATGCACACTTGTGTGACGCACCTAGAGGTTCCCTAGAATCAGATGTAAACTGGTAAGAAATACCAATGAGATTGTATTAACATTCCCTCATTTTAACAACAGGATTTCAGAAAACAAAGTTGAATTGCTTCAGTTTTTTCTTGGAGCACTGGAAGAAAAGGTGTTTCCTGGGGTTGAGAAAAAGACAAGACTGCTGTACATTACCCCAAGGAAGGAAGAGATTCCAGATTTGAGAGAGAAAAAGATGACATGACAGAGAAGTGCTTGGTGGTACTACAGCCAAAGAGCAAGGGCACAGAATTCTTAATAAGTACGCCATCTTTTGTTTTTACCATATTCGTTTGGAGGTAGCCAAGTGATGCATTCCTGTTACATTTTGTTACCCAAGTACCTCCTTAGGACATAATGCAATTAATACATTTTCACATTAACAATGACTGTATTAAGAAAATATAGCTCATATCATGCCTAAGCAATTGTGCCTGCTTTTATTAAGAAAATAATATATTTTATACCGCAACTGTAATAAAAGTCAACATTTACCAAGTAGCATTTTTATATCCAAAATTATATTTATTGTTCAACTTCTGCTCGTCTTTTTTATACTTTAAGAGCATGCAAAAGGTATGTATTTCACATAAAGCAGAAAGCAATACCTAAAGGTGGTACTGTTAATTAGGCTCTTGGGGAAACAAGATACTGTATGATGGGTATTAACACTGAAACATCATGGCTCAAAGAAATGTTCATGCATTAAAACAAACTACATTATTGAATTTTTAATTGGGTATGTTAGCTTTAACCTCAGGTGCTGAAAGAAAAATGCAGAAGTTGAATAATATAATTGAATAAAGTAATTTGTTTTGATGTGGAGCTTTATCCATAATATAAAATCCAAAGCACAAACAAAGCTGTTCTGCTTAAAGTGATAATTTGAGGTCTAACAAATATTATACGGTTCACCTTTTCAAGTTTATTGTCTTGTGTTAACTGAAACCTCCCACAGTGGCTACCATTGCAGGATGAGATAGTAATTGAATGTAAAGAAACATGATTTTAAATTAACCTCTTTTATTCTGTACTATTTTCAGACAACCTCATTAATATTTTTCATCATATACTTTATGCATTGTGGCATCCGGCTGGGACGCCCAGGAGGACTGGAGGAGGGCTTGTACCTCCTCCAGACCGCGAGGGGGCGTCCGCCCTGGTTATGTTGGGGGCCACGGGTAAAGGGCTTGGAAGCCCAGCCCTGTAGGGACCCGTAGGGACCCGTGGCCACCGCCAGGCGGCGCCCCGGTGCCTGAATCTCCCTGGAGCCCAGCACTTCCGCCACACCAGGAAGTGCTGGGGGGAAGACGACAGGGGACACCCAGACGGCTTCCTGGTGCGCAGCCGGCACTTCCGCCACACTGGGGCGTGTCAGCGGTGGAGTGCCGGGAAGCAGCTGGAGCCCATCTGGGTTCCTATTTAAGGGGCCGCCTCCCTTCAGTCGATAGCGGAAGTCGGGTGGAAGAGAGACGGAGCTGGAGAGAGGACTGGAGGCGGCCAGGAGAGAGGCATTGTGACTGTGTGGCCTGGACGTTTGGGGAAACGTTGCAAGAGGCACTGGGGAGTGCACGTGACTACCTGTAAATATTGTATAATAAACGTGTGTTGGGTGCAAGAACGATGTCCGTCTATCTGTGTCCAGGTTCAAGTCGACAGCATATACTTTATCAAACATTCCATTTTTAATTTCACATTATTCTTTTGTTTCTTTTCCTCTTGTCTTCAGTTGTTGAAATAAGACTGCATGCACACTGTACTATCCACTGAAACAATCGGTCTGGTAACAATCTGATGCCATTTTTAAGGCACCAACTTTGTCATATGGCTTTAATCTACCAGGATAGGTTTTCAAATTACAGTGGCCTTCAATATAATATAAAATAACTTTCTCCATTTCAGCCAATCAAGGTGCATCAAGTACAAAGATCCAACTATAGACAGGATGAGACACACTCAATACAAATTTAAAACATCTAATTCACCTTCCACACTGGTTTTTGAGACCTGCAAGAAAAACTGGAGCACCAGGAAAAAGAAATAACCAGAAATGAGGAAAATTAGAATGGGATCTAAACCAAGAATGCTGAACCATGAGGCAGTGGTGCCAATAATACTACCTAAGGCAATTGGGAACCCTATTTTGACTGTTTAAAACATTTTATGTGCCTGGAATACATTTTTTAATTTATGCAAATATTATATTTTGAAAGTTTAATATCAGAGTTTTATTTTTTGTAGGTTAGTTTGCATATAATACACAAAGCACCTATTGTGATATCTATGTCTGTCTTTCTCTCTGTCCACCATACTGACAAATTGTGTTGAAATGTGGAATGTTTATTCTTCAAAGAAATATACAGAGGCAGTTTAATTTTCATTTAGATTTCTCAAACCTGTACAAGATTTTCTCCCACTAAAAAGCACAAGGCACCCGTACAAATTTGCTAGTTTCTCAAAAAATGGAAAGACATGTGAGACTTCAACTACAAATTAGTTTACTGTTACTTGAACTTGTATATTTTGTATATTTTCCTCGCTTACTCATCTTACTGTCCATCGGATGCCAAAAGCAAGTAAATCAGACACTGGGGAGAGTGCACACTGGCACAAGCAGCTCGCATAGCAGCACCCTTCTCCTGCTGCTGTAGATAAGTTAACCTTAGAAGGTCAAAAAAAAACTTGAGAAATAAATGGAACGAGAAAGCAATTATATAAACATATTGTACATATATTGCATATTGGTTTGAACTAAATTGAATTTGAACTTGAAAGGTAAATGGAACTGCAGTTGATCTGTAAGCTGGAAACTAACAGCAAGGATAGATAGAGCAGGCTTACCATTAGCACTATGCTGATTACTTAGCAGTATAATATGCAACAGACTGACCATGCCTTACAGTTTATCCATACCCAAAGAGCCACTTTTGCTTCTGTCTGTCTTTAGAATGGAATTAAAATCTTTAACATAATGATCACCCTTCTTATTCCCATTATACAACAAAGAAGTACCTTTCTAATTTCTTACTTATTTATATAAATTTAACAAATTACTCTGTTCTAACTAATATAGATAAATGTTATGATATGCAAAACCTCAAAATGGTACCCTGTAGAAAGGTTTTCTGGATTATCAGAGAAGTCCAGATGAAATATTATTGTGTAGGCGACAAGAAAGGAATAGTGATAGAAAGAATAGAACATCAACAGCCAGAAATGGAAGACCAGAAAGCATATACTAGAGGACAGTAGAACAGTTGAAGAACATATGAAAAAATGTGACAGGAGTACTTAAAAAAAGAAGCTAGGATCCACAGATAGACACTTGTGTGGAATGAGAAAGAGGCAATATAATATTTAAAATAAGTGTGCTAGTGTTTCTTATTTTTAGGTGAGGAAGAGATATTTTTCAAAATGGAGATGAGTGTGACAAATAGAGGGTAAGCAGCCAAAGTGAGATTATATGCAATAGCCAAAAGGTGTCTTACCAAGAATTACATACAGGTTTGCCATTGGTGTCAAGTTTAGAGATAAAAAATAAAAAACATAGCTTAAAGTGGAACAAAAGAGAAGATATTAGCAGGACACTATTCACCTTGAGGATTGATCTAAACAGTAGATAATGAAAGAAAAGGGGAAAGACTTCTTAAGATCTCAAAGATGGGAATGTTCAGAGCCCAATGATGAAAGATGCTACTAAATCTCAGAACAGCTAGACACAATTGGCACATCTATTGCCTGCAGGCTGAATTCCTAAAAGAGTGGTATTTTTGCTCAATTACACCACAGGTAACTAAAGGCATTCACTCTTATCATTTACTCAAAGGTCCTGGACTCCCCAGTCATCTAATAGATAAGGGAGAGGAGTAGTAAAGAGAAAAGTGAATGAAGAAATGCTACAGCTATCAAAATTCCAAAATAAACAATCCCAGACAGAGCCACAAACACATAGCCCTCTCTCCAATGTGTCTACGTGAATAAAGAAACAAGCAATGAATATCGAACAAACTCTGTCTGAATTTAAGCTTCCATGGTGCCCATGGAAATCATCTTATAAAGACAACAAAACTGGGGAAGACCAGTCTAAAAAGCATCAGCAGTAAAATAAAATAGGCAGCATGCCAATAGCAATATTCATCAAGCTGTCAATGAACAAAATGGATGGTTCTCTTAACAAGTATAAATCTCTGGAAAACAGCAACAGGAAAGAGAGAGATGCCTTATGGGATCAAGAAATCAGAAGCAGCACTTAAAGGAAGTAGAGTATGTTCCAGTTGCCTGTAAATTATCAGTGCCTTTCAGAAATTGTTTTATATTGTCCTAGTTCAAGTCTTCAGATGTGTGTACATGTGTGGGTACATAACAAATTACTTTCTTCATGTGTTGTTTTAATTTTGAGAGCCATAAATTGAGTCATTACCAAACTAAAATCAAGTAAAAATAGAATTAATAAGCTATCACAGGATAAACTCCAATCTTTGTTAAGCAATATTTTATAGTCAGTGTGTTTGAGAAAGTTCAACATCCAAGGCCCCAGACAGGAAGAAATGGTTGTATGACATGAATTTTTGTTTCACCTTGCCACTTCAGGAGAAGAATGATGCAGCAAAAATATGACTGCACACAAATGTTTCTGAAATGTTCCTACAATACAAAAGTTGTTTATGCAATTTCTGTTATCCAACTCTATAGGTTTAGCACTTAAGAACCCAATCTTGCTTGTGGAGCATTTTAATCTAATTGCAATGATATATAATTTAGTATTAGTATTTCCAGCTCTGATAAGATTTTCATCTGGTCATCTTTGAACTTCTTCATGTTACATTCAAGAGAACTGAATCTGAGATAAAAGCTCTGTTTTATTGAGTTGCTGGTTGACTGAAATTGTTTTATATTTTCGAAGAAATAGTCCATATTTCATCCGCCAGTGTGTTTTGGAATCCTTACAGAGAATTTTCCACAGTGCTGTAGGCTTTAGATCCTTTTTAACCAATGAAGCATCTTCAGAAAACATAAAATAAGAAGGAGAATCTAGCCTATTAACGTTGAAGGTTTGAATGGCTGTTAATATGCCAATATCAATGACAGAGGTTAAGTGGCCCCAGAGAGCAACCCTAACATAAGTTCATCCACTACTGGGTCTTAGGATGTGCAGACATTACACAGACTTTGGCTGGGGTGTGAATCAAACTCTTGTTACTTTTGAGGAAGTAGTTAGCAGTGTTGCCTTACAGCTCCAGTGGCCTCTCCATGAGTTATTTTGGGTACACATGTTTCTCACATCCCAAATACTGTAATTGTAGTCTCTTAATATGCCCACTATTTGATTGTGTGTAAGTGAATGAATGTGTGCTATGTGCATTGTGTGTACTGCCTTATTTAGGATTTGTTCCAGAATTTATCATTAAAATGAACTTGGTTCAGTAAAAAGATAGAAATTAAATAACCCATCCACTTTCTAAACTGTTCATGTAATTCAGGGTAATGGGGATCCAGCACCTGGTTTGGTAGCACTGGGAACACAGCAGAATGGAAAGGATTTAGAACCAGTCCATCCCATGTGTAACAGTCCAGGAAAGCACAGGAACCGTGGAGGGAAAACTGAAGTACATCGCTGCAATTTAGAACCTTTCCTATCCACTGTGTGGTGAGGAGTCCTACTTTTATGGATAGCAACACTGTGACAGCTTCTTTGTAATTGGAACACACCAGGTTCATGGCTGGTGAGCAGCACTTAACTGTGACGGCATAAAGTGTATTCTTGGATGAGAAATCAGGGAACATTCAAGTATACTTGCATTAATACTGGGTCAAATTAGAGTCACAGATTAACCAAACATGCACGTCAAAATTTTAAAATGCCAACTTCTCCAAGACCGTACGTAGGCTGAGTGTTATATATTATACCATTTTCAGCCCACTTATTCCAAATACAGCACTTACTCACAAATACACATACATCTATGCTCGCATTTAGGCTAATATGGAAATTTCCAATTAAACTAATCTGCACAATTCAGAGAAGGAAAAGCCCTGACAGACACAAAGTGAACATGCAAACTCTGCCTAGACAATGACTGGCCACAGCATTTGAAACCAAAACAATAGATTTGGGAAGCAGTAGCACCAGCCATTATATTATATTATATTATATTATATTATATTATATTATATTATAT
>JANRMT010062808.1:10931113-10960343 GCA_026402145.1 Polypterus bichir lapradei
ATTATATTATATTATATTATATTATATTATATTATATTATATTATATTATATTATATTATACTAGTAGGAGTACCCGGTGTTGCTCGGTAATGTATAACCGGTGAATTTCCCAAATGAAAGAAACAGAACATAGAAATAGAATAAACAGTTTTCTGATTCACATTTTATTGTAAGTTCCTCCACTCTGGATTCTGTCTGCTGTAGCATTTCAGATGACTTTGAAGTAGACTTTCTTCTGGCATCTGAAGTGGACCTTCCAATTCTACGTCATTTTTTTGGTGGCATGGGTATATTAGTGAAAAGCAGGACATTTATAATGTGTTACATGGTATTACATATGGAATAAGCACCACAGTGAGATGAATTTACCTTATTTACAATATGTCGGAAAGTGAACAAATAGCACCAGTCAGTCAGAAAAAGCAACACTGAAATCGTACTGTGAGTCGGAAAGCGAGCAGATAGCACCACAAATACGGAAAGCCAGTGAGAAAGAGTAGTACTGAAATCATACTGGGAAAAATGGCAGGGAGGGGTGGTCTGTTTGTAAGGAGCATCTATGTTGAACCGTGGTGCCATCTAATGGATGTTGGCGATGGTAACTACAGATAGAAGTGACATACAACCGCTGCTGCGTCTAGGGAAAATGGTGGGGGAAGGATGCTGTCTTTTTAAGGCGAGTCTCTGTTCAAACGTGTTTGCATATAATGGACGTTGACAAATGAAATACAGTACTATCAGTGCATGTGGGAGTGTGACCCACGGAAACGCAGGTGTATCAGCTGGTCACGCTTGCTGGGTCGTTCACGTTTTACATCTATACGGCAGTTCCCTTTCACCTCATCAAAGCAGTCGGCCTTCTCATACTTGGACACTTCCGCTATCTCTTGGCAATTTAAAGAAACATGAGTAAAGAGCGATGCACAGAGTCCAAAGCTGCCACTGGATGGCGCCGCTGTGAACATCTGTTGCAACGTGCAGCCATCTTGTTGATGATAAGTACAGGGATATGTGCCGAATGTTGTTTCAGTGAAAAGGTGCCCTGTGCGTCACCACAAAAATTTTTCCCAACCAAAAATACCGCATGACCTCCTCCTGGTCATAAAGGATCCCCATCCCCAGTTTGGTGCCGATCGGACGCCCGGTGCAGATTTGTATGGCAGACAAACAAACATACATACATACACACATACATACATCGACTCTGCTTTATATATTATATTATATTATATTAACCAAAAGTGTTATGGTGTTCTTAGTCCACACCTGTAAGTATCTGCTGAATTAAATAAACTGCATACCGAGAGAAGCAGATCTGAACAGACCCAAGATTAGCGATTTGTAGACCAAGTGGCTCAACTGGCATAGTCTAGTGGTTATGGAATCAATGACTTTAAAAATAAGGTGCATCTGAATAAGACATTACTGGAAGACTAAAGTATTTTCTATTTTGTCTTTTTTTGGCATTTCCAAGCTGCTTATTAAACAAGGTTCATCCTGTGTTACCCCAACACTTTATCTTGTCTTGTACTCTTATTATAGGATGTAAAGCAGAGAGAGTTCCCTTAAATCATTAACTGGCAACCAATGTCAAACACATGCAGTACAACTTTCCTACCACATTATGGAGAGCACACTTTCAAGGGTGCCTGCACTGGTACCTGTGAATTAGTCACCTGTGGCCAGAAAAATTAGGTATTACAGACCCAAAACTTTGTAAGCATATTCCTGATTCCAGAAGTGACTCCAAGATTTCCCAGGATGGAGCTTAAAAACTGTTTCCTAACATTGGACACAGGAGCATCTAATCAAGGGTAAATTCATGAAGTCACTCAAATGGCATGACGGTAGTTCAGTCAGAGAGTAGACAGACAGGAGGCACAAGAGTCTTTATGAGGGGAATGAAGGAGTCGTTGGTGCTTGAAGTACTGGGACCGAAGGCAACATAGTGAGACACACGTCCTTATGGTTAGACTTTAGAGCCAACATATTTAGTTTATTTGTACAGCTATAGTTCCTTATATGTATGTTTATTTGATACTTTTGTGGCCTCCCCATAATTATCCATCCTTTGTTCTTTAGTTTATTAAATAATTTCATAAAGATTTGAATGTAAACAACTTGTTTGTTTAAAGTTTTGCCCTTCATTATATAAATACTGTATATACAGTTAGTGACAGAATATACAGTATTATAGTACAAGAATATACATAGTTTAAAACTGTTGTTTATGTGATACATAATATTTACCTGCCTTTCCAAAGGAATAGAAAAAATGGCATAATTGAAGTCACAGATTGCTCACTGTAAACTGAAATCCAGAGGGCCTAAGAAGCTGTAAAAAATCTCAAAGTAATGGACAGATGACTTTCTTATTTGTGTAGCTTTTGCCATCAGTAACTGCTGCTTGCAGCTACAACTCATTTTAATGTATTCTGGGCATCTCTGTATCAATAGACAATTGCACTGCCAATTTAAATTTGTCACATCATCAAACTCGATGTGGAAACTTAACCTCTCCCTTTGTTCCTAGCTGATAATTTACAGCATAACAACACACTGATGCACAACTATTCCAAACTGAAAATGAGACATTGTCAGCATTTCTGATAGGGCAAAGCTTACTGAAGTTATTTATTTTGTGGCATATTCTGCAGTATTTTGTGTCATTCATTAAAAGAAGCTAAACCCTCATGTGAATATGATAAAGGCAAACAGGGATTTAAATCGGTGATTTTCATCAGTCATCAGAGAATGCACCATTTATGCTTTACAAAAATAAAACTCCATTAATAATTAAAACGAATTACACAGTAATTATGAACATGATTATCTTTATGTTTCCCAGCAATATGTATTATTAACGATCTGGAAAGGAGAGGGTTGTGTCATGGGAGGGATCAATAATCATATGAGGAATAAATGTATCTTTGTTAAATGCTACCTTTTCTGGGTTATGACACATTCATATCTAAATAATTATTGTGTGGAACTTGTTACTAGGTAACGCTAATTAAAATGCTGTAGTTTGATAGTGCATTCATAGGAGTATGTGAAAACACATTTAAAGGAAACATATAGCAAACTTCCAAAGGATACTTAGACTTGTTCAAAAATAGAACATTGCAATAAACTCTAATATTGTTTTAAAGCATCTGAAAATCAAAAGTAAGGTCTTCAGGAGAATAATTGTAACGTCATAAGAAAAAAGCTAATAAAAGCTTTGCAATATGAGAGTTAAACTTCATGATGAACAGATGTGTCAACAAGTTTCCATTCATACTAGACTTTTAACAAGGACCCTTCTTTGCCTTTAACTATAGCAGACCACTGATATGTCTGTTTTCTCAAAATCTTTATGAAGTTTTAAAAGGCTTTGTCATACTTTCTAAAATGTATTAACATTGTTGCACCACTGCCTTCTGGATTAATATACCATATTTTCCATATACAGTTTGCCAGTTTTTTTTCCTTTAGTTCACTGAAAATACATACCAGTGCTAGCCTTACAATATATATGAATACATTCTGAGCGAGTAAAACATAGTAAAAGTTAATGCAATAATTTTTTCAGGATTCACCAGACATTTGGTCATGTCAGTAGCATTAACAAAAATCTAACAGTAAAAGTACAAATTTTTCTTTGTCATCTGGAATGCCTAGGGGCCTCATGTGTAATGCCTTGTGTAGAATTCACACATGGCATACGGACAAAACTAGAAATGTGCGTATGCACAGAAAACATCAGAGCATAAAACTGTGATTAAGACAAGTTTTACACACTTTCCCTTTATAAATCTCAAACAACGTGAATTTGAACGCACATGCACGAGCCTACAGCCCCACCCCAGCTCCTCCCAGGCACTCAAAAGTTCAAGTTCAGAAAGTTGCACAGTGCCTGAAATAAAAAAGAGGTGTAAACCAAGTGTAAATAATATCCATGTTTAGTAAGACAAACAAGCAGGTAGCAGATGCAGTATTACTGTTTATTCTGTTTCTGACAATTTTACCAAAGGTGACCTACGTGCCAGGGGCTTGAATCCACACAGTGATGGTGCTGCTGTGGTGAGCACAAATGTTGTTCTGGAGTCACAAAATGCAATGGTGGATGCTGTAAGAGATGTAAATTTGTAATACTGTCCAATTTGGCTGATCATTTGGCAGTCAGGGTTAAGTTCATCATACCACTTCTGTTCAGGTATGGGCAAACCATATGCCACATTATGCAACACACTACATGCTTGCACAATGTGACACACTTTCTGTGGACTATAGTGCAACACATTAATAGAGTGGAAATGCTTTCTATTTACATAAGCAAATTCATTCTCTAAATGTGCCTTTATAGCAATGTATGTGAAGTTGACCGGTCTAATTACATTGGGAAAAACAGACATTGCCGTGAATTGCACTGTGTTGTTTGCCTGTTCAACCACAGGTTAAGGAAATCTTATATACAGGGTAAATCCCGTTATAGCAAATACTGAAGTAACAAAATTTTCAGAATAACAAATACTTTTTGTGGGCCTGGACAAACATCATATTAAATGAATTTCATTTTAACGAAATGTAAATCTCATTATAATGAACGTTTTTCGACCAAAACTGGGCACTGAAGATAACAATGAAATATTAATGACACTCCTACACTTTCCACACAAAGCCTCTGGAGACAGAGATAGACAGTCTGTTGCGAAATTTAGGGCTTCGGGGAGCCTCGGTGAATGTGTAGCCATGATATCATACACATAGCCGAATTCTGAGTCAGTGCTCAACAGATGGTCCGCGTAGGTAGATGTTTTGTGCGCGGACACTGTACAGCTCGACTTTCATAGTGCTTCTTAAGGTTTTGCTCTTCATTATATAAATACTGTATATACAGTTAGTGACAGAATGTATTACAGTACAAAAATATACATAGTTTAAAACTGTTGTGTTTATGTGATACATAATATTTACCTGCCTTTCCAAAGGAATAGAAAAAATGGCATAATTGAAGTCACAAATTGCTCATTGTATGTCTGCGTGGGTTTCCTCTGGGTGCTCTGGTTTTCTGCCGCAGTCCAAAGACATGCAGGTTAGGTGCATTGGCGATCCTAAATTGTCCCTAGTGTGTGCTGGGTGAGTGTGTGTGCCCTGTGGTGAGCTGGCACCCTGCCCAGGAATTGTTCCTGCCTTACATCCTGTGTTGGCTAGGATTGGCTCCAGCAGACCCCTGTGACCCTGTGTTAGGATATAGCGGGTTGGATAATGACTGACTGACTGACCAACAGCTCGAAATCACTGCTATGGCAGACACAGTCTGGAGAAGACAGATCAGGGGAATGTCAGGAACAGCAGATTAAAACCCGGTGTTAAATGTTAAACATTATGCCACAAGCATGGTGCGTGGTAACCCTAATCCTGCAGAGGACAACCAATTGCTGTGCCGTTAGTTTACTGTTTACCAGATACAACAGAGCAGCTACGGAGCTGGCAGCCCCGGTCACAATACCATACGTATTTTCCCCTTATTTGTTATAACGAAATTTCCATTATAATTAAATATTTTTATGACGTGTGAGTTTTATTGTAACGGGATTCTACCTGTATCTGGGTGACAAACGGATAATACCATCCCATACAGCTAGCTTGGTTCAACTCAGTGATGACTGAGAAATCCCCACTTGGTCAGCAAGTTCATGTTGAAAAGCTCCTGCAGCTAAAAACCCAAGGGTTTTTTTCCAGCACTTGCAAAGGAACAGGTAGAGCACAATTCCTCAAAGTCTGCCTTTGTAAAGACGGCCCCAGTTCAGCACACAGCTCCAAGAGGATAGCTCTTAGAAAACAAAATCGCCTTGGAAGCCAGTCATCATCAAGGGACAAGAAATCAGTATAATCTCTAAGTACATGCTCTCTTCTAATTCTTCCATTTGCCATATCTTCTAACAACACTAAAGCAGCAATGGCAGCTGGAATAGTTTGGTCATTCCATGCACCATTATATTGTTACAGAATGACTACAATCAAGTGCCTTAAATTTGTAAATGATATGCAATTAATTTTGGTGTATTGATATATACTGTACAACTTGTGTCATGGATGCAAATCTAAAATAGAAAGGTAAACCACACAGAAACAGTAGCACTGCTTTGAAGTTGGGTGTAGCCTGTTTACAAAACCAAGCAGAAATGTGCATACACATTGTCTGAGGCTGCTGTGAAGATGTGTATAGTTTTACACAAAGTTTAGTTTTTATACATTTCAATGTGAGCATGGAAACGAGCGTACACAACATTTTTGTTTGTACTCGCCATTTATACATGGGGCCCCAGAACTTGAGGCAAGTTTATGAAGTTGGTACTTGGAAATGAATTAATGGCATTGAATGAATGAATGATTATTAAAATAGATTTTTTAACATTCTTTAATGTTAACAGTATTTCTGCACTAGAATCAGATACATTTAAAGAAGATTGCTTAAAATTATAAGTTAAACTTCAAGTTAATTATTCAAATATTATCAAACATTTAAAGCACATAGCTAATATATTTATATCAATGTGCTTGGTCGAAGTCTTTGTTGGAATGTTGATGTTTAATTTTCGAGTTCTCCTTGTCTTCAGGTATGGTAAATTCCATAAAGAACTCAAATTTTCTTCCCCATTCCAATAATATTCTCTTAGGTTAACTGGCTTCACATGTGTATATTTATATGTAATACGATGGACTGGTACCCCGCTATCACTATGTTGGGACTCTTGTGCAATCCCAGTGGACGGCTTTTCAAGAGATTGCAGGGGATGTACAAACTGACAAGGAGCAGTTTATTTACAGCAAGGGCTTCAGCTGTTATTTGATGCTAGAGTCAAGAGTAATAATAATACAACGTAATAATAATACTATTTTATTTATATAACGCCTTTCCCGTGCTCAAGGCACTTACAGAATATAAGAAAGAACAGCAGGGGTAAGAGTAAGACTGCAGAAATATTAAAAAGAACCTAGAACATTGCTATGCTCTATTTTAAGTTGGATGACTTGTTGGCACACTTGTTCGTGCAATAATGAATATCAGTTTGATTGCGAGTCTGGTCGGGTTCCACTATAGTCTGTCTGTGTGAGATTTCTCCTAGTACACTGGATGAGAAATTGAGAAATGAGAAACTGTGTATTGGTGCATGAGTGTGCCCAGTGATTGACCTGTGTCCAGTACCATCTAGGGTTGGTCGTCCCTTGTGTGAGATGCTAATGGGATTAACAGTTGCTCCCTGCCTCTTGTAACTGGATAACACATTTTTAGAAAATGGACAGATGTTTTGATGCTTTTATGATATAAATATTAAAGTAAATATTAATATATTTTCTTGGTAATATTTTACAAATGCATTCAAATACTAGCTGTAGTAAATAAACAGGGAAAAACCTTTCTTTTGGAAATTCAGCATGGTTAAACACAACCGATGATAAGACAAAAAGACATGCTGTATGACAAAAGCTGTAATTCAGCAATACAATGAAACTGTTAAGCAGATCAATTGAGAATAAAATTTTTTGTGGTTTACAAAACTTTCTGTGTGCTAGTCATGATGTACTCCAACACATGCAGCATATGCCTGCTGCCTGATAGAAACTGTAGTGCCCATATTATCACTGGTTTTTGATTTACTCCCTCCCATTATAACCCTTCTGTCCGATATGACATATAGCCTATAATTTAGCCAGAACAATGGCAAGACACATGCAAAATCTTGTGTAAATTATTCCAGCTATTTCTGCATGATCAACAAACAAACAACAAAAAAACAGTTTTATTTATATAGATATCTGAGGCTAAATTGCTACCTGGGTGCTCTTTGTATTTTTTTCTCCATTTCTGAATGAGTGTTTCTTGAGTTTCCTCACACATCCCATGTATGTTACATTCATTGCCTAATCAAAAATGGCTTCATTTGAGTAAAATGGGTATATGTGTATGTGTGTGTGTGTTCCATATAAGACATAGGCAGCTCGATGTTTAAGCATACATTGTTATTCATTTTTATAATAACTGATTTTCAAATAAAATTATTTTGTAGTTTGTTTGATTAAATTACTGGATTTGAAAAGTAATTTCAGCCTTAAGTTGGCCAAGTATAATTTAGTGTGGTTGTTGGTTCCTGCCTTACACTATGTTACTACTTCCCAATAAATCTAAACTGGATGAACACGTCTTTTGAAGGATAATATGGGAATGTGACTTCATGAAAAACATAAGTGTGCACAGGTTTCCGTTCATGTTATCTTTAGAACCAGGGACTTTTTTCGCCTTAAATTGATCAGATTTCCCTGTTTTCAAAAAAATTTTCAAAAATATAATGGACTAAGGGACGGCACAGGGGCACAGTGGTAGCGCTGCTGCCTCGCAGTTAGGAGACCCGGGTTCGCTTCCCGGGTCCTCCCTGCGTGGACTTTGCTTGTTCTCCCCGTGTCTGCATGGGTTTCCTCCAGGTATTCCAGTTTCCTCCCACAGTTCAAATACATGCAGGTTAGGTGCATTGGTGATTCTAAATTGTCCCGTGTGTGTGTGTGTGCACCCTGCGGTGGGCTGGTGTCCTGCCTGGGATTTGTTTCCTGCCTTGTATCCTGTGTAGGCTGGGATTGGCTCCAGCAGACCCCTGTGACCCTGTAGTTAGGATATGGTGGGTTGGATTATGGATAGATAATGGACTAAATTACAATTAAAAATGATGTAGCATAACATCCTCAAGCTCTTTTAATCCAATTCAGAGATGTGGAGTTCAACAGTCTATCTGACCAACACGGAGCACAAGGTGGATACCACATCCACCTTGACTAACTTTATAGTTGAAAAAGAATTTTAACTTCCAGTAATTTACTATAATTTAATGCAAGGTCTTCTTATTTGAAAAACAGGTTTACTCTAAAAAGATAATAAGTGACAATGCTCAAATAATTAAAAATTACAATTACTCCTTGCATAAATGGATCATTCTCTAATAAAGAATAAACATAGTATTGTTTGAGTGTATGAGTATTAAACAAAGTTAATATTTAAGTAGCTAGAACTGTAGTGGACCTGTTTGTTGAACTGTCTCTCGGGTTGTGCTTTTGGATTCTTGGAAGAAAACCATGTCTTATCCAGCTCTCTCATTTAGAGCTCCCAAACAATTACACAATTAATCAATCAAAAATTACAGTCAATAAAGCATTTACCTAATTAACCATCATCAACATGCAGAAACATCTGCAACATGACTGGTGCTTTGCCAGCATTTCCCAGTGTTCAGCTTTCAGACAAGCTAATAAGAGTGACTCTGGATGAAGATCCACTAGGTACCATAAAATGTTAATTTTTACTTTGGTGTTTTCTCAACATGAATGGACGGCGTTTTAGATTTGCCCCCCTCCCGATGAAAGATTATCCAAGCTGCTTCTGCAAAGACTGCAATGTTAGATATAAAGTTTTGCTCTTGAAGAATATACCTGCTTCTATCCCCACAAGAGTTTCATTTTATTCAGGTACTATAAACTGTGACCATGAAAAGGTTATGAACCATTCTGTTTTGCAGTAACAAAAAGCCATAGATAAGATAGTGGCCTGTTGCTGGCTAGCCTACTTTGTAAAGTCTGGACTTTATAACTAGATTATTAGGTGAGTGTCTGTAGAATTTAATTGTAACAAATCTTTTCATTTGAGTTAATAACTCATTTGGTTTAGATTAGATGTCTTCTTTCTTTATTCCTGCCTTTACATTTAAAACAGCATTTCTTACATGATGTCAAGTTTCACATTTTATTGAAATTTTGCTTGCTTAGTGAAGTACAGTGTGGATAATGTTTACAGCTTTAGATGTTTACCAATTATTTTAGAAATTCCTTCACTCTTTGCAAGTTTTACTTTCTAACTAGTTTATGAAAATGATAAACTTCATGAATGGAATTCATGGAAATGCATATTTTTTGTTTTTTTGTTGAACAACAAATATCTGCTAACATAGACTCACTTTACTTTCCATAATAACATCTCTCTGTTTAAGCGCTGTCCAGATGAAACATCTCCCCATGTTCAACAGAGAATGCTCCCATGTTCTTGGCAAAAAAATGTAAATTTGAGAGTAAGATTTGGATTTTGGCCGATACGGTGGCGTAGTGGGAGCGCTGCTACATTGCAGTTAAGAGACCCGGGTTCGCTTCCCAGGTCCTCCCTGCATGGAGTTTGCATGTTCTCCCCGTGTCTGTTTGGGTTTCCTCCGTGTGCTCCGGTTACCTCCCAAAGTCCAAAGACATGCAGGTTAGGTGCATTGGTGATTCTAAATTGTCCTTGGTGTGTGTGTGTGTGCCCTGCAGTGGGCTAGCACCTTGCCCGGGATTTGTTCCTGCCTTGCACCCTGTGTTGGCTGGGATTTGCTCCAGCAGACATCCGTGACCCTGTAGTTAGGATATAGCGGGTTGGATAATGGATGGATGGATGGTGTTGCACCCAAGTGCATTCAAAGAAGAACTTTCTCTCTTCTGCACAATGAAATGGCATCTTTCTAATCTTCTAAATGTAAATTCCTGGCTATTTTGATAAAAAAGAGAAAAAAATACTATTTGAGAGCAAAAAATAAGTAGCAAATTCTTGAGTTTAGGTTGTTTCTACCTCAACTAAAATAAAGAATGAGGGAAAGTGCCATTTTTCAGCTAAACCTATACTTGGTACAATATTCTGAGGATGAAAAATACTTATGTCATAAGTATGTAGGTTATTTTAAATGAAAATAATAAAATGTTTTCAGAACATTATTTTTTTCACTGAATCTGATATCTTAACAATAATAATAATACAATATTTTATTTCTATAGCACCTTTCCCATGTTCAAAGCATGTAATAGTAATTCAGAAAGAACAACAGGTTATATATTACATTTGATACAAATATCCTCATAAAATGTTACTAAAGATAAATACAAAATATACAAAGCATTGAAACAGAATAAACAATAAACTAGAATAAAATAGAAAAATACGACTACTACAAGAAAACCTTGAACAAATAACATAATTTGTGGTACAAAAACAAATCACCCTGAACATCTGGACAAAGAGGGCAAACTAAAAGTGGGTCAGAATGTCAGGATAATGTCAGGATAATTGAAATGCCTTCCTGTACAAATAAGTTTTAAGTTTTTGGTTTTTTTTGAAAGAATGAGTAGAGTAAGCTGATCTAATTAATTTAGATAGCGCAGGATAGTTTGGAACACAACGAGATTGCCAGAATCGTTGGACATAAGTGAGTGAATGGGAGCATAGTAATGGACAAAGTTACTGATGTAATCTGGTGCAAGGCCATTTAAAGCTTTTTAGGTTATTAGAATAGAATTTTATACTCTATTCTGAAAGAAACAGCAAGCCCATTCAGGCAGAGCAGGATGGGTGTTATGTGTTTGTTGTTACAAATCTATCTAAGGAAACTGTCGTGTGGAAACGGTAGAGAAATCCTGATTTCAGAAATGGTTTCAGCACATCTAAATGTATAAAATACACTAATTTTTGCGGGTGTATTTTGGTGCTGACCAGTGTAAGTCATTCATTTATAGTTAACCCACAGATTATATCAAATTCTCAAGGAAATATTACTAGATAGGCCATGTCCATAATCCTTTTTGTCACTTCTCTTTGATTCATGGGTATGTTTTGGGAGTACACTAGTGTTTTGCTGTTTATTTCCATTCTCCTTAAACTTAAAATTTCTGCTGTGGGTTTTTTTTCCAAGATGACAGACATGTTCAGTGTTGTACACTTAAAAAAAGAATTAAAAAAGTAAAAACCCTGCTCATCAGTCTGTGAAAATCTGACCGAAGTTAGCTAAGTCCTATGACAATAAACTTGAACTTGAAAAACTTGTATTACTTTCCCATAAGTTAGATATAGGCATGTAAAGGTAAATCGTTTTACTGCATTTTATGCTTCGTTCCCGTTATATTGCTTTTTGATATTTAATATTTAATCAGTGGCTCTTGCACATGCAAGATCTGTGGGTCTCAATAATGTCTGGAGATGGGGGGCAATTGGAAGTTTACTTGGGTAGAAGGGTGCCCATTATATTACTGGTTTGCAATTTTTTGTTTACTTATATTTCCATAATTGAAAAAAAAACCTCAGCAGAGAATTTACATTTTGGAAAAACATTTTACATAAATTAATCAATGGTATAGCACCAATGATAATGATTGGTAAAGAATGTCTATCTTTAAGAGCAATACAATTAGACATTAAATACATGGAAATAATTTTTATTAATTCCTATCATTAAAATCTTATCTCTGTGTCTGCTTTAAAACCAAACATTAAATTCCACTCTGCTGTCTAGGTTTGCTATAATGTATATGGTAAAAATTGTGTTTATAATATTTTTCTCACACTCCAAAGACAGGCGATGATGATTTAAATCTGCCCAGTCTGACTGAATTATTTGTGTGGGTGTAATGATGCCCTGCAAAGTATTTAGTCGGTTCAGTCTCAAGTGTTCCTTTCACCAATGGATTAAGAGGGTTCAGAAAATCAATGAGTGAAAATGGAAAATGAATGAATGAATAACTGAATGAAAGACAGTTAGTTTTAAATCTATTAAGCAGCATTCTTGTTCCACCTCTGCAATATCCAAAGTGAAACCTGCAGGCTGTTTTGGGGATTTCCTAAGATTTGAAGGCAGGGCTTTGGCATTTTGCTCTATCTGCTTTGAACTACAGAAACAATGCAGAAAATCTAAAAATCCTCATTTGGTATAGTGTGATAAGGTTAATATAATTTTATGCATTGAACAGAATTTAATATCTGCTGCTTTTACTACTGACGGCAATATTTAAATTGTATACTCCAAGGCAAAAAATATACCTTAACATGCTGCATCAAGGTGACAGCTTTCTGCCCTATGGAAAAGTAAAACTTTCAGGGTAGATACGTATGTGTGGAGAATAGGTGTTAGCTTTGATATTATAAGCCTTCAATATTAAAGGGTAATTGCCTTGAGGACAGTGTGGACAATATCAGCCTGCATAAGAGTGGAAAGCATAAAGTTGGAAGGCATTCAGGGAGCTTATTAGAAGTTCTCCTTTGTAGATTTTCAAAAAGGGTCATATCAAAACCCTGAAGGAAGTACTGTTGTGGATGCACCAATACAGAAGTTGCTGGATATAGTTTTTCAAGTATATTTGAGTAGGGAATTCTGCAGATGGTGGCCAGCATTAGAGACAATTTCTGTATACCAGCAGGGTTATACTTACAAGGTTCATGGAGCAAAATATGATTAGTCATGTGAGCAAAGAAGCATGTTTCAGTGGAGCATATGCAGGGTCCAGAAACCTTACAAGAGGAAAGAACGGTACCACCCCTCACTTGGATGTGATAAAACAGTTTTATTGAAAAGGTAGCTTTTTTCAGTTTACCAAAGTTTAGTATTTGGTGCTTGATGATAATTCAGTATATACAGGTGCATCTCAATAAATTAGAATATGATCGAAAAGTTAATTTATTTCAGTAATTCAATTCAAAAAGTGAAACTCATATATTATATAGATTCATTACACACAGATTGATATATTTCAAGCGTTTATTTCTTTTCATTTTGCTGAATATGGCCTACAGGTAATGAAAACTCAAAATTCAGTATTTCAGAAAATTGAATATTACATAAGACCAATAAAAAAAAAAGATACAGAAATGATGGCCTACTGAAAAGTCCATATACACACTCAATACTTGGTCGGGATCCATTTGCACAAATTACTGCATCAATGTGGCATGGCATGGAGGCGATCCTCTCAAGGCTGTGCTTATCCTTGTTGCTTGTGCACCTTTTTCTGCCACATTTTTTCCTTCCTTTCAATTTTCCATTAATATGCTTGGATACAGCACTCTGTGAACAGCCAGCTTCTTTAACCATGACCTTCTGTGGCTTACCTCCTTGTGGAGGGTGTCAATGGCTGTCTTCTGGACAATTGTCAAGTCAGCAGTCTTCCCCATGATTGTGTGGCCTACTGAACCAGACTGAGAGACCATTTAAAGGCTCAGGAGACCTTTGCAGATGTTTGGGGGTTAATTAGCTGAGTGGAGTCTACAATATTGAACTTTTTCACAATATTCTAATTTTCTGAGATACAGAACTTTGGGTTTTCATTAGGTATAAGCCATAATCAACAAAATGAAAAGAAATAAATGCTTGAAATATATCACTCTATGTGTAATGAATCTATATAATATATGATTTTCACTTTTTGAATTGAACTACTTAAATAATTTAACTTTACAATGATATTCTTTTATTGAGATGCACCTGCATTTTCCATTATATGTACATTACATTATATGATACCTGTGTAGAATGGCAAATGATGAAGCAGGGCAAAATCCAACTGCTTGGGATGCCAACCAAGCAAAGCAAACTTCCAACAAAAAGAAAAATGTTAAATAAAACACTTGCACTCTCTTGCTAAGACAGTTTCCTCAGGGTAATATATAGGACAAACTCTTTCTGTCTCACACTCTATAGCTGTCAGGTCCGGAATGAAACACCACCTTCCTGAGCAACTTCCTTTTACACTCAGTGGACTGGAAGGGATGGGGCTTTCTTGCCGTCAAGTGGAGGTTTCTCGAGGAAGTGAGAGAAAAGGCTGTTAATTGCAACGTCCCCTGTTATCTCAGGGTGACACCACATACCTTAGGTGAGCCTGGAAATTGACCATCTGGTTCTCATACAAAAACTTCTCCCCTTAAAAGTCATGTACCTCTGTGGATCCCCAATTATCCATACTCAAGGAATCTCACTGAAATAAAACTTACCAAATCATTTACCTTCCAAAATTCTTCACTGTTGCCTAATTTAAAAAATTATTTTGGAAAAGTTATTTTCATATTTTTCCCCTCACTGGATAAGCCACCATAACTCAAAGTCCTTGGAAAGAAACACTGTTGTCAAAGCTTCAGAGTTACATTTGTATATTGTCTGCAAAGAGTTAGAAGAGAGCTATACAAGTACTACTAGATCAGAAAATGAAGGTCATATTTGAAGTTGGAAAAAATCAAATACTCAGTCAGAGGATCCGTACAGACTTTTTTCAAAACATGGCAGGATCTAATCAGTAATATTTTAAAATAAGTTCAAAAGGCACAGAGAATTTATTAACTTAGGTATGTCTCCAAGCCTTAAATTTAACGCCGTTTGGCTTGCTCTCTCTCTCAGGGGTGGGGATCGATCTGTTCTTAATTTTTCTCTTTGTAAAAACTTGATTGCTTTGTATGGATTGTAATAAAATTAATAAAAAAAAAAAAAAAAAAAAAAAAAAAAAAAGAAAATGAAGGTCACTGGGTCAGTGGACTACGAGCCTAATGAGAAAAAACAAAGTTTAAATGTGCTAAGGTCAAACACCTAGAAGGCCAAAGAAAAAAGTGTGTAACCTAGGCAAAAAACAAAACTAATTTCATATTCAAAACAGAGGGCAATGTTCTGACTCCTTATTAAGATTTTGAACTAGCTAAATCCTAATTTTTGAGTTTGTCCAGAGACTTGGACACAAGTAGGATGATGCCATATTGTGCAGGTGAAAAATAAAAAAAAAATCACATGATCTCTGAGTCACATGACCAGCAATGGGCATAGTGGCTGTTAACAATTTGGCCACAGCCATGCAAAACCACACAAAACAGCACACAACATGGATTATTTAGCAAAATAGAAGATTCACAAAATATATATTTTTGCCTTCACTATCTGCTTTGAACTAAGGAAATAATGATGATCTAAGAATCTTACTTTGATATAGTGTGCCATACACTTCACCTCTCTGCCATCATTTTACCTCATCAATGAATAATACTATTGATAATCTCAGATAAGTCACAGAAATAAAAAATGAAAGAATCAAGTGCATAAGAAACTAATGATGAGGCTTCAGCCTAACTTGTAGTTATGCTCATAAGTTTACATACCCTGGAAGAATTTGTAGGGTGTGTACCATACCTTAAAGAAAAGATGACTGATCAGACAAAAGACATTTCATTTACGTTTTATGGAATCCAAATTAAACTTTAAGGCATCACAGAACAGCACAACCATTAAACAAGACATAGTTATAAGGAAAATGAGATGGTCCCTGTTCAAAAGTTTGTATACCCTTAGTTCTTCCTACTGTTTATTGCACCCTTTAGCATCAATGATGGCATGCAGTCTTTTGTGATAGTTATGGACGAGGCCCTTGATTTTTTCAGGTGGTACAGCTGCCCATTCTTCTTGGCGAAAAGCCTCAAGGTCCCGTAAATTCTTGGGATGCATTGCATGAACTGCACATTTGAGATCTCCTCAAAGTGACTCAATGAAACCGAAGTCAAGAGACTGTGATGGCCGCTTCAGCACCTTCACTTTTTTTCTGCTGTAGCCAAACAAACAAGGGTCAGCCTGAACTTGCTTCTTTGGATCATCTTCATGTTGGAAGATCCAAGCGCATCCCGTGCTCAGCTTCCAGACTGATGAATGCAAGTTGTCCTCCAATATTTTCTGGTAACATGCTGCATTCATCTTGCCATCAATTTTCACTACCTGTGCAGTTACCTGTGCCACTGTAGTTCTCATCATCCTCTCCAAACATAGTGTTTATGGTTGTGACCATAAAGTTCGATTTTGGTCTCATCACTCCAAAGGACTTTGTTCCAGAACTTTTGAGGCTTGTCTAGATACTGTTTGGCATATTGTAAGTGGTCTGTTTTGTGGTATTGGCACAATAAAGGCCTTTATCCTTGCAACTTGACTGTGTAGCCCATTTTCATTCAAGCACTTCCTTATTGTGCATCTTGAAACAGCAATACCATTTGTTTGTAGAGAAGCCTGTATTTTAGCTGAAGTAGCTTGTGGGTTTTTTCTTGGTAGCTCAACAAATGATCCTGGCAGAAATCTCGCTTGGTCTACCTGACCGTGGCTTGGTAACAACAGAACCCTAACGTGCTCAGGGCCGGATTTTCCTATAGGCTAACTAGGCTTCAGCCTAGGGCCTCAAGATCAAGAGGGGCCTACATTCAAATTGTTAGCAATCTGAACAAACTTAAAAATGGGAGGTGAAAGGGCCTCATAAGTGGAATAGCCTAGGGCCTCTTTTCATCTAAATCCGGCACTGAACGGGCTACTTTTTTTTTTTTTTTAATTCAGAGTCTGAACACTACTGACAGGCATTTTCAGATCTCCAGATATCTTTTTATATCCTTTTACTGATTGATACAAATCAAGAACCTTTTCTCGCATGTCTTTTGAAAGTTCTTTTTCCTTTCCCCATGGCTTGGTATCTATCAAAGTCAGTACATCTCTGCATGAATTTAAATTGACTATTTATACACAGACACTGATTACAATCAGAGATGTTACATTTGTGGACTCTCTCTCTTAATTACACTTAATTTGAACCTGTGTGTGTCAACTTGTGTGTATGTTGTCAGCCCCAACATTCGAGAGTATGTAAACTTTTAATCACGCCCATTTGGGGGATTTCAGTTAACATTATCTTTTAAAAAGAGCACTCACAATTGTGTGATAATAAATTGCCTTGCCTGACCACACTCCCTGATTAAAAGTAAAGCTTTCAGCAAGATTACTTATATTTTCCAAACAAATTCTACCAGTGTATGTAAACTTATGAGCACAACTGTATTTTTAAATTCCTGTTTATCCAATTTGTCAAAATGCTGAGTTGAGTTGAGATTGCCATTTCTTCAATTTTGAAAAATCTACCAGAATTTGGAAAGACATCTTTAAATTTAAAATACATAAGTTAATACAAAATGAAGATTTATATTTAAAAGTCTATCTCTCATCATGATAACATTTCAGTTCATGTCTTAGAAAATGTGAAATCCAAACAGCATTTGTGTCACCTTTAAAAAATTTCCTTCTTAAAACAGCATTTCAAGCGAAAATGTAATTATTAGTTTTGATATGTGTTTGATCATAAAAAACAATGTACCTTAATAGGAACAATAAAATCTATGCCAACCATTGTACATTTTGGAGTATTTGTTGTTGTGTCACTTTAGCATTAAACAGGGGTTTGTCTAAATGCTGAATTAATCATAAAATTCAATAAAAATCTCTTTTTTTATGCTATAAGACACTACAATACTGCTCATAATTCAGTAGATACGATGGATTTTCCAAAAGAATTTTTTGAAAATTACTATTTTTTATTTTACTTTTGATTGGACACAATGATTTATTTTTATTTCTGAAGAGGAAAAAGTGAAAGTTCAAATTGTATCACTCTGCATGGCACTTGACATCCTGCTTTGAATCAATGCTGCTTGAATACCCTTGTGTTTCTCAGTATGATATCCTTTGGCAGTGTTGATGAAAATTGTCTGAGCCATGAATTTAACCCAATCACAATAATCTAATTGTGGATTTAAGGACCCAAGCTAGCAGGCTGAAAACGCCTTGAATTCTGCCAGTACTCCAAAGAAAGGCTATCTCTGCTTTATGATTGCCATTTAATAATTGGACACATCAGTGTAGAGCTGCCAAGTGCTGTCTAGTTTGAGGAGTGTGATCTAAGGCTTCAGAGACTGGGTCTTCTGACCTTATGTACAGCTGGGGTTTTACTCAAAACTGAGACATGTACAGTGCAGCAGGCAATATACACATATACCACCTAAGGATTTAGCAGTTTAGAGGTTTAATAGCTTATTCAAAAACTGACATGTACACTGTCCCAGCATTTCAAGTTACTGTATAAATGGCAACAAAATTTTAAAGTTACGGTGCAAATATGATTCACAGGATGAATAGACACATCTAAATAATTTAAATAATATAGTTACTACTAAAATAAACTGTAAACGTTACAACAATATAAAATGATTAGTTCTTAAAATACATATGATATCTGTGTTCAAAACAGCAAAGCAAGGCCGACACTGCTGCTTTTCTTAGGCTTTGTGTCTATGTACGTGTGTGCACATAATGGCATCCAACCTTGAAACATAAATTTATAATGCCTGTCCACATACTGTATAATCCATCCTGACCAGGCAAAGACAGATAAGCTATGTGAACATTTCACATATGCCTGGTTGTGCCTGTATATGTCTGGCAGTTCACAGGACTGCACCAATGATTAGATTAAAAAAAAAAAAGTTTAGCCAGTCTGAAATTTCTGAATAATTTTGTACTGCAGCTGTCATAATCACTAAGGAATGAACAGTGAAATATTAAAGGGTAAGAAAATATCTAGGAAACAGAGAGAGAGAGAGTGAGAGAGAGATCACAAAGGAGCTCACAATGTCAAAAAGCATAAAAAAGCAGCTGAAACAAGTATCAAAAATGAGAACTCTAAACCAAAATCATAGTCAAAATATATTCAGCAAAAGGTCTTCAAATTAACTAGGACTTGTTTCCCCTAATTATCACTAATGTGTGTAGATTGTCTTTTGTAAACTGACCCAGTGAGTGCAATGCTCTGTCTTTTTATATGGATAGGGAGTAATAACTCAATATATCATGTCACCCCCACATCATGTGAATGGCAATGGGATAGCAACTGTAAACAACATGGCCATGTAGACACAAGCATAAAATGGTGTTGATTGTCCAAATTGCAGTGATGTCACTGTAATAGTGATAAAAAAATAATGAAGAATTAGAAAAACTCAAGCAACACGTTCAAAAATGAAATAAAATTGTTTCTAGGACTCCCAAAACGAGTATATAATTAAACATACTGTAACTTTCTTGTGTTAGTTAATGGAAGTTGTATCTAATTTAAAAGATGTATATCTTTCAGTAATTCTGAAGGTCACCCATGTGTATTTGTGCTTTTCATTTTCAAACAGTTACATCTGATAGACAAGCAGGGATCACAGGGTAAATGCAGCAGTCTTGCAACCCTGCATAGGTAGTGCAAAGCGTAGCGCAGCTGCCTTACAGCCAAGGAGGTCATAGGTTTGAGTTCCAGGTACTCTCTTTGTGCAGTGCTTTGAGTAGTGAGCTGTTATTTTTATTATCTTATATATAAATGTCTACGCGTGGAAGAGTGTGTGTCTGTTCGGCCCGGAGGTGAGAGGTGGAGTCGGGCTAAGGGCTCCACCTTTGAGGATTCGCAAGCGAGGCCAGCCGTTGGCAAAACGAAACACCCGAAGTGAGAGTCACTCACTTTTCCACTGTTACAGAAGCATGGCGAGCACATCACCAAAATGAAACCTCCGAAGAATGCACAAATGATGCAAGTACATCGGCAAAACGAAATCTCCTAGGAGAGAGATGCCCAGAGTAGTTCCTTTCAATTACCTGACATCTCTATATTTCAATTTTTTTTTTCTGACGATTTCAGCACGGGCTTACACAGCTACTGATATAATAAAAACATACATTTTATTTGAGTCTGTAACAGTCGGTGTTTACTTTAAAAAAAGACTCCTTTTTCAACCTTAGATTTGATGTCCTTGACTCATTTTATTTAAAGATCATGTTAAGAAATTAATTTTTATCTAGCATTCTATGCTCTCCACCCAACACATTTACATTACATTGGTGGACTCAGGAGCAATACAAGTATGGAAACTGTCTTAAAACAACAGTAACATCACTTTGCAAGCATTGTTTCCAAATTCCCAAAATCTGATCCCATCAGACTAATAATTTACATCATCATCAACCATGAATATCTCCATCAATGCCTTCATACTTATCCAACAGCCAAAAATACCATTCTATTTCCCTCAAAATACCTAATCGAATTGACCCAATAATTCTAATTTCTTTTCACAACAAAAAAATAGCTGGGTAAGTGGCTCCTTTCCAAAAACCAACTAGTGTGTCAAACAAACTATCTGCTCCGACGGCCTTAGAAATCATTTAGAAGAGGGAGAGACCCACATGGAAGGAACACCAACTTTGGAAAATAAAGTTTTTTTTTTTTTTTGAAAACAAAGATTATGTTTCTGTCAATTTGGAAACTGACAGTGATACTGAAAAAGAGGAATGGGTTAACTCTCAGATACGTGGAGAAATATGGATGTCAAAAATGATGATGTTGAATAGTAGTTTTGACCAAGAAAGGAGCCACACTACCGTGTAGCCAATAAGATAAAGATGCAAGCAGGGCCAATGTGAATGGTAGTTACTTCAATGCAAGACATCAACTCTTCTTTTGAACTTTTTATTCCAGACACTATCCAGACCTCCCACCTCAGCTGATGAATACAAAGAACAGGCCTGTCAATTCAAGTAAGTTTCTAATTACAGCCAACATTCCTGGTGTCTTAAATCCTGAAAAAAGGGAAAAATGTGGTACCCATAAGCACACTGCATAGGGACCAGAGAATCTGTGGTAGGAAGCATCAAAAACTGGAAATCACGGGTTAATCAAATTATTAGTCTAGGATTGGCTCAATTGTGGCTTTAAGCGATATTCCTGTTCCCCAGGAGCTGCAGGACATGCGTTCAAGAACAAACTGCACATTCAGTAACAATATATAAGAGTAAAGTAACAAGAAAATCTGAGAATTATATGTCATACAGTTAGAATTGCCTTTTCTACAGACAATACCCACCGAAACCTCCTAAACTAAATGATTTTAAGCTAATTTTTAAAAATATTTACAAGTTAAAAAGCACAATATTAAATGCAACAAAAAAATTAAATGTTTTGTAGCCAGCATCAACTAAAAAAAATACTGTGTTAATATTTCTGGTAACAAAATAACACTGGGATATGGTCATTGGATGGACTACGTGGACATAGGATGGCAAATCTAGACAGCCAAGTAGAAAACCTCAGGGTTATTAACTATCGATTATTGAGCCATAGCTCAGATTGGATTCAGCAGAATTGTACCCACTTAATATAGGTATTTGAATTAATTTATTTAAAATATGATAATTGTTCCATTATTTTGTGGAAAATGTATGTAGAAATTTAATAAACTTAAAAATATACAATCACAATACTTATATCTGAGGTATGAGAACAATATAATGGAAAGCACAAAAAATCGTAATACATTATATTTGTAAATGAAAAATCATGTATTTAGCATACATATTTCTTTTTTAGATTTTGTATTTCTTTTGTTTTCATATTTTTAATATTAACATTTGTATAAATGATTAGAAGAGCCAAAACTGACCAAAAATTATTTCATTCAGTATGCCCTGTTACAGGGTGTAAAAAGTAAAAAAGGTGAATCTTGCCTAATTTTATCATCTACTGTGTATCACTCAGTTTCAGGGACTAATACTGAAGCAAGTGTGAGGGACCTTTAAAGTTAATTAGCTTTTTCATTTTGTGAAGTGCTTGTACTGTATGTGTTGTGAATGTGAGTTTTTGTGCTCTATAGTGGACTGATAATGTAATAGTTGTATTGAAATCCCAGCAAGTTTTACAAGCTGCCATAATTGCAAAATGAAATCACGGTGACACTGAATATATGGTGGTGCCTCACAAATCCAGTGTTCTGGTAGTTCCCAATGTTGCATGTCCCTCTCTTTCATGTCTTTCCCTGTACTCTGGTTTTATTTGCACATCTGAACACATGCAGGTTTGCCTAATTATTCTGTTATGAGTAAGTGTGAGTGCTTTGTGAATGCACCCTGCAATGGATTGTTGCTCCATGGAGGGTTGGTTCCTTTCTTTTTCCCAAGGTGCTCTAAATTATTCTGAATTAAGAATGTTATATTGAGTGGCTTTAGTTTAACCATACTGAGGTCTTAGCTTGTATTGGTAAAACATGTAATATAATTCTAAAAGAGAAATTGCAGATTCATTTTATTTTCGTTCAGACTTGATTATCATAGGTAAAAGTTTAGTCAGGTAAAAAGGCACACTGGTATGAAAAAGGAAGTGCACCTTTTATCAGTTTTATAGGTTTGCATATGAGTGAATAACTGACTGTCCCCTAATCCTCACCAAGTCCTAAAATACAAAGCTAGGTTTAGAGACAAACAACACTTGAAAGATTTTACTTCATCACTATTCATTCACGAAAAAAGAAACCCAGTAATGTCAATGACAAGGCAGGATCTAAACCTGGTTAGCACACCACTGATTCACACAGGACCATTTTTTTCTTTCTGATGTTCTTAATTAGTTTTGTGCTAATTTAGTTTTTAGCCTATGAGAGAGTGGCATCAATAGTAACCGCTAAAACAAGCAGCACTTTGCCAATAAAGGCTTGAGTAAGTGTCTATAAGAACATGAAGAAAACAGATGAGAATGAGATAATTTAGCCTATTCACACCCTTCCAGCATTGTGCATGTTAATGTATGACTCAATTTTCAAGATGTAATCCAATAACAATAAGAATGCAGGAGAAAGAAAGAAAGAAAGAAAGAAAGAAAGAAAAAACTACAAGCTATATGGACAAATGACCAGCAGGTCTTTCATCCTCTAGACTGTACTGAGCTGAACCTTTACTTTTTACGAAAAAAAAATGCCTGGTCTTTCTTGGGTTTACACCAACATGATACAAACTAAATGAAAATACAGGATCTGTAGTATAACAGTTTTAGCAGCTGTGACATGAATTATTTGAATAGTTTGATATGCTTCTAAAGCCGCATTGCTATACCCATTAGGCAGCATTTTGCAACTTTTCCTTTTCTTCACGTATTTATTTTTGTATGCAATTCTGAGACTTTGAGGGTTGTACTGCCAGACAAAACATCTTTTGGCTTTTATTCTGCATATGCAACATTTTCTTCCCTCCTCCATGTCTTATCTTCAAAGGCATACAATTTACCCTAAAGGTGGAAACATAGCAAGCTATCTTCAGTTCAGTCTTTTAAAATGTTCTCTTCTGCCCTGCCACTAGTGTGTCATTTTTATTATATTAGTTGGCAAACACATAAATGTTTAATGAGTCATTTAGATTAGGTTAAAACGATGCAGATGTTCTTCACGAGCAATGCAATTCATGTCAGGAAAAATCATTCATACAATCCATTTCAGGATGCACAACTGGGGAGTTTATACACTATCTTGTCTTTTAGAAAGGACTGCTAACATGCACAGAGCTTTGTGGAGAATTATTAATATTTTGCTCTCGTTTCGTTTGAACTATTTCTTAAAACTGTCATTTTTTTTCCTGGCGAATACACAGAGGTGCAAATGACACTGAGCTAGCCAGCTGCTCCTCTGTGGATTAACTTACTGCAGTAACAGTGCAGTACAGTATGTGTGCTGGTGCATTCTAATTGACTGCTATTAGAAACAATTAACAGGAAAAAATCTACATAAGAAACAAAAATCAAGAGAGTGTGCTAAAAGCTAAAAAAACAATACACCCCTATACAGAGTTCTTAGAAGTGTAAAAACACACTCCTGACTAGTATTGATTTGACAGACTGAAAACGTAAACAAGCCATTTAATTAAACAGAAAAAGAAGAACAAGAAGAAAACTTTAATCAATCAATGACTTAATTACTAAATTAAATGCAAGAACTGGCCTCTGATTATGGGAAGAAGGGCAGCCATATCGGACATCTAGCACAAGGCTGCCAGATCATAGCCTAGTGGTAACTAATATCTGGTGCTCGTTGGGCCTACTTATTTTGGACACTTTGCTTCTCTTCTTGTTTACAGTAGAGAAAATTCATTTGGATGGTCAGACTTGAGGATTAAACCATTTCTATTCAATACATGTAATTATAAGTGAAAGTAACATAATGATTAAAATTTCAGACCCACAGATTCAGGCTACTGGGTACAACTTTTAGCCTATGTGGAATTTGGACGTATTTCTCTTGTGTGTATGGGTTTTTTTTCCTAAGGACGAGCAGATTAGGTTAATTGGAGACTGTAAAGAGGCTTGGTGTAAACAAGCATAGGTAGGTGTTTGAGTGTTCTCCTAGATGATGAACTGAATTCTGTCTTGTGTCCATTACTGCCAGGCTGTGATCACCTAGAATTTGAAAACACAGATTCAGCTAATGCATATCTGGCAGAAATTACCTCAAAATAAAAAGTGTGTGAAATAAAAAGCTGTCATATTGGTGACCCTGCAGAAAATAAATATAAACATTTTAGATTACAGAGGAATTTTTGTTGTCCTTGCTGTTTTACAGAGGATTTAATTCAATTTAGTTCAATTCAACCCTTAATTGTCAATGTACATGCAGTGAAATTTGAGAGATGCTACTCATGATCAATGCAAATTCAAACTCACAGCCACAACAACAGCAGTAAACACAAACAAATTTAGATATAAAGTGTAATTTATAGTCCTATACAGAATTTAGAATGTATAATGACAGTGGACATAAGAATTTAACTTGCATATAGCCCTTGGAAAAAAAAATGTTTTTAAATCTACCTGTAACACTTAACAAAATGCAGCAATTCAAATAATTAATGATAATTAATCTCTTAAGTCAATGAGAACTGAAAATGTTCTCTAGTGAGAGCAATGGACAGCCAATAATATTCTGTGCTGCATATATAACTCTCTGAAGAGCCTCACTCTCTGCTACTGAGTAGCCTTAGACACCACACCACACAAATATGCAGTATGCAAATCACACTCTCAATGGAAGAACAGTAGAACGATACCATCAGTTTCTCCCCAAGCTGTTTTTTTTTGAGTACTCTCAGAAAGTGTAGCCATCTTAAGTACTGTGGTGGTTTAGCTAGTCCCAGAGAGGTTCTCTGTAATCTGGGTTCAGATAAGTAGAGATAAGTACAATTGAAGATTAAATACATCTAATTGTAAAATTGGTTGCAGTGAAAATCAACAATTGCGATCGTAAAGGAAAGGGATTTGCGACCAGGGCATGAGATTTTGGCAGTGTGCTGACTTTGACACTTAAGACATTTCTAATTATATACAATTGTGGTAAAAAAATTAGGCAAAAGGCAGAAAAGTGTTTGGGGATGGCCACCCCGTATACTGAAAATCACCAAAAGAAAAGAAATACGTCTTTACATAAGCAGAGTTCACAACTGAACTGACTAGCAGGTTGACTTTGCTGTATATATATTGTGGATAGGAAGAAGAAGTGGAGTCAGAGCAGCCGGAACAGGAACTGGCAGGAAGGTGGATTTTGGGTACCGGAAATGACATCATCAGGGTTTGCCAAAAGTGATGTCACTGAGAGGCAGGACCTTTGGCTGAACTGCAGAGGAACAAGAAGAGAGAGGATCAGGTGAGAGCGCCAACCCCCAATCTGGCTCACAAATAACACTATTTGAGTCTGTAAACTGTCCCCCACTCGCATGTGTGTGACATAGTATAAGTGCATATAAAAAGTATTCATTCCCTTGGATGCTGCTGTTTTATAAAATTGAATCACAATGGATATATTTTGGCTTTTTTGACATTGATTAACCGAAAAAGAGTCTTTAATGTCAAAGTAAAAACAAAGTGATCTTAACGAATTACAACTATTAAACACAAAATAAGTATTCATCCTCTTTAAGTCAATATTTAGTAAAAGTACCTTTGGTAGCCTTGACAACCTTGAGTTTGTGGAGGTAGGTCTCTCTCTATCAGCAATTCTGGAGAGTCATTTTTCACTCTTCTTTTAAAAATTGTTCAGGCACTGTCAGGTTCCAGGGGGATTGTGACTGAACGGCCTTTTTCAAGTCCATCCACAAACTCTTAATTAGCCTAAAATCTGAACTCCAAATTGGCCACTCCGGGACATTAACATTGTTGTTTTTTAAACATTCTTGAGTAGAATTGGCCATATGCCATGTTGCTGTAAAACAAATCTTCTCCCAATGTTCAAGTTTCCATCAGACTATGTTAGGTTTTCTTCCAGGATTTACATGTATTTTGCTGCATTCATTTTACTCTCACAATCCTTCCAGAGCCTGTTGCAGAGAAGTATCCCCAAAGTATGAAGCTGCCATCACTACACTTCACATGGGTGCGATGTGTTTTTGATAATATGAGTGTTATGTAGCATTTATTGTGATGGCCAAAAATCTTAATTTTAGTCTCATTAGACCATAGAACCTTCTCCTAGCCAACTTCAATCTCTAATGTGCATGTTTTTTTTTTTAAAAAAAGTGTCTTTTTCTTTGCCAGTCTACAATAAAGTTGCAACTGGTGAAGCATCTGGATAAGAATTGTTGTTAATGCAGTGACTCCAATCTCAGCTACTGTAGCTTGTTATGCCATCAGTGTCATTATAGGTCTATTGGTGACCTAGCTCACTAGTCTTCTTCTTCTTGCATGGTCACTCAGCTTTTGTGGGTGGCCTGCTCTAGGCAGATTTAAAGCTGTGCCATACTCTTTCCATTTATTAATGATTAATTTAACCACACTTCAGGAGAAATTTACTTGGACTTGGGACTTGGATATTTTCTTGTCACCATCCCATGACTTTACTTTTCAATCAACTTTTCACTGAGTTGTTTGGAGTGTTCTTTTTATCTTCATTGCATAGATTAGGCCACCATACTGACTTACTACAAGCTCGACCTCCCTTAGGTGCATTTATACTATAAGCAATTGAAACCCCTTGACTACAGACATGTGATCTTCATTTAACTAATTTTGACATTTCTAAAACAAATTTGCTGCACCAGTGTTGACTTAGATTTGTCATATGAAACAGGATGAATACTTATGTGATCAATTATTTTGTGTTTTAAACTTGTAATTAAGGTTGGCACAGTGGTGCAATGGTAGTGCTGCTGCCTCATAGTAAGGAGACCAGGGCTTGTGTCTTTCATGTGTGGTGTTTTCAGATTCTCTCTTTGCCTGCATAGGTTTCCTCCAGGTGCTTTGGTTTCCTCCCATAGTCAAAAGACATGAAGGTCAGGTAGATTGGCATCGATAAATTGGTGTGTGTATGTCGGTGATGTATGTGGGGGTAACATCACCCTGGACTGGCACCTTCTCCAGGTGTTGTTCCTGCCTTGTGTCATATGTCTCCTGGGTTAGACTCCAGCCCCTTCACGACTATGCCAGTTCCAGCTCTGTTGCTGACCTCGTGGATCTCTACAACCAGTCTCTGAGCAGTGTCTTGGATTTTCACGCCCCTTTAACATCTAGGTCCATCTCATTTCCGTGCTCAGCACCATGGTACATCTGCGAGCTGCGAAAAATGAAGGCGGCTGGGTGTGTCCTTAAGCGGCAGCTCAAGGCCTCTGGGCTGACTGCCCATAAACAGGCTTACAGGGAACACAAGAGGGCGTATGAAGAAGCTTTGAAGGTTGCACGGTCCAGGTTCTATTCTACCATCATTAGAAATAGCTCCAGGGATCCAAAAAAACTTTTTTCAACTATAAATCATCTTCTTAAACCTCCTTCATGTGCTCATTCCGTACACCTACTCTACTGTTCCTCTGCCAACATCTACACTGACTATTTGTTTGGAGGAAATAGAGGAATGGATGAGTCTCAACTTCCTTCAGCTGAACAGATCAAAAACAGAAGACATTTTAGTTGCCACACCACACCATCTTCATTCTTCTACCATCACCAGTATCACTTTTTCTGGTCAAAACATTCCTCTTTCTACATTTGTTACCAATTTGGGTGTTAAAATGGACTCTCAACTCACTTTTGACACCCACATTAAACATCTTTGTAAGTCATCTTTTTACCATCTCAGGAACATTGCTAAACTTCGTCCAACACTTACCCTGGCAGATGCAGAGAGGCTTGTCCATGCCTTTGTCTCGTCCAGGCTGGATTACTGTAATGCACTCCTCATTGGGATTCCTGGCAAGAGTATCCAGAGACTCTAGTATATTCAGAACAGCGCTGCCAGGATCCTGATGAGGGTGCGAAAGCATAGCCACATCACTCCTATCTTGAAAACCCTTCACTGGCTCCATGTACCACTTAGAATAGAGTACAAGGTTTCCCTTCTTACCCATCAGTGCATCTATGGTTCTGCTCTCCTGTATTTACAGCAACTCCTTATCCCTCATACTTCCTCACACACCCTCCGCTCTGTGCATACTAACATTCTTCAAGTTCCCAAAACTAAGCTTAGCAGTATGGGTGATAGGGCCTTTTCTTCAGTGGCGTCGAGGTGGAATTCTCTCCCTGATTACCTGAGCGCCCCACAGTCGACTGATGCTTTTAAACGAAACCTAAAAACTTATCTTTTTAGAAAGGCATTTTGTTAAATTATTTCTGTAGATTATCTTGTTTGTTAATTTTATTCTTATTTTGTAGCACTTTGAGATTGTTATATATAAAGCGCAATATAAATACAATTTATTATTAATATTATTATTATTATTATTATTATTATTATTATTATTATTATTATTA
>JANRMT010062808.1:10960353-11070217 GCA_026402145.1 Polypterus bichir lapradei
ATTATTATTATTATTATTATTATTATTATTATTATTATTATTATTATGCCCAGGATTAATTGGCTTAGAAAATCACATGACATATTTGTAATTAATTTAGACCACTGTGCAGAGATCTGTTTTCACTTTGACATTAAATTTTTTTTTTCTGTAAATCATTATCAAAAATTAAAACTACCATAAAATGTATTAATAATACAGTATATATGCACCCCAAAACACGAAGCTGAGTCTCAATACTTTAGCGAAACCATCTTTATTCAACTTGAAACAGGAACAGCATGGTTATTTATAGCAGTGGGAGCTACCACTCTCCTATACACAGACACAGCAAACGGGCAAAGTCGGGGCCAGGTCAGTGCCCAAGTTATACTGGTCCCTAAATTTTTAATGTTCCTTGCATCACCCAGCTGCGACAGGAACGTGTAGCATGATCTCGATTGGTTCATAGTTGTTTCTGCAGTGCTATGCTGCTTGCACTGCGAACCTGTGGTTGCCACAGCGACAAGGACAAGCAGTCCTCCACTGGCTTGGCAGACGGACTTCAGCGTGCCGTCCGGTTGGAGTAGGGAGTCCAAAAAGAGTTCAGAAACTTCACAATATATAGTTGTCTGAGCTGCTGAATTCCAAAAAAGACATGTAGGAGATGACTGAACAGACAGAACGTATATTTTGGCACTTGCGGAACAGCACTCAACCTTTAGTCATAGCTTAATTCAAATTCACAGCAAAGAAGGCAACTTCCTAGCTGTCTCTGTTACAGCAACTCTAGTTCTTGAGTTCAAAAGAACTCATGCATATCTTCCTTGAGAGGATTCAACAATAGAGAGAGAGACAGGTGCAGTAGGTTGCGACTGGGTGAGAGGCAGTCTGCACAGGACAAGAGAGAACAGGACAACAGGTAAGAGACACTGGCTTTAAAGACTTGTAGTAATGTGCAATGAGTGCTTTATTTGGTATAACTGCTCCTGAACTGACAACTGCCATCTTGAGAGTGTATTTCTTTAGCACTAGAATGCTGAATAGATGACTGTTGGTCATTCTAAGGGTGTGTTTTTTTTCAGCATTAGAACAGTATATAAAACAGTGTTTTATGTGTAAACAGATCTCATTGTTAAATGGCAACTGGTTATGGAAAAAATAAACAATTTATATTTTAGAATCTTAAAAAGTGAGACAATTAAAATCAAGGAAACTAAGTTTGTTTCATTAGCAGCAGCAATTTCCTTCTAATTAAGAATGCGGCTAAAATGAAAACCTGCAGCCACTGCAATCCTCCCGGAGTTGGAAGTACTTCAGATTAATCTACTTGAATCCTTTAAGGAGGAAAAAAATTGCCAGACATGATTTGAACCCTGCTTCTTGAAGCTATTATGCAGCAGCACTAATTATTGCACTGCTATGGTATTTTGGAAGGAATAAGAAAAATATCAATCCATTTCGTGAACTTTTTTCAACCCAATTAAATTGCATCGGTTGATGTGATATTCAACGATTTGAACCAGTCCAGGATGGGTCACATGGCTTTTTTTTGTCACAGTGCATATTCATTCATGCTCTTGCACTGGTTCAAGTTAACCCAACAGACCTGTCCTTGGGATGTTGCAGAACACTGGTGTTTCTTGAGATCACACAGACACAGGAAAGAATATGCAAGCTTGACACAATAACTTAGTAGGCCTGCCTTATGTCTACCGTAGTCCCGTGGAGGTGTGAGGCAGAGTGCTTACCACTGTGGCACTGTGCTGTCCTTATTATAACCAGTAAAATATAAAACACATATTGATATTCAGTGCTTAAATGTCATAAGTTGTTTTTTGATTTCCTAGCCTTTAAAATATTATTTCTGAAATAAATAATTTAAGAGAATAGTTAAAAGAACTTTTGATTGAGATTTCTGATTGCCTGGAGCAGGGGTACTCATTCTCAATGAAATCACATTCTTAACCGATGCTGCCGCAAAGGCACAGTACATCATTTGGAGAAAGGGCTTCATGGCATTTACAAAGGTAATCGCTCATGTTCCTCATTTCAGAGGGATTTGAGAAAGAAGATAAAAGGAAGCGGCATACTGAAATAACAGAAAACAATTGAATTTTGATGTAATATCTTAAGATAATTTAACTTGAGAAAAAAGTCAAAATTAAATTAACAGATTTTTGCTTTTTTGTAAAATCTCCTACAGGCCAGTTTCTGCAGTAAAAAAAAAAAAGCATTGCTACTAGACAGTCTTGTTCTAATCATTAGTGCCTGTTGTCATAGATTCTACACGTTTAGCAAATCCTTTTTTGCCACCCATTTTAATTTCTCATTGCTTTATCCAAGTCCAATATTTTTCAAAGATTTATTTTTTGCTTCTATATGAAACTGTCAGTTTTCATGCTAACCCCAGTCCTGTCCCTTTTTCTTCTCCCTTCTTCACTTTAATGATCAATCTTTTCATCAGTCTTCTTGCTTTGCGATTAATGAAACATGGAAGCACATATTTTTGTAATGCAATAAATCTGATATTAGATGTAGAGTAGCAGCCTGCGTACGCTTGCAGCATATGATTAGATATTTTAGACTTGGCTTCAATTTAAAGTCATCTCTCAAACATACCCTAACCTAATCTGGATTTATGGCTTGCATATTATTTGTGGAATATGATCATGTTTGCCTGGCGTGCTCTTTTGTATGATGAAAAGTTACAGCATGTTTCTTTTTTTAATCTAGTCATGCTTTGCAAGCACACTGGACAAAGCCCATACATTAGTCACAGCACTTGCTTCAACAGCACATTCTAGGCTTAAAGAAAAGCTTGAGGATACTCTGGGCATCAAATGCAAGACTGGCACCACATCCAGGATTGGTTCCTGCTTTGCAGCTTTTGCTTCCATGCCCTTTAATCCTGAACAGGAAAAACACAAGTTTATTTTTAAAATGAATGTGTGGATGAACTGTTAGTTGTGTTCAGCACTGCAATTTAAATAAAAGGCATATCCATATTTAAAAATGTAAAATTCAACCAGTGTTAGCTGTGGCAAGCACAGACAAAATAACACAGGGACTAACTCTGCTGCTCTTCCAGTAAATCAGATTTTACAAGCGAAGCCTATGGTTTAGTTGTTTCTAAGGATTTTCTGCAGTCTGTTTTTTATTTCTGTATTTGTAAGTTATTTTATAGAAGTATACATAACAGTCTGCCAATATGGGGGACATTATACTCTGTTAGGAAATCACCTTCTTAAGAAACCCTTCCATAATAATTTTGCATGAGGACACTACAATGCAAACATCTACATTGATGGTACCCTGTCTTATATGTATTAGATTGTCCACCAAAGCTTATAACATTATGAGTACTTCTGTTGGCAAAAACTGGAGGTAAAGGCTACCCCGGTAACATATTCAGGCCTCAGGTCCTTCTCAAGGCAAATGGTGGCACAGGCACAGAACATGACTGACGGGGAAAAGAATAGCCGTGTGGGAATAAGCCATGGCTGACAGGAAAAGTGAACAGCGGCAACATTTGCTGAGAGTGAAACAGACTGACTGTTTTCATTGCAGCCAAAAATCATTCACTCTGGCTGCAAAACAAAGTCATCCACACAGTTATGCTGTGAAACACAACAAGATCCACAACTAAGCTTAGCATCAATCCCAAAGCAGGAGCCATTTCATTGATAATACTCAGCAGGCCACTGCCGCACATTTCACAGTGTAAGGTCAGCCTCAATATAAAGTCACTGTGCAACTTGCTAACACCGTGGCCCTTCATCTTGCCATCCTGGTGCAGAATGTATTGCATGGCAATTTAAAGAGCATTATTCAGAAGAACTCTGCGATAGTAAAAAGGGAAAAGAAGACCATTAACCACCTTTCTTTGTGGACCATAGGTCTAAGTTTTTAATTGTTTTTTTAATAGTTTTAAATAACAAAAAGTTTAGCATGTAAGATGTGCAGCTGGAGTTGTGAATGTACACAGCATCATTTATTAATGCAACATTCTATTTAATAATAAAAATATATTGTACTATATACTTTTGTTTTATTGTTTGATCTGGGTAATTATTTTTTCTTGATGTGCAGGGAGAACCCCCAATGACTCAACATCAGTAAGGCAAAAAGAGTCGGTGGTGGACTTCTGTCATGCCAAAGAGCTTCTGAGGTTAGTCACGATTCAGGGGAAGGACTTGGTAGTGGTGCAGAGTTACAAGTACCTGGGAATTTGTGCAAACAATAAACTGAACTGGTCTGACAATAAAGTGGCACTGTACAAAAAAGGCCAGAGCAGACTGTACTTGCTGAGACTACTCAGGTATTGTGATGTATGCATCAAGATGCTTTAAAAGTTCTACCAGTTTGTAGTAGCCAGGGAACTGTTCCAGGCTGTGGTGTCCTGGGGATGCAACTTGAGTTCAAAAGACACACAATGTCTTAACAAACTTATCGGGAATTTCTGCCCTATCACAGGTTTAACCCTGGACATGTTGGAAGCTGTTCTGGAAAAGTAGTGTCAAAACAGGATGTCATCATTGAAAAATCCCCTCTATCACCTCTGGGAGGCACTCACTTGGAGCACTTTTAGTCTCAGGCTCATTCCACCATGGTGTGCTCAGAAATGCCTCTGGGAATCAGAATCCATTCAGTGCTTTCTCCCGACGTCCCAAACTACATGCTTATACTCTTTAAATTAATTTAGCAATTTCTGCGCAATATACATTTGTTTATTTATTTACTCTATTATTTGTCCTGTGAGTCTGTATCTTTGTTTTTTATGGCTCTATTGCTTTATGCATCTATACAGTGGAACCTCGGTTTACGAGTAACTTGGTTTACGAGTGTTTTGCAAGACGAGCAAAAGTTTTTAATAAATTTTGACTTGATAAACGAGCGATGTCTTGCAATACGAGCAGTATGGATACACTTTGTCTGCTGAGTGTCATGTGATCACAACCAAGCTGATGGTTCTTCTCTCTCTCTCCTTATCTCTCTTGCTCGCACAGCGCGTCTCTCTCTCTCTCTCTCTCCTTATCTCGCCTCTCTCTCTCTCCTTATCTCTCTTGCTCGCTCGCACTCGCCTCTCTCTCTCTCTCTCCTTATCTCTCTTGCTCGCACAGCGCGTCTCTCTCTCTCTCTCTTGCTCGCACAGCGTGTCTCCTCTCTCTCTCTCCTTATCTCGCTCGCTCGCTCGCACTTGCCTCTCTCTCTCTCTCTTCTCTTGAGGGCAGTTGTCTCCTATTCTCCATCTGAGTCTGTGTGCCTCACTCATATAGTCAACATCCGTACGAGCATATACTGTTTACTACAGCATTGTGACTGTGTGTGTGTGTGTGCGCGCGCACACATGTGTGCTGTGAAGTGCGAGTCCCCATCTTGCGGCCCAAAACACGAAACTGAGTCTCAGTACTTTAACAACACCAGCCGCCTTCAGCTTGAAACAGCAACAGCGCTGTCATTTATTGTAGCGGGATCTTTATAATGTTCCTTGTATCACCCATTGACGGCAGGCACTTATAGCATGTCTGTGATCTTTTTAAATGCGCTTATACGGCGAACTGCTACAGCGCTGGGAGACTGCGATTGCTTTGGGACGCTCTTCCGCGTGTCGTCCCGTTGGGTGGAATCCCACATGAGTTTAGAAACTCACTCACACCAGCCATGATTCTGTGCAGGTTAATTTGTTTTATGTATTTTTACTTTATATTTTGTATTAATCATTTTTATATGAATAGTTTTAGGTTGTGGAACGAATCATCTGAGTTTCCATTATTTCTTATGGGGAAATTCGCTTTGATATACGAGTGCTTTGGATTGCAAGCACGTTTCCGGAACGAATTATGCCCGCAAACCGAGGTTTCACTGTATTTCCCCTTGGTATTTAAAAAGTTTATCTAATCTAATCTAATGGTTCTATAAGTTTTAAATCAGAGTTTCTAATGAGATGAAGATTGGCACATATGGTATAAATAAAGGCCATTAATTCTTTATCTCCTCAGTTTGCATGTTTTAAATCATTGTGTTGTTAGTGATAATATCAGTAATTAATCACAAATGCAATGGAATAAATCTTAATATTACAGGATTTGCAGTCTTTTTATTAGTCCAACTTAAACAAGTGATGTGGACTGGGTCCCCCATCAAATACCAAATTCAAGCTGCCTCTGGGTTATGTGCAGCAACAACTCAAGTATCTTTCTAAATGTTCTTTCATGGCCAGAGGGTCCAAGGTTCTATCTTGATGGCATCAGAGAGAAGACAAGTTATATACCTGGATGGGGAACACTCACACTTACTGGCACTGAGACAATTTAGAGTTGCCATTAATTTTATGCTGAGCATCAGTGGAATGTGAGAAGAAACTGAAATACCCTGAGAAAGTACACCAGACACAAGGAGAACATATAAAATTTGTATGGGCAGGTTCAGGTTCTTGCTTCTGTGAAGTGATAGTGACTACCCACACACACACACAAATGTAGATTTGTAATCCTATTTATAACAACATTTAAATTGTTGTTTAAAAAAACAATTTTGCATCAAAATGTGTTTGTTTTAATAATGAGATTTAGCAATAGGGATGACTAATGTCTCTTAAAAGTAATATTTTCCTGTTTTAGATGCAATCAGTTTACAACATTTAAAGAAGTGTTATTCTAAAATAATGCTGCAATATGATACATTTCTATTAAAGGAAAGATTAAAAATATCTGTGGTTGATTAACAATTTATAAGTTATTCAACATTTATATGCATAGGCTTTACATATATTATTTCAATTACTGATTGTTCTGATAAACAACATTTTGATTAATGTGATGCAAAACAGGTTCTTAACCTCAGCCAGCATTCAGAGAAATCAATAGGAGTAGGCTTCAGAACTTAGCTCACTTGTACTTTGAGACTGTTAGTGCCTGTCAGTGAGGAGACACAAAAGAAAATGAAACAGTAGAAAAAACATCCATCCATTATCCAACCCGCTATATCCTAACTATAGGGTCACAGGGGTCTGCTGGAGCCAATCCCAGCCAACACAGGGCGCAAGGCAGGAAACAAACCCTGGGCAGGGCACCAGCCCAACCGCAGGGCACACACACACACACAGAAAAAAACATATAGGACATAAATGTAAATGATTAATTCATCGTCATCACACTTGAATTCTACTTAACCAAAGTCAGAGTTTAATAAATAATACTTTGTGTAAATATTCAATCAATTTGAAAACACACATACTCACATAAATGCCAACATATGTTTAAATATTTTTCTTCTATTATTTATTTTTCACAGTGAACAAATAGCTGACCAGAAAGAAGACCCACAACTCTGCCCAATGCTCCACTCATCATCTCCATGAAAGATCCCTCCTAAAGCCTGCAGTTCCTCTGACTACCGACTATTAAATGGTGTGTGCCCTCTTGGAACTCCCTTTGTTAGATTTTTTTACATATTTGTTTTATAAAACATCACTAAATTTTGTGACTTATCAAATTGAATGAAGTATTGTTAACTTGTGTTAACCTGTGAAACATATTAAGGTGTATTATATAATGCAGGTAAGCTACATTCCACACAAAGCTGGCAGTGTGGACAAACAGCTTGAGAAAAAGTTGATAGTTACTGTTCTCAAAGTCAGGCCTTGCGCCTTAACAGCAGTCATGGAGCTACAACTGTTGTGATGGCATTTCATCTGAAGTTAGGTAGCTTTAATGGAAATACCTATTATCTTTTTCCTCATCCTATTAAAGATGTCACCGCTATCTATCATTTTGGTGGAGGGTTTTAACCTGAACTCATGTTCCATTATGCAAGTTTATAGTGCTTAAATTGCTTGATAGGATTATCAACACTAAAATTTTCAGTCTAATGCCCAGCTTCACTTCCCAAAGGCCTTCATTTATTTCTTATTCAGATTAAACTGTTTAAATTTCATTTTATCCAGTGCTATCTGCAGTTGACAGATTTTTTTTTTTAATATTAAACCTTGACTTGCGTGTTTGCCAGTTTCTTTTGCAGCATTGTCCAATGCTGTGAATTTATGGCTACCATTCTTTTTCAAAATAGCTGACAAAAAAAATGTATGGCCAATGTTCTAATTTGAACTCTCCTACCATTGCCCTCTATAAAATCCTCCTGTTAGTTTTGTAACATTTAGGAAAAAAAAGTGCAGACCCTGTTTTAATTTTATTTAAATGAATTGTATTATTATTTACAGGGTGTTTATTAAAATAGATTTTTCCAAACATAAATATTCCACCTGTGACTGTTTCTTGTTTCAATGGCCTTTCATTCTCCTATTAATACTTAATATTTGTCTAATTTTAAGCTTCATCTCCTCAGCATATACAATGTTAGCCCACTGCTAACATTTTCCAGCGCTGGCCTCACTCAATTATTCTTTCTCTTTGTAGAAGAATGCAGTGGCAGATGTATTTTTCTAATCTGTTAACTAAGAAATACCAACAGGGTATTTTCCTCTTTTTTTCTTTCCAAAGCACTGTTGTGAATTCCAGCCATTTACTACTTCTAGACATTTCCACTCTGTCAATTTCATTCTTATAAAGGTTTTGTAGATTGCTTTCCGGTATCATTATCTGTGGAATTACCTCTGCAGAATATCTGTAGAATTACTTTGTTGGCTACTGTTAATAAGTCATTTAACAATGTTTGCTGCATGGCTCTACTCAATTCAAGCAGCTGAATTACACTTTGGTGGTTTTGTTTTTAATTATAGAAAAAAAGAAGTAAGCAACATTTTCCTTTAAGTAAAATCCATGTCCCACTGTGGGTATTAATTTGTTTATATGGCCTTATCTGCTCTGCAGATTTGACATAAGGCAGCTTCTTTCTTCATTTTACATGTTCAGTAGGTCATGTTAATTGCTTTAATGTTCTCTTATTTTAGGAATTACAAAGAAAACTATCTAATATTGAATAGTAATTGATTCACTTCTGTATATTAAAACTGAATAAACACTTACATGGTGTAAAGAAGACAGCTACTGTCATTGTCACCATAATCAAAGAGAGGATGGAGAGACAAAATGAGGTCCTCATTTGATGTAGTGATACAAATAAGACATAAATTCAATTCCATGAAAGTGGGCCAAGAGCAAATTAAATTCTAGATGTTGATCTGTTTTGTGCCAGCATCATTAGAATGATCTTTAGGATGACCAGTCCAATGGGTAAAGCAGATACTTCTATGTGAAGCTGTAATTAAAATAAACATTGAATGGTTAATATGCCTAGTTACAAAAAAGCAGCCAGCCATATCATTAAGTGACGGTAATAGAATAGCAGTAAAGTAAGGAATTGTGCTTGGATCCAAAGTTCAATCCCAGGTAGGGGACTCTTCTTTTTAGAATGTTAACAATGTTCGGGTTAGTTTTTGCCCATAGTCTAAAAGCCTATTTATCAAGGTAACTAATATTTCTAAATTACACTGGTGTAGGTGTAGTAGTGGCAATACTATATATACATACTGTATTTATTTAATGGAATATAAGTGTGCTAGATTGACTTTGAACCCTGGATGAGTGGATGTATTTCTTGAAATTGGCAAAACTGAATAATTCAAAACATATTTTAGAATGAAACTTACATTGTCAGAATCAGAAGTGATCATGTTACTAAAGCTTTGCTGAGCAACTAACCATGGATTACTTAACCTCTTTAACCAATGCATGTCTATGTTTGTTTGGTCCAATATTTAATTAATGTAAATATCTTTCTTTATAGAAAATTTAAAAAGACGATATTATAATTTCAAATATTTGTTATTTTAGTGTTGGTTCAACACCATTTGTGTATTGGCTTGGCTAGGTTGCTAGGTAATTGACCAAGAAGTTGTGTGGTTACACTGCATGAAGTTTATATCTTTTCATTCCTTTGCTATTCAAGTTTGAGGATAAAAAGTTCAGGAGAGGCATATGTTATTTTGTTACTATGTTGTTTCTGACCCTTTTCTGATTCTTTGACTTGGATTCTTGGTTGTTGCTTAGGCTTTTCTGACAGGTAGGTTTATCTTTGCTTGATTTTTGCTGTCACCTTCATCATTTTTACTTTCTCGTATATGAACTATAGGGAAAGTATTGTAATCATCCAAAGATTAAATTTCAAGATTTTGATGAACCTCGGCATTTTAGACCTCCATGATTTTCTCGTATAGGGAAAGTATTGGAATCCTCCAAAAATTCAATTTTGAGATTTTTATGAATCTCGACATTTTATTCCGAAAATACCATTTTTGGAATTATGTCTGCGTGCCTGTCTGTGTGTGTGTGTATATGTAAACACGATAACTTGAGTATGCTTTCACTTAGGTCAACCAAGTTTTGCATACAAGTATTAGGTACAAAATGTAGATTTCAATCAATTTTTGGGCTATTTCCGTTAACCGGAAGTGGTACTTTACCTTTTAGCCCGATTTATTTCCGATTCCAAGTCCGATTTATTCAACTCTACTTTTATAATAATTGTTCAATGTCCTATTAAATTGATTTCATTTGTTGTTGATGTTTCTTTAATGTCCATAATATAAAAATATAATCATTGTCTTGTGGTTTACTCCTCAAATATCCATCCCCATATCTGGGTATATGAGAAAGTCTATGAGAGACCACTTCCTATTTTTTGTACTTTATCCCTTTAGTAAACCATATCAGATGAGCACTTACATATTCACCATTTTTTATCTGGGTACAACTGAAAACATTTCGTGATGTGCTATGAAAACCTCACAAAGGCCTAAGAGGGTGGTATAAAAAGTAGTGAGTGAAATTAATGTCACAATATTGTTAATTAAATATTAAGTATTTTAATTCTCCTAAAACTTTTTCATTTTAGTCTTTATTGGTTTAACTGTGAACCTACGTGTATTTCTCACAAAACTAATTCCAATATGTAGTGTGTGTTGTTACCTTTCATTACCAATAAATTAATAATATTAAAGACCAGTTTCTTCTTTATAAGATTCTAAACCTGAAATTCATATATTACACAATAACTGAGCTCTTTTTTTTCTTATCTCTTTGAACATGTACTATTTATACTTAAATGCATGTGTGTGCACTTTACAATGAACAGGCTTGTTCAGGATTTCTTTCTTCCTTTCTCCCTTTTAATGCATGGATATGTTTTGGTCCTCCATGCCCATGAATTTGATTAAATTGAGTTGAGAATATTATATTAGATAACAGGGTTACAGTATGTGATACATATATAGATTTAAATGTTTACCTATTGCTGAAATAAAAAATGATGTACTGTTACACAATGACAGCCCTAAGCTAGTAAATATTTTATAAGCCTACTGGGTGCATAAGATTCAAATATTCTTAATGCCAGATATAGTATTTTAATATGTAGCATAATATGTCATACATCAGCACTGAGTGTGTACTAAAATCCTCAAATGACAACACACTAATTCACACATAATAGCCTGGCAGATATGCATATCCCTTAACCTACTAGATTTTTAAAGCATAATAGGATAAAGTTGTTTTTAAGGTCATTTTTAAGTGTAAAACTATTAGAATTAGATTAAGTCTGCATAATTCAGTAGTTTAACATTTGCCATGCCCTAAATCCTGGCACTCCTTGCATCGAGCCTTGAGCCCGAATATACAGAAACTGTTATTTATTTTTGCTTCTGTCAAAATAGATTAGGAAGATCAACAAAGCTCATCTGTAAGGTTTACAATTTGTTGCATCAGTGTAGAAAGAGTATCAAATGGCAAGTATGTTTATCAAAACACCCACTATGACACTTTGCATTTACCTGCTACCAGTTTGTCCCATGGGAAGTAATTACAGATCTGCCTGAAATATCGAGAACCACCATACTGAAGATACTGGAAAACCTCACACTTCCCCTGTGGCAGTGCCTTCAAAGTGACAGGTGAAGGCAAGAGAAAAAAAAAAGCTGTATGATTTTTTTAGGAAGTTTGGCTTAACAAATGTAAAAACAATATAATAATACATGCCAAACCCAGTATATGCTGTATTACCTGCACTATTCAAAATATCTCTTTAGACTACAATGATTATTTTTAATCTGTGAGAAAAAAATTAGAAGGAATATAAAAAATAGGATTTGTTTGACTTTTTAAACATACAGCAGTGTATATAAATATGAAAATTCAATACACACAAAAAATCGCTACTGCAATAGTTTACTGTCAGAAAAATATTGGAACAAATTATTGGGTACCAGTGGATATTCTTTGCAAGCGCCAAGTTCTCTGTTTACCTGAAACATGATAATGATGTCAGGTGTTTCCACTGGTTGCTAATACTAAAAAAACACCAGTTGCATCATAAAAGGTAGTTCCCTCCTGCGTCTCTTTAACCTTCACAGTAAGTGTAGCATGTAGATGTTTCATAAATGCTCAGTGTCTGTATGAAACCTGAATAGGCTAAGCTTAAAAAATGTCTCTGTCCTGAATATAGCAAATTATATTGTGTTTTCACAATGGCCTTGTTTATAGATATCACAGACTTACTCATCATCTGCTAAAGAGTTTAATCACATTGAAAAATTAGTGCAACCAATCTGAGATTTCTCAAGAGCCAAACAAAACCATGTTTAGATGAAAAAAATAAGAATTTCAAGGGCATTAGAAATAATGATTATTTTTTATCAAATTTGCAAGGTTTCTCATTTGCATTCCAATGTCACTTAAGAAGCCAAGTGTTTTTTTGCCTTCCAGTTTTCATAATTATCTTTAGTGTCACTATACCTTTTAGCTTGCCTGCTTTTATTAACGAACACTTTAGCAAGCTGAAGGTGAAATATTTTGTAAGACGCAATCAAAAAAATGAAACAGAATGTCAAAGCTTCACTTTTATGCAAAACGTGTTGAAGCAGTGCATAGAAATAAGATAAAAATAGCAGGAAATATTTTCACAGCTATTTCTGTAAACAAATTTAACCAGAATCTATATAGGAAATGTGTCTAATCTTTCTATTATATATACATTACACATACACACACTGTATATACTGTAGTAGAATGCATCTAAAATGTTTATCATATCTTTGCCCCAATCCAAACCAGAGTCTCCTTGCATAACTTATTTGACTTTCCAGATATTATTGCCAGTAGAAGGATCAACATGGGCCCTCTGCTTACAACATGAACTAAAGGAAAACACTGTAAAGTTATCCTGACTATTTCATAGAATTCACAGGGACTAATCCCGGAGCCACCGAACTGAAACAAATAGGAAGGACATCTGCTAAAAAGTGTTCTTTTATTGAGCTAACATGAAATATATTGTTGAGACACTTCATAGGTATATGAAAAAGTGTTTATTTCTTTTTTTATCAAATTTCTGAAGCCCAAGCACTAAACAACAAGGTCTCAAAAGAGAATCAATAATAGTGGTAGGGATATAAAAACACATACCTTTCTAAACAGATCCTTTCTCTGTATTTGGTAAGGTCTAATTGTTGAGTGTTTTGGTTATGTTCTAGGCTGGAGATATACCTAAATCTACCCCAATTATTTTCTGTATAAATTAGAAATTCAATTCTGTCACACAAGGTAAGTCATCAGAGTCTGGGGTTGTGCAGACTAGTAGATGTACTACAATGTAAAAAAAAAATCATTCAAAACTTTCACCAAATGATCAGCTAGATTACGTGCCAACTCTAGATTCTATTCTGGCTGTAAGTGACCTTTAAACCCTTAGCAAGTATTTTTAGATAATTCTAGGAAGTATATGTTCCCCCTTAAAAGAGTCAGATGGCCCTTGCAGACTGTGCTTCACTTATTTCTGAAATTAATTTAAAGTGTCTAACACCTTAGGCTCCTAGCCTACTTGTTCATGGAAATAGGCTGTTTTTGCTTCATCTACTGATTTGAAGGATACAAAAGTTCTCCTTTATCTGTCAAAACATTTTTTGGGTTATAAGCACAGAATACAATTTCTGGACAGTGTACCACCTGCAGGTCTGGTAGCATTTAATGTTTACTGTCTTGTTCTCTATAGTTTTTCTTTTATGCTAGTTTCTTCCCAATATTTACATGGTAGGTCGTTGTATGCTAAGGTTATATAGGAGCACAAATATACCTAAAGTATTTTTTATTGCATTGCATAAACACAAGGAGAGGGTTAAACAAGAGGAGAACACAAGTAAGCAGAATGAAAATTTCAAAAATGTCAGACGCTTTAGGCCTTCCTTGACAAACTTTTGTCATTGTCTAACCAGTAAAGCTGACTTAAACTGTCAAAAAGCACCCATCTTTCAATAAGCCTCCACCTCCCTACTCATCTCTCTCACTTTTTACTATGGTCATTCTATCTCATGCCAGTTAAGACCTTACACCAGCTTACATCAGACTGCCATTGTTGTCATTGAGCCTGAGGAGGATATATGCCCAGTATTGGTATAACTTCTAGCCAGCACTGACATCAATTGTGTACCAAGTTAACATACCTATACTCTCTAGTTGTCCCTAACATTTCTGCATTTCTGTTTCCTTAAGAGAATCACATCTCAAGGATGACATGTCTCCTGCGCAGCCAGTGGGTAAGTAATGGATGCTGTTAACCCATCCTCATATTCTCATTCCAGTCCTCCATCGACTCTCTTTGGCAGAAGGGTCAGAGATTCCTGATGACTGCTGGGACATCTTTTGTCCCAACTGCATTTCACTGCTTTTCAGGTACACTTGTTGCATATCCTGAACTCCCATCCATTTTATTGTTCGTACGCTTACTCTAATATTGAGTGAGCAAAGGTGGATCCCATCAGAGTCTGGAGTAAGAAAGGAATGAACCCTCATTGGGACACCAGTCAGATGCAGGTCACATCTATTCATACAGCCACATCCTCATTCCAATTTAGATTCACCAAACAGCGTATCAAGAGCACATTTTTTGGAAGTAGAAGAAAAATCATATTTTTTTTTCTAGATGAAAAAATAAAAATTATATGTTTTGTGTTTTATCCAGGATTACCATTGAGCTTTACCCATCCCAAGACTATCCAAAAAACTCAAATAATTAAATAGTGAGTATTGTGGTCAGGATGGTTTTGAGGTGCTTATAATTCAAATTCACTTCTTTGTCTGGCCAAACTAATATATTTTATGCATCCCTAATCTAAATTATACCTGATTATATATAATTTTATTCATGGATTCATTTTTCCCAGATTCTCTGAGACCAGGTCACAAGAGCATGTCTTAGCACTGAGGACCACACATCCTCTTCTCCGGCCCCCCCTGTCAACTCATACTGTTGGATCTCAAGACATTCCCAGGTCATCTGGGAGATACAATCTTCACAGTGAGCCCTAGGTCTTCCTCGGGGTCTACACCCAGCTGGTTGTGTCCGTGAAACCATCACAGGGAGACACCCAGGTAGCATCTGTATCAGATGCCCAAATCACATCAGTTGGCTTCTTTCAGTTAGGAGGGTCAGCAGCTGTACTCTCTTGGATGTCTGTGCTTCTCACCCTATCTCTAAGGGAGAGCCCAGCCACTTTGCAGAGAAAGTTCATTTCAGCCGCTTGTACCCATGGTCTCATTTTTTCAGTCATTACCTAAAGCTCATGACACTAGGTAAGGATTGAAATGTATAACAACTGGTAAATCGATAGCTTCACCTTCTAGCTCAGCTCCACTATGAACTGGTATAGCGACTGCATAAGAATGCTCACCGACCCTAACTGTCAGTCTCACCATTACTTTTCCCCTCACACATGAACAAGACCCCAAGGCACTTACGCTCCTCCACTTGTGGCAGTGACTCACCACCCACTCTGAGTCAATAGCCCTTCTTTTTTCCTACTGACAATTAGGTAACTCTAAACCTCTAAGAGAAAACAGGTAGGAGGAAGTTTATACCATACGCCATTCATTGTCTTCAAAGAGGAAGCAGTCCTATCACAGCACACTGTCACAAGGCACACACAGCACACTGTATCAAAACACAAAACTTTTTCTGCAAGTTTAGGTCTTTTTATAAACTAGTAAAGGTTACAAAATTCAATTACTTACTGTACATCATACAAAGCTCCTATCATCATTGATTGCTTTTTTCGTTGCTAGCTGAATACAGGGCAAAACAAATCTTACATAATTATGAGTGACCATGGTCAGAAAAATATACATCTGACTTACAAACAATCCATACAATAAAAAAATATTTTTCAGGATAGTGTGCGAGCCTGCCATTTGCAGCTTTCTTTCAGCACTAAAGCCGGACATATAGCTTCCAGTCAGCATAGAAATAGGACAGCAACTAGTGAATGCAGGCTGAGGTAGTTCACAGAAGCAGGCTACAGCTGTCTGCTTGCATCATGTCTTAGAGCACAATACGTTCTCTTAAATGTTTTTACATTAAGTCAGTTAGCTAAATGTGCCAAATACTTAAGGATATATAAAATTCAAACTTCATAACTATTAAAAATATCATAACTGCCAAATCAATTACTACAATATCATAGCCTGAGATCTGGAAGTGCTGATCCTCATCCCTGTCGCTTCACACTAAGTTGCAACAAACCCAATATGTGCTGAAGTTCACAGCCCGATGAAGCCAACAGGACCACGTCATCTGCAAAAAACAGTGACACAATTCTAATGCCCCTGAACTGCATACTCTTCCCTCCTTGTATTTGACATATATGAAATACAGCCACCCTCCCTTGCAAGTGTTTTAAGGAGAGTTCAACTAATTGAATGTTGAAAACTTCACATTGTGAAAAAAATCTAATATATGTTACTCCAATTAAAAGACAAAAAAAAAAAAATAAGGATAATTAAAAAATAATTACAGAAAAAAATAACAAATCAAATATATAAGCAACTAGCCAGACATATTTACTAAAAGCAGAAAAAATATCTGAAATTAAAGATTATTGTAAGGATATGAAGGATTGCTTATTGAATATTTGAAGTATATTAAAATACATGCTATGTTTATTATGGTACTTACTAAATATTGCTTTTGGTAAGAGCTATAAGAAGAAAATCTGAGTGAGGAGTGACAAGAAACCAACAAGAAACAAAAAGTTGTGGCTGACTATAATTTGCTTAAATAAAAGTGACAAAATCTACAAGAACTTCAAATCAATTCCTTTTTAACATTTAATATCCAGTGCAGAAAAAGGAAGGTAATAAGTCGACATACTGATAGCTTGATCTCTGACTGCAGAATGTTAATTGACCAGTTCGTCAACAGGAGATATGCAGTTGATTTTTGCAAGCTGCAACAATGTTCTCCTGCTGCTTAATCTGCTTGTTGATAAAAGCTACACAAATTGTTTACATTAATAAAATGTCATAAACAAGCAGATATGAATTTAGTGTTTTTTTTTATTATGAAGAGAATGAACAATACCACATTGGACTCATTAGAGGCACATCTGTCTTTTTCAGAGAGTGTGATTTCTTCCACTAGGGCATTGCAGCATACACATATGAAGGTGTGGAAACTCCCTCCCCAGAGTGCCCCTATCTAAAACAGACGGCTTGCCTCAATGGCTGTGCGTAGGGGAAACCTTTGAGTAAAATAAACAAAGTCTAAAGGTGAAATTCACCAGAGACATGAAGCATTTGTGTAATTTTGCTTTGCACTCTGCTGGTAGAATACAGATAATCTAAAGACAGCAGTTATTCCATGGGACTAAATATAAATAATTAAGTCTAATTTCATACTTTTATTTTTATATGTTTAATCACAGCTTTGAAATTATAGATTAAAATTCAATAGTAACATCCATATCTGTGTTTAGAAAGTATTCCTGTATTTCTCCCTCTGAAACAGGTTACACAATTATGTAAAAAGTGACTCACATTGGAAAAAAAATTATTATTATAGGCTTATCCCTATCCACTTGGTATTTTTCTGGTATACTTCAATACCAGGAAGGCCGTCTGGCTGAGTGATTTTCAGCAACAAGGATTCTGCTTAATTTCTATCTTTCACTCAGTTTGACACTCTGAGGAGCTCATTTAACCTGCCTGTGCTCAATTTGTATATAACAGTGTGACATTTTAACCTCTAATGTCGTATAAAGCAGCAGAAACAGAAAGCTCAGGGTGGGTTTTGCACAAAGGTAATTCGCTGGCAAGATGCTGTCAGAAGTCCAGAAATTATGAAAGGGAGTGTTTCACCTTTTTGGTTCGGTTATTTAGGAGTTGACAGCAAAAAGAAAGGGTGCCTGGGGTCACAACATTGGGTTTTAGTGAGTTAAAGAACAGATCAGCAATGAAGACAGTCGGCAGTTATAAACAGTATCTATCTGTGTCCATTTGAATTTTTCAGAGTGTTACAATTGGTATCAGATGTGCAGCAGAGAAAATCAACAAAACATTTGGAATAGACACACAGCTTGCAGTGGAAGGTCAGCACGATCTACACAGAAAAGTTGCAATTGAAAGCAAACCAAAACCACCTGTACTGAAATTTATATGTTAGGAAAAAATACAGTGCAGTTTACCCCTTAAGGATCTTATGTGCCTTGCAGGTCCATGGAAGAACCACACAGGACAGCAGATTTCACACGAATACTAGCTGGACTGAGTATGACAGCAGCAGTGTCCATCTATGGTGGATATAAGAAGAAAAAGAGGCAGAGGAATAAGTAGTCTATCCATTGACACTTGATTAGTCAGAGGTAGAATGGTATTTTAAAAGACTAGCAACTAAATGTGACTGACTTTAGATTGCAATTGCCCTATTTTCATGAAGGCGTAAATTGGCAAAGATATTAGATGAAATTAGATTACATTGAATTGCACAGTGAACAGAACTTGGGAAGAACTACAGATGGACTGTAAATGCAACATGCAAAGAAAAATCAGCTTTTGGCCTCATAATGGAACAGGTTATAAAGTAACATCAAATCTTTTTAATGGCCAGTCTGAGTAGGAGAAATATTTGAGGATGTTTTTCAAGACCACATATGTGAAGTACAAGAGCAAGCTGTGCATCTAGCAACCTCCTTGGATAGTGAAGGTCTCCCAGCATTTGATGACTGGAAAGAAAAGGAAGTAATAGACTACCGTCCCTTACTACATCCTTTATTAGGCATTTTAACTGGGTTGAATCAATTGCTAGGAAGTTGGGTCTAGGGTGTGACGAAGAACGTAGGGGAAAATCCAGTCTAAAGCTAGGTGCAGTTGCCGTCATTTTGAATCAACAATTCAGGATAACCATGCATATTGAGACATTCATTCATTCATGTTCTTTTGCCGGTGACTTTACATTAATACAGGGCTGGCTCTATCATTTAAGCAAACTAGGCGGTCACCAAGGGTAGCAACATTTTGGGTGCAATCCTTTTTTAAATAATTACAGACTTTGACTTACAAACCCATGGACTATGCACAACTGTCCAACTCCTATTCTCTTTCATATTTCTTTATATGCAATGCACACCTAAAGTCCACTCAAAATGTATACATGAATGTGAATGTACTGCATACAATAGTTCATAATCCATTTACACTACCGAACTACAAACAAAATGTTATATGGGTAATTCTATGTGAAAGGATAAAATAGAAATAATCATATATTTATGAAACTCTTACTTTCATAGAAATGGTCATACTGTTGGGCAGTTGGAGTTTGAAGGCTCCATTTTCAATTTTGTCTGGGGCTGCAAAAATGCAAGAGCTGGCCCTGCATAAATGTGTGTGTTAGAATGGACTTTGTCTCGAAAGCTGAAGGTGCAGCATGTGATGGTTGTAGTACTGGGCATCTGCCTTCAGGCAGACTCTCATAGGATCATTCTGGACAAAATAAATGGCAGCCCACTGCAATCAGCATGCTAAGTGTAAATAAAGCAAGAGGGATCTATCAAATAGGTGGAAATCTACCAGCTCAGTTTGTCCAAAGCCTCCTAAGGAAGATTGCTGAGAAGATGAAGGCCTCTCTTGTGTAGGTGTTGTGGTGATCCAGGGCAAATGTAGTTTTCACCATAAAGTAGATGGGCTATTAGCCCTTCACCAGGTAAAGATAAAGTGAAACTAATGCAGCTGGGATGGTGCTGATCCTGCAGACTGTGTAGATGATCAGTGCAGGAATCAAGTGTTGTCCCGAACCCTTCCTCCAAGAAGAGTTAGTTACACTGGACAGCACTGGATTTGTAATTTATTTCTGCTTAAATACAGAAGCTAAAGACAGATTCTATCAAATGTTTATGAACAATGGTCCTCTTTCACCAATATGAGACCCAATGCCTTTCCTGAAGGAGGTTCCTGAGAACCTATGATAACCAAACTAAGTAAAGTCAAGGAGTATAGAGGGGGTGGAGGATGTAAGGTTTGACTAAACACAGCCCAGGTACCTGATCAGGCCTTGCTTCATTAATTTAGGTGTGAACTGCAGCAATACCATATCCTGTCTCCTTGGTCTGGACATCCTCCAGAAGATGGGTGCTTGTATTGACTGTCATTCAAACAAGATAACCTTTAACAGTGGGTGTAAAATAGCCTTTATCTGATCAAATGAGCTTCAAAAGAGAAGAAAATTTCATGCTAAGAACCACCCAACAGGCCCCATCCGTCTCCACCTTCTCCACATTCCCAACAAGAAAATAACAGATCTGTCTCATGGATACCTAAACATATGCCCACATTCCTCAGCATCCAGTGAGAGAGTCTGGTAGTCCTCAAAATAGCCACAGCACTAGTTAAGAGAACCAGAGAGGAGTGGGGGCTAGACAGCAGTTAATTGTATTAAAGTCCTGTACCATCCTTACCACAGGAAAAATGAGCCAAAAGGATTTCATTTTTCTCAACAAGGAAAAATGCTATTACATGTAACAGAAACATGTAAATACATCAACATAAGTACAGTAGAAAAGGTACTGTATGTCTAGTGTCCACTGCTATACTAATGCAAAGTTAGTACACATCCTATGTGTTACATGTTTTAAGACAGTTACCAATGCATAGCTCAGTGTTTTCTTATATTTTTTCTGTTGCTTGTACATGAATGGGTAGAATGTCAGTACCTGATTCACACTAGTAAGGTAATCCTTGTGTTATTATCTACCACAGCACAAGGCTTAGTGACTTCCACATTTCCCCTGACATTAACATTGACAGTTCCTGCATTGTAAACATTGCTTATAGGGCTAACATCTTGCTTGTCCCTGCACTTGATCGCAATTATTTTGCCTTTTTGTCTTGCGGCTACTGTCGCAACACTGTGAAGCTTCATTTGACAGAATTCACCAGGCATATTATGTCATGCTATATCATGTAGTGCTGTATCATGCATCAGTTTTTCCTGTCAATATCTGATGACCAATTCACATCGTCATCACTTTCCGTCAATTCGACAAATGGTTCAGTTCTTTCTGAAACCGCTTTAGACTTTACACTCTCCATTGTGTTTTTTTGTTCTGCCCCACTCGTGAATATCAATTAGCTACTTTAGAGTTATCATAAAGTGACAGATAGCTTCGAAATTTTCATGATTGTTTTCTGTGAAATGTTATTTTATGCATAGATGGCAGCAGAATGTTGTCCTAAGAGTTAATCGGGCTTAACATTATAAGATGTATCATTACACATTACCCCAAACCCAACTCAGGTTTAACCATAATTCCTTAAAATTCTGTGCCTGAGTCACACCCTGAGTTATTACCAAGGAGGTTAAAGAGTACTACAGGATCCTAATGGTTCTCTTGGGATTCAAGAATGTTGCACTGCAAAAAAAAAAAAAAAAAAGGTTAAAGAACCATTTTCTGGTCAGCTAGTGTACGAGTGATGGCTACAATGTTAGTCATGGTGTGTGAGACAGTCAAAAGACCCTCTTCAAAAATATTAGGTGGGAATGCCAATGGGAGTAGTAGGAATAGATGTCATTTCCCATTCTGAGAACATGTTTGTTTAGGCTGACATACACGTCTTCACAAAATGGCCTGAAGTTGACATAATTTGTGATCAGGAGGCTGAGACAAGGTTATGTTATTGATCAGATCACTGCTCCTGAACTTGAATATGGTCATCATTTTGCTACAAATACAGTCTCACTTGAGCTAGAGCACTGCCACCAGCTTGAGGTCCACCTACTGTATAGATTACTTGTGCCTTTGCTCATGATTAGATTAAAGTGAGAAACAGAACAATTTTTATATTATCCAAACCTATGGCTGCCCTATCAGTGACAGATAAAAATGTATGAATATTTAGCCTACATAATAGAAAAGGTCACAGCTCAAAGCCGGACAGTTCCTGGGAGGGACCTTGCCTGGTACGGTTAGACAGCCCTTTACCTTAAAGCACTTTAGAGATGCTTATCCACTGATAAAATCTATTGGCCAGAGTTAATGACCTCTGATGAGTCTCTGAAAGGATCCTGGCTTTGTTTGGTTGTCAGAGTTGGGAAACGTGAGTGCTAATGGTGTTACTTCTAACATCAAATAAGCACGGTGAGGTGAAGCTAATGGTAAGAATGGGCAGGCAGGCAGGGTATGAAGCAGATGAGAGAGCAAGGATCCGCATGGGAATAGCTGTGGAACATTGGGGCGGTAGTACTAGCCATAGAAAAACCCTTAAGAAGCAATAGTTCTTGGTTTTCATCTCAAAATACTTTGAAACTGTCTAAAAAAATTCATGGTCAGTTTTACAAAACTTTATGCAAAACAAAACACAGCACTTTTGCACATCTGTAATTGTCACTTTATTGGGTTTACATTTAACACTAGAATTACCGTAGCCTACAAAAATACTTGTAATCCCAGCCCACCTCTCCATCAGCGTCTTTTGTTTTGTAAATATGTCGATCAGCACAAGCAACCAGCAGCCTGCTAACCCATCCAAACCCAGTCGCAGCTCAATTCGCAAATAAATTTCTCAGTGCTCAAGTGGTTTATCTGGGAGTCAGGTGCCTATAATTGTAAAATAATATATTGTCATTTGGAATATATGCATTTCATGTGTGTTCCATGTCTACAACAAGTTATGTAAACACATCGCTAAAACAGAAACATTTTTCATGTTTTAGTAATAATTGACAAAATGAAGACATGATTTATATAATGTGTGTAAACTGAATTCCAAATATCAAATAAACACTTTCACAAAAGGTAAAAGTATAACAAAACAAGTGCACTTTTATTCAAGAATATAACCGAAGAAAAAGAAGTTGCCTTAAGCTAAGTCAATGACATGACTGCTTTTGTGGCACAGCAGTAAGAACTGCTGACTCCTAATCAAGAGGTCACTGGTTTGATACTGGCTACCTTCCAAATTTACCATTTTGAGTAGTGAGCTGCTCTTATCGTTAATATTATACAATAAAAAAATGACTGTATATAGTGCAGAACTGACCTCACTGTACTATTCTGTTCTCGGCATCTCCTGGAGTACAAAAGAAACACCACCATGCACAAACACGTGGAGACAGGGCAAGATTGGTAAAAAAAAAACAATTGCAGTCAGTGACTACAACTGCATGAAGGTAAGCGAATGAATATAATGTTGCATTAGTGCAACAGTGTTTTCCGAAATGTACTATATAGGTCATAAAATGAATTATTCCAAATGTCTTATATACCTATTTCTCTCTTTTTTGTCAGTGCAGCTTTGACATCATGGACAAGAAGCTGCATACTAATTCAGCATGAGCAGGAACACTCAAGAATAAAACTGAAAAAAAAAAAAAAAATTCACATCCACAATCATTCCCAGTCACACACACCACTCACACCCATGTCCACAGTTTTCCCAGGCCCAGTCTCATTCACACACAAGATCTGGCACCGTTTTCAAATAAAGAGGTGGTATAACAAAAGAAGCAAACCCGGGAGTCCTTACTGCGAGGCAGTAGTGCTACCACTGCGCTACCACTCCCTTTTACAAGGACTATACATTGTGGTATCCGGCCGGGGCTGGAGCCCGGCCGGGACGCCCAGGAGGACCGGAGGAGGGCTTGTTCCTCCTCCAGACCGCGAGGGGGCGTCCGTCCTGGTTATGTTGGGGGCCACCGCCAGGCGGCGCCCCGGTGCCTGAATATCCCTGGAGCCCAGCACTTCCGCCACACCAGGAAGTGCTGGGGGGAAGACGACAGGGGACACCCGGACAGCTTCAGGGTGCGCAGCCGGCACTTCCTCTACACTGGGGCGTGTCTGCGGAGGAGTGCCGAGAAGCAGCTGGAGCCCATCTGGGTTCCTATTTAAGGGGCCATCTCCCTTCAGTCGATAGCGGAAGTCGGGTGGAAGAGAGACGGAGCTGGAGAGAGGACTGGAGGCGGCCAGGAAACAGAGGCATTGAAACTGAGAGGCCTGGACATTGGGGAAACGGTGCTGGAGGCACTGGGGAGTGCACGTGACTAACTGTAAATATTTGTAAATAAACAGTGTGTGGTGGATCCAACGATGTCCGTCTGTCTGCGTCCGGGGCAAAGTTCACAACATTTACACCAGCTATTACAGACACAAATCAAATGTAGGTTTTTTGGTATAATATTAACAATAAGAGCAGCTCGCTACTCAAAATGGTACATTTGGGAGGCAGCCAGTATCTAACCAGTATCTAACTATGGCAAGTCACGTACTTTTAGATGCAGCTAAGCATCTCAACATAATCACACTACCAACACCATGTTTGACTATTGGTATGATGTTGATGGAATGCTGTGTTTGCTTTATTTCATACTAGCAAAATACCCGCGCTTCGCAGCGGCGAAGTACTGCCTTAAAATTTTTATTAAGAAGACAATTAAACCTTTTATAAACTGAGGGAAAATATACCAATAATTATTTGTTAAGGATCTCTTTGTATGCCACGTTGTCAGTTCGGCCCTCCAGTTGTAATATGACCAAGCTGTAGCTGTGAGCTGAGCTTACTCTTGAGCATGCAACGTACAGTTGGCCATGTGAACAGTAATCTTGTTTCAAATCTCACAGCTTGGATTGCTACTGTCATAATCGGTTTGAGTTTCATTGTTTGTTTCAATTACGACAGTATTTGTAGGACTTGTGTTGAAGAGACATTCGGCATCTGTCAAGCGTTGTAAGTATACAACTAGTTTCATTGATAACTTCACATCCAGCTTTTGAGAGTTTAAACATTTCTAAACATCAAAGTGTCCACTATTGAAATCGTCACCTGTGAATCTAAGATGTTTAAGAGGCATTGGTGGTTGTCCAAAGGTGTAAAATATTTGGCCATTTTGGTACACTTAAGCATTTCACTCTTCTAGTGCTCCTGTGTAGTATAATTATCTCCTGTACCGTCATCAGTCCACACCTTGAACCTGTCCCAGTCATTCAATACATAAGACACAATGTTCCTCCAGATATCAAGAGTGAGCCTGATATGGCCGTGCAATATGTAACAAAGAGAATGGAAAAGGCAGGTGCCATCTCCAGGCATGGAAACCACTTGGTAAGTGACAGTTCTTTGATCGATGGTGATCACCTCGATAGACATGTTAATGGGGGTACGGTTGGAATGATAAAGGAAATGGGTACCTGAACAATGTAAAGTAAGTCTAAAATACCTACACAATAACTATAATCGTAATAAATGAACAATAAAACAGCGGAGAAGCCGTGGATTAAATAAAAAGGCTGTAGTTATCAGCAGGGAGACGTGAATACCGTGGCGAAGCAAGGAAGGGAATGTAGAGACTGGAGCGACAGATGGCCTTATATAGGCAGGCAGCCAACAACGTGGAAGGCGTTGGGATGGGGGACCCAACGCCGCCTCACACGGTGACCGAGCTGTGGCTATGGACATATATATGTACGTAAGTAGGATTCAGTTAGTGTTGGGAACCCGCGTACCAAATTTCTTGAAGATGGGCCCATAAGTAACAAAGACCATTGAAAAGTTCAATATGACGGCCAACAGTGGCATCATATCACCGAAATAAGTACCAAATTTCAGCCTTCTACCTACACGGGAAGTTGGAGAATTAGTGACGTTGGAATGTTCAATATGGCAGCTGACAGTGGCGTCACACCACCGAAATAAGTACGTACATTGGTTTCGGTTAGCGCAGGGAAGCCGCCTACCAAATTTCGTGAAGATGTGGCCATGAATAAGAAAGTTTAACATGGCGGACGTTGTCGACCGCTATCGACCGTTATGACCATTACGTGTAGAATTTTGAAATGAAACCTGCTCAACTTTTGTAAGTAAACTGTAAGGAATGAGCCTGCGAAATTTCAACCTTCTACCTACACAGGAAGTTGGAGAATTAGTGACGTTGTAAAGTTCAATATGGCGGTTGACAGTGGCGTCATACCACCGAAATAAGTATGTACATTGGTTTCGGTTAGCGCAGGGGAGCCGCCTACCAAATTTCGAGAAGATGGGGCCATGAATAAGAAAGTTCAACATGGCGGACATTGTGAAAATTAGTGACGTTGGAAAGTTCAATATGGCGGCCTATAGTGGCGTCATACCATCGAAATAAGTACATACGTCGGTTTCGGTTAGCGCAGGGAATCCTCCTACCAAATTTCGTGAAGATGGGGCCATAAATAAGAAAGTTCAACATGGCGGACGTTGTCGACCGTTATCGACCGTTATGACCGTTACGTGTAGAATTTCGAAATGAAACCTGCTTAACTTTTGTAAGTAAGCTGTAAGGAATGAGCCTGCCAAATTTCAGCCTTCTACCTAGACGGGAAGTTGGAGAATTAGTGACATTGGAAAGTTCAATATGGCGGCTGACAGTGGCGTCATACCACCGAAATAAGTATGTACATTGGTTTCGGTTAGCGCAGGGAAGCCGCCTACCAAATTTCGTGAAGATGGGGCCATGAATAAGAAAGTTCAACATGGCAGACATTGTTGACCGTTACGCGTAGAATTTCGAAATGAAACCTGCTTAACTTTTCTAAGTAAGCTGTAAGGAATGACCCTGCCAAATTTCAGCCTTCTACCTACACGGGAAGTTGGAGAATTAGTGATGTTTGGAAAATTCAATATGGCGGCCGACAGTGGCGTCATACCACCGAAATAAGTACATACATCGGTTTTGGTTAGCGCAGGAAAGCCACCTACCAAATTTCGTGAAGATGGGGTCAGCCTTCTACCTACACGGGAAGTTGGAAAATTAGTGACGTTTGAAAGTTCAATATGGCGGCCGACAGTGGCGTCATACCATCGAAATAAGTACATACATCGGTTTCGGTTAGCGCAGGGAAGCTGCCTACCAAATTTCGTGAAGATGGTGCCATAAATAAGAAAGTTTAACATGGCGGACGTTGTCGACCGTTATCGACCGTTATGACCGTTACGTGTAGAATTTCGAAATGAAACCTGCTTAACTTTTGTAAGTGAGCTGTAAGGAATAAGCCTGCCAAATTTCAGCCTTCTACCTATACGGGAAGTTGGAGAATTAGTGATGAGTGAGTCAGTGAGTGAGTCAGTCAGTCAGTGAGGGCTTTGCCTTTTATTAGTATAGATATAATGAGGCCCAGATTTTCTAAAAGGTTCAATTGTTGCCTCATCTGTCCATAGAAAATTCTTGTGGATCATTCAAGAGTTTCCAGGTAAATAAAACTTCTTGCCTGAAGAAGGGGCCTGATTTGCCTCGAAAGCTTGCATATTGTAATCTTTTTAGTTAGCCAATAAAAGGTGTCATTTTGCTTGACATGTCATTACATCCATAAATGGCTAACACAGTACAACACCCTAGTACTACTGGTAAATGAGAAAAAGACAAATGCATTTTTTTTAGCTAACAGTGACTTCCATCTTGCTGTTCTGTGGTAAAGCCAGTTTTTCCAATTGGTTTTCATTTTGATCTTTGTTGAAGTAAAAGAAGCCTTTACATATCTGGATGTTTTTTAGATCCTTTTGACTGCCTGAATGACTTAGCACTGTACCCTTTCAGTAATTTTAGCAGACACATCCCTCTTAGGAAGGTTTGATACTTATTTTAGTGTTTTGCATTTGGGAATCGTGGCTATCACTCTGGTTTGGGGGAGCCCCAGCATCTTAGACATGGATTTGTAGCCCATTCCAGACTGATAGATAGCAACAGCTTTTTTTTTCTGATCTCTTCAGGAATTTCCTTTGATAGTGACATCATGTGTATGCTTAATTGATGGACTGGTAAAAGAACGCTGAAGGTAAAGGTCAAAATAAGTGAGGTTTATGTTGAGCAGGGCAGGCTGTAATCATTCCAGGTTGTTTTTAGTCAGAATTATCTGACTTTAACTTTCTCTTTAATTGGGTTGATTAAACTAATGAGAAGTTGCTTTTTACACAATGCCAGTTAGTTCATTAGACAAATGATATTCATTGAAAAAATGTGTTACTTATTCACTATGGGATCCTTTATTCAAAATCAGATTTTGTTTGAAAGTCTGAAAACATTCAGTGACTAAAATGTCCAATAATAAAGGAAACCTAAAAGGGAAAGAATTCTTTTTACTATATTGTGTATTCAAATGAATACATATGTTAAATATAGAACATTTGAAGCGCAGATGCTCAGTTGAGAGAACTGCCCTTAAAGTATATTTATTTAATCAGTAAAGGAAAGAAGTGTTCATGTGTGTCATATGAGCTTGTACACTTACTGAGGGGGCCATAGTCAGAGGCTAATCGAAACAATTTACATTCTCCTGTAAACAATAGCTTTAAGTTCATGAGGAATATGGTATAAATTTTTGTGAAAATATTATTGCTTCTGATGGTTAAACATATCAATATTTTTAATGTGTCAGTTCTTATACTTCTATTATCATTTCATTAAACTAGTTACAACCTGTGAAATTTAAAAGAAAAAATATATTAGAATCATTAGGAAATATTATCTTTATTAGTGCAGTTTATTAAGAACTCAGAAAATACAAGACTCAGCATAATGGAAGTAGTTATTTTAAGACATAATTTTAAAACATTTTAGGGACTCTATTACATTGCAAAATCATTTTATACAGTTATTCCACTGTTTACAACCTTATAATAAAGTCAGACACCGTAGAATAAAATTGATTGTGTTTGGGATAAATGAATGAGACTGTAATACAGTTTTATATTGCATAAGAAAATACTGTTATTTTTGAATTTGAATAAAAAAAGTCTTGTCACAGTAGTTATTTTTATTATTTAAAAAAAAACATAAGCAATTTCTCAGCTTTTCTCAACACCATATGTACACACATTACCCATTTGATACCAAAGATGAACACATACAGAGTTTCTTCATGTCATCATCCTTCTGTGGCTTTCACAGCCAGTTTTATTTTTTGCACTGATAATAGCAATTCTTTCGCTGTCTCTTTCAAATTGGGAAAATGTAAGTTTTGAGGTGAAGATGAGATTGGGCTGCAACAGGGATCCATTGTGAGTCTGCTTGTTTTTGTCATATTTGACCAGAAATGTGTGTTTTGGGATATCCATTGGAGCTCTTGCATGCTGATGAGCTTGTTTTGATGACAAAAAGTGAAGAAGAACTGAAGGTGAAAATACTAAAATATAAAGCTTGTTTGGAAGCGAAAGTCTTAAATGTGCATGCAGCAATGTCCCAAGGCGATGATTGCAAATGAAGGGGTAGAAGATGTGGAGGAAGTAATGCATGGCAGTGAAGCTTGTGTGGCAGAGATATTAGGAAAAACTCAGTTTAGTGCACAGGCTGTCAGAAATGGGTACATAAAAAGAAACAGTGATGCGAAAGATAGCCTGCAGGTGGCAAGTGTTTGTTTATATACAGAAGTGAAGCATGCTGATGTAGTAAGTGTAAATTTATATATCGGAAATGGAATTGTTTTTGGAGAAAGTAGGAAAGTTCTGCTGATTAGGTGACATGTTGAGTGCAGAAAGAGGTACAAGCACAGTACTGTTCACAAGGGTCAGAGGTGTGTGTTCTGTTCCCTTTCTGACTTCTAAAGGAACCTCTGACTTTGAAGGGAAACATTTCTGAAAGTGTGTGATGAAATGTTTGCTGAATGGAAGGCAGACATGGAAGATGGCAGGAAAGAACAGACATAAAAAATGATCAGAGCAGAGATCAGGATGATTAGGTAGATGTATGGAGTTTAAAAGAAAGGAAGGCAGATGCTGAGTTAAGAAAAATGCTTGGCATGGAGATGAGAGGGGGTGTGCTGAGGAGAAACAGACTAAGATGGTTTGGGCACATGGAGCGAAATGCAGAGGCTGATTAACTGAAAGTACACCAAGGCAGACCTCAAGGGGATGCGGCCCAGGAGGTGGCTGAAAAAGACATGTTTGGAGGTGGTGTTCGATGATCTGAAAAGAGTGGTTCTCACCACCAAAGAATGCCCAACAATGTGAAGTGTGCAGGAAAAAGATTTTGGGTGTAAACTGATAACCTGGGGAAACCTAGAAATTGGTTGTTAATTTGGTGATGATGAATTAATTCTGCATTAAACAACTGCTGGCCATACATTTTATTATTTTGGTACTTAAATTATTTATCATGGCACTTGTAAAATGAGTGCATTTCAGCTTTTTCAAAATTTGCTATTACTGCATGGCTTGCTCTTCTCATTTATTGCAAGGGACTGCATCATTGTAGTTTTTTTCTGCAGAAAATATGATCCCTCCCTGATGCTTTTAGCATTTGCGCTTCTGGCATCCAAATTAAATTTGTTTTTTTGGCCCTTTGCCTTTTAGACCCAATTGAATCTCCACTGCTGGACTCTAGCTATTTCATTTAAGTCCTGTTTTGTCTACTCCATAATGTCCATGAACCTCTGTGGATTGCTTTTCAGGTGTCAGCATCAAGTGAGTTACCATTTCCTTTTGGGAAAACCAATTGAAGCATCACAAGACTGGGTTGTCATAATGAGTTATCTTTGTTTTATTCAGGTTTCCATTTGTGGTCAAATAATCGTTGGGAGTAATACCATCAGTGTTACCAAAGCTTCCTACAGTTGGGGTGTCATGTTTCCATTAAATTCAATATGAAGGCTCTTGTATGCTCCTGAGGAGTAACCTAAAGTCTGCTTCCCCAGGATATTGTGCTAAATCAGTCTTATGTACTTGCTGTTCCATCTTATAGCTATGATGCCAATTTATCTAACATCAGAAAATATGAGGGCAAAGTAGTTTTGTTAAAAACAACAACCAAACCAACTCTACCCACACAGGTCCCAGCTACAGTAAATGCAAAATTCTGTGAACAAATAGTGTGCTATATTTACCCAAGAATGTATTTTTAGCAAAATCAAAGAATGTATAAAGGAAGGACCCTAAAATAAAACAGAACAAAGAATAAAAAACAGGATTTGGAGACACCCCAGTATGCATTATCTTGACAAAGCTACAGTTCCTTTAAATAAAAGAACAAAGATGCAATCCTGTACAATTGCTGTGTTTTACCTCTCAAGATTTATTTTATTCTTTCCCATTCCAAACGCTAATGGTAACAAAAAAAGTTTAAACAGTCTTGCCACTATTTCTTTATACTTTACATGATTGTTTTTCTTATGATCATTCATAACTGTGTATGTGTGATCTGCTTATTGTGACAGTTCTACCGTACATCTGGTACAAATCAAAAACTGACACGCATATTGAAAGCTTCTTATCTCACACATATTGAGTGTGACTGACTTTATAAACATCTGAGATAATCAAGGTCATGAAGCAGCATAATGCATGGACAACTGAATTGTGCAAAGCTTACACAACTCTGTCAACGCTTATTCAAAAAGGAGATTAATGATTATCCTGGTGCTAACAAGGATACCTTGAAGTTATAGCAGCTGAATAGTCTATACATGATAAAGGATTGGGGACTGGCTATGCCTTGCTCAGCACTATCCGACTCAGAGGGTCAGAGAAGCTGTGAGGTGTTATTGGGCTGCTTGGTATACTTGAAGCCCTGGAGTTTATTGCCATCATAGCAGGTGTTCTTGGAAATGAACTGACCTCTTTGCACCTACTCAGACTTTATGATTTATAGTTTGAAAAAATTGCTAATTTAAAAAAAAAGCACAGTTACAAGTGGATGTTAGTTATACATTTAGTAGTACAAAGTTAATCCATCTATCCATTATCCAACCTGCTATATCCTAACTACAGGGTCATGGGGGTCTGCTGGAGCCAATCCCAGCCAACACAGGGTGCAAGGCAGGAAACAAACCCTGGGCAGGGCGCACACACACCATACACACACTAGGGACAATTTAGAATCACCAGTGCACCTAACCTGCATGTCTTTGGACTGTGGGAGGAAACCGGAGTACCCGGATGAAACCCACGCAGACACGGGGAGAACCCGGGTCTCCTAACTGCGAGGCAGCAGCGCTACCCACTGCTCCACTGTGCCGCCTTACAAAGTTAATAATAACTTAAAATAATGCAGATATACAGTATAGCAGACACCTTCAACAGAACGGAAGATAGAATCTTGAACCTTGTAGAGAAGGAATGTAATGTTTGTGAATTGTACACAGATAGCTAGATCTGTGTTTTCAATGTCAAAAATATTTGATTTTACAGCTTCATAGTTTCAACTCATTTGGGGAGTTAAAAAGCCCAAAACAAAATACAAGTTGTTATAATACCTTACTTTTAAAAACATAACAGCTAATGTCAGTTAGACAACAATTCACCAAACAAGAGAATCTTCAAATGCTTTTTAAACACATTGAGGACCTAGGAAATTTGAATGGAATTGGGCATTTTTTTCTTCTAGCTAGGAGCTGTACATGAAAAAGAGTCTATATTGAAATGTGATGCCTGTATCACCAAATATCATTCATCTGTGGACCTGAATTGTCAAGAAGGAGCACAGGACCTCATATTTTTCTCCATATATAAAGGTGCGACCAATTGACTACTCTGTTTGAACTTAATACGTGCCACTACTGGAGGTCAGTGTCGTGATTTCAAAGTAAAAGTGTCATGAGTGTTCCTTGGTTGGTTGAACATCAAAGATTCCACTGCATTTTGAATCATCTGCAGATACTTGGTGACACATGTCAGCAGAAAGTTGGAGCGGTCCAGCTGTAACAAGACCAAAGCCTGAACCAAGGGTTGTCCTGCATACTTTGTTAGATATGGTCTGATCTGTGGACATTGCATACAGTAAATCTGCAAGATCAAGAGACTGTAACAGCATGGACCCTGAAGGACAGCTGCCCATCGATTATACCACCCCAAGGTTGAATACCAACAGGTGTTAGTGATAACGAGCCAGGCAGAGCAGAGATGGGGTGCTGAATGTATAGATGAGCTGGAATAACAAGAAAGTATGTCTTTGCCAGATTATACTGGTTATGGTTTTCCTTCATTAAGTCTATAATACCAGTGGGACATGTAGTAAATCTAGCTGATACCGTGTGGTCCACTGGAGGGATCTACAGGTATAGCTGTGTATCATCAGCAAAGCAGTGATAAAAAAAATCATGGGACCGGATGATATGACTTAGTGAGGAGATGTACAGAGAGAAAAGGAAAGAGTGAGACAGTGATCCTTAGGTCACCCCCATGATTGTCTGGTGCACCCTTGGCATCTCTCCACATGATGACACACGGTTGGATCTGCCCAAGAGGTATGTCTTAAACCACCTGAGGGCAGTCCCAGTGATGCCAAGATCAGAGAGGGTGGCAGGGATGATCTGGTGGTTGATTGTGCCAAAGGTAGAAAAAAGATCTAGCAGGAAAAGGATAGATGATGTTTTGGTATCTCTAGCTTGTCTTAATGTGTTAACATCGGTAAGAAGAGCCATCTAAGTGGAATGGCTTTATGTAAGGGCTATATTAAGCATCTTTACTAATGCCTGTTTGTAGTGTCATTACCCTCATGTTGTGTTCTTCTGCTCTGTTTTGATCTCCTCTTTAAAATTTCATTGAGCATCAGTCTCCCGACTAATTCAGTTGTGACTTTTCTGGTTTTTGAATTTTTGGCTGCATAATATGGATTTTTTTTTGAAGATGGATTTTTAGACTTTATAATAACTAATAAATTATTTTATAGTATTTAGTATTTTAAAATTAACAATTACATATTTTGTTTTCAGTTGGGATTTTGAACTTTAAATTTTTCATTTTGTGTTGATTCTTTTATTTCAAAATACATAATTAGGTTTGGATTTTGTAGGCAGAATTTATAACAGTTTGCATCTCCATTTTGGCGTTTGTTTTGGGGCACTACACATCCATCTATTGACCTCCTGCCTCTCCTTAACCACTTCTCAGCCTTCTTCCTAAAAATCTGTTACTCTCCAGATTTATTTATTTCCTTTTTACTTCCAGAGAGTTATGCTTTTGCAGGATTATAATAAAAATATTTAGAATTTTCTTTAAAGTTTATTGAGTTTACATGATAAAGTGTATGCATGTGTGCATGTTGCTATTACGTTAAATGACAATTTTGAATAAAAAAGCAAGAAAAAGGTTATTTAAACTCTAACGTAAAAATTAACCAGTAACAGAGTTGTGTTATAGCAAGACAAAACCTGCCTTCTCACATTTCAGTTATCAACGAATGAAACATTCTCTTACCCTTGTCTTACATTGTCTTCATAGAAATTATTAGATTGGATTAACAGGCTGTACATGCTACTGAGCTGCTGTGGGCACAATATCAAGACCAAGCTGAGAAAAATTACTTCCAGTCTAGGTTGGTAGATAGTAGCAAGCAGATCAGTTTCAGTATATTTCATGGTGGAAAACACAAATGCATCAAGTTTTCCATACCAGCAGAAATCTTTCCATGTTATAGTGAAAAGAAAAATGTTTACACAAATTGGCATTAAACTTAAGAACAGGGCTTCTCCACAAAATATATTATTAAGAGTGTGCAGTCCATAAATGAACATTCAAACAAAACCAACTAAAAATAAAAGTTAATTTATTTTAACCTTTTCTTTAAAACAAATGGTTTAAAATTAAGGTTGAATTAGACCCAAGCATGGATCAGTCTCTTATGAGCCCCAGTGCTACTGAGAGTGTCTCTACTTTAAGAATATCTGGAACAGTCTGTCATGTGAGAATTTTTGACATGTATGAATGTTAGAATAAACCGTCTGTCTTCTTTGCTTCTCATTTTTATTTTCAGAGGGCTGTAACAATGCAGCTAGCCCTCGTGGGCTCTCTTTCTCTGCTTAAGCAGATTCACATTTTGATATTTCCTGGGCTGCCATTAGCCCTTCTTGGGCATGTCTTAGACACCTGGCTTCCACTGCCACCCAGAGGAGATATATATATATATATTCAAAAAGTATTCAGAACTTAGTGCACGTTTTATTGAGTTATGGATTTAATTTTAAATGGATACATTTGACATGTTTGCCCATCACTTTCAACTAAATAACTTATTATCACAAACTGAAAGCATGCTTTCAGAAGGATTTGCAAATTCATTCGGCTGAAATCTCCTGTTCATATAAGTATTCAGACCTTTCATTCAGTATTTTGTAGAAGCCCCTGTGGCAGAAATTACAGCTTTGAGTCTTCTTGGGTAAGTCTCACCAGCTTTGGCACACCTGGATTTTGACAGTTTATCCCATTCTTCCTGGCAGACCCTCTCAAGTGCTGTTAGATTGGATACAAAACATATATAGACTGCATACTCTTCAGGTCTCTCCACAGATGTTCTATGGGGTTTAAATCTGATATTTGGCTGGGCTACTCTAGGACAGTCATAGACTTGTCCCAAAGCCACTCCAGCGCTGTCAAGTGGGTCATTGTCATGCTAAAAGGTGAACCGCCACCCACTCTGAGGGTGCATGCATTGTGGGCCAGGTTTTCTTCAAGAACATCTCTGTATTTGGATGCATTCATCCTTTCCTCAATTTTGACCAGTCTCCCCATTCCTACTGCACAGAAGCTCCCCCATATCATGATGCTTCCGCCACCATGCTTCAGCATCGGGATGGTACCAGGCAGGTAATGAGCATAGCCTGGTTTTTGACAGACATGGAGCTTAAAGTACTGTTTTATCAGTTCATCTGTTGTCTTTTCAGACCAGAGAATGTTCTTCCTCATGGTCTCAGAGTCATTTGTATGCCATGACTTCCAAAGGGTTCTCCCATCTCAGCAGAGAACTTCAGAAGCTCTTTTAGTTTGACCATTGGGTTCTTTGTCACATACCCGACCAAGGCCCTTCTTCTTCAGTTACTTAGTATTGCTGGATTGGCAATTCTAGGAAGAGTCCTGGTGCTTCCAAACTTCTTCCATTTCACAATTATTAAGGTCAGTGTGGTCCTGGGAACATTCAAATGTTTAGAAGTATTTTTATACCCTTGTCATGATACACAGTCAATTAAATTTACTGGAGGTGGACTCCAATCAAGTTCTAGGTAAATCTCAAGGATAAGTAAAGCAAATAGGATGCACCTGACTACCATTTGGAGTGCTACAGAAAAGGGTCTGTAGTATACTTTAATTCAAGTAAGTCACTTTATTGTTACATTACTTAACATGAATGTACAGATGAATGAAACATTTGTGTGCAAGGTCTACAGCAGTGGGGTAATATTAATTTGATTTCTTGAATAAATAATAGAATATCCATCCATCATCCAACCCGCTATATCCTAACTACAGGGTCATGGGGGTCTGCTGGAGTCAATCCCAGCCAACACAGGGCGCAAGGCAGGAAACAAACCCTGGGCAGGGTGCCAGCCCACCGCAGGGCTGATACACACACTAGGGACAATTTAGGATCGCCAATGCACCTAACTAGCATGTCTTTGGACTGTGGGAGGAGCACCCGGAGGAAACCCATGCAGACACGGGGAGAACAAACAAACTCCACGCAGGGAGAACCCGGAAAACGAACCCAGATCTCCTAATTCATTGTAACAAAATGCAAATCACATCTAAAAATGTAGGCAAATTTACATCCTTTGAGGCATTCATTTTAAATATTAAAACAGATTCCAACACAATTATAGTGCTAGTCTACAGACCACTAGGGCCATATTCATTGTTCATGACTGAATTTAGAAAACTTTGATCTGATTTGGCTATAAATTATGATCATGTAGTACTGATAGGGGATTTTAATGTACACATTGATGTGGAAACTGACACTTTTATCAAATGTTTTACTTATTTGTTAAATTCAGTAGGATTTTGTCAGATTGTCAAAGGTCCAACTCATAATCATAACAACACATTATATTTAATTATAATTTACAAAGTTGAAATTAAAAATTTATATATTACTTCATTAAATGAAGTTATTTCCGATCACTACTTTAATTACATTTAATTTAGTCCTGCCCTTGCCAACGCACTCATAGATTAAAACAAAGACAGTGTGACATCTAGATTGTAATTCTGCTTTAAAATGTATAGATACTTTGAGTAAGTCAAGTGTAATTGTGGAAAACCATTCAGATCAGTTAATATCAAATGTAAGCATGGAGAACAGTTTAGATCAGCTAACATCACATTATAATGTGACTTTGAGAGATGCTCTGGACACAGTGGCTCCCCTTAAAACAAAAGTGATCAAAGCACATAGAAACTCTCCCTGGTTTAATAAAGACATTCAAGCTCTTAAATCAGAGTGTCGAAAACTGGAGCGCAGATGGAGAACAACAAAGCTGCATGTCTTTCAAATTGCATGGACAGAGAGTGTTAAAAAGTTTAAAAAAGCTCTCTTTAAAGCTCGCTCAGAATACTATTCTACAATAACAGATAGCAATAATAAAAATCCTCGGGTACTGTTTAGAACAGTGGCTAAATTAACAAATGGGAATTCAGACCTACAGTGCAAAATACCAACAGATATTAGCAGTACAGACTTTATAAACAGCCACAGCCCACCTGCCAAGTTGTTTTGCCTACCTAAGGTAAAGTCATCCCTGATGGATGATGCAGGAATCGTGGGGTAGAGAGGTCCTTTAATCGGAATGGCTGGCCCAGTGCTGTTTCAGCTGTGGAATGATCAAATAGGGGAGGCATCTTGATGGCTGAGGTCTCCAGGACTCTAACATATCCAAATCATATTATGTGATATCATCTACTGTTAAATTCTGCTCTGTACTTTTTTTTACATTTTTATTTTTATACTGTATTGAGGATTTGTTCTGTTTTGTGCATTGTATTGTATTCACCCCATTCTTTTTGACATCCACTGAACGCCCAACCTACCTGGAAAGGGGTCTCTTTTTGAAATTTTTTTCCCTACAAGGGTTTTTTTTTTGGGGAGTTTTTTCTTGTCTTCTTAGATAGTCAAGGCTGGGGGGCTGTCAAGAGGCAAGGCCTGTTAAAGCCCAGTGAGGCACTTCTTGTGTGATTTTGGGCTATACAAAAATAAATTGTATTGTATTTTATTATATTGTAATAACACAAAATAGTCATGCTATTGTGTTATGTATGTCATAGAAGAGCATTAAGCTTTTGATTTTAAAGAAATTTACAAAGCCTTCTGAAAATATTTTTACTTTGTTATTTGATTTTCCTAACTCTACTGGGTACAAGTCAGAAATCAAAAGTGAATCAGGCACCAGTTCATGAAAGGGCTCATGAAAGGGCATTAATTAATCTAACACATGTCTTTGTGATTTGTTAAGAAAACTTAACCACCAGGAGGGGAAACCCACAGAGACAGGAATCCACAATGGATGATAAAGTTAGGGCTGGCCTGTGAAGATACGTACATTTTTATAGGCATTGCTCCAGGATATACTGAGGGTGGTTTCTGCTTCTTTGGACATGATTCTATTTCTCTCTGGGCAAAAATGAAGTGCCTTTGCAGGGATCCTGATTTCTGTGACCTCAATCACAGTTGATTTTTATCTGGGGAATTTTTGTGAGATTTGTTTCAATGACACTGAAACTCAAAATGCTTTTTAGATTTTTTTCTTTTATAATAAAAGGTATTTAATGAATAGAGTTCACCTGTAAAAAGTGACTGAGTGCACTATTGTTCTGCTGCCCATATGTCCATTAGTGCAGATGTTAACTGCTGTAAATTGTCGTCTGAACTCTTTGTCATATTGCTTAACTTGATTAAAATTCACGTGTATATGCTATGAACTGGACACTGTATAGCGCCTGACCCAACACAGACTCACACTGTTGTGTAAAACACAAGAAGACTTTTATTTTTTCTTCACCTGTGGGGCACGTCTTCCCCATGAACCCCACAGTCAAAACACAGTCCAAAAAGCACTAAACACTAAATCACACAACACTGAACCACCACTCCTCCCTAGCAACCTCATCCTCTTCCTCTTGATTCTGGCTCCTGAGTGGTGGTTGCTAGCCTTTTTTATAGCTCACCCGGGGCTGTAGAGTCATTCAGGCCAGCACCGGGATCCATGCAACACCTCCTGGTGGCCGTCCCAGATCCCAACAGGGCTGTAGAGAACTCTATGTCCCATGGAGCCCTGTGGGAAACTGAGGCACCATCGTCAGCCAGGGAGGCTGCCACCAAGCGTCCCAGGTGAGGTACTGAGAAGCCCATGGTTGCTCCCCCGGAACATATGTGGAAGGGGCGTCCAAGTCGGGCATGGGACCCGGCTGCTTGCCACAATGCTTATGTGTTCTTCACAAAATATGTATTCTTGTAAATGACACATCTATCATTGTCAAAAGGCCAGCATGTGAGCCTGCTAGCAGATTTACCAAAAAATAACAAAATTGTACTTCTGCCCTTGTGTTTTAAAGCTCTGTTTTTTAATATTTTTTGGCTGAGGGTTATATATAATAAAACAGTACTGAGTCAGCCAGAGGTGTATTCTTCTTGTTGCACTTACAGAGAAATATCAGAGTATTTCAGAATGTTTCTAATATTGTCAATAGAAATATTACAGTTCTTTAGTGGGGGAAACAGATTTATTAATTCAAAGAACACCTATACTTCAGGACTATATTATTCTTCACAACAGGCAGAGTATAAACAGTGAATCTCATTTTGATACACCACTGAACAGCAATCAACCATCATTGAGTCATTGGCTCAGATAATAATAATGGAAGCTACCACATTTCCCAGTAAGTCAGACATCCAAGGGCAGCTGTTCAGGTTGCAAAATGATGGAATGACATGAATCTAATTTAAACAAAAATATAAAAAGAAAATGGAGGGATTAGAAAATGCTGATATAGGATTACTTTAAGGCAAAAAAAACATACTTATATATACTTAGGCCAATTTTTCATGAATGCATTACAAGTTGATGAAAATGAAATACAGTGGTATTGCAGTCTTTTATTTTTCTTTAGTATTTTTAGTATTTATCACTCCAGTGTGTCAATGTTTTTTGATACAATTCACTTAGAGAAGTGAACGACCATAATTCTTTCGGCAAGCACAGCACTTTCTGCAATGGAGACACTGATAAACTATTTCATTTGTTTTTCTGAAAGTAAATTAGTTGTTTAGTTTTATATCATAGTTAGACAGCAGAATGCTTTTTTACTGTTTAAGTAGTTTTATATATATCTAAGTTTGTTTCGGCTCGGCTTTTTAACCCATTTATTATTAGTCAATGTAATTACCAGTCAAGGTGAAAACATTAATTGTTTGAAGCTATTAGACCTTTTTTAAGTTTAGGATATACATTAAGGCTTATTCGACCAGACTGTTTTATCAGCTTGAATAGGCTCCCCAGCTCTATCTTCATCACTCAAGCTTCAGTGCTTTACAATGAATCTGACCCTTTTTATTGTTATGTGCTGATCAAAGCTAAAAGCATTATTCTATGGAAATACATATGATGTTATTATACAAGTGGCATACATTCTCCTTTGATTTATGCTCCACATGTTTATTAATGTCAGCTTTTGAATCTATGGATGAAAACTGAAAAAAGATGGCAGAGTGTCTTCATTATTTATTTTTTTCAATAATGGTTCGGTCTACATCAATGTCTCCTTTTGCATTTGTATGCCGCACTGATTTCACTGATGCCCCCACCTCACTGAAGTAACTGATAATAGCAATGTATTTTGATGTAGGCAAGTGTTGTTTTCCGACCTGGAACTTTTTTTCAATATATTCAGGTGCTGCAGATGGATTTGCTACCCTACATTCATGATTTATTTTGGCTGCAGATTATATAGATTTTGCAAAGGATTACTTATAATCCTTTAGTGCTGTAGCCTCTTCACAGTTTTGACTGAAATTCAATTTTTCAGCATGAATATGTAAAAATGCAGCAATCTGTATAGAAATTCATTTTTTAAATGTTGCCCATCTCACCAGAATTTTATGTCAATTTTAGAATCCCTACGAATCACTGTGCAACTAAATGAAACACCATACACATTTTCAAAAACAGTAAATAAATAAATAAAAGAGGAAAATGCTGATCTTCTTGCATCAATTAAAATTAGTTGTTAAGTTGTCAGCCTAACCTCTATTACATTAAATGAAATACACCAATTATTTTTTGACTATGACATTTGCTATTTTAACACATGAAATGTGTGCTAAATTAAATATGTCATATTGGCTGTGAGTGGAAAACTGTAATGACCTTTACTTTCATTACATATTAATTAAATAAATAAAAGAAAAAAGACTGTCAATTTTTTTGGGAAAATGGGATGTACAAAATGTATGTTTTGGTGGTTAATGTCACTAACATTTTTTGTTTCTAGGTTTAAATGTGATGAACTACTTAATTGAGTAGATGGAAATAATTGAATAAATTGGAATGAATTATGCAAACAGTGGTAAAAGCATCATTATTTCTTCTGTCATCTCAATAAACCAGAGTTTCCAGTAGACATGAACAGACAGTCCTCTTTTTATAGTAGTATTTGTCTTCCTGACAAGGATTTCCGATTAGTGTTCATTGCCTTGCACACTTTTGACATGTGGGCATTGGATCTGCCCAACTCTTGACAATTTTCTGCAATTGCTGTTCCAAGTAGCTGATCCCTAAACGAAACCTCTGTCAAACTTTTGACACATCTTCTGCGCATCCCATTTTCACTCTAATGTTACAAAACAATCTGAAAAAAAAGACTTGTATGTCTGTAGTTTATAAAAGGGCTTAAATATGTATGTGAATAAGTTTGACTGGTTTTATTTTTAAATATATAAAAAGAGGGCAAATTCTAAATAAAAACAATAACCTATACAGAAAATTTCACATAAATCAACTGGCCACTTTATTATTAATTTAAACTCAGTGATTTTTTTCCTTTTTCAATGATAAGTAAGAACATTATGTTTGAAACCTCCTATCCACTGCCCCTTTAACCAGGAACATAATATTGAAAGTGTTTCCCCTTTCCACAAAAAGCCATCTTCACCTACTTACTCACTTTACATCACACCTCAAAATCATTAAGCTATGTGTCTGGCCACTAACCTTTACTGCTACTTCTGTTCTTTAAATACTTCTGGTATGTTTCACCATAAGTACTGCACCTTGTCACTTCTTTCTGTAAGTCTCTTTTCTTGATCCCTTTCTCATTATGTTTATGTTTTTTTCCATCTGGCTGGCTATACTCCACCTTTCTCTTAAGTATTTTACAATGAATCTTTTACTCCCAAGATTTTTCTGTGTTCTAATCTCAGGAGTTCTTAAAGTCATAATACTTCTGTTTATTGACATACAGATCATATACTATGTGCTGACATCATCCCTGTGAGGCTGTGTTTTGTCCATGTGTGAAAATTGACTAAAATGCAGTACTTGCTCCCAAAACTTGGGTTTTACTCACCACAAGAGACCGGGTAGGTCTTTTTCAAGCTTTTTGCCCTTTAGAAGGGGTTTTCTGTTTTTCAACAACCTAGAAATGGGGTTCCCAGTAAAGTAGGAATTAAAAGATTACTAGTTAATTTGAGTATATTAAGCTCAAGCCGGTCAGCATTGGTGCTGAAAGTAATGGTAAAGAACACTTTTTAAAATGAGGGTGATTAAAAAGTTATAGCAGAAAAAAGGAAGTGGTAAGAAGCGTTTTATAGGGGTTACAGTTCCAAGGGGAAATATATTAAGAAATAAAATCTTTAAGTAGCAAGCTTCGATGAGTCAGTAGTTGTTGTGGCAGAAACATGCTGCTCAAAGAAGGCACATGCAGTTCCAGGAAGGCAGCAAAATCCAAATCAAATGAAATGAGAAATCGGCAAATTCAGCAAGTTTACATTTATTACAATTCTTATCACGTATGCAAAATGTTCTCTTCCTTCTGGTTCTTCCCATCATTACCTAATGTCTATTACTTGACCAAAACTGCCATCATTATTTCATACCCTGTGCAGGTGTCCAAAACATATTAATCAATCGATTCCCACCAACAAGTCGGAGTCAGGAGGACCCACACATTAGATATTGGGCTAGAGGTTGGGGTAGCTGCGCTATATAAGAAACGTTGTTTCTTATAAGCTACATTTTCCTTGACTTGTCATCACCTGTCCAGGCAGGCAGACAGGGAGGCAGAGGCCCAGCCGCTGCGAATGGAAGCAAACGGCCTATCTGGTTTTCTCTCATGGCCAAAGCCTCAATGGCTGCATTTCTTAAAACAACGGCATGTTTAGCATTTAAAAGTACAAACTGTCCTTGAATGAAATTTTTAAGCTTAGCATCTGCAAAGAGAAAAATGATAAAATAGACAAGTGAGGACTTTTTATGGTTTAACCCTTACTATGCTAATATGCATCTGAATATATAATACTTTTTCTCATACATGCTTTATGATTCTCTTTAGATATACGCAAATCATCAACTTTAAGAATATTCTTTTCTACATAGTAAAGGGGAGAACACATTTAGTAGTGAGACTGCCTTAAACAGTTCATACAGGGGGTTAGATAGGGCCAGTAAGTATTAGGTCTTGTCATTTGTTAAACACATAACTAATTCATATTTAATTTTCACTGGCTATAATTGTCACCCAAGCAAATTTTAAATAGGAAGCCAGTGTAATTCAAGGCCTGAATTTTTGGATGCCTGCTTCAACAAAGTCTGCATCCCTGAATCATACATCTGTGGGAGATGCCAGCTTATCCAACGCGTCCAGCTCAGATTCGCTGAACTCGATAACATGGTGGCTAGCCAGCTTTGTAGTAAGGATCTTGCCCAGATTTCCTTTAGGTAGATAGTGTGCACCTGCAAAGTGGTGTGGTAGGATACTCAAGATCAGAGAATTACAAATAGGCAAGTCTTGATCAGATGTAAGTGCAAGGCAAGAGGTGCACACCCCAGAGGTTGAGGTAATCGACCATTAGCCATTTTCAGGACTTTGTGAAGCTGGACAGTGGTTCTGAAAAATTTAAAGTGATAGGTAGGAATTGGGAGCCCCAACAGGTAATCCCAAAACCAGTCCCCAGAAAGAGAGTAGTGATAATCAGAGACTCAGTCATTAGAAGGATTGATACACAGGTTTGATCCCGAGACAGAGTATTTCTTACGGTGTCTTGCCTTCCAGGTGCATAGGTAGGTGACTTCCTTTGAAAGGTGGATACACTCTTGGCTGGAGTGGGGATGGATCCAGTTGTCATTGTTCATATTGTAACAAATGACATACTGTACATACAGGTAGGATGTCTGTTCTGCAATCCAAATTTAAAGAGTTAGGTGCAAGCTGAACCTCTGAACTGACAAGATAGTTTTCTCTGAAGTCCTGCCTGTGTAACTCACCAGTCCAGGTTAGAATGATTAAACATGGCACAAATCTTGTTGTAGGATTGAACAGCTAAGTTTTATGGGGCATTGGAATTCCTTCTGGAACAGATGGGACTTGTTCCGCAATGACTAGTTACATTTGAACAGATGGGGTACCAATGTACTGGGGAGGCATATGAGTAGGTTAGTTGAGGATTGTTTAAACTAGATGCAGGCAATTTAGTAAAGAGAAGATGTAGAACCTCAAATGAAGTAGTGAACAATAGTGCAATATCAAATAAAAATAGAAACTTAATTTCCAGCCCAATGTTAAACAGCAGTTTGTCTGTTTGTGGAGAGAGTGTCAGCTGCATCGAGAGGTTTATTAACCTTGGCAGAGAAAGTCATGTCTCTGTTCATTCTTCCTATGAAGTTAGTAGATGGATCAGTAGAGCATGAGGGGGTCATGAGGTTGCTGAATAGGTGTGTGTGGCACTACCAATATCTTTGCAAATGAACAAAGGTCCAAGTTTTTAGAGTCCAGGTGCCAGCTGCTTTGCTATATGGTTATGAGACATGGACGCTATCCAGTGACCTGAGATGAAGACTGGACTCTTTCGGTATTGTGTCTCTTCGGAGATTCCTTGGGTACCGCTGGTTTACCTTTGCGTTGAATGAGCTGATGCTCACTGAGTCTCAGATAAGGCACATTACCTGCATTGTAAGAAGCGTCAGTTATGGCACTACTGCCATTTGGCACAATTCCCTGAGGATGATCCAGCTCATGTGATTCTCATTGTTGAGGACCTGAGTGGATGGACCAGGTCAAGGGAACATCCACGTAACACCTGGCTGCGGAAGATAGATGGTCACTTCTGGAGGGTGGGACAGCACCATGTGTCTGCCTGAGAGGATGCCAACCAGGATCCCAAGCTGTTTTGTTGTGTGGTGGGTGTGGTAACGCACTGTACCAGTGCATGCTCCCCAACCTGAAAGTTAAAGTGCCATAGTAGAATAAGTAATGCATCAAAAATTACTTACCTTAATGCTAGGACTATTAACAATAATATAAATGAATTGAAACTCAGTGTAGCTGCATATATATATAATTTTGATATAACAGGAATAACAGCAATCAACAGGGGTATAACAGACAGGTATGAATTATTTAGGAAAAATGGGCAGAACTGAATAGGTGGGGGAGTTGCCATTTATATAAAACAGAATTTAAATGCAAGACTACTTCAATTAGATGGTGAACCACAGTTTATGAGGATGTTTGGATTCAGTTAGACAGCATAAGGGATCGAGACCTCATATTCAGAGTTTGTTACAGACTCCCTAATGCAGATAATAATTACAATTTATAACTTTTTAATAATATCAAAAAGACAAGTTTAGAGATGAATATTAGAGTCATGGGGGCTTTAACTATTCAAACTGGGCTAGCCTTACAAATGGCAAACCACAACAACAGGAGATTTTAGATGTTATCAGTGACTGTTTTTTATTTCAGTATGTTAACATTGGGGGAGGCCTGTCTACATTTATTATTCTGTAATAATTAGGAGAAAATTTAAAGGGTAAATGAGATTGAACCATTGGGATCTAATTATAGATAGATTTCCCAAATATTTTGGCAGAGTGCATATTAAAAAAACTTAAACAGTTACATTTAATTTTAGTAGGGCAAGCTTTGAACAGAGTAGTTTAAATTGGGATGAGCTTTTAAAATGTGGAAACAGTTGTAAAGATGTGGGGTAGGTTTAAAAGTGTTTCATATATAATGCAGGACACATTCATCCCAAAATTTACAAGCAGTAAGAAATTAAAGAAAACTCTAAAGTGGATAAATCTTTTCTTCTTTTTCTTTCGGCTGCTCCCATTAGGGGTTGCCGCAGTGGACAATCTTCTTCCATATCTTCCTCTCCTTTGCATCTTGCTCTGTTACACCAATCACCTGCATGTCCTCTCTCACCACATCCATAAACCTTCTCTTAGGCCTTCCTTTTTTCCTCTTCCCTGGCAGCTCTATCCTTAACATCCTTTTCCCAATATAAATATAAATCTAGATCTAAAGTGGATAAATAAGGAGTTCAAAAGTTACAAAGGAAAAACAGACTGTATAAGAATTTAAGACTAATAGTCCAGTACTAACTGTAGGGTATATGACAGCATGAGTGCACAAGTTAAAAACCATATTAGGAAGGCTAAAAGACAGAAGAGAAATATTGAAAAAACCCAAAAGATAGGGGGTGTCTTCAGAGAACCAATCCAGTTTGAAATACAATGCTGGTATGGGATGTAGGACTGTTGGTTCTTTTGAAAATAAAAATAAGGGGATCAAACAGGAATGAATGACATTGCTTTAGCCTCCATCCCCAATGCTCCGCTCCTTCCAACATGGACAATCTATACAATCCCTGTGCTTATGGTTGGACCTGAATCTGTGAATGAAGGAGTTTGTCAAACTTTGTTTTCATCTATTATTTTTTACTTCTTTTTTGGCACGGACAACTGTGCCTTAAATGGGGTTTGCTGTAAGGTGCTCCAAAACCTTTACTTTTTCTTTGATTTTTAAGACTATATTTTAATAATAAGGTGAAGAATATTAGGAATTCTAAGGGTGAGTTAGAATACACAGACAATGAAATAGAAAATGCTTTGAAGCTGCATTATAGGGACACTTTTATGAGTGAAGAATCTGATAACCTCCCAAATGTAACACAAACTAGTAAGGAGGTACTTAGTGACTTAGAAATTGTAGAGGAGAAGTATTGCTTAGATTAAACAGACTAAAATCTAACAAATCACCATGACCAGATCACATTTATCCTTGAGTGCTTAAGGAAGTTAGTTAGTGCATATAAAACCCTTGACACATATATTTTAAAAACCTCTGCACAGTGGGGAAAATCCTAAGACTGGAGGCTAGCCAAAATTATTCCATTGTATGAAAAGAGTGAAGTGATCAGGCTGACGTAAGTAACTATAGGACAGTAATGTTAATATGTGTCACTAGTAATGGTGAAAGGAACATTTTCAGAACAAGGTGATGATAAAAGTGGTGTCCCTCAGGAATCAGTGTTAGGGCTGCTTTTATTTTATTTATACATAAGCAATTTGAACAAAAATATAATCAATAAGCTGGTTAAGTTTGCAGATGACACCAAACTAGGTGGGAGAGCAGAAAATGTAGAATTAGCTGAATCATTACAAAGTAACCTATGCTTGGGCAGATTTGTAGCAAATGAAAATGAATGTTACTAAATTTAAGTTTTACATTTAGGAAGCGTAAATGTTATATTGGAATACATAATGGGAAGTTTGAAACTTGAAAGTAGCCCTTTATGAGAAGGACCTTGGAGCCATAGTGAACTCATAACTTTCTGCATCCATATGGTGTACAGAAGTAATCAAGAAGGTTAACAGGATATTAGGTTATACAACATGATGCGCAGAGCCAAGAAAATTTTTGCTCAAGCTATACGGTATAATGCACTAGTGAGGCCTCACATAGAATACTGTGTACAGTTTCGGTCTCCATATTAAAAAAAGACATAACAGCATTATAAAAAACCCATAGAAGACTGACTAGGCAGATTCTGGGACTAAGAGGTACAATATGAGCTATGAGCAGAGACTGAAGGAGTTGAATCTTTTCACTTTAAGCAAATAGAAACTAACAGGTGAGACAATGAAAGTGTTTAAATTAGGAAATGAATTATTAATATGGTTGTCAGTTGTTAACATTAAAATAAATTCTGTAACAAGAAGACACAAGAACATGTGGCCAATTTCACACAAATGTTAGGGAGCTTTTCTTCACATATGGACCCATGGAATAAATTACCAATTAGTATGGTGGAGAGTAGGACTCTGCATTTAAGATCAACAGGTTTTCAGATTCAAATATTAATAAATGACTATCTGCTGTTTAGCTGGATGGGGGATGGAAGGCTAATGACTTGGCATGGAGATATTTTAATCATTACACTTCAACTTCTCATTCAGCTTAGTTTAGTTGCTGCCCTCTCTCTCATGGGTAACCTAATACTCCATCCATCCATTTTCCAACCCGCTGAATCCAAACACAAGGTCACGGGTGTCTGCTAGAGCCAATCCCAGCCACTAATCCCAGGCAGGGTGCCAACCCACCACAGGACACACACAAACACATCCACACACCAAGCATAATTTAGAATCGCCAATCCACCTAACCTGCATGTCTTTGGACTGCGGGAGGAAACCCACGCAGACACGGGGAGAACATGCAAACTTCACGCAGGGAGGACCCGGGAAGTGAACCCGGGTTTCCTAACTGCGAGGCAGCAGTGCTACCACTGTGCCACCATGCCGCCCTAACCTAATACTCTCATTTTTATTTTGTAATCACCTCTCTCATAGTGCTGGGATAGAGTTGGATTTCATAGGTTGCCATTTTGTTTTTCCTGTTTTTCTCAAATCCACTTACTTCCTATATCCATTAAATTGAAAACACTTTACTGTTATTGTCAGAAATTTTTAATTTCACTGACATTCCCAAATGTAGAGACAGCTGAGGAAAAATGGGACAGATTTAAACATTGCACAAAATAGAGGACAATTTAAATGAAAATCAATAAAACCTTCAGGCACATTTGTATTATAGTTGTTTGGTCAATCTATAAATTATAATGTATTATTAGGATTGCCAGATACAACAGAATAAGGTAAAATACATGGTGTCTCACACATGTGAATGTGGGTAGCCCTGAAAGCTTAGTTAAAAAGTTAAAAACTTCCACCCAGGGGCAAGGGGGAGTGCTGCCAATAACCACATTCTTATTTCCCCCAACAGCTCCTAAAAGCCTGACCAGGAAGATGACTGACCAAGTCTCATCACATTTCACAAGCCCCACACCTTAAAGGAATGGCACCATATAAACTATGCCTATGCCGGAAAAGTTTATCTTTGAGATCTGAGCATCTGAGAGAGAAACACTGTCTGATTCAGAGTGCCCTCTGACTACTTTTTGCTTTGTCTTATTGTGTGTGGCAATTGCCTATTACTTTTATTAAACAGGCCAATTTTTGTTTAAAAAACCCATGGAAATGGGGCAACTACTTGGATCCCAATCTTCGAACCCAATCCTGGTCTTGTCTGTTTATTGGTTGACAGTGGCTAAAGAAGTTTATCAAGAATAAATTTAGCAAGCATTAAAATACATATAATCCTATAAAATCACATAATGAAGAATATTAAGATAGGTAGTACTCTAAAGATTTTTAAGACTTGTGGAGGACCTAAGTATTTATGGAATACTGGGAGCACACTTTATAGTTTTTTTTTTCATGTGTTAAGGAGGAATTTACAATACAAATGAATAAATGAATGAAATACACAGTAGATTTAGCAAATGTAACTGTAGGATAAGACAATGGGGAAAGAGAAATCTTTTCAGCTTAAGGAAAGAGAGATTTAATGGAGATGTAACAGAAATTCAAGTATTTATATAGGGCTGATGCCAGGTGTTACTTTAAAAGAATGTTCTTCAAAAGTTACAAACATCCAAAAGACGACAGACTTCAGCTAAATGAAACAGAAATGTGCTATACAGAACAGGTCACCTACAAGTGTATTTGAAAGAGGAATCATTGGAACCTTTATATCTTGACATTAGTTTCTCTTGCTGACTATGACAGGTTTTCAGATCTATTTTGCATCAGAATTTGCCAGGCTTTAGTACACAAAAGCTTACACATACTGTAGCATGATGGTACCACTGTAGTGCTTCACTGAATGTATTAAAGTAATCAGTATTGATGATAAGAACAATTAGTTTCAGTGCTTTAAAACCACAGAATCTTCTTTTGCTATGTGTCAAAGTCTCCCATATGCCTGAAGAGCTGAAATCTGATGAGCACTTGTTCACCAATTTTAAAGTCTCAGGAAGCCCAGATTTGTTTTGTATGTGCAATTTTGTCCATTTCAGTAATTTTGCATTAAATCTTGTGAGATTTTGAAACTCTTTTGAGACCCTCTCCAACGGGGCGACATGCTGAAATGTGATTGACATGTCTGTCGAGGGCTGCTCCTTTGTCGCAGAGGCAACTGCAGGTTCTCAGAACCCTGCAGGTTCACAGTGCTACAGAGGCAATGGAAAGCTCACCACCTCCTCGTGCAACGCGTCTGTCACCTGATGGGTAATGTGGGGAATACTATAACTTGGCCCCGGCCCTGGTCATTTTCTGTCTGTGTGTAGTAGAGTGGTAGCTCCTGCTTCAATAAATAACCTTGCTTTTCCTGGTTTAAGCTAAATAAAGATGGTTTTCCTGAAGTCCATAGACTCAGACTCATCTTTTGGGTGCAAAACAACGACTCACACGTCACAATCTATTAAATCTGCAGTAGGTATGTGGTCTTCATTTACTGCTGCCCTTTATAGTCTTGGAGGATGTTCTGTGGTACAAAGATTCATAATTGGCTCATATTTATATGTCATGCTTCATTTTGCTTTGGAACATCCTGGGAGAGAAAGACTAGGGAGATGAGACGTGATCTTCACGTAAAGATCACGGAAGACACTTAAAAGACCCGTGAGACGAAAGAGATTGGCCACGGAATGTCTCACGGGGATCTTAAACATGAGACTTGTTGCCAAGAGATTGACCCAGGACCATCTCGCTGGGACGTACAACATGAGATTCTTGCAAGACACGCCCTACTTACAACCAATATCAAATAAGACCACGGGCAGCAAAACACTTAGTCGTGCAAAGGCATTGAGCACACGCAGATCCATGGCTTTCAGAGCATATAAAGCATATAAGGACAATACATTATAGATGAAATGTTGAAAGCGAAGAAGATAGAACAGCGCGAAGAAAAGTGACTCAAAAGCGTTGGATAGAAAAAAAATGCAAAAAAGAAAAAGAATTATCAAGGTGCAAATTCAGAATATTAGGAAAGTAATAATCAGCACGGAGCAAGTGGAATTGAAAAAAAAGCACGTACAATCGGGCTCAGAATTAAAAGACAAAGAGTAAAAGACAAAGTAGAACTTCATAAAGATGTTCAAAAATGTTGCCGCTATACACATGCAGAGCAGGTTAGAAATAATGAAAGTAGTGGAATTCAAAAGACTCAAAAAAAAACGTAGGAGCGATACAAATGCAAAGCAAGATACAGAATATGAAATCAGAAAAAAAACAAAGTGTCAAAAAAAAAAATTATTGCTCGGAAAAATAACGAAAAGGCGAGTAGAGATTGAATAAATGGACATAGGTGATATGTCAGAGGTATGTAAATATTGTAAGGCTTTGAAGTTTAAGTCAGAGAATTTCAAAAAACGGGGTTTACCTCACATATACAATAGAATACAATACAATTTATTTTTGTATAGCCCAAAATCACACAGGAAGTGCCGCAATGGGCTTTAACAGGCCCTGCCTCTTGACAGCCCCCCAGCCTTGACTCTCTGAGAAGACAAGGAAAAACTCCCAAAAAAACCTTGTAAGGAAAAAAATGGAAGAAACCTTGGGAAAGGCAGTTCAAAGAGAGACCCCTTTCCAGGTAGGTTGGGCGTGCAGTGGGTGTCAAAAGGAGGGGGTCAATACAATACAATACACATAACAGAACAAATCCTTAATACAGCATAAAAATAAAAAGTTTAGAAGTACGGAGCAGAATTTAACAGTAGATGATATCACATAATAAGATTTGGATATTTTTAGAGTCCTGGAGACATCATCCATCAAGCTGCCTCCCCCATTTGGCCATTCCACGGCTGAAACAGTGCTGGGCCAGCCAATCCGATGAAAGGATCCCTCTTTCCCATGATTCCTGTGATCCTCCATCAGGGATGACTTTACCATAGGCAGGCAAACAACTTGGCAGGTGGGTCGTGGCACCAATTGCCACATTTGAGGACCGAAAACAGAAACAGAATAGGTGAGGGTTAGTATTCAATTATAACCATCATGTTACTTATGTTTTAGTGCTAATGACTAACAACAGAGATGCAGTCTGTACAGTTAATCAGCAGCTCTAGTCAGGATATGCTAAACTGAAGTAGTGAGTCTTCAGCCGGGATTTAAAGGCTGAGACCGAAGGGGTATCTCTTATAGAAGCGTGAAGACCATTCCACAGTTTAGGGGCCCTGTAACTAAAAGCTCGACCTCCCACTGTTATTTTATTAATCCTTGGAATCATAAGCAGACCGGCATCTTGAGATCTTAATGTGCGCTCAGGTTTGTAAGTCATGATAAGTTCAGACAAGTAAGTCAGACCTTGGCCATTTAATGCTTTATATGTTAAAAGGAGGATTTTGAAATCTGCCCTAAACTTAACCGGGAGCCAGTGTAAGGATTTAAGAACTGGAGTTATGTGTTCATATTTTCTTGTTCTTGTAATAATTCTTGCAGCCGCATTTTGGATTAAGTGGAGGCTGTATAAAGAACAGTTTGAACAGCCAGTGAACACCGCATTGCAGTAGTCAATCCTACTAGAGATAAATGTATGAATTAATTTCTCAGAATCCTGTTTATTTAGAAAGCGCCTTAATTTCCTAACATTTTTAAGATGGAAGAAACATGTTTTGGACAACTTTGTAATATGTGCTTTAAATGACATGCTAGAATCAAAGATAACTCCTAGATTGCGGGCTGATTCAGTAAAATTAATTGGGATTCCAATTGAGTTAAATGATGACAAAATATTGCTGTGATCCGCGTCATTCCCTCCAACAATTAACATCTCTGTTTAATCTGTATTTAAAGACAAGTAGTTATCATTCATCCACTCCTTTAATTCGCTAACACAACTAATTAAAGACAACATCGAAGAAACTTCATTTGATTTAAATGAAAGGTATAACTGGGTGTCATCAGCGTACGAGTGAAAATTAACATTATGTTTCCTAATGAGAGATCCCAGTGGAAGCATGTAAAGTGAAAATAGTAAAGGTCCCAGTACTGAGCCCTGCGGGACACCATATTGAACTTCTGTGTATAATGATGGAGTACTGTCAGCACATTTCTGTACAAATTGGAATCGATTTGATAAATAAGAGCTAAACCAAGCGAGCATGGGGCCTGTAAGCCCAACATCGTTTTCTAGCCTGTGCAGTAAAATAGAATGGTCAATGGTGTCAAATGCTGCACTTAAGTCTAACAACATAATTACAGTGGAGTTTCCTTCATCAGAGGATATCAGAATGTCATTTACAACCCATGTTAGTGCCGTTTCTGTACTATGACCAGTGCGAAAACCAGACTGGAATTTCTCAAATAAATTGTAATGCGTAAGGTGTGGCTCTTATGTGCTGAAATTCCAAACAGAGAAACCTATCCTGAATTATGGTACAAAGTCATTAAACACATGTGTCTCACGGACCTCATTTAAAAGATTCATCATGTTGGGACTTGAAAGATTCCAAATATTGTTTTAAATGAAGTTCTGAAATAAAAGTGAAACTAATGAAATAGCAGCAATTCAAAGAAAAAAAAATCTGGAAAACCAAACACGGGAGTTGGCGAGCGAAGCAAGCACGGGGCAAAGCCCCCTAGTACATTAAAATATTCCAGATGTTTACTGTCCTTCTATTAGATTTTTGAAGGCTCCTTAGTCTTCATGATTCAGTTTTTAAACTTAAGTCAAGTGCATGACAATAGCTATATGTAACTTTACCTAATGTTAACAACATCACAAAAGATGTACCAAGGCCTATTTAGATTTGTCATTACAAAATGTCATGTCCTAATTCCCTGCTTGTTTGCTAGGCAATAAATGGACATCCTAAGACCGTCTTGTGAAAATTAGATGATGTGTAGAAGAACACACGGATGCATCAGTCAGTTATTTTGTATATGTTCTATGTGCTGGGATTTAATGATATAGAATAATTAAGTTATCGTGATTACATATTGCAACTCAATATAATGTTAATAATATAATAATTTTAGAGCCACTACAAACAACATTTAAAGTGAGCTCTTGTCAATAAAAATGCCAAGCAGGAGTTTCAGTTTTGTTTAACTTTTCTTTTAAAACGCTAGAATATGTAAGGCAAACAATAAAAACACAAATGTTCATTTGCATATGAATTCTGAAAAGTGTTGAGAGATTTTAGTTGACCTTGTAAGAGCTGTGATGCTTTAAAATACTTGCTTGCTTGATGTTGACATTTTAACAGGTGTTGCTCTGCCTCTGCGCTCACAGCCCAGCTATTTCTTTGTTCATGCTTTAAAAACATATTTTAATGGCCCCTATTGCCAATTCAGAATTTAACAAAAGGCTTCCTTTATTAACAGTGACTGTGCTATATCCTACACACCATGAAAGAAACACATGACAATGGGGTACCTGTCTAAAGCTTGAATTGTGAGTCTGCTTATTCAGTCTAAAACCACAACATTTCTTTCTCATTTGCAGACCCCAGTCTTTCCAACCAAATGTCTGCACATGAGAGTGGTTTCTATCCTGCATCGTTATTCCACATCCTGCATTTATATGCCCTGCATGGTAAATGCCCACAATGTAAACAACACTTTATCAATAAACTTTGTTTTGCATTTGTATAAGCCAGTGCCTGCTGAAGAGGATGTATCTGTCAATATTGTACAAGAGTTTTGCATAGGTTAAAATATTTTCTGAACATTTTTATTATACCATATATCCTTATTTAAAAAGTGAGACATATTTTTGTGACCTACATCTTAAAGCAAACGTTCTTATACTTGAGGAACTGTAGAAAATTGTGAAAGATGGTTTGTAGTCAATTTTAGAGTCTTAGTCCAATTCTTACTTTTAATGGAACTATTTATTTAATTGGACAATGTATCAGTCAGAAATCCACCTCTGTGAACGATAACTGTAGACAACAATAAGCAGGTGCTGATTCAAAGAGTCAAGAATTGCAAGTTATGGTAAGTTCATCTAAAATGAAAGATTAACCTTATGTAACTTCTAATTAAAACAGTAGTTTTTAGAAACTGCATATTTGTTGGGTCACGTACCTATTTTCCCTTCTTAAACTTCCAATGTCCATCTACATGAAGAAGTCAATGTCTTTACAGTCATGACCTCCAAACTATTTATTTTTATCTATAACAAATATTCAAAGCTTTTTATTTAGGGAAATTTTGTTCTTCCTTTGATCCCCACATTTTGTCATTATCCACAATATACTATGGTTATTAAAAATGTAATATCTATCTTTGCTCCTCAATAAACTGGTGCAAGATCCATTCTGGCTCATGCCTTTGTCCTAAATTCTACCAGTATGGACCTACTTACTGCGACCCTCTATTTGGATTTAATGGATTCAGAAAATTGATAGATATCCTCTATCTTGAAGTTTACCATTAAATATGGCAGCCAGAGTATGACGTGATTTGTGGAAATCAGTCTTTCCCTGTTTTGACTGGGCAAAAGGAAGAATGTTCATCTCTCATTTCATACAAAATACACTGCAGGAAGGTGGCAAATTATGGGATTCCACTTATTTTTTGCCGTTCATTTTAATAAAGACTTAAGATATAATTCTCCAAAACACATCTATTCATAGTCTTGCCTAGTTTACCCAGAGAGGTTTAGCAGTGCAGCAAACACCACCAGGCCAGGCAGACTTCCAATGTAGGACAAAGTGGAGATTTCTCTTTTTTGCTAGGCTGTCAATGGCACAGAAAGCTACCTCTTGTAACAGAATAGTTTTAACAAAAATAACAGAAAGCCAGCAGTATCCACTCCCTCCTCTATGATCTACTTGGTTGAATGTCACTGATCTGAGTTACTGAAATGAATTCTGATCTTATTATTAGCCAAAATCTTTTCAACAAGCCTTCTGAATTACGGATTATGAACCCTCGTCATTACTCAAGACGACAAGATGACAAGACATCTCTGCAGACTACCAGACCAAGAGGTACCTATTTTCTACTCTGGTAAATAAACTCAAGCACAAGTGAGAGGGGTTTGAACAGTACTGGTGAGGCAATTTTGATTTAGTCAGCAGCGGCTACTTCTTCCATTAAAAACTTGGATCATTTATCTTACTATTTATCTCACTCTGTCTCTCTTGGATGCCCTAGAAGATCAGTCTTTTTGGAGTCTTCAAGATGGAAACACTGGAATTGCTCTAAGCAATTTTGAGGATCACTAGATCTACAATACACTCTCCCAAACCTTAGCTCAGTCCCGTAAGTAAAAGCGATCTATGAGAACAAGCGTTAATTCAGAAAAAGTAATTATAGCACTTAAACTCTAGTGCCAGAAGGAACCACCATTTTTCCTGTGATATGTGCTGGTTTCATTCAACCATACTATGAAACTGAAGTTGGCTGCTTAGCAAACATCATCACAGGTGTTACTCACACATTTATTTAATGACTGTTTTTGATACTGTATGATTTAAGATAATTGTAATCAATAAAGGATTTGAGAACAGGTTGTGAAATTCTTTTAACCTGGTTTGGGACTTCTTCATGTGTAAAATCATGGCCTCATGTTTTTCATAATTGCTTGTGTCCACCATCTTAAGAATGCACTAATATAACATAACATTCTCAAACGCATAATCCAACGCAGGCCCATGGGATGAGCTAACCTACCCAAACAGCCATGGGCACAAAGAAGGAAACAGTTCCGGATGGGGCTTCAGTCCATCACAGGGTCCTCTCACATACACATACAGAGCAGATCTGGAACTGGCAGTAAACCTAACTAGCATGTCTTTAGGAAAATCGAGACACATTGACAATGCACAGACTCCACACAGACCACAAGTGGGTGTTTGAAACTCAGAACACTGAATCTGTGAGGTGGTTATGCTATCCATTGCATCACCATTCAAATCTTAAGAATACTCATTTATATTATTTATATACATTTCTCAGCATCAAGAGTCAAAGAATAAAATGATATGTTTCAGATAGTGTACATTGACTAAACTACACATGTAACAAAAAAAAAAACTCTTCAGGCATAATTCCAAAATTTACTGATAAAGCAGTAATGAAATCAGTAAAATTATTTCAATGAAAATACTACAGAAATAACAGTTTTTAAGAGTGATTTAAAAGAGCAAAGTGAATCAGTAGAAGGAAATGTCATAGGGCCCAAGAGTGAATAGAACTAATTACAACCAAATATGACTGAGTTCTTAGGTGAAAAAATGTTGATTAGTATGTTGATTAGTATAAGTGGGAGACGAGTTTCAAAGAGTTTTATATGTGAATGATGAACATTTGAAATGAATGCAGCATTTATTAGGAGGCCAACAAAGATCCTGGAGCACTGAGAGAAATATGTTCTCTAAAGGATGTTTGAGTAAGAGCAGTTGTATTCTGTTAAGAAAATTAAACTGAAGAACAGTTCGAAGCATTGAGATGCTCCATGCTTATATTCAAACATTGGGCTGCAGCCTCATAACTATTCAAATGAAGTCTCATGCTTTATTATAGTCTGTTCATTCTTCCTGTATTATTTTAGGATCTTCTATGGGTTTCTTTAGCCATTTGCCTAATTTTGTAGAGTCCTAAGATGCTGATATGGATTCTGCGGTCTTATTTTATAGTTATGTGGAGATGCTGTCACACATTGGGAGATGTTGGCCATTGTGACTGTGAGCTGCTGTGAAAATGCTACACTATAGAAACACAAAATGGCAACATCTTTTAAAATTCAAGGTAGTGTTATGGTAAAAATCATACAATTAGAATTGAATGTGCATTTGACACTTGTGTGAGAGCTGGTCTTGAATTCTAAGTAAGGCTGGAAGAGGGCTGTGTTAGAGTAAACCTGACCTTTAATGGCATGCCACAGGTCACAGGTTACTTTGATTGCAGAGTTTTAATTCTGCACGGCTAATGCATTAATGTTGTGGGGCATTTTGTGTAGGAGCAGATAAAAAGTAAACCGTGCCTTTAGACCTTTAACTAGTGCTAGAACAGACTCTGGCACCTTATGGTAAATAAATTAAAAAAACAAAAAGATAATAATTGAAAAAATATCAAAAAACTCAAAAACATAAAAGAAATGAATGCTTAAAATTTTACTTTGTTTTTTTTTTTATTTTGACCTTGGTGTGAAACTGCTCTGCTTCGGGTCCACAATGTTTTGTTTATGTCAGCAGACTCCAGACAAACCAATATATTAATTCTTTTAGACCTCAGTGCAGTATTTGACACTGTCAGACACGACATTCTACTGTCCAGAATAGAGAACATTCTCTGGCACTGCCCTACAGTGGTTTAAGTCCTATCTGACTGATAGGCAAATGCTTCTTAGTCTTGGCAAGAGCAGATGCAGCACAGTGCTGGTCACACAAGGAGTTCCTCAGGCTCTGTCCTCGGCCCTATGCTCTTCTTTATGTATATGCTTCAGCTTGGAAATGTTATTCATAGCTATGGACTGGGTTATCATTTTTATGCAGATGATACTCAACTGTATTGCAATATTAAAAAGTGACCTACTCCATTGCTATTTTCCTGTTCGCCCACGGAGGTCTGATTCTGGCAATCTTGTTGTGTCCTACACTAACCTGCACACTATGGATGACAGGGCTTTCAGCTCTGTAGCACCCAGACTTTGGAGGGACCTTCCAAAATTAATTAGATCAGCTGACTCCCTTCATTCTTTTAAATAACTACTGAAAACTCATTGTACTGAAAGCACATTCTGCCCCTTCTTTCAGTTTACCTCTCTGTCCAGATACTCAACATAATTTGTGTGTATGTGTTATACAGTATCATACATTATGTGATTTGTTCAGGCCCCCTTTTAGTGCTGAATTTAGAATTTTACTCTGGTTTATTGTCTTTTGTTTTATTTAATGCCTTGTATATCCCATATTTATCTGATCTAGTATTCTATGCAGAAAATATTTGTATCCAATGGTAAATGGTAAAGAAATAGTTGTTCTTTCTGAGACACTGTGAAGGGTCATGAGCATGGAGAAGACACTATATAAATAAATTACATTATTATTATACTTCAGATTTTTTTCATCTGTGTTAAGGATACTTGGCTTTTGTAGACATTTCTGTTTATGATTAACACGTTTGTTTAGGCACAGCACAGTACTCTAGTATTTAGTATGAAAGTCTTCTAAGATTGTTTTTGAATCTTGGCTTGCTCACTATCTGTGTGAAATATCTATTGTCTCCACTGGCTTGTGCTGGGTTTTGTTAAAATATTTTGGTTTTCCTCTCACAACCTAAAGATGTGTGTGTCAGATTAAATGACTCTAAATTAGCCCCTTTTCAGTTGAGTCCATGTATGTGTATTTACATGTCTTATGATGGACTGTGTTCACATCAGGGGTTTGTTCATTTCTTGAACCCAGTGCTTGTGGGATAGGCTCTTGCACCATGTTACCATATAATTTAATTTAGCTACTATGAACATAGATAGTGTTAGTAAATAGATGAGCTACCTAACCTTTTTCACTGAAACAATCATAGTGATTTTGTGACCATTAAAGTAAAAATACTGTTTTTATTTCTCCCATCTACTGTGTTACAGGAATTAAAGGCCATAGGCATGGATTGATTAGTATCTGCCCAGCATTTCTTAAACAAAAAGAGAGTTTCATGTACAGTTTCACTTGTTTTTGGATTTTCTTTTGTTTTTTGAACTTTTGCCAGTTCCATGACTTTTGACTTTCTACTTACCCCTATTCTGATCCAGCCTCTATGACTTCTCTTTTGTGTTATGTCTTAAAAGTGTGCCACTATGTTGTGACAAAAGTATGCTTTCTCATTGCTATGTGTGAATAGAGCTGCTGTTGATCATAAAGTGTCTGAGGCTCAACTGAGGTTATGTTGTGGTTGTCTTAGAAAGAAAAAAAACAAGCACTTAGATTTCAATCACAAATTGTTTGATATACTAAGTTCTTGTAATTCTATAATTTGGGTGACCAGATACCCCATTTCATTCAGGGGCAGTCCCATTTAGTGCAATGTGTCCTATTTTAAGCATTGTGCCTCAAATTTAACCAAATGTCCCATTTTTAATCAGACAAACCCATCCCCTTCTCTTGTAATATACATTTTTCTTTGAATTAATCTACATCTATTACCCTTGCTTGATTAATGGGTTGTGTCCTGTTTTGGAACTGTGTAAATCTGGTCAGACTATCTATAGTTACTTACCTATATTTACTTAAGTTTTTATTTGTTGTTGTCTTGCTCCACTGACAGACTGAGGAGATCGTTCCTCCCCCACACTATGCGACTCTTCAATTCCACCCGGGGGAGTAAATGCTAACATTACTCAAAGTTACTGTCTGCTTTTACATGCATTTTTATTACTATTTAATTTAATATTGTTTTTTGTATCAGTATACTGCTGCTGGATTATGTGAATTTCCCCTTGGGATTAATAAAGTATCTATCTATCTATCTATCTATCTATCTATCTATCTATCTATCTATCTATCTATCTATCTATCTATCTATCTATCTATCTACTTTTATGCATGAGTTACCTCGTTTGTTGTATTAAAAACCCATAACAATACACCCTTCATTTATGCTAGGACTGACCCACCTTTTTATTACTTATAAAAGTGTATATAAGTACAAACACAGTACAAGAATATGTAATAGTCTTAAATGATTCTTAACATTAGGATTCATGGAGGGAATCACCATTTGTTACAAGCTTCATTCCTAAGTTAAAAATGGAAGAATATTTGATTTGCCATTTACTATTACTCTATATACACAGCAACATATTGAAAGAGTACTAAAAACCCTACTTAAAAATATAAACCATGGAGTGTTTGGTATAAAGCACACATATTTTTTACTAACAAGAAAAATCCAAAAAATGCACTGATTTAAATATGTAACTTTGCAAAGGATTTAATGGCCGTATGGGGTAAATCACAGTTAGATGAAGACAAGAATTAATTTCCTATTAATATATACATACTCTACAAAGAAGTAAGACTAGATGAAGGGACAAATTGGGAACTGAACCATCTGTTGGGGAATAATAGCTCAGCAAAATGATACTGATGATCATTTGTTATGCATCTATAACTTCTATATTGGGAACATTAGAGAAGAAGCCATTAGTCCTGGTAATAAGTGATCATATAATTTCAATTTTTTATTATGTCACTCATTTTATATAATGAAATATATAACTAAATAAAGTTTATTAAGCTACTTCATACCATTTGCTTCAAGATAATATTGTATTTGATTTGTATAGCAGATATGCGATCAACATCTGCATTTTAATAGCAAAAAGTTTGGATATATTACATTTTTAGATGCCAGATGGCAAAAAACTTAATGCCATTTTCTTTTAAATTTCTTTGTTCTAGCATTATCACTGTATTATAAGGATAATAATATTTATAAAAATATTAAAGATTAATAATGATCAATGCCTCTGTGTGGTCTATATTTTAAAACATCCACCCATCCATCCACTTTACTTTTTAATCTAATTGAGAGTGCTGAGGGTGCCAGAACTACTCACATGAGGATCAGATGAAAGGAAAAATTCTGAACTGGGCGTCTGTAGAGTTAAAATAAATAACTACACATTTTTCTTAAATTTAAACAGCTTAATCCTGGTTGCATATTTTGGAATTCCTAACGTTGTCTTACTTTTCTAATACTGAGGTTGGCTAGTGTTGAGCAGTCCAACTCTTCAAAAACAAGATAGTATTTATAGATTAGTGAACAATACAAGAATTATTACTCATAGGGTAATTTACAGAAAGTGCTCCAAGACAAAAAAATATATGCCAGTATTTCACATATACATTTTCAAAGGATAGTGCTTTCTAATAATGCATATTCCTTTAATATGTTTAAGTAACAGTGCTGTATAAAATAAACATTATTATATCTTTATAGTTATTAGTTTCTTTTTTCCAATTCTGATTATATTTTCAATTTGGCAGTTACTATAAAGTATGCTTATTCTTACAATGACAACAATCTAAAGTACTCAGAGAAAAGTATAAATCGCTGTTTTTATGACATATATAAGCTTAGTATACTTAACACATGAACATCTTTCCAAAATAACCACAGTAAGTGACTTAGTAGTTGTAAAGTTACATATTAAGTGCATTTAAATGTTCAAAGTAATGAGATTAAATGAAGTAATCATTCGATTAAAGAATGATACGTCACAAGACCCATCTTTAAGTTTTTTTGGGTACAGTGGCAGTTTGTAATGTGGGAGGCTTGTTCAATGACCCCCCGCCCCCATTTTAAAAACTCTACTTAAATTAATTAGGTAATGCAAAATAATCATGAAATCTCTCCATCCATTCATCCATTATCCAACCCGCTATATCCTAACTACAGGGTCACGGGGGTCTGCTGGAGCCAATCCCAGCCAACACAGGGTGCAAGGCAAGAAACAAACCACAGGCAGGGTGCCAGCCCACTGCAATAATCATGAAATAAATTTGTTTATTTATACAATGTGTCTGGTGTTAGCACCTGTCAACATCCATTAAAAATTGGTTCCAACTTGTATTTGTTTAATTTCCTGAGTGAAGGGCACTGGCCGATGAGAGTGTATGTAAGTCCTTGATCTTTTGACAAGCAGGTGACCTGAGACTGCCCTTTAATTGGTTGCTTTCAGATTTTTCCATGAGCACAGCTCTCAGAACCATGGACATTCCCACATTTATTGGCAACGAATTAGTATTGTTTTAGGTGTTTTTAATCTAATGTAATTGAACAATTGTCAATGGACTATTTCATGTTCATGTCAATGGTTCACAGTTAACTCCCACCATTAACGAAACTGCATGAGTGAGTGCAACTTTAGGGAGATGGCAAGTTCAAGTGGAACTTCAGAAATCAAAGACATTTCGGTTATATCTTTAATGAAACACCCCTTCATTAATTATTCACTTGAAGAAAAAAGAAGATAAAGGAGCTTGGTCTGAACTAATCTGACTTAAGAATTAAGCAGTAGACAAGTGATCTAGGACAACATGCTGACTTTTTCCCACACAAGCTCTGAAGGTGGTTGAGAATTGTTCGAGGAGGATCGGTCTACCTGGAGAAGCTGGCATAAAAGCAGCTACACGATCACAATATTAGAGCACTTAGATGTGTCTCCCAGCTGCTAGAGTCCATCTGCCCTGGATGTGTGGTCACTAGCAAGCCTAACAGGGCTGGCGGATAGTGGGCATACAAGTTGCCTTTGAGGCAGAGAGTGGCGGGTGAAGCAGCTTGGAGATGTCACAGATGTGCTCAGAAAGTGCTGTGTCTGTGAACGCTGATCTCACCCCACAAGTGTATGAGATATACTACATATGCATTTGTGGTTAGTAAAATACTGGTGTGTCTTGGCATGATTTTGGTTACAAAAAATGTGCCACTACAGAAAAAGGTTGGGAAACACTCCTCTAGACAATAGTATGAGGCTAGATTTTTTGTTGGATTTGAAGGAAAGGAAGGCAAAATTTATGTTCAAGGAAATATAGGTGTACTGATCGTAAAGGCAGAATAAGATTTAAGTTGGACTTTTGGACTTGTCCTGTGGGTGTAGTACAATACAGCTTTGGGGGGGGTGAGTTATGTTTTAAGATGTGGGGGTCTGTGGGTCTTACAATGTGAATTTGTGCCCAGGTGAGGTAACCCTGACAAACTTGGACTGGGCAGATTGGCAGCAAGTGTAAAATAAAATTAGGGTGGGAATGACTATATGGATATGGTAAATAATAAACCTGGATGCATGACTAGTGATTGTATGATGTGGATTTATGGAATATAGTGGAAATGGCCAGGGACTTTGCCATCTAGTAGCAGAGGCAGAATAAGATTTGGATTGGACTTATGCTATAGATGTGTTATAGGATAGATAGATGTCCACATTTGATTACTGAGGTTGGGGGTGTGGACATTATGGTGGCGGTTTTGGGAGAATGCAGAACTGGGCAAATTGGCAGAGGATAGGGCAATTTAGAGACATGTGTAGTATAAAATTTGGGTGCCAGGTGTACCTGCTTCTTTTGACATCTATAGGCAAGTTATGGGAAGAATAACGGGACTGCATGATGTCATGGAATAAAGTTGTGTATCACAATAGAAATGGGAAAACTGGCATCAGATTGGGCAGCATGGTGAAAAGGGTATAAAACATTTTACCCTGGATTTGTCCTATAGGCCTGTTACTGGACAGGCCGAAATGTGCATTGACACTATGATGAACAACAACAAAAACAACATTTATTTATATAGCACATTTTCATATAAACGGTGTAGCTCAAAGTGTTTCACAAGATCAAACAATTTTTTATTTTTTATAAACTTAACATTAGGCAATACTAAATAACAAAGAATAAAGTAAGGTCTGATGGCTGGGGGAACAGAAAAAACAAACAAAAAAAAAATCCAGAGGGCTGGAGGAAAAAAAACAAAATCTGAAGGGGATCCGAGCCTCCACTGGGCATTCTACCTACCATAAATGATCTAAATCAGTCCTCATGGTTTCCAGGCTTCATGTGAAAGAATTTGATGATGATGGTCATATGGACACCTGGGGTACTGCCTTCAGTCCATCAATGTAGGGACTGCATGGTGTCTTAATCAGGAGGTGATGGGGCAGATCACTACAAGAGAAAAACCAGAAAAAGAGCAGCAGAGAAAAGTAAGTATTAGTATGGATTGTGGAGCCATGAAAAAAAAAGATAATTCAATGCATATAGAGTTTATCAGGGTTACACTAAATGTAGCTATGATAAAGCCATATTAAAATAATGGGGTTTTAGCAGTTTTTTACAGTGCTCCACTTTATTAGTCTGGCAAATTTCTATTGGTAAACTATTCCATTTTTAGGTACATAGCAGCAGAAGGCAGATAGACAGACAGATGTGAAAGGCACTATAACAAAGGCAACCTCCAGGGATGTGTACTCTCCTCATTGCTCTTCTCTCTCTACACTAATGACTGTACTTCTAAGATGTAAACTTATCAAATATGAGGAAAGAAGCTGTTTGTATTGGGGTACAGGTTAATATTTCACAACAGTTCCTTGGCTTATTCCATTATTTTTCTCTTTCTAATCCTTTCCACTTCTTCTTTGCTCACTTACAACTTTAAAGATACTCCAGGATAGGATGAGGTTTCTAGGGTTTAAGTAGATGTACTATATGTTACCCTTTTATGGGCATACAGATTGTTGCTGAAGGGTATAGGCTTTTGGGTTATCTTTAGGTACAAAACTGACTTTTTATCACTTTCACTGACAATAATTTATATCAAAAGGGACTGTCAGCCTCTAGAATCTGACAGGTAATTGAATATATACTAGGAAGTCTTAGTAACCATCATTAATGATTAATTACATTCCTTTATGCCTATGTAGTTGAACTTTTCAGCACACAACAAATGCAATAAAATGTGCTCATCAAAGGCTTTATAAGTGCTAAATTGTTCGGCTTTCACTTTGACATCTAAAGACAAAAAGACCTTTTTGTTTTTAATGTGCTCTTTATTCAACATGCTTGAGACCATCATTTAAATGTTGCCTGTGAAGATACTTTGTTTCAAAGAATAAAGGATAGAGAAGGAAACAATTTCAGAGAAAACAGAATAGTGTTGTATTCCAAAGGGTATTAAATGAACATATGGAACACAATCACAGAGGTCATTAGAGGATGTCAGTAAAATGCAGATACTGTACTTGACTCAAAACAAGATTATTTCTTTTTTTGGAATTCAAAAGGCATTAAAGTTCAAACCAACAAGCTATTATAAGAAAAGCTTTCCAGACCTAAAAAGTCTTTTGAATCATATCTTTAGATAATAATATAACAAAGAACAGATTTAACTGGAATTTCATTTTATAATCATCAGATAGCCTGGATAGTTGATGGAGTATAGGTGATATAAATTATGTGTGAGTCCAGCTGCTTAAAGCAAATAAAATTGTATTCGCTTGAGTCTACTGAACAGCATGAGGTGTCTACCTTCTGCCCTTTTTAACTCTAAACTGCCTTCTCATTGACATGATGGTACATCTTAAAAAGCTTCCCAGTCACATAAAACCTGAATATTTGTGTTAGTGTGTAATGGGATTTACACCAGTGAAGATGACTACTATTGAGTCAGAGTAAATCGGGATTTCTTGTTTATTTTCCCTGTTTTTCATTGAAAGCAGATCTTATTTTTCTTGGCATATGAACTCTTCATATAAAGCTTCTTGATTCATTTCTAGTTCACTACTTCTCTTTTTGTAGAGCTCCTTATATTTCCCTGGGGGTTAAGGCTGATGCCACTGGCTAAAATGATGGGGTTTAAAAGGACAGGTGTAGTACTAGTAAGTCATAGTTTTCAGTCTGCTGTGACTTATCAGGTTGTTGCACTTTCTTCAACTAAGCATGGAGTTTTGTGTTATGTTCTTATTGTGTTGTGCCTCAGTCAGGAATATTTTTCATTTGGTAAACAAAATCTTTTAGAACATCCTTTGTGTCAGAAAAGGTACTGACACTGAGGCAATGTAAAATGGAAGACAATCAAAACAGGGTCACAGAAATATTTTAACAAAGGTTTTATTTCCAGCAGAATCCTTTTTTTTTTACCATATTTTCAAATTATTATTGTTACTCTTTCTTAGCACCCCATGCCAGTCCACATATGAATTGCTTATTCCACTGAAGTTCAATTTTTTTTTTCATGGTTTAGCCAGGGTTTTATTCCATGTTTCAAGTAAATCTTAATTTGATTGGTTGTTTTTATATTTTTTAAATATTTTCTATTTTGTGTTATTAATCATGTTTTTGGTCTTTTTGTTTTGAATATTGCTTTATTTATTTGTTTTTTTTTTGTATTATGTTTGTATTTTGCTTTTTGTTGTACTAGTGTAGTTTAGTCCCCTATATGAAGAGTTTCATTGTAATGTAGTCAATATACTGATAACTGTTTGGTGAAGATTGTTATTAGTAAGTATATTTGGTTTGTCTGGTCTTCTAATATTTCTTGCTGTGTTCATGTGGATTTTGATCATTGGATTTGGATTGGCTTTGTTTGTTCTGGGTTGCCTTATAATATTTTGTAAATATATATGTGTATATATATATATATTGTAACAAATTGTTGTAATTTTTAAAGAGCCACAGTCTGTACAGCTTCTGTCTTTCTGTCTTTATTATTTTTATTTATTTATAACAAATTCAAGATTATTTTTTTTTTGTACCTGCGTAGACCAATACCTACCTAAAATTTGTGAGCCATTCTTTAGTCCAGCCTGCCGCTAAATTTGGGAAGCAGTGCCTTATTTTGATATTTTGTGTCAGGAAAACACATCTTTATTGTGCATGAATTCTTAGAAAAAAACAGTACACTAATTAACTAATCATTGGTTCATTCACTGTACTTCAATGCTATTCATTTTAGTTTTTTAGTAACCATTGCCCCTGGTTTAACTAAATGCCATACAGCCATGCACTATACCCAGACTTCTGCATATACTTACAGCAGCATTTCTTCAGTATTTGTCTAGGACAATGTTATCACTCAAATCAACTAACTTCCGCTTGCAATGGTAGGTTTTCCCAGTCGAGATGTGTACCTGCATTTGATTACATACAGTTCACTTGTCACTTTCACACACTATTTAGTCAGCAACACACTTTCTCATTCTACAGAGCTTGAGGAGTTTACAATAATTTTTCAGAATAACTTAAAGCTGTTTAAAGATGTGGCAAAAATAGCTCTCTGAATTTTTTTTTTTATCATACCCTACATAGATCTCGTAAAGATCAAATCTGATTCTTTTCCCCCCTTTTCCCCCCTTTTCTGCCCAGAGGGGACTGGGCGGTCTCATGGTCTGGAATCCCTACAGATTTTATTTTTTTTTTCTCCAGCCGTCTGGAGTTTTTTTTTTTGTTTTTTCTGTCCCCCCTGGCCATTGGACCTTACTCTTATTCGATGTTAATTAATGCTGATTTATTTTGTTTTCTTATTGTGTTTTTTTTTTCTATTCTTTATTATGTAAAGCACTTTGAGCTACTGTTTGTATGACTATGTGCTATATAAATAAATGTTGTTGTTGTTGTTAAACATAGTGACCAGAAACACAAATTTCATATTGCTTTAGTATCACCATGGTGAGATACCTGGTTTGTCCACAGCTGGCACACTCATCCTGCAGAAATAGGAAGTGAGGAAACAGACAATTTTTAAGATGCAGTAAATATAAAGTATTTAATAAAACCAAAACAAGAATTAAAGGGTCCACAGTGTATTAACAAAAAAACACTGCCCTTGAAATAAATAAATTCTTCCATTAAAAGACGAGAGCGAACTAAAACTTGAGATACTTAAATTGAGAGAGAGTTCTTAGAAAATCAGTTGTTTTTTTGTGAGCGTAGGTGTCAATTTTTTTTCACCTCACGTTGTCACTGAGCGGACCATCCTTATTGTGAACAACATTGACCACATACAGCTGGAGGCAGTGCATTGTTTACATCAAGTCCAGTAATGTTCTTGAATACTAAATTATAATATGGTGTCACACATGGGCGATTAGGAGGCAGTCAAAGAGCCTAAAGGTGAGTAAAACATTGCGAGATAAGGGCTTATCACGTGGTACTTACCTGAACTCTTTTCTCTCATCAACAGAAAACAAGAAGAAAAATAATACCGCAACTTCCGGGCTCCAAAATGGCCACGATGACGTCACTTCCGGCCACCACTGATGACGTCACTTCCGGCCCCCACAAAACACCTCACTTCCGGCTCAGCAGAAAAACGTTATTTCCAGATCCTGTTGCCACATCACCACATTGCCAACCGTCTCCTGTCACATGTGTTTTGCTTCCTATATAACTGCCATTTTGAAAATATTAAATTGTTCATTGTACTTTTTTCAAGGCTTTGAATCATTTAATTTTCTTATTGTCTGACGACAATATACGGGGACGGTCCCCAAATCTTTATTTTTGTGCTTTGTGACTTTTATTCGACCACAATGGCTTTCCAGAAAAATTTTCCCTTGTAACTGGTTATGTTTGTTTTTAGCACTTTTGGTGTGTTCTACACATGTGGCACGTTTATTTGTTTCACATGGGCCTTTTCTGGGAGACTTTCAGCCAAGGAAGGTTTATCCATTATAAATGTAGGCTTGATAATGGTTGGATGACCTTGAGCAGAGCACCAGCACTGTTTGATGGTTAAATCATTGAGCTTCATCTTCATGGGGCTTTGGATTGGTTTAGAAATGTAATATTCAGGGAACCGTCTAAATATTCCCATTCACATTTTAACAGAATTCATGAATGGTTGTATCCATTATACATCTGGCTCTGTCAGACTAGGTAGTCTCCAGTACCGCTTTATGGTATGGGGGTAATTGCCTGAAAATTTGTTGCTCCTTGGGGGAGCTGGTCAAGGGCAACAAACAGGACTTTCAGTGGTGGCCAGGTAATCCAGAAGTACTCATGACTGGTTATTTGAAAGACTTCCCAGCCATGGGCTCAAAATTCTCTTCCATCCAGTAGACTTTGGAGCTTGGTATTTAGAGGTAGTTGTTGACAAAGACTGGAGAAAAGGAAAATGAAAGGCTAAGGAATTGGATAGAAGGATGACTTGCTGTAAGAGCAAAGTATAGTTTTTAGTGGAAGAACAATCCCATGGCATGATTTAAATACATTACTGTCTTGGTAGGTATAAAGGCTTATGTTTTGTTGTTTTATTGTTCTGCTGTGTATTGTTCCTTTTCCCTGCTCCTGTTATTCACTTGCTGTGTTAGTAAAAATCATCTTTCTTTTATTTCCAGTTCAGAAGATTTAAATGTACAACTTTAAGAATGTGTGGGGCAGCATGGTGGCGCAGTGGTAGCGCTGCTGCCTCGCAGTAAAGAGACCTGGGTTCACTTCCCAGGTTCTCCCTGCATGGAGTTTGCACGTTCTCCCCGTGTCTGCGTGGGTTTCATCAGGGTGCTCCAGTTTCCTCCCACCGTCCAATGACATGCATGTTAGGTGCATTGGCGATCCTAAATTGTCGTGGGTGTGTGTGCCCTGTGGTGGGCTGGCACCCTGCCTGAGGTTTGTTCCTGCCTTGTGCCCTGTGTTGGCTGGGATGGGCTCCAGCAGACCCCTGTGACCCTGTGTTAGGATACAGAGGGTTGGACAATGACTGACTTTAAGGATGTAAACAGGAAACTGTCAATACAGATTTAAAAGTGCTATAACATAACTGATTAAAAAGAGAATCATAAAAATTAAAAAAATATCATGGGTCTAACTTTATGTTTATGATTAAGTATCTGAGTTGTTGATTTTATCTGGTTGACTGTTATAAACTGATAAACCTTTAAAAATATATATGTAATGATTAATATTTCTTTTATTATTTATAATTTACTTCTGGGTGATATTCTGATGGAAAGATTAGTTCAATTGCTGAACTTATCTGTGTCTATGAGGAATTTGTCCTTGCTCACCATGTCCACATCACTGTTAGCCATTTTTATTTAGCATAATGTTACTGCTGATTAATTTGCTGCTCCAGGATGCCACTGCATGCAGGAATTTCCCCAATGAGCATGTGGTACCTAATCATGGGTTAATTCATGCACATATTGGTGAGGATCCATGCAATACAATACAATACAGTTTATTTTTGTATAGCCCAAAATCACACAGGAAGTGCCGCAATGGGCTTTAACAGGCCCTGCCTCTTGACAGCCCCCCAGCCTTGACTCTGTGAGAAGACAAGGAAAAACTCCCAAAAAAACCTTGTAGGGAAAAATGGAAGAAACCTTGGGAAAGGCAGTTCAAAGAGAGGCCCCTTTCCAGGTAGGTCGGGCGTGCAGTGGGTGTCAAAAGAGGGGGTCAATACAATACAATACACAGAACAGAACAAATCCTCAGCATAAAAATAAAACTTTTATAAGTACGGAGCAGAATTTAACAGTAGATGTTATCACATAATAAGATTTGGATATTTTTAGAGTCCTGGAGACCTCATCCATCAAGCTGCCTCCCCCATTTGGCCATTCCACGGCTGAAACAGTGCTGGGCCAGCCAATCCAATGAAAGGACCCCTCTTTCCCATGATTCCTGTGATCCTCCATCAGGGATGACTTTACCATAGGCAGGCAAACAACTTGGCAGGTGGGCCGTGGCACCAATTGCCACATTTGAGTACCGAGAAGAGAAACAGGTGAGGATTAGTATTCAATTATAACTATCATGTTACTGTTGTTTTAGTGCTAATGACTAACAACAGAGATGCAGTATGTACAGTTAATCAGCAGCTCTAGTCAGGATATGCTAAACTGAAGTAGTGAGTCTTCAGCCTGGATTTAAAGGCTGAGACCGAAGGGGCATCTCTTATAGAAACAGAAAGACCATTCCACAGTTTAGGGGCCCTGTAACTAAAAGCTCGACCTCCCACTGTTATTTTATTAATCCTTGGAATCATAAGCAGACCGGCATCTTGAGATCTTAATGTGCGCTCAGGTTTGTAAGTCATGATAAGTTCAGAAAGTAAGCCAGACCTTGGCCATTTAATGCTTTATATGTTAAAAGGAGGATTTTGAAATCTGCCCTAAACTTAACCGGGAGCCAGTGTAAGGATTTAAGAACTGGAGTTATGTGTTCATATTTTCTTGATAATACAGTCCATTATTATCAGAAGCGGGTTAAAAAATGTGCTGTTAGTCAACATTATTGTTATCATACCTCTTAAAGTTTTAATAATATGAATTTTGTGAGAAATAAAATGAGATTCCATTGGATCACTATGGAAGCTATCACATTTTTACTGACCATTTTTTGGTGAGATGTAATATTTTTTCTAGTAATGTAGCTGCATTTGTCCCAAATCACCAAAGTTCTGCAGCTTTTAATTTGCTTGATAGGACATTTCTTTCACTAGTTTAAGGTGTTTTCAAGTAATTCCACAGACCAAATATCTTTGTTTTAAAAGTTTTAGTAAAGTTTCAAAGAAGGGCTTACTTATCTCATTTCACATTTCTCTATGTTAAGTCATACAGTTGTAATTTCAAATGTTCAAATCAAGACAAATCATGGCTCCAAACCATGCAGGTTTGATGCATCTGTTCACATTGTAGTTCGCTAGTAACTTTAAGTCATCCATCAATTTTTTTCCATTTCTGAATGTGCTTGACGTTGACTTCTTTCTCCGTTCCACAATTCTTTTTGCACAAGTCTCTTATGATAAGCTTTCCTGGCAGTATAACTGATGGTAGAAATCCAAGAGGGTCATATACTGAATTGACAACAGCAGCAGGCCTTGTAGCAGGCTTGTCTTGTAACTTTATCTGAAATTTAAAACTGTCCATTTCAGTGCACCACTGGACACCAAAGCCACTTGCTGTCAGGAGCAAACTATGGCTCAAGTCTAAATCCTTTTGTTCAACAGCTCTGTCTTATTCAGGAATAGACAATACAACTGCTTTGCTCTTACTCACCCACTTAGTCAAGTGGAATCCCCCTATGAAGCATAGAGTTTGGAGATCTTTTTACAACTTTATTGTTGTTCTTCTGTGGCCACTGATTTTAAGCAGTCACCGGCATAGAAACTATTGAACATGTTGTTAATGGCTTCCATAGGAAATATTTTTCTTGCATCTTCAGCTGTTCTACACAAAACATAAGAAGCATAACTGGGTAAAGATGTAGCACCAAAAAAGATGTACTGTAATTTTAAATTCTTCCAAGATCATTACTTAAATACCCTTCAGGCCACCACAAAATGTCTGGGACTTTAACTTGGTAGAACATTGATTTAATGTCTGCAATTAATGACATTGGCTCCATTCTAAATTTTGTAAGGACTGCAATGAGTGTGTTAGTTAGGTTGGGACCTTTCAGAAGTTGTTCATTAAGAGAAGTCCCTTGATAGGTGGTTGTGCAATCAAAAACCACTCGAATCTTATTTTCTTTTGATGATACACCCCATGATGTGGAATGTACCACAAGCTGCCTTCTTTGCAATTTAGGCTTTCTTTGGGTGCCTTAATGGCATAGCCCTTCTCAATAATGCCTCTCATAAAAGCTTTATAGTCTTTGTGGAAACCTGACTTTTTGTTTAGTTTTCTTTTGAATCCAATTGCATGCTGTTCTGCAATACAGCATCTGTTTGTTTGGCATTTTAAGTGTGTCCTCTTTTAAAGGTAGATTTAAACAATAGTGGCCACCTACCAGTCTTACATACTCTGAGACGGTGCGCATAAACTTGATGTCCTCCTGCAACATTTTTTCTCTCTTCACAGCTGCACCCTGGAAAATCTGAATTGTACTGTTGGTGCAGTATTGCTTCTATTTCTGTTATTAACACACGATTGATTGAATGTTAAAAAACCTTACCACTGTACTTTGCGAAGTAATCTATTTCCTTGTATGGCCCACTGACCATCCATCCCACTGCAGACATCACAGCATAAGGTCCACCTCCTCTGCTAGGTATGATTTGCCACAGCTTGGAGACTTTGGAGTTGTTGATACCTATTAAAAGATCAATTTTAGGATCTATGGATAACAGACATACCTCCTCAAGATGTGTCCTCTTCGCGATGTCTTATTGTTTTGGAATATTTTCTCTGTCCACTGGAATAGTGACATGCATATACACTTTTGACAAATCAATATATGCATTATCTTTAAGTCCACACACTTGCAGATCTGAAGTACACTTATAGTAATTAGGAGTCTTGAATCAGTATCATAGTTATTCATAGTTTTAAGGAATACTTGAGTTCTTCTTCCTTGACAGTTTAACTGTCTCTGAAGATTTTCAGTATAAACTGTTACTGTACTACCAGGATCTATAAAGGCATAATTTTCTACATACCTTTGCTCTTCTTAGATTTTGCCCTAACAGGGACCACATATAGTGCATATTCTTCTCCAGCCTCAGTAAGAGCACAAATTCCCTTCTCAGTTTCTTCATTAGTGGATGTAGCTTTAATAGATTTACTGGATGTAGCCCCAACCACTTTTTTGATATGCAGGATGTCTGGATGCTGTAAAGAGTATGTCCAACATTTCAGTTTTCTTTACAATTCTTACCAAGGTGCCCATGTTTGAGACATTGAAAACATAAACCTTTAGATTTTAAAAAGTCACTGCAAAATACACAAGGTCTATTAAATGCACAGAGAGCTGTTGGAGACTTTTTGACCAAGGTGTCCTGAGTCCCCTTTTGAGCAGCTTTGGTAATACTTGTAGCAAAAATACTTCTTCTCTTCAGGGGAAACTTTTCCTTGTTGGTCTTTTCTTTTTTCTTTGTGTACTCAGGGCTTTGAGATGTGCTTCCATGCACAGGAGGCAGCAATATTTTAGCCTACTGATGTAAAAAGGTAATTAGTTCAGCCATGCCTGCCCTTTTGCCTTCATCTTCTTGAAAACTGTAAGCAAATCATCCCCATTTATCTCATAAAAGATAAGGAAGCTTCAATAGTACAATATGAATGTTTGAATTGCTATTGAATTCTTTACCATTCTCTACATTGGATGTAGTGTTCATAGAATGCAGCAAGAAAGGTTGCATAATATGTCAGAGTAGTTCCATCAGCTTTATTTGAGGCCATTTCAATGCTTTGTCCAGATATGTCGGCTATGTGCAGTATACCTGGTAACCATAGTAACTGTCAAGTACCTTTTTGGCTTCTGTGTAGCCTATTATTGGTGACATCTGGGCATAGCCTTTGACCATGTCTTGACAGGAAGCTCTGGTATACTGTATTAAGTAATCTATCTTATCTTGAGGGTTTTCTAACATATCGCCTACAGTGTGATCAAAAACCCTGATGAAGTCTGAGTAGGCCAGTGGGTCACCTCTGAGGCCCCCTCTTGAAGGCTGTTGCAATGGGAACAAATACAGTTTGCCTCCTCTTTGCTCCGTTAGATGCTGGGCTGCTGCTGCTGTGTCGCACGATATGCTTCTTGCGCAGTGCTTCGTATATTTAAAAGCCTGTACAGCACCTGTCCTTTTTGCTTATTGCCTTGTCTCACTACTCCCCAGATATCCTCTACTTTATGCTTTGTTATGCTGTTTACGAATAAAGTTTATGTGCTTGAAAACCCTGAATGAATCTGTGCAATTGTGTAATCCAAGTGTAACAACATATTTAAAAACTGCACAAACAGCTGACAACACTTCTAAGCAATGGCTACTATGGCTTCTCAACAGCAGCTATTTCACAATGATAATTTGGCAAAGGCAAGGTAAAACTTCTTTATCCTAGGACAACAGTAGACACAATCACCCGCGATGCCTTTATATTCTATCACAGTCTCTTTAAATTCAGGTACAGCGTCTTAGCAGTCAATTCTGATCATGCCTAAATGGAAGAGAAGAGAACAGTATCAAATTAACTCAGTTCTTTTTCTTTCGTTAACAATTTTTGTCGAGTACAAGTCTTCAGATGGTAGTTTCCCATTCAAAGTCCTTCAATTGCAGTTTTCTGATGAAATTTGTAGCTGTTTGTCCCAAATCGCCAAAGTTCTGCAGCTTTTAGTTTGCTTCATAGGACACTTCTGGCACTAGTGTGACACATTTTCAAATAATTCCAGAAACCAAATATCTTTGTTTTAAAAATTTTAGTAAAGTTTCAAAGCAAAACATTTCACATAAAAATAGAGACAAATATGACATTAAAGAAAATACCTTTTTTTAAGAAAGTCCTGTTTAAGGGCTTACTTATTTCATTTCGTGTTTCTCTGTGTTTGGTCATACAGTCATATGTTCAAATGTTCATTTCAAAACAGTCAGAAAACTGTATGCCAATCTGCTATTTGAAAACTTATCCAACAGTCCATTCTAGTAATTAGACTATTTCCTAACTGGCTTAATTAAAACTCAGCTTTACAGATATAGCCAAGAAAGTTCTATTTCATGTTAAATTACAGGTGGTAAAAGACTATACCATATTCTAAGTAAATAAAAGAAACTGATATTCTACTGAAATAACATGAATTTATCATCAACATGACTTTCTACGATTGGCTCTTACAAGTAATACTGGATGTATTTATTATTAGAAATTACATTGTCTGTTGTCCAAATTTCTTTTTACATTACATTTGTAAAGGACAATTCTAAAAAAAGAAGAAAATGCTGACCTCTGTTACACCTTGCATTGTGTATTTAAAATAGTTTCCCCTAATTCTTTTATAGACTTTCATGCAAGCCATAAAACTAAATAGGCAGTGAATATGAATTTGGTGTACTTTTACTCTTTTGTAGACATATATTCTTTTTCTTCCACAATCCACAAAGTCACAGCAGAGAAGTAGTTCCTCCTCAGGATTACTGTACAACAGTGCCAATGTTCACATGACACCTTTCATATGGTATTGTAATACAATTCTGCAATTCACTGGGCAAATTTATATTAAATACTCTTTGAAAAAGGAAATGAACCTTTTTAACAGAAGATATGCATCACCGCCAAATTTCTATCTGTTCTCTATTAATGCTATTTGCTTTTTAACATGCTGGCTATCACATTTTGTATGTTACTTGATAATATTAGTTCCAGTGACCCTGAGCAGAAGTCAGAATGGATGAATTAATAATGTTGAAGCTATCTGGCATTTTAGAAATTATTGCATCATTAGCAGATGGGCATTAGAGAAAGACATACATTGTATAATATAAAAATCTTAAATGTCCTTTATCTAATTCAGGTCGCCAATAGCCATAGCTTGTCCCAGCAGCATTTGGCGTAGAGCAGGAACCAAACCTGGAAAGGACACCTGTCAGTTACAGAGAGATAAACAAAATACATATAATAAAACCAAACCGTTTGTGTAATATAATTAAATATTTGGAAAAATGTCCTAACAGTATTAGTGCTGTATTCTTTTTCATATCAGAATATGGTCTAAAGCAATATGTTTCATTTTAGAATTAATGCAACGCTAATGAATAAATGGGACAAGCTGTTCAAACCGATAGAAGTCATTCTAAATGTAAGAAGTAAAATCAGAAGTGAATAAAACTGTATTATAGCAAATAATCCAGAGAAATTACACCAAAAAATACTAGTTTTGATGTATCCAGTATATTTAACTGTAGATTATTTTCTCTGTTTATTCCACATTTTAATACTAGCATCATCTTAGCTAAATGAAGCACTATAAAGTATTTTGGGACTACCATTCCTGCTTAAAGATTTGTGTCAGTGTAAACAGGGAAATGATTTCTGCAGATTTAATCAGGTATTGAAATTAAAGTGCAGTAATAATGGACGCAATTGATCTGCAGTATGTATTCTGTTATGTCCAGTCTGACTCTGGTTTTGATGGCTTGCTTAAGACTGTCAGTCAAAAAAAAAGCTTTGCTTTGTAATGGAGCCATGAAGTTAATAACATCCCAGTTCTCTATCATTTCCACTAGAGGGAACACCTCCTTATAGGAAGGTACTCTAAAATGCATTAAGTAGCCTACAGCAATGTACAAAAACTGCAGTCTCAAATATTTAAAAGTTCACTGAACCAACAAAATAAGAAAACATAAATGTCACTCTCTCTATAAAGATGCTTTGATTAAGTATGTCAACCATCTATGAACAAAGCAGATATTATTTTGCTTTAGGGTATTACATATTTAGAATTTTAAAATTTCTTGTTTAAATGTGAAAGATTACAGTTTTCAGCATAAATTAAAAAATATAATTCTTTCATGCATGAACTAATTCTAATATACATATACGTAATACAAATAAGCTGTTTGATTTATCTACATCACTTTAAAGGAAATTTTGTTTAAAAATGCTTAATTAATGGATAATGCAAACAAAGATACTCAATTAATACAATATTTAATTAAAGCAGTGGTTAAACAGATTGATATACTGTATACAGTGAGATCAGAAAGTATTCAGACCCCCTCACTATCTGTACACTTTATTATGTTGTAGATTTAATTTTAAATGGACAAATTTACTATTTTGCCCATCAATCTACTCCAATAGCTCATAATAATAAAGTGAAAATATTTTTTTCAAAAAGGCTTGCAAATGTATTAAAAATCAAAAACTGAAATCTCTCAATTCTATACGTATACAGATCCTTTACTGTGGCACTCCAGATTGCGGTCAGGTGCGTCCTATTTGTTTTAAATATCCTTGAGATATGTCTAGAACTTAATTTGACAAAACTTGAACACTTAATCACTGTGCCTGGTCTTCACCTGCCTAATACCTTACCTACGTTAAGGTACCGTCATGCTATTGGGGTGATTCTAAGCAGCAAGGACAGAGAGACTGGTCACAATCAAGGGAAGGGTGAATGCAGTCAAATACAATCAGGTCACTGAAGAAAAACTCCAGTGTGCTCGTGATCTCAAACCGGAGTTCACCTTTCATCACTTAAATTACCCGAAGAATACAGCCAAGAGAACAATGGGGTGACAAGAATATCTAAAGACAGAATATAGAATATCTATGGAGAGACATGAAGATACAAGTTTATAGATGCTTCTCATTTATTCTAATGGAGCTTCAGAAGTTCTGTCAGGAAGAATGGGATAAGTTGCAGGTGTGCGAAGCTTGACTTACCTAGAAGACTCCAAGCTATAATTGTTGCCAAAGGTGCTTCTTTAAAGTACTGAATTAAAGGTCTGAATACTTATATGAGAGAGAGATTTCCAGTTTAAAATTTGTAGTATATTTGCAAACCTTTTGGAAACCTTTTTTGCTTTGACATTATGAGTTACTGAGTGCAAATTTACAGACTTACAATTAAATCTACAACATAGTAACGTGTACAGAAATTAACTGAGTCTGAATACTTTTGGTGGATTGATGGGTAAAAGTGGCAAATTTACTGGTTTACAATTAAATCTACAACACAGCAAAGTGTATAGGAAGCAACTGGGTCTGAAAATGTGCTGAAACCAGTCTTATATTATCTTTATGCTAAAGTAATTTCAGTATACTTTTGATTATTGTTAAAATATTTTTAGCATATAAAGCATATAAAAATACCACATTATACATTAGATTACCATAATCTGCTAAATATTGTGTTACCTTCAGACCCTGTACCACTTAAAACGACACATTTCATCTGAAAGTAAAAAATGAAGTTCTTAGCTCCATTATTGAAACAGCAATTTATCATTATAATTATCATAATTATCATGAATTATCAGTTTTGACTATGGCTTGATGTGAGATGTCAAACCACATAGACCACTTTGAAGTACACAATGTGTATTTCCTTGTTTTTTTCATTTTTTATTTCCTTAAGGTACACCATTTTTTATATATATTTTTTTATTTTCAAAAACCAGAACATCAAAATGGCATGCAACTCAATCAAAAAAATAATAACTTACCGTATACCACAATCTGAATATAAAGGTGGAAAACAACAACAACAATAAAAAAAGCAAAGCATAATAAAATTTGACCTTAGGTTCAATTTTAGGGATTTTTCCAACACTTTTCTTTAATACTATGTTTTTAAAAAAGTATCCAGGAAAATAAGTGACAAAAATAATTATACAGAATAGCTAAGTGAGACACAGGAACAAACTGTTCAGACATTTGTTGAAGTGAATACCTTCCTATCATTTAAGAAATTACACTTCATTCTGCGACAAACTAGCTATTAGCTCGCCTAAAGAGCTAAATGGACTGAACAGTCTTGTCTTGCTTGAAAACATTATGTTCTTATAGTGAGAAATTATGAGGAAATTATTGCCAACATAACTGCTTACTTACGTGTTCAGGAAATATTATTTCAAATTGTACAAACATGTATTTATGCAAGTCATATGATAAATGTGTAGGTGTTGTTTACTCCAAAAACACTTCAATCTCCTCTCCATTTATGTAAAGCTACTCTTTCACACCACTAGTATTATAGCAATTGTCTTAATTTTGACTGTTGTTGATTTACAGAATTTAATAACTGATAATCAAAAGGTTGGTTCCCTTCCATATTGGCCTTGCATATTCTCTCAGTGCAAAGCTCTGGGCTTTATTTACAAACTTGTGTTAGGTTTGTTAGACTTTAAAAATGGTAGTGTTTTAATATGTGCACATTTTTGGGATCTCATCAGAAGTTAATCTCTAACTTGTACCTTTTGTTACTAAACTGAGGAATGAGAAACCAGACAATATAACGATTTCCTCTTAGACACAGCATCAATGTTCATGAATTATGGCAAAACATATTCTTACTGTTTCTACTGACAATGTAACAATTAGTACTGATCAGCTGTTACTAATTTTTCACTTTCTCTTTTGTTTTCTCTCCCCTGATTTTTTAGAATAGGACCTCATAAATAGTGAGGTATCACCAGCATAAAGAGCGAGTACACTACCAAAATCATGGACCATCTAATAAATAATTATAATTGGAAGCTATAAAACTCTATTGATGTATCTATGTTTACATTTCTAAGATAATATAATACATTCAAACCTACTTAATCCAATTTAGAGTCACTACTGGCCAGAGCCTATCTTGGCAGCATCAGGTGTAAGGCAGGAACTGTCCCTAGGCCAATAATGCATCATGTGTGTACATTTAAAAACTTTCATGTAAAGAGATAATGCATGTATTCATCTTGGTGCTTTCTTGCATGGTGTTAATTACCATTTTGAAAAGAAAGAGTGCACAGTTTTCTATGCTTATAAATGGCAACTATGCTACAATAACAATAATAATAATAATAATTGAATAAACCATGTCCATAGAATGGACCCTGGTGAATTTGCTTTTGAAAGTGAACTAGTAAACCAGCTAACTTAAGATCTTTGCTTTGTAGCATGCATCTTTATTCTAAACGTCAATGCATATATCCCTGAGTTGCCATGGATTTTTCTCCATTGACTTCAGTTTTGAGACATGCTGTGAGTTCAATTGCCAAGTTTAAATTGTTCCTGTGTGGCTATGTTTGTATGTACTATGTGATTATCTCACATAGGGTGATTTCCTGCTTTGCACCATCAGAATAAGAACACCTGATCAAGATAAACATGTTAAACAATTGAAAATGTATATATTTCAATAATAAATGTATAAAGTGCACATGACTAGAAAACCCTTTTGATATGACACAGTAAATCACAATCTCCTTCAAATCATTTTCTGAATTCTTTTTTGCTCAATAAAGGTTTGTGAGTACCTGAGAATAACACCAAAAGCATGGCAGGGAGAAGCCCTGGGGAAAAAACTTACATGAGATGGTGGCACTCAAACCCTGGTTTTTACATCCATGTGGTACTAGTACTGCCATTATGTCAACGTGCCAAGGAACAGCAAGTCTGACACTTACCTTCATTATTGTTTTAGCACTGGATTGATTACATCATTCATCCATTTTCTAGACTTTCTCATTCCAGTACAGGGTCATAGCATGCCAGAGTCTAATATGGATCCAAATCTGGAACCATGTTTGAGACACTGTCTCATTATAAGCTCCACTCGTCATTCATACAGGATCAGTTTAAAAGGACCAGTCATCTTAAACTTGACTCATTTGGGAGGACACATGGATGGTGACTACGCTGGGTTCTGAGGTTGGGAGGAAGATGGTCCCAGCTATTGCCCCATCATGTTGCCTTGACTTAATAACAATAAATTTAAAATGTTTCACAGATATTGAAAGTGAAAAGCAAAATCATGAACCAGCATGAGTTTTGGCAATGATAACAAAACACACTTTAATTTAATTAGTGTTACCATAACAATGCTTGCGTCCTCTAAGAAGTAATATATTTGGATATTAACAGTTTTTATCAGTGTTGGTTTCATCTTTCTGTGTAAGCCATCATTTTAAAGAATAATATAAAACTTCAACAGCTGAAATGTCCTTTGATTTAAAACATTGTCAACTTAAATCAGTTTTAACACAATGGTTGGTTCTGTGAGAATAATTTCACCCAAATAAAAACATTTTGAAAGAGGACCATATATATGTTTTAAATCAATTAGCATTTTACAGTATTTCTCCTGAGATACTCCAACAATTTTTTAATTTGGAAAGCATTTTCTATGATTAAACTGAAGAATGTTATACTATTTTAATAATTCAGAGGAATGAAATACTTAAATAAAAAGGTTTAAAGTGAACTCTACAAATCAGCAGAAGCAGAACGGTTGTACATAAATAATGTTTTAGAATAAGAAGACTCTAATGAAAATAAAGTCTAAAAAAAAAGTAATAATGATGATGATGATGAGAATAATAATAATATTATACTGATTACATATTAACCAGGAGGTACAGTATAGCGCTGCTGCTTTGCATTCCCAGAGTGTTAAATGTGATGATAAGAGGCTGGTCACTGGATCTTTACCACTGATAAAATTCAATAAACAGTGATTTTTTGAAATGGTGAGCTTTCTTTAGGGTCAAAACAAAGGCAGAACCTGAAAATAGGTTTAAGTCAAATATGAAAATAACAGTAAAGAACCATGCATCTAATCATAGAAATTAAGGCAAATGTAGTAGTTAGGAGCAAAAAAAGCAGTCCTGAACCTAATCTAGAATTCAATCATGTCATAGGTTTATTAAACATATATAATAAAAATTATTTAGATGCATCTCAAAGTGGGTGGCATTTTTTGAAAGGCATTCCAAAATGACATCATAAACAATGCCCACATGACCAGTAACAGGTGTTACTGTATCATAACAATATGGCCACCTCCATATCACCCCAAAGAAATTTTATTTTCCAAGAAGCTAAATGGAGATGCACAAAATAGTTAATAAATGGTGTCGATGGATATTGCAGGTCAGGTCAGGTCAGATTAGGTTGGTGGGCATGCACTGGTACAGTGTATTGCTATACCCACCACATAAAGAAACAGAGTCGGATCCTGGTTGGCAGCCCCTCCATGCAGAAACACGGTCCAGTTCTACCTTCCGGAAATGACCATCTATTTGTCAGAGCCAGGTGTTATGTGGGTGTCCCCTTGGCCTGGTCAAGCAGCTTGAGTCCACAACAATGATGATCCTGTAAGCTGGATCATCCTCGGGGAATTGCACAACATGGCAGTAGTGCCGTAACTGACACTCCCTCACAATGCAGGTAATGTGCCTTATTTGGGACTCTGGGAGCAATAGCTCATTTGTCACAAAGTCAAACCAGCAGTACCAAAGTATTCTCCGAAGACACATAGTACTGAAGCAGTCCAGTCTTTGCATCAGGTGACTGGATAGCGTTCATGTTTCACGACCATATAGCAAAACAGGAAGCACCAGGACTCTAAAGACTTGGTTACTGCCAAAAAAATACATACCAGAGTTCAACATAAACCAAAGTACCTAAGACCAAAACACTACCCAAAATTCTTTTGTCTCCAAAACTTGCAAAGATCTTATTCAAAGGTTACAGAAAAGAACTTGCTGCACCAGTAATGCATTCTCAGAATTTCCACATCTTAGTCACTTAAAAATATGCATCAGCAGTTTTAGTACTATCCTGTTGATGACATTGTGTGTCACAACCTCCAGTTTTAAGAACCAAGCAATGGTACAGGTTATAACAGCAAGCCTAAAGTGGCAGCAGCCACAGGAAAAGCAAAATGGTGGTGTGATAGTACCAAAATATATATAACAAGTAAAAAAACAAAGAAAACAATTAAATGAAAGCAAAACTAAAATCTACAATATTAAAAGCTTCAAAAATAGAAATCTCTAGGAAACATTACAGACTTTAAAGATAAATTCACAATGTTTCCAAAATTCAAAATGGCCACATCACACAAGGTCAGCACTGCTCCTGCCTCACAGCCCCAGAAGCCTGTATTTGAATCTCATCTCCTTTCTGTGCGGATCATGCATGAGAGGGTATGGCTGATTTAAGTGACCGTATGATTGTACTTTATGGTGAACTGAACTCAAAATTGGTTCCAGTCTTGCCTCTAGTTCTGCTTGGACTGGCTCCAATTTCCTGCAACACTGAACTGGACAAACAGGTTAGAGAATGAATGCATGGATGTAGTAACTTCTGATAAAAATAATAACGGCAATATTAACAAGAAAACACATTGGTTCAAAAACAAGATGTGAATAATTTATGATAAATTATGTTGTAAGTAAAAATACAATACAGCAAAGCAAAAGAAAATGTGTCCAATGAACTTAAAGTCTTCCTTTTTAAAAGGAGTATATCTTTCTAAGGTAGATAGTCAAACTTTGGGGACTTTCAAAGCCCAAAACTCTCTGTGTTGAAGTGAATGGCCTTCTTGTCAACACTGTTGTAATGTTTCAACGCAAAAGCATTTTTAGAGTGACATACATTTTCAACTTAAGAGACATGGAATTCAAAGGTAAGAGCTGTGTGGGATGGCCAGGAATCTTACCCAGCCGGGACGCTCTCAGTGTGGAAAGATGGGGAGACAGCATGCACAGGGCATTGTCTCCCCTGGACTGCTAGATGGCAGCACCCAATGGGTTGCGACAATGCCAAAGTCTCCCACAGGGCATCAGGGGAACTGGAGGTCTTTGACTCAGCCCTGTTGGGTTCCTTGGGGACTGGGGAGCCCTATTTCGTAGGACTCCAGCCTTCACCTGAAAGTGCTCCAGGACCAAGCGAGTTGAGAGGAAGGAAGAAAAAGTTTGCTGGTAGGAGCAGAGGCAGAGCTAGAGAAAGAGAAGAGAAGACAAAGGAGGAGTTGTTTTGTGCTTAACACTGTGTTTTGTGACTGTACTTTGGTTGGTTTTCAGGGAAACACTTCCTGGGAAAGAGTTTTCCAAATAAATCCCCTTATTTACTGCACTTGTATCCAGAGCCTGTTTATGTTGGGTGTTTGGGGAGCTGGAGCACCCCCTGGTGGCCAAAGAGCCTATATTCAAACAAAAAAAGTTCCACTTAAATAATTAAAATGCTTTACCCAATTCAGCCATGCTATGGTTCAAATAAACGTAGATGCATTCAAATAACGTGGGGGAATTTTCTGAAAAAGAATGATAGCTTTTGATTTACTCAGTTATTCTTCTGCACTATTTACGGTATATTTTTACAATAAGAGCTTAGAGCAGAGACTTTTTAATTGTTTAGAAACAAAAATATATACAATAATTTTTATATTTTTAGTGTCTTGTCAGCATGAGTATAATATATGAATTAGAGAGCCTGTCCAACTATAGCAGTTCAGTGGAAGTCAAAAGACACGCCATCAGTTGGCAGCTCTAAATTTCTGTGTTGGTGTATAGACTGCCATATTTCCCTGCCTTGTTTCATCCCTTGCTCTCAGTGCCAGCTTTGGCTCTGGCTTGTTTTCAGTGTATGGTGTGCACAAAAAACATCTCAGCTACACTTTTAATATGTAAAACATTACAAGGCACAAGGTTTTGAGTATTTTTTTATGATTAAAAGCTGGTCAGAATTTAGTGAAGAATGAATGCAGCCAAATACAGCAAGGTCTTTGAAGAAAACATGCTCAAGAGTGCATGTGACCTCAGACTTGGGTGACAGTTCACCTTTTAGCATGACAATGACCTGATGGACAATGTCTCTGACTGTACTTGAATGGCCCAGCCAAAGTGAAGACTTAAACCCAATGGAACATCTGTGAAGAGATCTGACATTTACAGATGCTTCCCATCCAATCTAGCAGTGCTGGAGAGTATCTGGCAGGAAGAATAGGGTAAACTGCATAAATCCAGGCGTGCAAAGCTTAAATTGACGAAATTGAAGAAAATGTAAAGCTGTAATTGCTGCCAAAGGAACTTCTTTATAGTACTGAATTAAGGATCTAAATACTTACAGTCTGCGGTGGGCTGGCGCCCTGTCCGGGATTTGTTCCCTGCCTTGCACCCTGTGTTGGCTGTGATTGGCTCCAGCACCCCTGTGACCCTGTAGTTAGGATATAGCGGGTTGGATAATGGATAGATGGATGGAATACTTACAGTATATGAAGGAGAGATTTCAGTTTCTGCGTTTAAAAAAAGATGCAAACCTTTCTGAAAACATGTTTTCACTTTGTCATTTTGAGCCATTGAGTGTAGATTGAAGAGTAAAAATGGCACAATTATTTATTTAAAATAAAGTGTGCAGAAGGTGAAGAGGTCTTAATACTTTCTGAATAACACTATATCTCTTTATTTATTATGTCCCAAGTAGAAGTTGAGGGTGAAGCAGAGAAATCACCACACCACCCTGTGATCCAAAGAATTAAGTGTGCATGGCAAATTAGTAGATGGACCAAAGCTAAGAAATGTATGAATCCAAACAAGTTATCACAATATAGAAAATATTTGTAATATTTGGTGATAGTGCAGTTTTCCTGGACATCTGTAAAACTGAGATTATAAAAGTGCCTTCCTTTATAAATTATAAAAGAAATAAACAGACAAGTGCTAAGGATGAATAACACATTTAAAAATGTACTAAAACAATCACTATGCATCAATATGAAGGAACTAGTTTCCAGTAAATGATTTTATACTGAGAATGTGTAAAAACAGATTTGTAAACTATGACCCTTTTGAGCACAATTTTATGTACTGTATGTAATAGTACTGTGCACAGTTAAAAATTATTTTAATAACTATAGGTGTTACATGTGTGAAAGGCCTCATATTATACTTTGAACTTAGCAAAGAAAATAGGACAAACTACGTATCCTAGTTAGTTAGGTTATATGTTGTTAAAGTTTACCAGCACTGAGTGCACAACAGGAACTTGGTGCATGTCTAACGGTACACACACATATCCATATGCTGTCGTACTGGGTAAATTAGGAGCTACCAATTATCGAATGTCTAGGGATACAGGGTGCTGGATTTATTTTTAATCCCAAAACCAATATAGTAGGCAATGTCTATTGTATTTTTTATGTGTGAATACTTACAAAGTTCATTTTCATGAGCCATTTAAAGATTATGATTGAAAAGAATGAAATATTTTATCACCTTTTGCTGTATTTTCCTATGCTGTAGCTTGGATTTAGCAGGGAATAAATTGATTGTTTCTCTGTTCAAGTACACAGTCATTCTTGCAAATGTGATTGTTTGCAGACTTTCTCAAAAGCTTTTGATTTAACTCAGTGAGCTACTCATGGTGAAACGTCAATAACTTCATTTCTCAAGTGGCTCAGATAAAAGACTGAATGCTTGCAGGACACCTGCCTTGTGATTGAAGAAATGGTTTCCCACTTGTTTGTTCCTTATTTAAGTATTCATCCAATGTCAGCTTCAACTTTATTATTATCTCATGGCTTTTTACACAATTTGGAAGGAAAAATATTGAGTGTTGTATGATTTTCTGTATGTTTTAACATGTAGAATTATGTTTGCACTTTGACCGTGGTATATAAAATAATTATAATTATATACTATTGAATGGTTTGTATATTATTTTTCAGCTTACAAAAAACATTCCCACGAAAAATGGAATTCATTATTAACAGTGGATTTTTAGTAGGTAAAAGTGTGTGAACGTGGACTGAATGGACATCTTTGTCCATACTTAGTTTATGCTAAGTTTCATCAGCTTGCTTCTGTTGCTCCCTGTTCTTTTGTCATGCAAGGGTTCTAAGGTGGCCCTATTCCCCTTTATCCTTTTTAATATGTAGACAGAGGACCATAAGAGGCAGCAGAAACATTACACATGTATTCATGCATTATGGATCAAATAGATAGTACCATAAGACAAAAGCATAATAATGTGTGCACACCACAATGTGTGGTACTGCTTAAAGTTTAGTCTTTCCCAGGCAGTTTCTTCTGTTGCTTGAATTGTCAGCAGCAACTCAGAGCATAGCATGACTTTTCTCTCCTCTGATCTGCTCTTTTACTGATCTTATAAAGCTAATCTAGTTATGATGTTGTCATCCTGTCTCCAAGACAGCTTTGCCTTTTTTACAATTATACTTCTTTCCTTCTAAAAGGAGAATACAGAATGGCGTGCTTGTGTAACTAGGAACAGAAGCTGTAAGAAGTGAATTTGTGCCATCATGTAAAGTTTATAAAATTATCATGTTTCTAAAATCGGCTGCTTTTGCTACTTAATCTGATTATCACCAATATTCAAATCATTTTTGAGCAAACACAGAAACATAAACAGATAAGGTATAATTTTCAGTAGCCAAATATAATGTCCAGATGCTTTAAGCTAGAAATAAAGCATTTTTCTAAAATAAATCATCTTAAAACAACTTTCTAAATGTTCACTTTTTAAACATTATAAGAAAAATCTTTTTCTTCACTAAAATGTTCTGCTCAATTCTCTAATGACAGAACAAGCTGCCATTTTGAGTCTGTATGACATTAGTTGGCCATCTTGACATCTAAAAATAAATAAGTATTTCTTAAATGTTAAGTTTACTTTGTTGTAAACAACTTGTTCTTGTTCGTATTTTCCCTCTTGCTAGTAGAGTAATTATCATATTTCAGAATCTATACAGTATGTGTTTGTAGCAGCCGAAGTATAAGGTGAGATCAAGCACGGGTAAAACGCGTGCCGAAAGAAATTTCTCAATCCAAAAGTTCGTTTTTAAAATATTTAGTGAAAGTTAAAAGCAAATAATTCACTCAAGAATAAAGAAAAAAGTAGTTACACACATAGAATAAAAGGCAAAAAAGGAAAAATGTATCTTCTCTAAACTTAGCTTTTCTTGAGAAACTTTAGTTATTTCTGTACTTAAAAGTTCTTTACTTCTTCTTATATACTTAAAGATTCTTAACTTCTTTTTCTGTATGCTTTAAGCGTACGGCTCTGCACTAAAATAAGTGCATTATCTTATGAGTTACTTCACACACTCAAAAGGCCCGTATGCACGGGCACGGTTTAAAACCATGTGCCCTCTATACCTTACACATGGCAAGGCTGGTCACTAACTGAAGAATAATGTTTAGTCAAAGCAGACAGAAATAGCCAGAATGTACCCATTTTACTCAGCTTATGGGGGTTATAGTAACCTCCCATAGACTATGCATTGTTATCTAGTAAAATATTTATGAATCTTATGTAACTAGGAAATGTCTCTTAAATTGTTTATTCTGCTTTTTTTTTTCTTGTCTGAATTGTTAGAATTACATCACCTTGTGATAAACAACCATTTTTGCAGTTTTGTTTTAACTTACTGTAGGAGTATAAGTGACCATGTCATATGTTTATAAACATTCACATGAGCACCATGTTAATGGTTTTCAGATAAGAAAACTAGTGCCTCCAGAGAGGAAGTCAATAAGTTACTCAGGAGCCAGATGTTTTTCATTTGGCAGGTATTGGACTTTCACATTTGCTTTCTTGTCAAGCTGTACATCTTCCAATAAGAGTATACTGCACAACTGGCAAGTGTTATTCTTGGGAAAACATGTCTATGATAATTTGGTCATATCAGCCTACAACTGTTATTTGAAAATAGATCTTCTTCTTGTTCTTCTTCTTTCTGACGCTCCCGTTAGGTGTTGCCAGAGCGGATCATCTTTTTCCATATGGTATTTGAATATAGATACAAAACTAAAATTTACTAAGAGGAGTTAATTGGAGCAAAAGGAGTCCTACCTAAAAAAAACACACAATTTGGGATATGAAATGCTACATTACATCACTTTTATGGGGATTCATTGCGCCAGAAAAGAACATCCAGGAATTACCAGCGCATGGATTAGAAAGAACAGGTGGACAGTAATGCATGGAATTTAATAAAAAAACCAGCGTTTTTGTAATTTTTAATCATATATTAGAGAAACTGTTATTTAATAAAGTAAATAAATATCTTTATCAAATACTGCAAGACAAGTGGTTTGGTCAGTTGGTTGTTTATAGACTTTACTGACATTCCTGATTACTGATATTTCTATAGAAGGTCCCCAAAAGTTTCTTCATTTTCTGGTCCTTGCAATTTTATTGCAATAGTTCAACATTCTATCTGTCCACTATACGTACAAGTTGTAAAAATCATTGGTTACATATTGGGTTGAAATTATGGGTATTTTATGTTTTATTGCTGTTCTTGCTAACTTTGTGTTTTTTATGTCGTTGTGACATTTGTTGTTTTTTATGTGATGCTGTCCCTTTAAAAGTTCTGCTGTTTAATGTTCTTTGTGGGTGTAGCCCTAAGACGTGGGGCCACCCCGATGTCATCACTCCTGAGGCCTCCTTCAGGCTATTTAAACTGAAGGAGACAGCTTAAGAGTATGGATCATTCATCATTGTAGAGTACTTTATGAGTATTGCTTTTTATGGTTGGATTTTTTTTGTTCTTTATTGTTATTTCTCTTTAAATTATTGTGATTTCTCAATTTTGTATTGGGATTTTGTTTGCTTAGGTTTGCCTTTTTGGCAACACCTTGTGCTTATTCTGATCTTTTAATGTGTTTTTTGTATTATTTGAAAATGTTGTTAATAAATGTTATTTTTACAAAGATTCTTTGCTTGCCCTATTTATAGAAGCCAAGGGTTTATGGTCATCCTTCTCCTTGTGTAGCTTTCATTATAGATTTTGGAGTTTTTTATATTTGTTTTGCCAGTTCAATATTTTTGGGAACTGCACAAGCTAAAACCAGCAGGTGCCTTAAAAGAGGTTTAATTTCTTTTCCATTTTTTGCATCAGTGTTTACTTGTGCTCAACAGAAGCTTTGTATTAGCAGCCACAAACCCTTGCTGACTTCACTATTAGCCCTATAAGGCCTCCACCATTCATTTCTTTTGAAAAGACAATGCGTCTGTTAGGTTTCTGGCACCCCTACTGAATCTCCCTGTTGCTATATAAATCCTAGAAGTTATAGTGGTATATTTTGTGCTTACTGAATTTTTATTTGACTACTGTTGCTTCTTCTTCAAACACACATTATATTAAGAAGGCAGGTTTTTAGTCTTCTTTCAGCTGCTTCCATTTAGGGGTCGCTACAGCAGATCATTTGTCTCCATCTATCCCTGTATTTTACATCATTTTCTGCCACACCAACTACTTTCATGTCTCCTTCTCTTTGACCTTACTAATTTCTTCTTGTCTGGCAGTTCCATCCTCAACATTCTTTTCCCGATGTACCCCTCATCTCTCTTCTGCACAAGCCCAAACCATCTCAATCTAGCCACTCTCACTTGGTCACCAAACTGTCTAATGTACTAATTTCTAATCCTATCTGCTCCCGTTGCTCCAAGTAAAAATCTTTAGCTCTGCCATTTCATCTCTGCCTCCTCTGTTTTCATTAGTGCCACCGTCTCCAAACCATACAATATACCTGGTCTCACTACCATTTTATAGACCTTCCCTTTCACTCTTTCAGATACTCTTCTATCACAAACCACTCCTGCTACTCTTTTCTACCGAGTCCAGCCTTCTTGCACTCTCTTCTTTACCTCTCTGCTGCACTCTCCTTTGCTTTGGAGTGTTTTTTTTTTGTTGTTTTTTCTGTCCTCCCTGGCCATCGGACCTTAATTAATGTTCACTTATTTTATTTTCTTACTGTGTCTTTTATTTTTCTATTCTTCAATATGTGAAGCACTTTGAGCTACATTGTTTGTATGAAAATGTGCTATATAAATAAATGTAGTTGTTGTTGTTGTTGAACCCAAGTATTTAAATTCACCATTTATATCCTTTTCGCAAAGTCAACCACCATCTGCCCATTTCTCTCCTTAACGCCATACCTGCCCATTACCTCCTCATCACCACTGTTACCTTCGTCATCGTGCCCATTAAGATTCACTCCAATCACCACTATTTCTTCTCTGGGTATACTCTCCACTATTTTGTCAAACTCACTCTTGAAATCTTCTTTCTCATCCATCTCACATCCCACTTGCAGAGCATATGTGCTGATGACATTTAAGATTACCCCTTCAATTTCCAACATTATGCTTATCACTCTGTCAGACATTTTCTTCACCTCCAAAACACTCCTAATATAGGGTGGTCCAGATCTAATTATGCAATTTTCATTATGCTATAACTTATTAAGTTTATTACATAGAAAATCACCCAAAAAATCCCAGACCATCAAGAAGTGTGTGAACTGACGACATGAAGAATCGTCTTTGCACTGAACTTGAATCGTTCCCACATAAATCAAAGCCATCTAGACGATCTGGATCTGCATAATTAGATCTGGACCACCCTTTATACACTTCTTATACAATTACCCCTACCCCTTTTCTCTTCCTGTCCACACCATAGTAGAACAGTGTGCACCCACCTCCACTGCTTCTGCCCTTACTCCCTTTCCACTTACTGTCCTACCTTTCTCCACTCAAACTCTTTCCCTTCCTCCTCTCTCATCGTCTTTGAACCCGCTTTCCTTCTCTTGTTCTCCTTCGCCTTCCTTGCCCAGTGGTAGCACAGTTTCAGCCGATACCCTGTTGGACAGTAGCATCGGTGGTGGTGGTTGTTGCTAATCCAGTATGGGCATGTTTGAATTGGCACAGGTTTTATGCTGGATGCCCTTCATGATGCAACCCTCCCAGATATACCCGGGCTTGGGACCACCACTAAGACCACAGTGGCTTGTGTAACCCTTGTGGTTGGGTTGCAGATTTAGTAAAATTTATATTTTTCATTTTTGGTAATCAAGGAGCGAGCACCCCCCAATGCAACAGTCCTCAAAGACTTAACTATATAAACCACGCTGAAGATATTGAGGGGTGCCTTTTTGGTAAGTCAAGGTGTGTGTGCAAGGGGAAAAAGTCCTCAAAGTCTAATAATACACACTGAGGGGTACTGTTTATGTTACTCAAACTGCACAACCTACCACACACCTACTTCTGACCACATATGGACTTCCACCCACACTACATAATTCAGTGGAAATGTATGCATTCTTCAGTATTTTGGGATAACAAATTTCAATGATTTTTTAACACGCTGAATAATGAATAAGATGTAAAACATACAAACCAAGGCACCAAATCCAAATGTTGATTTGCATGTATTTACCTTTACGATGAACTTTTATTTAAGCTAATACTTAAATGTTTGTATTAATAATAAAAATGGATATACAGTAATAAGCAACTTGGAAAATCTTTGACAAATACATTATTTTCAGCCAATTTACTCAGACCAATATATGTAATGGTGAGAAAAAAAAACAATCTGATACTGAGTGTCTATTAAAACTTAACTGCATGTAGTGAAATGAAAGGGTAATTGGGATACTGGGTTAGATGGATGTGATACGGTGTGGTATAGCGGGCTTAGAATAAAGGCCAGTTTTAAATAAAAAATCGGCGCACTCACATCTTATAGATGGGGTATGGTAGTGTGGCCGGAGCGGTTCTCAGATGTGACGTGCTGTGGGTGTTTCCTCACTTATGTGCCCAGGTAAAGAATCGTCCACATCAATAATTGATGCCAGGAACTGCTAATTGCCACACCTGTGCCATGTCCCCATTATATATATAGTAGGAGTGCGAAAGCTGGAAGCTGAGAGCTGGTATAGAAGCGTGAAGTAGAACCCGCATTGTCACAAATGGTGGCAGCGGTGGGATGAGCTTGCAGTGGGTACCGAAGAGCAGGAGACAGAGCAGCAAGTGGGATTGGTGGCAGACTTGTTCAAATAACCCACAGACCCAGCCGGAGGAGGACATTTTAAAAGACTGAGCTTTTTAATGAACATTTATTTATTGCTTGTTTTAATTGTCATTTTAAAAGTTCTTATTCTTTTAATGTTCTGTTTTAACAAAGGGGGGTTTGGATTGGTTTTAGTGTGGGATTGTTTTTAGTGCTTTTACTGTTTTTAGTGCAGTGTTAGGGGCCAGGCCGCAGACTTGGTGACTTGGGTCACCAGTTGCATTGGATTGGTTGTGGTGTGGAGCCTTCCCATGCAACTGGGGGCCTTAAGGTGGGGAGGAATGTGGTATAGCGGGTCCGCGGCTTAGACAAAAGGCCAGTTTTAAATAAATAATTCCCGCACTCACAGCTTATAGAGGGGGCATGGTAGTGTGGCCAGAGCGGTTCTCGGACGCAACATGCTGCGGGTGTTTCCTCGCTTATGTGCACAGGTGAGGAATCATCCACATCCGTAATTAATGCCGGAAGCTGCTAATCGCCACACCTGTGCCATGTCCCCTTTATATATATAATAGGAGATAGGGAGATAAAAAAACGTGAAAGGGAACAGAAGTTAAGGAAAGAAGAAGAAAACTTGAAGCTAAAAGCCAGTATGGGAGCGTGAAGAAGAACCTGCATCATCACATACGGAAGAGAAGTGACTACAAGAATTTCAAAGTTTGGTCTGTGAGATGAAGAAGCCTATATACTGTATGAACGCATAAAAAAATGCTGTGATTTTTGGGGGTAGCAAACATATCAAATTTCAATAACATAAAAAACTTATACAGCATTAAAGAAACTAGGATCTTAAGCAAAGCAGAGTTGAGTCTGTGCAACAAGTTAGTCAGAAAAGCTCCCTTATCTACTGGTCAAATGTGATAGCAAAATATGCTGTGTCATGTGCTAATGCAACTATTGCTAAGAACTTAGTTACAATTAAAAGGATCCACTCATCAAAAAAGTCAAAGAGCAACAAAAGGCCTACATTTTTTCTTGTTCAACGCTTTATTTATAAAAGATGTGTTTTCTGTGGCTTAACTTGTATTTTTCTTTCTGTCTGTGTCGTTTATTATTTATTGCATGTGACCAAATGAATTGTCCATTTTTGAAATAACATTGCTTTCCTTGGCCATTGACTAGACCAGACTAGATCATAACTCTTTAACACAAGTGGTCATTTGATGTAGTGTAGTCTGAAAATGTGCCCATTTCGCAATGCCTAATCCTTCTAGAGAACCAAATATAAGCTGCCCAGTATCAGCAGTGTACTAGTTCAAAATAGGCAATTATCGAAAGCAGTCTCAGTTTCTCATTTTTATCCTTCAATTGAGGAGATACTCCCGATTACTACATATTTTTTGTGAGAATTTTTACCATTTTACTAGATACTCCAATTAACAACCTTTAAACATGAGGTACTTTGTAATACAGGACTATATTAAGACTTGCATTTATTCTTTTGTTCAGTTTCAAATCCTGCTTAATCCTTAGCAGGTTCACAGTAGCTGCATTTTGAGCAAGCCAGGCAGATACTGAATTTCAAATGAATTTTATATATAAGATTTGAACCAATTTTATCACGAGCCACATTGAAACAACCCCACACATACATAAGCATTCATCCTTTATTTCAAAGGATACACGTTTGCTTTTAGAACAGATATTAACTTAAACAATATTTGTAACATTTATTTGGCCATGCCTTATCATCCTAAAACAAAAATACATAAATAATCTTTTAATCGTTCTTATGTTTGCCTTAATAACAAAATCCAGTCTGCCGTTTTGCTTGGGCGTGAGAGATGAGTAAGAAGGTATAGTCAAGAGGAAGAATTTAGTAAAGTTTAGGGGCCAAGCAGATTAGCCTCACAAGCTCATACTTAAGATATCCAGAACCCCCCTAATTACTTTATTGTGCAATGTAACCCTCTGTATCCACTTTATCTCCTGAATTTGACACAACCACTTGGAAAAAAAAAACGCATGTAGCACTTAGCTTCTCCAAATATATTTTTCCTTGTCAGGCTGAAAGCTGCTGACTGAAGATAGAAGTAAGCACATCCATGAATACTAACCGTGCCACATACAGCCAAATTACTGTGCAGCATCTACTGAAAGCCAGAATTTCTAAAAGCTTTGGTCTTTGTGTATGAGGCTGGAATGAAAGATCACTTCCTTTTGTTCAATGAATGCATACATATTAAGTCTACAGTATGCTACGAAACAAATCACCTTAACTATTCAAGGACAAAACAGGGTCATGTTATTTTTCTGGTCTGTATACAGCGATAGCCCAAATTATTGTATTGTGTATCAAACCTGTAATAAGGTTTTACAAAATGAAATAACTCAAAAATTCTACAAATGTGATCAGATAAAGTATGAGAGAATAAAAAAGGAATGAAAACAGTTTAACTATTACTTACACTAAGTACTGTTTTGGCGTAGAAGAATCAGATGGGAATAATAGGATTACAAGCACTAAGCCCATGTCAAAATAGATTTAGGTCTGTGCCTAAAGGCAAGAGATCACTTAACCAGCACTATTCAAGAATTCAGACAAGCTAAGCCAATTATAAAGTAAATCAGAATAAATAGATAGACAGTAGCCACTAGATTTAGAGCAATTACTAAAACGTTGCCCCAGTATGACTTTTCTTTTTTCACTTGTAGTTGCTTGCTACATAAACATTGTGTGGAATATATGAAGCAGCCACTGTTACTACATTTTCTGCAAAGTGCAGTGAGATAAAACTGTATTCATGCTTTTGGCTTAACGGGGTACATTTTGAATCTGTATGCTATAATTTTGTTACACTATGAATATCTTTTGGCAAAGGAAAGGGATATTCCTTTGACTAAATAAGCCCATTCTAGCAGCTCTCTCGATGAATAAATCTGAAATTGTCCCTTCTTTTTTAATATAATACACAGTCATGTCGGCTTGCTTGGGCAACAGTGTGATTGCTAAAAGTGCTTTATAATTTGTCTAGAAAAAGCTGTTACAAATCTCATAACCATCTATACTAGAAAGAGACGTTCCATTGCATGCCATATTTAAAAATGCAGGCTGTGCTCGGATGTCTTTTTTTTTGTGTGAACATTCTTTCAAAGTCATACATAATTCAGCGAATATTCAGACCTTAGATTTTAATATTTAAATGAAGTGGCAATAGTATTTTAATATGAAATCATTTTTCCAGATCAACAATTCAAGGATTTGCATCAATCATGTCTAACAAGTGGCAGCAGTGACAAATAACTTTAATTCAGGAATCAGCTTTGTAAAGCAAAATCTTTCAGTTACAAATTAGAGTGGTTCTCAATTTACATAGGTCTCAGACACAACAGTGAGAGCAGAAAATAGGTTAATTATTCAGTACTGTTTTAGCAGGACTTTCTTGCTTTTTCCTCTCAAAGCCTGTTTTATACCATCCTTCCAAAAAAAACCTTCCAAAGCTGTTGAGTACCACTATGAAGACTTGACAGCCCTTTAATGTAAAACATTTTTTCTCATCAAAAGGGGCTATTTAGAGGAAGTTCTGCATGCTTCTGTATATCTTAAAAGCTGAACCCATGACCCTGATCTTGTTTGTAAAAGACAAAGTACCTCTTTTACTAAATGGTGTCAACTTAAGCAAGACAAAGCAGCCTATTTCTAGCATAATAATTCTGAGCACTTCAGCCATTTGTGGTGTGTTAAACAGAATGCAGCATATATGAACATATCTGGAGCATTGCAGTAGCTGGTATTACTCTGCATTACATAATGGGTACACTACGGCTTCATTGCAGTTTATATTCATTATAACTTATAATAATCCAGTAATTACACTAAGTTATTAAATGGGGTTGAGCACCATTTGTAATCATTTTATTTTCATTAACACAGCTAAGCTGAACCAAATCAGCCATTAGCATGTAAGAAGTTTGTAAACTAGAAGAGGCCATTCAGTACATCAATCTCAAAAATCTTATCAGGAAGGGTACATAATTAATGCACTGTTCGTTGTTAGGGATCTCTGTCAGGGCCTTGTACTTCAAAGATATAAGAAGTCCAATAAGTAGTGAAAGTTTATCTCATCCCACAAAGTACCAGAACAAGCACTCTTAAGCAGGACAAATTAAGAGAAAAAGTCACACTTTAAGTAAAATATACAGAATCACAATGCAGTAACAGTAATTATTCTCAATTTGTCTGCATTCAGTAGGTTCAGTGTAATTATTCATTGTCACAAAGTGCTCAATTTCGTTCTTTTTAAAACATTTCTTCTAAATATCAGAGGTAACGGCAAGTATATATATATATATATATATATATATATATATATATAAATATAAATGTAACCATCACCATATTAACACAGTAACAATGAAAAGCTACAATTGAAAATGCTAAGTGCAATAAAATTATTAACTCTATCAGTAGCATAAACTGCTTATGTTTTGTGGAATTTAAGGCATTATTAAAATAAGGTTATCCTTGATCACGATGATGCAAGTGATGATTTGTCTGAAACAAAACAAATTAAAACAAAATGAAGTCTACAAACATAGTAGAAGCAAAAAGGGTTCAGTGTTAAATATTTTTACATACTTGTTTAGATTCATCCACCATGTATTGCAGAAGCTTTTTATGCCAACTGATCTTTGGCTTTAACATTTTTTTCTGGTAACAGCCCTTGTTGGTGAATGAAAGAGAGGGCAGCGTGGCTATACTTTAGAAAATCTGACCCGAACACAGTACTTTTGTCAAATGATTCGGCGTTCAGAGTTTCAGGTAGTTTCGGAAATTATCAAGAAAAAATGTAAGAGATTGATAGAACAGTGCCATAAAAGAAAAATATCTGTAAACAACTTATTAGTTAACATTTTAAATCTTCAGCTGTATATTTAAATTATTCAGATAAACAATATCTGTAACAAATCTTCCAAAGGCTAATTTATAATTATAACATATAACCTTGATATTTTTAACACTAACTTATTATAAGCTGAAAAAATATAGTTTCCCATTTTGATATATATATATATAAAGTTGGCGTCAGAATATATAAAGTCAAAACTTGAATATATAAAGTTAGCGTCGATATATAAAGTCAAAACTGGTTTCTGAATACATAAAGTCAAAATTTGAATATATAAAGTCAGCGCTGGAATATATAAAGTCATTCCCGAATATATAAAGTCAAAACCTGAGTATATAAAGTCAGCGTTGGAATATTTAAAGTCAAAACTTGAATATATAAAGTCAGCGTCGGAATATATAAAGTCAGTGCAGGAATATATAAAGTCAAAACTTGAATATATAAAGTCAGCGCTGGAATATCCATCCATTTCCCAACATGTTGAATCCGACCACAGGGTCATGGGGGTCTGCTGGAGCCAATCCCAGCCAACACAGGACGCAAGGCAGGAACCAATCCTGGGCAGGGCACATGCATCATTTTCAAAACTTTAACCGAACAGTGTTTTTTTAATTTATTTTTCTGAATACGTTTTTGTTAACTTATTTCAGTTTTTTTAGTTTACTAAAAATGTGCCTGAGTCATTTCAATCAATATATTTTGACTTTGACTTTATATATTCAGGAATGAGTTTATATACTCCGATGTTGACTTGATATAATCAGGAATGACTTTATAAATTCCGATGATGAATTTATATATTCAGGTTTTGACTTTATATATTCTGGAGTGACTTTATATATTCAAGTTTTGACTTTATATATTCCAGCGCTGACTTTATATATTCCGACGCTGACTTTATATATTCAAGTTTTGACTTTATATATTTTGACGCTGAATTTATATATTCAAGTTTTGACTTTAAATATTCCAACACTGACTTTATATACTCAGGTTTTGACTTTATATATTCGGGAATTACTTTATATATTCCAGCGCTGACTTTATACTGTATATTCAAGTTTTGACTTTATATATTCAGAAACAAGTGTTGACTTTATATATACCGACGCTGACTTTATATATTCAAGTTTTGACTTTATATATTCGGGAATGACTTTATATATTCAAGTTTTGACTTTAAATATTCTAACGCTGACTTTATATACTCAGGTTTTGACTTTATATATTCGGGAATTACTTTATATATTCCAGCGCTGACTTTATATATTCCAGCGCTGACCTTATATATTCCAACGCTGACTTTATATATTCAAGTTTTGACTTTATATATTCCAGCGCTCACTTTATATATTCCGACGCTAACTTTATATATTCAAGTTTTGACTTTATATGTTCCGACAGTGACTTTATATAATCAAGTTTTGACTTTATATATTCGGGAATTACTTTATATATTCCAGTGCTGACTTTATATATTCAAATTTTGACTTTATATATTCAGAAACAAGTTTTGACTTTATATATACCGACGTTGACTTTATATATTCAAGTTTTGACTTTATATATTCCGACAGTGACTTTGTATAATCAAGTTTTGACTTTACATATTCGGGAATGACTTTATATATTCAAGTTTTGACTTTATATATTCTGACGCCGACTTTATATATTCAGAAAATCAATGTATTTGCCAGTTTGGCACCCCATAATATATATATATATATATATATATATATATATATATATATATATATATATATACTAATAAAAGGCAAAGCCCTCACTGACTCACTCACTCACTCACTCACTGACTCATCACTAATTCTCCAACTTCCCGTGTGGGTAGAAGGCTGAAATTTGGCAGGCTCATTCCTAACAGCTTACTTACAAAAGTTGGGCAGGTTTCATTTCGAAATTCTACGCATAATGGTCATAACTAGAAGCTATTTTTCTCCATTTACTGTAATGGAGTTCAGCTCGAGGGGCGGAGTTTCGTATGACATCATCACGCCTCTCACGTAATCACGCATTACATAGAAAGCCAGGAAGAGCTACAAAACGCGCTTTAGAAAACATGCATTATAAAATTAAGAAGGCAGCGAAACAATTAGAAGCGAGCGAGTGACATATAAAACCATATTCAGCGGCTCACGTGAACTGACGCAGTGCGCAGACAAAAAGCAACAGTTCCAAAGAGTGCTGAACAAAAACCGAATTACACTGCTATGCTCAAATAGATAAACCACACGGCGTGGCGCAATAGCAGAGCATTCGCCTGTAGTGCCCACGTCCGAGGTTCGATTCCCGAGAGGGGATGCACTAAGTATGTACGCGCGCTTCTCGATTTATTTTTAACCTCGCATCCCCTTAGTTTGAGACATATGAAAACGCATGTGGTTAACGCAGAAAGACAGATCACCTATTGAAGCTTCATGAATAATGGATACTTTATTCGCGATCAATGATTGTTTTGGTAAAGCCATACTCAGTGTATTCATTAGATGAACGGTAAAAAAGTAAGAGCGAGGGGACGGTAACTTACTGAAGCACACAAGCAAAACCACAATAGCACACGGGCTCGATGTACTGTAGTGCGCGTCAACTAGATCTGACTTGCGCGATCACATTCCAAAAAATATTTCTTTTCAAGTTCTATTTAGTCCATATGAGTCAAACTCAAGGCCCACGGGCCACATCCGGCCCGGCGTGTAATTATATCCGGCCCGCGAGATCATTTTATATACTGTATTATTGTTATTAATGGCCCGGGGATATGAAGCGCTGGTAACACAATAAACTACAGATCCCATAATCCAGCTCTTCAGCTGCCTTGCCGAACACTTACCACGTTAATCAAGTCTAGCTTATGATGCTACAAGTTATTGCCAAGCTAGCCCACACGATGCCAAAGAGAAATGTTACATTATTTTTCAAATGTTCCCTTTTCTTTTTCATAACTTCTTTAACACACGACATCGCTGCGAAGTGCAGTTATTTTGCTATATATATATATATATATATATATATATATATATATATAGATATAGATATGGGAACAACACTCATATCAATGACAAAACAATTACATTAACAATCATGTTACGTTATTTTTTTAATTTTTCCTTTTCTTTTTCATACCTTCTTTAACACACTACTTCTCCGCTGCGAAGCGCGGGTATTCTGCTAGTATATATATATATAAAGATAGAGAGAGAGATATGTATGTAGAAGCAGAGATTGTATATGCATACATATATACCCTTTCTGTTTTTATTATTTACAGTAAAGTGGTAGCCATGTTGGCTGCAGTAATATTTTGGCTCCCAGATACAAAGTAACCTATCCTCAGCGAATTAATTCATCTGCTCTTAGAAATTCTCAGACACTCCCATGCATGTCAAAGATATATTGCAATGTGTCCTGGATCTGCCTCTAGATCTTCTTCCAGTAGGGTTTTGTCGATCACACCTATCTGAGTAGCACCCATGTTTAAACCACATCAATTGGCTCAGATAAATGGTGGTTCTACTCCGTGATCCTCACACAAATTACTGAGCTCCTCTTCATGTCCTGGAGGTGAGAAGCCAGCAGCCCTGCACATAAAGCTCATTTAAGCCACTTGCACTTTTCCTTTGATCACTACACAAAGCTTATGAGCATAGGAGAAGATGGGAAGACTGATTGGTACTTTATATAAAAAATATCTGTCCAAGGACTGAAGTCCTGCTCTATCACCACAGACAGGTAAAATATCCACAAAGGTTCTGACACAGCACCACTTTATCTGTGAATCACACAATCACTTCTACTTTCACTTTTGAGCAAGCCAGAAATATAAATTTAACTCCTTTCTCTAAGTAGCTGTTCATTGCTTATCTTTAGGAAACAAAGCACTTTTTTCTGATGTAGACCATAATGTCAGATTTGGTGGTGCTAATTCACATTTCATCCTCATCACACTCAGTTGCATGGTAAAGATCATGGTGTGATAAGGATGACAATAAAATCATCCACACACAACAGAGGTACAACTCTTAGAAGAGCACAGAGTAGCAGTCTAGAAAGTCCATATTTTTGTAACACTTTCTGTATTGTTTTTATTGCGGGTTCCAATAACTCAGCAAAACTCTTTACTTGAACAGTCGTAGACATGTACAACAACTTCTGCAAAACACCAAATCCTATTACCACTTCCTGTATGTAAATTAAGACATTACTATTAGCTGTCGAGTTCACAGATCAAAATCAACTATCATTACATCTTTCTTTCTTTATAAACTCAAAAGACTGTAATTTTTTAAAACATGGTATGAACATATTTTCAGTATTTTAAATTTCACCCAAGAATTTTCATATTTTCAAATTGTTTTAACATGACTCAATCAGTTTTTCAGGACATTTCAAATGACAAGCAGATTTCCTGAGTTGTACTTATTGTTGTTCCTTTAAATTTTCTTCAACAACATTCTCCTGCTCATTATTAGAATGTTCCTGCTGATTAAAAATTATTTCCTTCAGAAGATGCTGTCGATTCCTCCGTATTGCTCTACCCCCTTCTGTTTGGATATGGTAAGATCTCGGTTGCACTTGTTTTATTAAAATCCCTCTTTGTGCCCATGTACTTGTGTTATCTTTGAATCTTACACTGTCTCCTTCACATAGCTCTGGCAACTGTTGTGTTCCTCTGTAAAAATACATCTTTTGTTTAGTTTGTTGTTGTTCTTTGAACTGTCTTATCTCCTCACCATCCCATGTGTTCAAAAGATTATCTTTCACTGGCAAATTAGAACAAATATGTTGACCCAGTAGGAGATAAGCTGGTGAATAGCCATATTCTAGTGGTGAAACAGGGTCCATTCACACAGAATGTCCCTGGATGTAAGAAAGGTCCGTGAACCCCAGACAAGTTTCAGACTGCCTTTACATACAATATATATACAGTATATATATATACTGTACACAGTATATAAATAAACATTTTTATTTCTGATACAGGATTTGAACCCAGAATACTGCACCTCTGAGGCACTGAACCTTAAAGTGGTTATACCATACTATACATATTGATAAATTATTTTTTATATTGTTTTCAAGGAATGCTGTTTGGTGAAATGGGTTCCTTTTTGCATTTGAGCATCATCAAGCAAGAACTTCACACTTATAGTCCCAGCACACTGTCCTACAAAAAGTAACCAATCTTGATTGTTACGATCTTTCTTAGCTTCAGACCATACGCTACACAAAGAGCAAAAAGCAAAACCAATTGTTTGCAAATATTTCTGTTTTTCCTGTGAGACCTAACTACAAGGTCACGGGGGTCTGCTGGAGCCAATTCCAGCCAACACAGGGTGCAAGGCAGGAAACAAACCCCAGGCAGGGCGCCAGCCCACCGCAGGGCACACACACACACACACACACACACCAAGCACACACTAGGGACAATTTAGGATCATCAATGCACCTAACCTGCATGTCTTTGGACTGTGGGAGGAAACCGGAGCACCCGGAGGAAACCCAGCAGACACGGGGAGAAGTAAAACATAAGAATAAGATATAACTGCTTCATTTTTGTTACTTGTTTTAAATATTACAAATACAGCACAAATACAGGCAATCAGCCTGCAGCCTAAATTAAGCATATTGAATAATGGATGGAAACATGATGGGTAATTGACTGTAAAACATTTTTGGAAAAATGTATACATAAAAATGCCTCATATATGTAATTGTTTTACTTTTTAACCTTTTGTATGTGAAAACACAATATAAAAACATTCATTATGCATTATATACATATACAAACACACACACACACATACATACACACTGTGTCCTTTGTACTATACATAATATATAGTACTGAGCACACTCACCCAAATACACAGTATGTTGTTTTATTTTGTTTTTCTTTAATAAAACAGCCTTCAGCTGAATTTATTAACTGGAGCTTGTCAGGAAGAAGGCTGATCCACCATGTGACCTGACTTAAACAGAGGCCAGATATTTCTAAGCTGTGTGTGTTAACCATATGGCTGGGAATCAGCTTTCATTTCCTTAACAAGAGAATTCTCTTCGGCAGTCTCCTTCATTTATTCTCACTGATCTGATAATTTACAACATTAAAAGACGAGTATCTTTTATTTTCCATCTATTGAACAAGAGAAATGATAAAATCTTAGGATGAGAACTCATGAATTAAAAAGTGACATATTTCAGCTTCATTGAAACTTGCAGTATTATTTCATTTATATATTTTTCTTTTAATTCAAATGGCTGAAAAACACATTAGTCATTCATCCATGGGTTGTCAAACAAAGGTTTAAGGTGTGAATGAATAATGTAATGGAAGTATATAATTGTTGCCTGAAAGCGAAGAAAGGAATTTCAAAGTTTAAATATAAATAAGTACTTGATTGACATATTTTTTACTCTTCAGTTTATGATAATGTTTGAAAAGTAGAATTGGCTAGCAATAAACATATTTAGTGTCATGCAACAACCGTAAATAAATAAAAATAACAATGGTATACATTAAACCACTGAAAACATAATGCAAGATTAAGCCCTTAATTTTATACCAAGAATAAAAAATGTCTAAGATTGTTAAAAAATGTGCAGTTAGTATGTTAAAATGGACAAAATGGTGTGTTCAACTGGAAAATGAGCTGTATATTTTACTGTATATCATGCCTCCCATGATGTCACTAGTCACATAGCATGTGCATTATATTCCTATCAACCACACGGCATCATAATTAGCAGAAAGCCAAAAATGTGGCACTTATGAAAACAGCTATACAAAATGGCAGCACCAATTGAAAAATGAATGCACAAAATGGTGGCACTGTGACATTGTCCTAGATTTTCCTGTAACGTGTTGTGTATTTGGTGTTGTTTTGTAGAGTTTCTTTACAGTTTATTTGTGTATTTTACCATCAAAATTCTAAATGTTATTTTGTTTACATCATCCTGGGGTCATTTTTATTTAACCACTACTTTACACAGGTGCCGCCATTATGTACAGTTTTCATAATGGTTGCAACAGTTTTGTTTATCATTGTGGTGCTGGTTGCCATTATGTAATTCATGTCAAGTTAAGTGTGATGCCTTGGCACTGTAAGATGGCACTCTATTGTACATGACATCAAGGTTTTTGTAATAAAATATAAACAAATAATGATCTTAGCTTAATTAGGGAATCAATTGCACTCAATCATTTACCAGTTCCGCTCAAGACTTTTTGCTTTTCAACTACAACTTAGGACTTACAATTTAATTTGTTTATTTGAACCATTTTGACTTGACACACCCAGCCTGCTTACTGACTTTTCTTTTATTTTGCTTTTTAAATCTTCTTGTCCCTGGTTTTATTTTTTTCTTATCCTTAAATGCCCTGTTGCATAACCAGAGATACACCAATGAGCGCCAGGTGTTACATTAGCAAGACCTTATTTCAAGTATTAGTAGCTTCTTTTATGCTAACATAAAAGCACAGAATTGTTTTTGTTTACTAGTTTCACAACAAAAGAGGTTCTGGCTTTCATTTTTTTGTGTATGTTCTGTGGATGTTTTATGAAGGAAAAATGCAAAAACATGTAATTTTCTTTTTTCTGCAGTCTTTTCACTGTTTTTGGAATTAAGACTAAAGAGTTAATAGCTTTTTTCCTCTAGACAAATAAAAACTTGGACCCAAAATTTCTGACCTTAAAATTAGCAGTTACTTTGCAAGAATGGAGCAGCTCCAATCTGACCATCTGTATTTGTAGAATCAATTTGAGGAGCAGTCACTTCTCATGGATTGCATTTTTGTAGAGATAGTATGTTTGGCCTTAAAACTTAAGTCCATTTTGGCAGAATTAACAGCAGAAAATTAACTCAGGATTACATATTAATATGGGACAGCACTGTCAGTGGTGTTAGTGGTTACTGGTCTTTTGATGTATCACATTTATTGTATATATCATAATACTGTGACACTGCACTGTATTTATTATTGTGGATTAGTAATACATCTTTAATTTTGGTATTTTATGGTGTTTATCTAATCTGTTTCATTTTATATATTTAATTGGGTAATCTATACAGTATGTACTTGTTTTAATTCTGATAAGAGCTGCTGGGACACCTACATTTCCCATCTGGGCTTAATAAAGTGTTATCTTATTTTAGGGAATGCTATAGTGATTATAAAAAAAAATCAAAGTTGATTTTAAATTTCTACAACTTGCAACTCAGAATCACTGACAAAATGAAAGTCAGAAAGGAGACTGCAGAAAAAAAACAAAAAAAGATTTCCAAATTATTTGAAGGTTTTAGGAATCCATGTAGTCGGATGGGGAACCATACCATCGACTGACCTTTTATCATGTCGCTTTGTCACTTTCAGGCACCACGACCTTGAGGACATCCCTAATCTAGAACAGCAGGAATCATTTGAAATAGTGGCAATATAACTGCCCAAAGTACAAATCTAAATTGAAACTACACCTATATTGAAAAAATAAATTGAGCCAATGGATACCTTAGGGTATAAAACCCCCCAATAGAAGTAAATGATATTCAAAATAGGAGTCTCTGAAAAAACAACCAAAATGTAGAACTGGGGTTCATTACTCCAAGTGTTCTTCTTTCTTTTCAGGACAGAACCTGAGATTCTATAGGGAAATATATCCAGGATGTGCCAGGGTGTAAACATTGCTCAGGGTGGTCCATATTAAGAATCTGAGTACCTCCTCCTCTTGTGGTCACATGGCTAGTGATACAGTGGAGGACAGTAACAGAAAAGTTCAGTTCCCATTCTGGTATCTACAAGAAGGGTGCTCAATTCAAGAAACTTGCTAGGAATTTGCTGGGCTCTGTAAATTCAAGACTCACTCTTACCTCAGACATACAGGTGTTAAAACTCCAGTGAGCACTAGCAATAAGGTAAGCCTTACCCCAAAGTCCAGAAGCAGGGATTTGGCCTGCACTGACTGAACAAAAAAGGGTGAAAATCTTCAATATATGAAAATACCAGAAAGGAAGAGAACAACCATGCAGGCTTCTTGGCCCTAATTAACAAAACAGGTCTGTATGCATACAGAATTTATATACAAAACACATTTAAAAACAGCAAAACACAAACAAAATCTAAATATGTTTCAAAAGGTATGCTTGAACAAGTCCAAAAGCAGAGAATTAGAACAAAGTACTTACAATGGTTAAAAAAGAATGCAAATGGAAGCCAACAGACTACAGTAGGAACTACTACTGCACAAGCCATCTTACAGTCTGCTGGGATTTTCAGTAGGAGAGTAGGTGTTCCTCCATCTGCAGCGTCAGGGAGTCCTCCACTACTCACAACATACAGAGAACAAGGAAGATAGCAACTATCAACTAAATAGAAATACATTTTTTTTTAGAAATAAACATGTCTAGAATTGAAACATTAAAAAAAAATTGAATTGCAGTATGTTGTGTGTGCCCCCAAAGTGGTGCAGTTGTGATAAACTGTATATGTTTGTTATTTAACATAAAAAGATCATCATAATGATGCTTTTAAAACTGCAGTCAAATAATAGAGGTTTAAAAGGCAAAAAACATGGTAAAAGTGCTTTACATGATATACTTGCTTCATCGCCCAATCAACCACTTTTTGTTATTCAGAGGAAAGCATAAAAAAGGCTGCATAGATATTAAGTAAGAATTCCGGAGCCGTGAGGCAGTGGATCTGAGTACTGAACTACAGTGCCACTAATATTCAAATTAGTTTGCATTAATAGATTTTGGCACAATCTGAAGGCCAGGCTTTAACTCTCTTTCACATGTTTTGTAATCTTATATTTTGGTAAGGGTGTATGGCTATTTGTAAATTGATTGATGTCAATTTTTTGTGCCGTTGCCCAAAATAAGGTCATACTTTATAACTGCAGTTTTTGGGAGGAGGGTTCTTTAGCTTTTCAAAAGACAAAAGGGACATGCTTTAATTCTTAATACGCTCGTGTATATTTAGGGGTGTTCATGAAAACAATAAAATCCCTGTCAAGGTTGATTGCTATCCTAATGAATGCTTGGCACATCACCCCGTAGTGATTAGATATGCTCAAAGTATAAGAGTTGGAGTGTAAGGGATCTTTAATATAAGTCTGGTTCCAAATAAGCCAGTCAGTGTAAGGCTTTGTTAAAATATGGACCCCATCTCTCAGCAGCCCACCACATATAAATAATAATATCTAATTTACTAGCAAAATACCCGCGCTTCGCAGCGGAGAAGTAGTGTGTTAAAGAAGTAATGAAAAAGAAAAGGAAACATTTTGAAAATAACGTAACATGATTGTCAATGTAATTGTTTTGTCACTGTTGTGAGTGATGAGTGTTGCTGTCATATATCTATACTAATAAAAGGCAAAGCCCTCACTGACTGACTGACTCACTCACTGACTCACTGACTCACTCACTGACTCATCACTAATTCTCCAACTTCCCGTGTAGGTAGAAGGCTGAAATTTGGCAGGCTCATTCCTTACAGCTTCCTTACAAAAGTTGGGCAGGTTTCATTTCGAAATTCTACACGTAATGGTCATAACTGGAAGGTATTTTTCTCCATTTACTGTAATGGAGTTGAGCTTGAAAGCCGTGGGGGCGGAGTTTCGTGTGACATCATCACACCGCCCACGTAATCACGTGAACTGACTGTCAACGCACTATGTAGAAAACCAGGAAGAGCTCCAAAATGCGCTGAAGAAAACATGCATTACATAATTGAGAAGGCAGCGAAACAATAAGAAGCGAGCGAGTGACATATACTACCATATTCATCAGTGCAGCTACTTCGGAAACAAAGCAAGGTATAAACCTAAACTTTAAATTAAGTTAATAGACAGGCTGCCGCTGGCGTTGTTCATGCCCACGGGTAATGACTTTATATATTCGGGAATGACTTTATATATTCAAGTTTTGACTTTATATATTCTGACGCCGACTTTATATATTCAGAAAATCAATGTATTTGCCTGTTTCGCACCCCATAAATATGACAACAACACTCATGTCAATGACAAAACAATTACATTAACAATCATGTTACGTTATTTTTAAAATTTTTCCTTTTCTTTTTCATAACTTCTTTTATACACTACTTCTCCGCTGCGAAGCGCGGGTATTCTGCTAGT